>JAJOZX010000027.1:1987500-2587500 GCA_023014485.1 Bathynomus jamesi | reverse complement strand
AAAAGTTTGTTTATGTTGGTACTTTTCATGTAACTAAATTATAAGTGAACACCATATTTATAAATTGCTTGTCATTTCAAGGAATTTTTATATCTTAGCTATCAATTTGACCTCAAGCTCCAAGAATTTAATAAAAATTGTATTTCACTGCTAATCTACACTGGCAATAATAGTTATAATAGTGAAAGGGGAAGACTAAGCTCACATGTAGCCTAAACAAACCTGTTGAAACATGTTGCTACTTGTCTAAGTGCAGAATCAACACAGATAGTTGCAAAATTCCTTGTCTACAGGTTAGTACAGTTCCAGCCAGCACTGTGGGTGGCTGGTGGGTATGGTGTTTTAATGAGCCTCAGAGACTATCAAGGCCTAAAATATTAAGTGTGTATAGCTATATATTTTCTAAAAAATATATATTACCTAATTGTAAATCCTATATCTTTACAGATCAAATACAATGGTTCGGCACTTGAAATACTGCCAGGACCCTATTCAAAAACACAAGAAACGCATAACAATCAATCTTAGAAAAGTGACTGATGTACTTGTTGAAAAATGTGCTGGAAGAGTGAAAAAAGACTCATTGTTGTGTGTGAACTGCTGGACACTGATAATGAAAAACCCCACTATACTTAGTACCACTGAAAACAACGAGTCTGAGCAGGATTCAAATGAATCATCTACTATCAGTGGCTTGAGTAACATCTCTTCAATTCAAGATCTGGACAATGACAGTGATTGCTTGATAAAGGAAAATCCTTCAACTTCAGTTGAACCAGTTCTAGCATTTCTGGACCAAACACTAGTTAAAAAAAGTAAGTAATAAATTAATATAATAACTTATACTTTACTACAAGGTCTGTTTGATCTACTATATAGCCAATTATATAGCATTTAAGGTACTATAATTAATATTTAATTACTAATATTCAGGTGTGTGAAACCTTTTTTTCTGTTCTTTTCAGAAGGGCTGTCATTAAGCCAGAAAAAGCGCAAGCTCGTGGTAAGCTATCATCTGCTCAGAAACACCTGAAAGAGAGCTAGAACTCAGTTATGGTGTTCAAATTACCGAGAAGGTAAGTGATACTTCAAAACCTGAAACTAAATCTGAAAAACATCTAGACAAATTAATGAATGAATTGAAACAGTCATTCCTGGAGAGCAAATGTCACCATCACAAACTACAAATATTGACACTCTCACCATACACAATTGAAAAAACAGCTAGTTTCTTTCAAACTACAACATACATGGTGAAAAGAAGCCATTCACTTAAATCAGAACATGGAATCCTTCCGAAGATTCCACTAATGAGCAAAGGAAAAGTGATATCTGAAGAACACAAAGATATAGTTAGAAGATTCTATGAGTCAGAAGAGGTTAGTCGTATGTGTCCTGGCCAAAAGGATTGCGTGAAAGTTATCAGTGCTGAAGGTGCAATGAAGGTGCAAAAACGATTGGTCCTCGGGAATTTAAGAGAGATGTTTGAACTATATAAAAATGATGAAAGAATCCCAAAATAGGATTTTCCACATTTGCAAAATTACGGCCATCATATTGTGTGCTTGCCGGTAGTGGTGGGACTCATTCTGTCTGTGTCTGCACATACCATCAAAATCCAAAATTGCAGCTGGCTGCATTGGGAGAAAGAGGTCTTTCATACAAGGATCTTATGGATTACAGTGTCTGCAGTACAGAAAGAGAGACTTGCATGATGCAACTTTGCAATGATTGCCCAAGAGAAGAGGGTGTCCTGGATTTTCTTGAGTTACTTGACAGTGTGAAATCAGCTCCAAATGAAATATCTTACAAGCAATGGGTGACTGTTGACCGTTGTACAATGGTTGATAAGGTGGAGCCACTTCATGAATACTTATCATCCCTAAGCATGAAAATATCCCGCATGGTTCGTCATCACTTTGTTGCTCAGCAACAATCACAGTACTTCAAGCAGTTGAAAGAAACACTACCACCTCAGAGCGAGGTAGTTATAGTAGGTGATTTCTCTGAGAATTATTCTTTCATTGTCCAGGATGCTGCCCAAGGGTTTCACTGGGACATTTCACAGTGTACAGTTCACCCTTTTGTCATCTATTATAGATCATCTGCAGACCAGGAACTTAGCCATTTTAGTGTCTGTTTCTTATCTGCATCACTAAAACACAACACTATAATGGTTTACTCATTCATATTGAAGCTTATGACATATGTTAAATTCAGATGCCCACAATTGAAGAAGGTGCACTATTTCTCAGATGGATGTGCTGGCCAATATAAGAACAGATACAACTTCACAAATCTCTGTTACCATGAAGAGGATTTTGGTCTGTCTTGTGAATGGCACTTCTTTGCTACATCCCATGGCAAAAATGCATGTGATGGGATTGGAGGAACAGTGAAAAGAGCTACTGCTCGTGCCAGTTTGCAGAGAACTACAGAGAGGCAAATTCTTACACCAGAACACATGTTTCAGTTTTGTGAAGAAAACTTGAGCAAGAAGATAAATTTTTTCTTTGTAACTACAGCTGATTTGAAAGATGCAGAAGAACGGTTGGAACATCGATTCAAGGATAGTAGGGCTATTCCTGGAACTCAGAAATATCATAGATTTGTTCCCCTAAACAAGGAAGAACTGATGGTGTATCCCATTTCAAGTGGCATTGGAGAAAAGAAAAGAAAAGAATAAGGAAAAGTCATAGTCATTTTACTAATGAACCTGCAATGCTTGGTAACCTAAAATGTGTCAAACCAGGAGAGTATGTTGGCTGCATTTATGACATGCAAGTTTGGTATGGAATTGTGGAGGGAATATTGTGAAGAGTTTGATGATTTCACTGTGAACTTTCTACATCCCTCTGGGTCATCAGGATCAAGTGCATATTATTATCCATCAAACAAGGATTCATGTGCAGTGCCAGGACATCATATATTAACTGTAATGAGTTGTCCTACCATAAGAGGAGGCAGCAGAATTCAATACATTTTTCCACAAAAAGAAATTGATGAGAGCATCGAGCATGCAAAATTGTATTAGGCTAGCACATGAATCCTCTAAGTAGGTCTTCCCCTTTCACTATTATAACTATTATTGCCAGTGTAGATTAGCAGTGAAATACAATTTTACATTTTTTGCCTTTGTTTTTATATCTATAAAAAAATGTAATTTTAATTTCTATAGGTCAAATTATGAGCTTAAGTGTGAAAAAATAGGTAGAATTGACGCACAACTTATGAATATGGTGTTCACTTATATGTTAGTTACATGAAAAATACTAACATAAACAAACTTTTTTTTGCTGATTCTAATAGCCAATGCCTATGCCTTCATTTTTACATTTAAAAAAAAAATTCTCATTTGATACCCCAGAGGTCAAATCGTGACCTCAAATTTTGGTTACAGTGTAACTTTTTATTTTTCAACCTAGAGTTCTAAAACTTGCATATTTGGATTCCTTGTCATTTTCTGATTCTAAATATATATACTTTTATATAATTGTGACCATTATTACCCAAGTTATGGGTCGCCAAATGTTAGTGACCTCGCAAGTGACCTCAAATTTCCCGAGGTCATATCTCTTGAACCGTTGGTCGGATTGACCTTATAATTTCAGAAATGGATTCAGGGCCCACAAACTCCCTATAAACCAAATTTCAGCAAAATCTGAGAGATGAGGGTGTTAGGCACTGGTTGATCTGACAGAGAATGACCCATATGTACAGTACTGCTCTCCTATATTTTATGAACTACTAAATTTACTACAGCTTTGTTTCATATAGGCATTGTGATTTGGCACCTTACCATACTTTGGGTTTGAAGCTTTTCTCTACTCTAACCAAGATTTTTTTGACTCATTCTCTGCAGTTAACCTACTTAACAAGTATTTATCCTCAAATGATATTTTATGAGCTCTCTAATCCTATATTTTTGTTTTAATCAATCAAAGAGTTAGTTATAGGTGTTTTAGAAAAGGCTTCTTACTTGGCTTATATAAAAAACAAAACTATTAAGCTTGTTATTGGTATCTCCTTTTTCAGAAACTTATGATTGATGAAAAGAAATGTTACCTGTTTGGAAGAAATCCACAATTGAATGACTTCTGCATTGATCATGCTTCTTGCTCTAGAGTTCATTCAGCTCTAGTTTACCACAAACATTTAAATCTACCTTTTCTTGTTGATTTAGGAAGTAGTAAGTATGTTTCAGTTAATGTTTATGTTCATTTATAGTTATTGAGTGATTGATATTAAAAGTTGAAATAGGCAAGCTTATTCTTATCATTTAATTAGTGACATTGGTAATGGTAGTTGTAATTATAGTAACTGAATGGCGTAAAGTGTATGTCATCATACATTAAGAACAGTAATAAAATAATAATAATATTTTGTTAAATAGTAATAAAATATACATTGGAAATGTAGTGTAACTTTTTTCAGCCCATGGCACCTACATAGGAAAGATTCGTTTAGAAGCAAACAAACCCACGCAGCTCCCAGTCAATTCTTCTTTCCACTTTGGGGCTTCCACTAGAGTTTATACTATCAGGGAGAGACCTCAAACTGCTCCCAAACCTGTAATGGAGGAGCTTGAACGGATGACCGAGGACAGTGACGGAGGTCTTCTCGGATTACCTGAAACTGAAACGGAATTAGACGTGAGTACAGATTGTTTCATGGACAAGAGGATACCAAGAGGTTCAGCTGTTTTCAGTTTAAAGTAGAAACGGCTTAACAGAATGCCAAAGAGATATTCAGTTATCCATTTCATTCAATAAAAGAACATGGCGGTGGTCCTACTCAAAGTTCAGATGTCAGACACTGACATGTAGCAGTGTGGCAAGCTTAAAACTGTCCACTTATGTGGATCAAAAGCACTAAAGGGTTAACAGATAGATGTCATTCTTACGTCCTTGATAAATGTTGACAAATTTTAACAGAATTTGACCGAATTCAACACCGCTCACAATCGCCGAATTTCCATGTTAGGAATTGGAGAGGACGAAGCAAATCCACGGGGAAGGAAAAGGCACAAATATAACATAAGTTTCAAAGACGAAGAAGACATTATCAATCCCGAAGACATAGACCCGAGTGTAGGCAAATTCAGGAACCTCGTACAGACTACCGTTCTTCCAACGAAGGTAAACCATGTTTAAAGATCCCACAATGAGTTTGTTCAATAGTTTGATGGGTGAATCTCCTCTGCGTTCAGTTGGTGTAGCGACATTTCGATGACTGGGATCTCGTAAAGCTGCAGGTCACATGAATTTTGTCATTACGAAACGGCTCGTACAGTGTACAAATTTTTGCTCACCACTCGAACGAGAGAATTTGTAAATTATGTAAAAAATGTATATTTTAACTCGAGTTGAAATTGATGTTTTGCAAAATTGTACCATAAAATATAGCTTTAGATCATTTATGTAACTTGGATAACCTCGATAGGTCGGAGTGGCTTCAGGTTTCCAAATATAATAAAGGTCGAAGTGAACTACTTTTTCGTTGTCGTAAACTTTTACTAAGTAAAGTGTATTAAATATTTGATTCACCATTTTAGTTTTTGCATTGTCGGAAATATTGTTCAATGCATAACTGCTTTGCAAATTACTTTAACAATCGAAGATGACCTATGTTTTTGCTATTTAACCTTTTTCAGCTCAGATCTTGAGGCTGTTTCTTCATCATTGATGGTCAAGAGAAAAGTATATGAATTTTAACTTCTGCAATTAATGAAAGTATCAGGTCATCCCATAAGTAATGTCGCTTTTTAGATCAGAATTTGAAGGACAAAAAAAAACTCAACTGAAATTTTTTAATCTAGTATATATTTTCCATCGGAATCAATGACACTCTGCCAACGTCCTACGAGCTTTTCAATGCCATGTTTATAAAATTCAGGCGGTTTTAAGGCAAAAACGTACAAAGACTGGTGTGCAGGTCATCTACAGAAGTATACTGTTTCTCGTCAAGATAGTTTTGCAAACTCCTAAGGAGATGATAATCTGAAGGCGCAAGGTCTGGAGGATGTGGAAGTTTCTCCCACCCAAGCTCCTCAATTTTTGCAGAAGTGATCCGAGCGGTATGAGGACGTGCGTTGTCGTGGTGGAACACGATTCCTTTCCGATTAACCAAAGAAGGTCTCTTTTCTTTTAGTGCAGTGTTCAATTGATCCAATTGTTGACAGTAGACTTGAGCGGTGATTGTTTGGTTGTGTGGTAAGGTTTCAAAGTGTATTACACCACCTTTATCCCACCAAACACTAAGCAACACCTTCCGAGGGTGAAGATTTGGTTTTGGCTGTGGTGTCGCTGGTTTTCCAGGCACAAACCCACTGTCGACGGCGCTTAACATTCTGGTACAGTATCCACTTTTCATCACCAGTCACTAAACGGTGCAAAAACGGATCTTGGAGTTCACAGGAATGAAGAGCTGTGCTAATGTTTACCCGCACCCTCAGATTGTCGACCGACAATTCATGTGGCACCCATTTTCCTAACTTAGGCACTTTCCCGAGTTGTTGCAAATGTCGATGGATGGTGGACGGGGATGAATTGAGTTTCTGGGCCAATTCTTCGACAATTATTGAACAGTCTTCTTCAAATGCGGCTAACAGCGGGTCATCAAACTCAGCAGGGCGTCCAGAGCGTGCTTCATCTGTCAAACAGCAATCACCATTCCTAACCTTTTGAAACCATCTTTGACATTTCCTCACATGCAGAATATCGTTGCCATAAACGTCCTGAATGTTTCGCGTTGCTTCAGTAGCACTATTCCCTTTTTTGAACTCGTAAAGCATTATATGCCTGATATGCTCTTCTGATACCGCCATGTTTATGAGGGGTTCACATAAAGCAAAAAACACGTCTTCACTGGACAAGGTCTGTAAAATATGTAGCGAAACACGATAGATCTCTTAGATATAACTTTCGGAAAATTTATGCTTAAACCGAGTAAGACTAGTTTAAACTTAATCTATCGTAAAAAACATTACTTATGGGATGACCTGTTATTATTAATGTATATTGTACAGTTTCGGAAAAAAGATCGCTTACAAACAAATCTTCTAAAGAACATAAAAAAATCACTAATCAGTAATGGTTGAGTTTTGTTTTTAAAACTTTGAAAGACAGAATATTAAAATATTACCAATTTGCAATTTTTTATGCTTTTGAGAAATTTTGCTTCTAGGCCAACTTTTTTTTTTTTCATTTAACCCTTTCATGCCTGAATTATGAAATTTTTATTCTTACATTTTTTTCTTGTTTAAAACAAAGTAACCTCTAATATTCAGATCATGAGGCTCAAAATCGATTATGAAGCTCATGTTGCCAAAATGCAACGGTCGGCGTTAAAGGGTTAGAACTTCGCGCTTTTACCATTAGTGAAACTGAAGTACTCTCGGCCATAGGTAAAATTAATCCAAATAACACTCCAGGTCCAGATAAACTCTACCCCAGAGTACTTAAAGAAATGAACTGCGCAATAGTTTCTCCTTTTACATATATACGAGTGTATATATTTAATAATAATAATAAATCGTTACAATCTGGGGAAGTTCCTTTCGATTGTAAACTTGCAAACATTATGCCAATATTTAAAAAAGGAGACAAATCGGTTCCTCGAAATTATCGTTCCATCAGTCTGGCCTCGGTAGTCGGTAAGCTTTATGGAGACGATCGTTCGGGACAAAATAGTTAATCAGTTAGAAATTAATAATTTAGTTCAAGATTCTCAGCACGGCTTTCGACGTAATCATTCGTGTCTTATTAATTTGCGCGAGGTTTTTAATGATATTGTAAATATACATATGACGAGAGTAAAACAGTAGATGTTAGATATTTCGATTTTCAAAAGGTGTTTGATAAAGTGTCCCGTAAGGAGATTAAATTTCGATCTCACAGAATTGCTGTTAATGTGTTCAAATGGATTAAAAAGTGATCATCAATGGCAAAATGTCTTAATTGGAGAAGCGTAACTAGCGTCGTGCCTCAGGGATCAGTTCTGGGACCAGTTATTTTTATTTATATCAATGACATCGACATAGGAATTATTAACAATATAATTTAAAAATTTGGGGTTGATACCAAACTAGGGGGACGAACATAATCAGTGGCAGAATGTTTGCAGGTTCAAGAAGATATTAAGTTACTCGAGTGGGCAGAAATTTGGTAAATAAACTTTAATATATATAAATGTAAAACGTTGCATATCGGTAGAAACAGTTAAAGAAAAGTATTTTATGCGCGAGAAGACATCATCAACGAGTGTTACGGAAGAGAAAGATTTAAGTATTATTGTTGTTGTCGACACTCTTGAACCGAGTAAGCAATGTATCGAAGCGGTTAGAAAAGCAGATAGAATCTTAGGGTTTATTGGTAGATCATTTGAATTTAAATTCGAAAAAAACAATGCTAACATTATATAATTCCTTAGTACGCTCCCACCTGGAATACTGCGTTCAGTTCTGGTCCTCATATTTACGACAGGACAGACAGAATGGAGAGAGTGCAGCAACGCGCTACTAAAAGATGATTCCTAGACTTAGAAACAAATCCCACGTCCGCTGCCCGTTTAGAAACGTTAAATTTATTCTTACTCGTAAAAAGGCGTATTATTATTCGAAGAGATTTAATCCGAGTGTTTAAAATAATTAAAGGTTTTCATAACGTCGACACCGAAAAATATTTCACCTTCAGAAATGCGGATAGAACTGACGGTAATGGTCTTAAATTAATGGATAAACATTTTAATTCTAATGAAGCTAAACATTTTTTCTTCAATTGTACTGTATAGTTAATTTGTGGAATGATTGCCAGCCAGCATAGTTCAAAGTAATTCAGTTGAATCCTTTAAAAATACGCAAGGTGCTTATCTTTCCTTAAACCCCCAGTTAAAGGCATTTGTTAGCGCATAAAAGTATTATAGAATTTTCACTCAGTCTCTCCTCTTTGCTTTAAAACCTTCAATTATCTTCAAATTTCTTTCCTTTCTTTCAACCTCCCTTTGGTTTAAAACTTTCACTCGTCTTTAAATTTTATGTCTTTTAACCTACCTTCCTTAAACAGATAGCCTCGTAGGGACCAGCCGGTCTGTCGCTGTCTAATGTCCTTTGTATTCCTTTAACTTTATGATTCTCTAATGTTTACACTTACAGTAATGTAAAACTTGTGCCCAAACCAGGTCGACTCACCACCAGTTTGGGCTGTTTTCTAAAAGTTACAAACACAATCCTGTTATCATTATCGAATCTTGGTTATTTAGTGTATAACCGTTTATGTGGTACAGAAGCGGCGTTTGGATGTGGGTAGCCTCGCTTCACACACTATTGGGAGGGAAGACATGAATCGTTCCTTCATGGGTAGTGGGTTTCCGAAGCAGGACGCTGGTCTCTACAGCGACCTTCCACCGGAACAGCACACTCACTCGAATACTTCATCGCACTCAATCTTCTCTTCCTTCCTCTCTTCCAAGCTCGGACTTCCGCTTCCGAATCCGGCACCGGACGTAAGTATTTCTTTTTCTCCGAATACGATTAACAAAAACTTGTAACACTAAGTAAGAGTCTTTATTCGAGTTCCCGTCAGAGATTGTTGAATTTGTGCTTCTACAAAATCTAATAATTTCTTGGATCACAGATACACCATTTTGCCTTTAAATAAACAATAGAGAAACGAAAGTAGTTTATTCTTTTACAATATGAAGATATACAAGAGATGTTCATAAAAAAATTAAAATTAAATAGCTATCATTTTTATTCCGCTATTTTTAATTTTTAACCGAAATATTTCGGTTTTAGATTTTTTTTTCATTGTGTAAAATATTATTCAACTGTGGATTTATGATTACGTCATTGTAAGCCCAATGTTGTGTAAAAAATGTAATGAAACTTGTATCATGTTTATCGAGAAGTGGGCTACATCTTGAACATTGTCGCAACACCGCTTCCCGTCGATCAGTGAAGTTAGGCTGCATTGCGTCTGGGTAGTAGTTGGATAGGTGACCGTCCTCCGTGTCCAGATGATGTAGTGTAGCGACCCGTGGTTCAGATCCCACGCAAAGCTGTAGGTCCCCTCCGTCATATGATGTAGATGTTACAAGCCCCAAAAACATTCTTGTCCAGAAGTAGGATATTTATTCAAGTGTCCATATAGTAAACATAGTCCTCTCCTGCAACTTCTTCATCTGATATCTTCTGGTCTCTTGTACCATCGTCATCTTTGTTCCTTATGTTTACATAGTGCAAAGCACAAGCATTCTATGCATTTCAGTCCATTAGCAAAACACTTTCAATTAGGAAGTCAGCAAGTACACTTGCAT
The DNA here is from genome assembly GCA_023014485.1 of Bathynomus jamesi. Taxonomy (NCBI): domain Eukaryota; kingdom Metazoa; phylum Arthropoda; class Malacostraca; order Isopoda; family Cirolanidae; genus Bathynomus; species Bathynomus jamesi. The sequence goes on along the minus strand of JAJOZX010000027.1, from coordinate 2,577,186 downwards.
TTACATGTAAATAAATCCAGAATAACCTCAGGAACTGATGAGCCAGTCATCCAGTCGATGGTAAGGTTCCCATTCTCGCTGATTATCCAGCCATGGCTATCCTGTGGGCTAAGAATATCCGAAAACCTCTCAAGACATCGTTGCCTAGATTCCATACTTATTTTCACCCTGAAATATCTGGAAGCGTAGCTCATTGACATTAAACACTGCTGACTTCGCTGAATATAGCCTGCATGTAAACTCTCAGAACATGAAAAGGTTCTGCTGGTAGGTACTATTCTTGATTCAGTCTTGTGGATACCATCCTGAAATTATTCTCTGTCAGAAGAGCAGCTTCACAGCAGTGACCTTCCCATGACCACCAAAAGCACTTAATGTGTCGCATCCAGCAAATTTGGTTTCATTAATGAGCTGCGCTTCTGGGCTTTTGTTCCACAACTAACTGTGTCGTCCTTAATTTGTCCACTCCTTCGATAGTTTCTTTGGTGAGCTAAAGGAAATTGTCATCACAGGTACATGACTTTTTCACCAAGTTTCTGGCCGTTTTCAACATGATCAGACATATTATATGCCTTTTCTCTCAGTCTTTGAGTATACCATGTCATCTTCATTTTTTAAAGTATGCTCATTTTCCTTAGATTTTTGTCTTGTATTATCTTTATAATAAGACAGATGATAGTGTACTCAGCAGCAACAAGTTCTTGATGTGACTGCGAGCATTTTCCTGTCCATTCTCTCAAGCACAACATTCGAAAGATCGAATTAATGGCTCAAGTAATTTGAACCCCTTTTTTATATTTGCTGTTTTTTCAAAAATGTACACATTTTCTCAAAAACTCTTCTAGATTCCCCAACAACTGCCTGTCTTGATGACCTTCTAGGCTTGGATTGGTATTCTTCCACGTTTAAAGAAATAGCTTGTTTAGCTTTTAACTTTTCCACAGTCTTTTTTGTAGGTGAAAGTGGCACAGTAATTCCTGTCAGAGAAAATATCTGGAATATCTTGCTGACTTTCATGCCTCAAAGTTTTAGGTTTTTGTAATTTTGCTACTTCCAGACGACGTCCAAAACTGCAAAACTTTGGGCCTTGTTAGATATCTCTGTAACTTAGAGATATATTTAGTTTAGTAACCTTTCATATTATGCATTTTACCGCGATCCAAGTTCTTGATTTAATTAGATTCGATATAGATCTGAAACAAGAACTTGGGCAAAAAATTTATTGTGTGCGTAGTTTTTTTTTCTCTGGCAGAAACGTATAAAATTTGTGCTTAAAAATACTTTCATATCTTGATTCACAAAATGTAACAAAGTACACATTTTTTTGTCAAATGTGAGACGATTCATATAAATCGCGCGATTTTTCCGAGTTAAATACGTTTGCGGTGTACCAATGAAGGTGTTTGTGAGTTGTTCCGTTTTTTAACATTCCAGTTTGATTATTTTGTCATTTAATTTATTCGTGTTTGAAGTTAATTTTGTTTTATTTCGTTCGCTTTTCTCTTCGGAACGAGATTGTTTAGTTTAGTATAATTTTTTTTCACTAATCCGTGTGAGAGTAATTTAGTGTCGAATTGGGAACAAACAAACGGGTAATTACTGGTTATAGCTATTCCTCAAAAAAGTGTACCATACATTTTTATACACGTCGACTCAATATGAAAACAGCGAGGTCAGTCATTTTCTTAATAAAGTATCAAACAAGGTCGTGATTTCATATTCACTGATGTACTTATTTATTATACGAATTGTTTGACTCGAGATCGTGACCGATTCAGTTTTTATGGTTTGGCCTCTTCAAATTTTATTCGTCCATTCTCGAAAACTTATTTCCTGTATCAAGTGGTTTGGCACGGTGCCCATTCTTCCCTCAGTTGTGACAACCACATTTCTATTGTTACGTGTGTCTTATAATCCAAATTTATTTCTTGCATCCGTTTATCCAATTTAGGATAACACTTGTTATTGCCAGAAATAAAATAATAATCTGTGAATATTTGGCTCCTGCAGATATAAATACCCAGTTAATGAAATTTTATATATTATAATATATATATATATATAAATATATATATATATATATATATATATATATATATATATATATATATATATAATACCCCGCAAGGGGGTTCTAAGCTCGTGCTCTTGAGTGCTCTTTGTGCTCGTTTGTACGTGCTTGTTCCTGGAGGTTTCACGTGCGCCCTCCCGGCCCTAGCACCCAAGGATGATGGGGCTCGGCCCTGCAGTCCTTGTCATCCTTGGTCTTTTTCCACTTCGACTGTCCCCTCCACCCTTTCTTTTTCCTCTGTCTTTCCTCTCACTTTTTCTTTGTTTTTCCGCTGAGATATGCCCTTTAAATAGAGGCGAATCGGTTCTTCCTGAACTAAAAAAAAAAAAAAAAAAAAAAAATATATATAATAATAATAATTTTCATTAACTGGGTATTTATATCTGCAGGAGCCGGGTCGAAATTTTTTATTTCTTAGGTACATAGTGTGTGAGGTGGTTCAATAAATCACCCTAGTAAATTACCTCAAAAATTTGGATTTCTCAATTTTCACCACGCGTATTTTCTCAAAATATTTGCAATATCAGAAAATTGATTACGCATAAACATCGTTTATGTGTAATCAATTTACTGAGCTGTGTGTTGAATTTCAAATTCAATACCAATAAATTTCATGTTCTAATTATCATATATTTTTACAGGAATTATAAGAATTTATGCTCTTTAGATTTACTTATGATCCATGCATGATTCTATAAAAGCTGGATTTTTAATTTTTTAAAAAGGTTGAAAAAATGTCAACCAGACAAATCTTCGAATGCAGCTTTTGGTTTTGCCACTGAATTCCGCCGATCAATGATTCCTACAAAGGCAGACGTTGTCAGACACTATTTCTTCATTCAAAAGAGAGAAAAAATCAAGTCAAGGGGATCAGCAACTGCGAACGATTGCTACAATATAGCTACCAAAGATCTTCAAGATATTTGGGCCATGTTCTCTTTCCCTGTCATTCAAGAAAGATCTATTTCTTCTGCAGTGGAAAGATTAATCAGATCAGCTCTTTCCTTGAACAAGGTTCCTCTACGTCAAAGGAATGAAAATTTTGCTAAAAAACTTGCTTCATATGATGAAATGTTTGACATTTGTACTTGCAAATGTTATGATAAAGGAATAGAAAGGCCGTTTTGTCGATGCGAGGTAAAAATCCCAATGGTAGAGTGGGAGTCATTTGTAGGCCAAAAGCAAAGAATAAATCAATTAGGGCCATTTGATCGTGAAGCTGCCGCTGTCCAGAGACGATCCCTCTCAAGAGCAAGAGAAGAACAAGAGAGGCAACAAAGGTCACAAGTGGAAATGGCAGAGGCTATGGAAGTTGTACCATCTTCTTCAGTAGATGACTTTAGCGAAGATATAGAAGACAGTGACAATGAACTAGAATTCGTGCCCGATGTGGAATTGATTGAAAATGATCAAAATAGGTATTCATACAATGAATTACCATTGGTGGCAGACCGTTACCGTGTGAGTTCGAGAGCTACAGCAGCTATTGTTAATGCTGCATTGAAAGATATGGGAATAATCGATCAATCTAACATGCTTGATAGGAAGAAAATAGAGAGAGAGAGAATTCGTGTAGGCAAGAAAAATAGTTAGATCTAGATGTGAAAATGTGAATATTGAATGTATAGGGTTTGATGGAAGAAAGGATGATACGTTAACCAAGCATGGAAAAAGAAAGAAGAACATTATGTGCTGATCAAAGGCCCTGGAGGTATTTATGTAGACCATCTCTGCCCTGACGCAGGAAATGCTCGGTGTATAGCTGATGAAATGATAACGTTCTTAATTGATTCAGGGAGCATCGACACTCTCAATGCTCTGCTATGCGACGGTACTGCTGTCAATACTGGTAGAATTGCTGGTACCATAAAATTGATTGAAATTTTTTTGCATAGATCAGTTCAATGGCTCGTGTGTCTTTTACACATGAATGAACTCCCCTTCAGACACATATTTGAAACCATAGACGGAAAAACATCAGGGCCAAATACCTTTAAAGGTTCAGTTGGAGCCAAATTGAAATGTGATTTAACCATTTTAGACTTAGTGGCATTTTCACCAGTTCAGGGCAACGTCCAAGATATACCACCGAATGTCGTGAAAGAGTTGAGCAGTGATCAAAAGTATCTCTATGATATGTGCCTAGCAGTGCAATCTGGATGGGTATCTGAAAGTCTAGCCCGCAGGTCTGCAGGTGCCATTCATCATGCTCGCTGGATTACCCGAGCAAACCGGATTCTTCGTTTATATGTATCGACTTTGCATCCCGAACAAAATCTGAAAGAACTGGTAACCATCGTCATGAAATCATATGCTCCTGGATGGTTTCATATCAAATCCCATCCTAAAGCTACTGACGGAGCACGGAATTTTTTTCATTTGATTGTCTTGATGCGAGGATTGGAAGAAAAACATCGCATTATTATGGAACCGGTGTTCCGTAATAATGCCTATTTTGCCAATCCCGAAGCTATCCTACTGTCAATGCTTACTGATAGCAGACAACATGTCAGAGAAGATGCTCTTCAGAAGATACTTCTCAGTCGGACACGTTTCAGTGGCACACGAAATTTTGAGCTTCCTAAATCTCTAAATTTCGATTCCAAAGACTACTATGAGATGATTGACTGGAGAAAGGAAGCTATCAATCCTCCACCTTTGATAAGGAATTTCAGCAATGAAGAGCTACTGCATACAAGAACAGAACCCTTGAAAATTGCTGCTTTTTCATGCCACAGTCAAAGCGTGGAAAGTGCAGTGAACTTAGTGACAAAAGCATCAGAACAAAGGATTGGCTACGGCAATCGGCACAAATTTATCTTCAATCAACTGGAATCAAGAAAAAGACTGCCACAGTTTGAATGGAAAAGCCAATGGGGCCAAGGCACATCCACAAGTAATTAGTGAATTGTGAAGGTAATTTTTAAATTAAATTTTGTTTTTACTTCAAAGCTGTTTTGTGTAATAAATGGTACAATAGACTAATTGTCTTCTTTTCAGACAAATATACTAGGCCTATATGAGGTTTATGAATTGGTCTCCTAGGCAGTCAGTACTCCAAACTAAAGTTTATGCCACCCTTTTCTATATACTGATAACACTTTTTGGGGATGCAGCAATTTTTCAAGGATTTGAAATTTCTTGGATAATTGCCTGAAAATTGCACATGAGGTATATTATGCAATTTTAAGTGGGGTCATCTATAAAAAAAATGCTCTAAATGATCTCCATTTTGATTTATGATACTATTTTTAATTTGGGGGCGGAGCCAAAAATAAGAGGGAGTATGCTAGCGGTACGGAGGGGAGTATAAACTTTCTTCTGGAGTATGTTGGTCAGGATATCATTTCATAAACCCCACATAGTGCCCATCTAAAAAAAATCATTTTGACTACATTTCGACCCGGCCTAATATTTACATGAACGAACTGTACCGAAATGACGAACTTAATTTCTTTTACTTAACTAAACATGAATTGTCTAAACTTCTAGCACTTGCATCTGGCATATATTTCTTTTTTGACAATCAACTTCTTCAACAAGTCACTTCCCATGTAACATTTGCCTCTGTCGCATTGAGAAAATTTGGCTACAAAATTTCCCTAATAACATTAAAACTAAGTTGTTACAAAACGTGTGTGTGAATGATACATTATTTTTCTTTAGAAACCCCAAGACCATTTAAACAATTTTCTTAGCTATATAAGTATCATCCGCAAGAGACATGATCATCACCGAGATCATGTCTCTTGAGGATGATCTAAAACTGAAGACAGACAGGGGAATGTTGATGGGTATTTTACCGCGGATGAATGCCAGTGACCACGCGCTCAGTAAGGTCATTGGCATCAACGAGAGGGTGCAAAACTTGTGCGTCCCGCTGGGCGTGAGGTTTATTGACCCGTTACGCGTTTTCGGGTAGGTGGGACCTGTATCAGAGGAATGGTGTCCACCTCAATGCTAAGGGTAAAGATGTGCTAGGCACGCTGCTTGACCGGCACCTATACCGTATGGTGAGGTCAAGCCCGGGGAGAGGTGATGTTGAGCCGGTGGCGGACGTAGCTTCAACTGAAGGGTGCGTCCATGTACAGGTGAGTGACCCTCCTTCCCCGTTGGAGGGGACTCAGCCTCCTGCGGAAGTGGCCCCCTCGTTGGTGAGGGGCTCTTCAACTCCCAACAGCTCTGGCTGTTCGGGAAACGGGTCGTGCTAGGGGGGCGGTCTTAATAGGGAAGGCTCCCTCCGTGCAGTGCTTTTTAATGCTAGGTCGATTAGGAATAAGTTTTGCGAGCTACGGGCGCTCTTAGCATCAGAATACCAGGATATCATTGTTATCACTGAGTCCTGGATTCATATTGATGGTAGGGACTACGTTGGGGAGTTCGAGATTCCCGGGTATAGAATGTTTCACAAAGACCGCACCCGTGGGGAGGGGGGAGGGGTACTAATATATGTGAGGGACACGTTGAGTCCGGTTAACTGCCAGTTCCGATCGGAACGGGAGCTGCTTAGCGTTGTTCTGAACGTGGGAGGGACGAACTATAGGTTAATCTTGGTGCACAGACCGCATCTCTTCCTCGAGGACGATACAGCCTTGTACACCGAACTCAGTAGCCTGCTAAGGGAGAGGGTGTGTGTAGTTTTAGGAGACTTTAACTGTCGCGGCATAAAGTGGGAACACAGGACTGCTGATGCCGAAGGGAGGAGGCTAGTTGACTTTGCTGATGAGAACTTCCTCACTCAGTGGGTCAATGGTCCTACCTACACGAGGCGAAAGCGTTCTAGACTTAGTATTCACGACCGAAGACAACCTCGTCACTGGCCTCACCGTTGACGAATCGTTGGGCGGGAGTGATCACGGTCTGATTAGTTTCTGTGTGTGCGTCCCTCGGGTGAAGCGTAGTGACTCGAGAGGCAGTAAGCTCGATCTCCGGCGGGCGGACTTTGTTAGCCTCAGGGATAGCGTAGGTGAGATGGGGTTCGAGGTCGGCGGCGATGTTGAGGGAGTGTGGAGTGCATTCCTTGACGAGTTTATGGTGCTGCAGTCTGCTGCCATACCCTCAAAACCGGTCACCCCTGCTACAACGCAGCCTAAGTGGTTCAGTCGTGACATCGCTTCGGCTATCCGAAATAGGAAAGCTATGTATAGGAGGGCGAAGGCCAATCGTTCCCATGAGAATACCGAGAGGTATGTCCGCCTGTGAAGGAGTTCTTCAGTTATGTTAATAGTAGAAAGCCTATTAGAAGCGGCGTTCTGCGGACCTCCGACGCGGACATCGCTAATGTGCTGAATGAGTATTTTGCGGAGTGTTCGCCAGGGAGGACACCCGCGTCATCCCCGAGCCAAGCGTCAGGCACGAAGGTGCTGGCCTGGATAGTGTTCGGTATACCGCGACAGTCGTTGCCGATAGAATAGACAAACTGACCGCTTTTAAGGTTCCTGGGCCAGACCAGTTTCTCCCCAGAGTGTTGCGGGAGGTGCGCGACCAGGTGGTTCCCCACCTGGCTACAGTCTTCAACAAATCGTTGGAGACGGGCCAGGTGCCTGGTGACTGGAGGGAAGCCAACGTGACCCTTATCTTTAAGAAAGAGAATCACGAAAGTCCAGGGAACTATCATCCCATTAGTCTCACTTCAGTTGTAGGTAAATTATTAGAGGGAATAATACCCGATAGGATCGTTGACCATTTGGATTCCTACAAGCTGCTTGGCTACTCCCAACATGGGTTTAGACGGCATAGGTCGTGTCCCACCAACTTGCTCGAGTTTTTCCACGTCATGTTCAGTGAGTATGATAAGAGTAGGGCGATTGATATACTTTATCTCGATTTTGAGAAAACCTTTGATAAGGTACCTCACCGCCGGCTAATGGCCAAGTGCGCGCGCTGAGTATTGATCGGGATGTAGGTAGGTGGATTGAAAACGCTGAAAAATAGGCGGCAGAGGGTTGTAATTAAAGGGGCCAGTTCGGGTTGGGCCTCGGTCACTAGCGGGGTTCCTCAGGGTTCCGTTTTGGGGCCACTGTTGTTTATCATTTACATAAATAATATCGACGATGGCATCGTCAGTAGGATCGCCAAATTCGCTGATGACACGAAGCTTGGGGCCAATGTTGGGACGCCCGAGGCGATCGAGCAACTGCGTGCGGATCTACGTAGGATAGGAGAGTCGTCCGAAAAATGGCAAATGCCGTATAACTTGGGTAAATGCAAGGTCATGCACATTTGCTACGCCAATCCCAAGTCGGACTACTCGATGTTGGGGAGTAATATCGAGGCCACTGATTTGGAAAAGGACTTGGGTGTGCTAATTAGCAGCGTCCTTAAGTTTACCAAACAGTGCGTAGAGGTGGAAAAGAAAGCCCAGAAGTTGTTGGGTTATATCAGGAGGCAATTTCGATTTCGGAACAAGGAGATTGTGCTCTCGCTGTAGAATTCTCTGGTTCGGCCACACCTCGAGTATGCTGTGCAGTTCTGGTCGCCCACCCTCAAGAAAGATATTGAGAAGCTGGAGCGACTGCAGACGAGGGCCACAAAGTTAATCCCTTCCGTTAGGCATATGGGCTACAATCGACGCTTACGCGCCCTGAATTTGTTTTCGCTGGAAACTCGGAGGCTGCGCGGTCAATTGATCGAGGTTTTCATGTTCTTACGCGGGTTCAACAATGTCGATTTTAGAAGCATGTTTAGTTTAAATGATAACCCAACTCGCAACAATGGTTGGAAGTTGGATTTGAAACGGTTTAGGACTAGTGTGTGTGGGAATTACTTTACGTGTAAAATCTGTGACACGTGGAACAGGCTACCTTCAGAAGTTGTGAACAGTTCTTCTGTGGATCTGTTCAAGAAAAGGTTAGACCGAATCTTGAACACTATTTGAGGGTTTAGGAATTTTTCCCCGGCACCCGTTGCCATTGGTACCTCCTCGGTATGGGCCGCAAGGCCTTTTGAGGTACTACTTTTCTTTGTAACTCCTTGTAACATCCACATATCCGATTCACTATAAAAGAAGAAACCTTACATTTCTTGACATTAAAGTTACTAAAAGAGAAATTTCGCACTTCGATCTACAGAAAACTCATTAGGTACCATTTATTTCAACGCCATACCAACCACATACAACATCAACAACATAAAAAATTAATTTATCAATACTATCACCTTTGTTCAACATATCTTTCCATAACGAAATAATATATTTCCAAAATTTCTGTACAAAAAACAATTATCCCAAGAACATATTTTAGAAAGTTCTTAAATAATTTTTAAATAACATTTACCAATCCTCATACAACATTTTAACAGTTAATAAGGACATACAATATTTTACCTTGCCATACTACAGTTATATTAATCTTAAAATTAAAAGAGTAGAAAGAGACCTTCATTTATTACTTACAAAACTATACCCGCAAATCGTTTTGTATTCGCACATACATAAAATCATATCTAGCACACAGAGAAAAACTTCTGAATGCCCTTGTTTCGTTTATTATATACGCTCATAATTGTATTTGCTGCCAGGCGAATTATATTCGTGCACAAGCCGCCAATATCAACTAAGAGTAAATGAACACCTTGGCATTTGTACAGAAACATCATCACTCCTTCAACATAAATCCTCAAAATATTCCATTAGAGATAATAATGCAACTGGACCGGTGTGGAACGTTGTTTTTCAATCTTTGCGAGTGTATAATGTGAATTTTAGCCACATTGCTAGCTTGCTTTAATATGTAATACAAATAACACGTTTCTGGCACAATTTGAGACTCAATCTTTGTGAAATAAGCATATTTGGATTCTGTTCAATGAATTAAGTCCTTCGATCGTTGAAAGCAGGCTAACGACATTTGATCGACGTGACATAAAATCCATAAGTTATTGTTGGTTAGATTAAGTTAGTTTTAATAGTGTCGATGTTATGTCTCGTTGACCAAATGGTTATGGTCCGTTGAAAGAATCAGTAGGTCAGTTGACCAGAAAATTCAACACGATTTTTTATTTATTTTTTATTTTTTTAATAGTATCTTTCTATTTCTGACTGGTTTCGAACCAATTTCAGGTGGAGTTGACCCCCTCAGAACCACTACCCCAGCCAGAATTACCTACCCACGTGCAGGTGGTGGTGGATCCCGACGAGCCCAAGAAGAAAAAGTACGCGAAAGAGGCGTGGCCGGGGAAGAAACCGATGCCCTCCCTTCTTGTCTGAACGGAACATTTTGCCAAGAAATTCAACCCGAGAGACCATTCATTGCTGTGTCTTGATCTCGCGTTTCAGCGGGTGGTTCGGCGTCTCTTGCAGCCTCTCATCCTCGGTCCCATAACGTTGTGATCGGACCTTCAAAAAACCCATTCAGACACCGTGAAAGGTGGATTGTTCGCCGGATCGGTATTCGCTCACCACCCTCTCATGATATCCGTGCCTGCTCTTCGCTCCATCTCGCTTTTGCTGCAGAAATGCCAACCATTTTTAAGAATAGTTCAGTTAACAATTAAAGAAGTATAATTTATAATTCTTGGGTCATTTTGTTCAAAGGGTATAACCCGAATCCGCGTATATCAGTCAGACAAAAGAGTAACCACAAATTTGCGATATGTTTTCATTTATTCGTTCGAACAGTAATTGTAAATTGATGATTTTAATCATAAATAATTGTTTAGATTTAATTTCATTTAGATGTAATCATTAATTAATTTGTTAGTTATAATTTTTATCAGGTAATTTTAAAATGCAATATAAGTTGTGTAATTCTTTTAAGTTGTCAGAGCGATTCAGATAAAAAGGATTTCCTCCTACAAAGGCTTTCCTTTTAAATCAGGCATTCAAGAACGAGTCATTCACCTTTTCCTGAAATTACTCTCTCATCTACTTCACACCCTTTCTCCTAAACTTCAAATATTTACCTGAAGACTTTGTAACATTTTGTATGATAAACATTTTAAATAATAATTGTTTTACTGTGGTTTCCATTGGTTATGCGAATGCGAGTAATATTTCATTTACTCGTAACAAGGACTTTTAACTTCCTTCGCTTCGCGACAGCAAAGGTGTGTGGCGGGAGAAAACCTACAACTTCACGTGTGATTCGTACTACCGGTCACTACATCTGGCCATAAAGCAGTCTCCCATCGCACTACTACTACTACTACTACCTAGACCCAACGTCGCTTAACTTCCATGACCAATCAGGAAGCAGTGTTTCGAGGTGGCCGGGATTCATATCAATGGTAGTATTCCGAAACGTCGCAAGTATTAAAACTCGAAACTTAACAGAAGGAAAACCTGAATAGTGTCTAATGTAGGGAGTATTTACGAGCGCTTCAAACATGTTTCGATGGGAAAGAAACAGGAATGGAGTAAGTTTTTGTAGAACTGTCTGCCAATACGAATTTAGGAAATTCAAATATAGAGAGAGATGTTTACAAAGGTAGGAAGTATTTTTATTCATTTTCTTTTGTTTGCTATATTAAGTATGGTCACGAATGGGGTTTTTTTTTGTTGACCAGTGCATTGTCATTATTTTAAAAGACGAAATTTTGTAGTTTTAAGTTAAATTACGGTTCTGTTAGTAAGTTAGGTTGCAGTCCCTTATGACTTTTTTCAAATTGTTTAATTTTATTGCTTCCGCTGGAAACCACTCGCCCTCCTCTCTTCCTACGCGCGCACGTGCTCTCCTCTCTCGGTAAAAACTTTTCGCCGCATTCAACAACGACTCATGCATCCAATACAGCTGCAGCACTTGCCACAACGCGTTTCTGTGGACGCTATCATACGCTTTTACAAGATTGATGAACGCCACATTTAAATCCCTTTCTTTCTCCAAGTATTTCTCAATATCTTCAACCCAAACACCTGGTCCAACACCCTCTACTTCTTCTTAAATCCCCTTGTTCCTCCCCAATCTGTTGCACCGTGCATGCAGCCACCTTTTCAATCACCACCTTCCCATACACCTTACCTGGCACACTCAATAGGCTAATTCCTCTATAATTCGAGCGACTATCCCCTTACCTTCAACAACACGCAACTCAATCCTTCCTCTTCTCTTAACATTCTTGGTGTTTCCTTTTCTCGTGATCTTTCCTGAAAAGATCTCTCACTTTTTCTAAAACAGCTTCTAAAAGGTTAGGTGTGCTGTACCGCATCCGCGGTTTTCTCACCCAGCTCAGTTGCTGTCTCTATACAGGGGGCTTGTTCGCCCCCTGTATGGAGTATGCTTCTCGTGTGTGGGGTGGCTCAACCCACAACCGTACTTGACCGGGTGGAATCAAAGGCTTTCGTCTCGTTAATTCCCCACCTCTTACTGATTGTCTTCAATCTCGCTCTCTTCACCTCATTGTTGCCTCACCTTCTCTTTACTATTGCTATCATGCCTCCTTTAAGGAGAGCACGCAGCACCAGACTTTCTACACTTTGTCATTCCATTTCTGTCCATCTATTTAACGCAAGGTTAATCGGTTTTTTTAGTCTTTCATCTACTCAACCGGACAACTCTGGAACAATCTTTCTCAATCCATCTTTCCGCCTGTCTATGACCTCCTATCTTTCAAACACAGTGTCTAGGCATCTCGAAAACCCCGGACCTTGATTTTGGCTCTCTCCTTCTTCTATTGAAGGGGGAGAGGCGCTTTTACAGGCATTTGCCCTTGACCCCTCCTTTCTACATAAAAAAAATACATTTTTGTTCCCCCTGCCTTTATACAGGAGGATGATACATGCACTCCGCCAGTCCTGAGGCAGTTTGCCTCTGCCCATACACACAAACAGACGCACTCGAGAGGCAGTAAGCTCGATCTCCGGCGGGCGGACTTTGTTAGCCTCAAGGATAGCGTAGGTGAGATGGGGTTCGAGGTCGGCGGCGATGTTGAGGGAGTGTGGAGTGCATTCCGGGACGAGTTTATGGTGCTGCAGTCTGCTGCCATACCCTCAAAACCGGTCACCCCTGCTTCAACGCAGCCTAAGTGGTTCAATCGTGACATCGCTTCGGCTATCCGAAATAGGAAAGCAGCGTATAGGAGGGCGAAGGCCAGTCGTTCCCACGAGAACACTGAAGCGTATGTCCGCCTGTGTAGGGAAGTGAAGGCGAAGGTTAGGCTAGCGAAACGTAACGAAGAACTACGGGTGGCAAGCCTCTGCAAGGGGAACCCTAAGGAGTTCTTCAGTTATGTTAATAGTAGAAAGCCCATTAGAAGCATGATAGGTCCGTTAAAGGACCGAAGCTGCGTTCTGCGGACCTCCGACGCGGACATCGCCAATGTGCTTAATGAGTACTTTGCGGGAGTGTTCACCAGGGAGGACACCCGCATCATCCCCGAGCCAGGTGTGAGGCACGAAGGTGCTGGCCTGGATAGTGTTCGATGTACCGCGACAGTCGTTGCCGATGGAATAGACAAACTGAGCGCGTTTAAGGCTCCTGGGCCAGACCAGTTTCTCCCCAGTGTTGCGGGAGGTGCGCGACCAGGTGGCTCCCCACCTGGCTACAGTCTTCAACAAATCGTTGGAGACGGGCCAGGTGCCTGGTGACGAGGGAAGCCAACGTGACCCCTATCTTTAAGAAAGGGGATCACGAAAGTCCAGGGAATTATCGTCCCATTAGTCTCACTTCAGTTGTAGGTAAATTATTAGAGGGGATAATAGCGGATAGGATCGTTGACCATTTGGATTCGTACAAGCTGCTTGGGGACTCCCAACATGGGTTTAGACGGCATAGGTCGTTTGGGTGTGTCAATTTGGGAGGTGAAAATTAATTTTTGCCAATTCCTTCACTGAGGGGTTTTAAAAATATGTTTTTGGATGTGAAGAATTCAAATCTGCTATTATTTTTGTGATTGCTCAACACTTAGCTTGGTAAATCTACGTTTGATTAAAAAGCACATAAATTGCTCTCGGAAAACAACATTTATTAATTTTAGCTTCTCAAAATGTCAGGTAATGCTATAAAAATTTTAGTTTCTCTGCATAAAACATTTCCTAGTAATCATAAAACATATCCTTGTAATCATAAAACAACATTAGAAAGTAATGACATCAGTAAAAAAAAATATTTAAACAACAAGTTTCATCAAGTCTTGCTTTGATTCGTTCTTGGACATCAGCCGCCGACTTGCTTCTTGGCCTCTGATATAGCCCTCACGTTTCTCATGTGTATACACCCTGCCTGCTGCCTCTGTGACTTGTTTCACACACCTCTCTATTGACTGAGCATGACAGGGCCACTGTGGAACTTGCATAGGCTTGTCAAAGAACTTCTTTACTTCCGCTGTAGTCAGTTTACATGTCAAAGGAGGTTCAAATACCCCGTCAGACCAGTCTGTCAGCTCCAACACGGAAGAAGCACTGGGGTTGATGGAAGGTGTCTTCCTGGGACGTACAGAAAGATCTCCAAGTGTGTCATCATCTCCACCCCTCATGTCAACAATCTTTTGGACACCAGCTCTCCTCTCCTCACTGTCATCTGAGCACAAGAGTGTCTGGATTATCATTTCGCTGAATGCATACCATGCTGAGCGCTTGATGGTTGGCAAAACAGCATCCACTACAGCCTTCTTTTGCAGCCTAACTAGCCGCAGCTGAAACAAGATGTGGCGTGGGCCTTCCACCCAAGAGTTTAATTTGATGTTGAACCAACAGGGGTAGTACACACCAACATTGTATTCCACTATCAGTCTTAAGTTGTTGAGGGTTTTGCCTTTAAGGCCATGTTTTGAAACCCATATGCGACAAAGCCTGTTTGCTGTTGTCAACCACCTTGAATGGCTCACTGGACCAATTTCAAGAAGGGCCAGATCTGTGGGAAGTTCTCCTGTCCTTATGGCCTGTGTGATCCTATACCCGTACGCTTGATCAGTAGAGAGATCCTTTACGACATTGTCACTCAGTGAAGTAAGAGGCTCTCCAATTGAGAGTTTGGTGAATGAAGGATCAATTTCAAGTTCGGTTGCAGTGTCTAGCATCTTGCCAATGTTACCTGTCCACTTGTTAGACAAGGTCTTCCCATCCAGTGCTGTGATCAAGTGTCGCAGGGGTAACTCGTTAGTGTGGAGGGCACAAACCAACCAGATCAGCTTACGGCAAAGCTTGACCTCTACCCAATGCATGGAACCACCCTCCCAGCCAGTGTTAACATTTGTAGAATCACCTCCAATGGCCTGCAGGCTTTTATCAATGCCCTTCTTATTCATGAAATCTACAAGATTATCAGCAATAACTTCAGCAGGTTTTTTTCTCGTTGAGCCTTTCTCAGGAGTGAAGTGGTAGAGATATCTTCCACCTGGCTCACTGCACACAGAATAATGCTCTTCTTTGATGATGCTGGGGAACTGACGATCTGAATTGTCTGCTTTCAGCATAACTTTAGTTGTATCTTGACGGCCGTCAAAGAAGATGCAGTCAATTTCACCCTTCTTACAAAGATCATCAAATTCCTGATCCAGGGATCTCATAACTTTTTCTTGGGCCCTCTTGACTTTATTGTGATCAACTACAAGTCTCTTGTCTTCTTCAGTGATCAAGCCAGCATCCATAAAGGCAGTAGTGATGATGACAGCTGTGGCACGCAGGCCAACACCATATCTGATGCTATGCATAGCAACATTAGGTATTTCTAATGTGTTGTACTCTGGCTTTTTATTGGAAGTTGAAGACGTGCTTGGTATTTCTAATGTCACTTCATAACTTCCATCCTTTCCATCTTGAGCATCAGCTATTTGTTCTTCATTTTCATCATCAGAGAAAATTATTTCATTTGATGGCATTAAACATCCTGCTTACTTGTCTGCTTATATTCAGCAAGCCTTCTTCTTTCGTCTTCTTGCCGCTTCTGCTTTTTGACTTGTCTGTTGTGCTCAGGTTGATCTGGCAAGCCAATCTGATGTGGTCCAATAGAACCAGACTTGTCTCTCTGACCTTTAATGAAAGCAAGTTCCTTCACAGGGATCTTCATCTCCCTAGGGCATGTACAGTTAATGTGAGTTTCGTTTTTGCAACCAGCATCTGCAAGGCAGCCAAATTCAGAGCAGAGAACAATTTTACACTTGCAACTGAGGATGTCAAAAAGCTTGTCAAGTTTTGCAATGAAAGCCTCTTTGACATGTAGCTTTCCTCTCCCAAGAGATATGTTTTTGGCCTGCTCCCAGCTCTCTTGGATCTTGTTTAAGATTGTGACTCGTGAATTTACAACGGGGGCTACAAAAGAACTGTTTGCTCGTTCCCACTTTTCAAGCACTTTAGGGTAAATGTCCTTTGCAAGACTGGCTGCTGGGTAGTTTCTCACATCCTCACCACTTTGTTCTCTTAGCAGTAGCCCATATTTCAGAACGTCTCGCAGAGTTGGGAGTTCAGAGGGCAACAACTCTCTACCAGTTCCAATTAGGTTGCTCATATGTGTGAATGTCCCCAGTCTTGTCCTCCTTTTAGAAGCTATTGTAGGTAAATTCCCACTGGTTAGGATGGTAGCACTGACGGACAAGTAATCTTCAGCACACTGATGAATATGTTTCAACCTGTGAAATAAGCAAAAACAGCAGTGCATTATATATACAGCATATATAATTATTAATATAATAATTATTATATAATTCCACAAAAAAGTAAAAAAGTCACTATTTTTATGTAGCTTCTTACCAAGCAAAACTAAATTATATTAAATTAACAAAAATATCTTTAGAATTCCTAAGTCATGCTGCAACTTTTTAGCACCCCTCATATTTGGAATTTGAAAGTTGAAAAATTCGACACACCCTAATAGGTCGTGTCTCACCAACTTGCTCGAGTTTTTCTACGTCATGTTGAGTGAGTACATTAAGAGTAGGGCGATTGATATACTTTATCTCGACTTTCAGAAAGCCTTTGATAAGGTATCTCACCTCCGGCTAATAGCGAAAGTGCGCGCGCTGGGTATCGGTGGGGAAGTAGGTAGGTGGATTGAAAACTGGCTGAAGAATAGGCGGCAGAGGGTTGTAATTAAAGGGGCCAGTTCGGGTTGGGCCTCGGTCACTAGTGGGGTTCCTCAGGGTTCCGTTTTGGGGCCACTGTTGTTTATCATTTACATAAATGATATAGACGGTGGCATCGTCAGTCGGATCGCCAAATTCGCTGATGACACCAAGCTTGGGGCCAATGTTGGGACGCCCGAAGCGATCGAGGAAGTGTGTGCGGACCTAGGTAGGATAGGAGAATGGTCCGAAAAATGGCAAATGCCGTTTAACTTGGGTAAATATAAAGTGATGCACATTGGCTACGCCAATCCCAAATCGGACTACTCGATGTTGGGGAGTAATATCGAGGTGACTGATTTAGAAAAGGACTTGGGTGTGCTAATTAGCAGCGACCTTAAGTTTACGAAACAGTGCGTAGAGGTGGAAAAGAAAGCTCAGAAACTATTGGGTTATATCAGGAGGCAATTTCAGTTTTGGAACAAGGATATTGTGCTCTCTCTGTACAATTCCCTGGTTCGGCCGCACCTGGAGTATGCTGTGCAGTTCTGGTCGCCCACCCTCAGGAAAGATATTGAGAGGCTGGAGCGAGTGCAGGCGAGGGCCACAAAGTTAATCCCTTCCGTTAGGCATATGGGCTACAATCGACGGTTACGCGCCCTGAACTTGTTTTCGCTGGAAACTCGGAGGCTGCGCAGTCAACTGATCGAGGTTTTTAAGCTCTTACGCGGGTTCAACGATGTTGATTTTAGAAGTATGTTTAGTTTAAATGATAACCCAACTCGCAACAATGGTTGGAAGTTGGATTTGAAACGGTTTAGGACTAGTGTGTGTGGGAATTACTTTACGTATAAGATCTGTGACACATGGAACAGTTTACCTTCAGAAGTTGTGAACATTTCCTCTGTGGATCATTTCAAGAAGAGGTTAGACCAAATCTTGCACACTATTGAGTGTGTACAAAATTTTCCCTGGCACCCGTTGCCATTGGTACTTCCTCGGTATGGGCCGCAAGGCCTTTTGAGGTACTTCTTTTCCTTGTAACTCCTTGTAACACTACATTCGCCGCCTTTTTTCAGGAGCTCTACAGCAATCCCATCCACTCCTACCGCTTTTTCACCTTTTTTCCTGCTTGGGGCTTCACCACCCTACAGACCAACCCATTCGCCACAACTCTCAGACTCTGAACCCCTCTCTGCCCAAACATACCACATTTGCTTCCCTATCTTCCGACACATTCAATAGTCCCTCAAAATACTCACTCCACCTTGTCTTACACACACACACACACACCACACTCTCTCTCTCTCTCTCAGAAAGCCTTTGATAAGGTACCTCACCGCCAGCTAATGGCGAAAGTGCGCGCGCTGGGTATCGGTGGGGAAATAGG
Organism: Bathynomus jamesi; assembly: GCA_023014485.1. Taxonomy (NCBI): domain Eukaryota; kingdom Metazoa; phylum Arthropoda; class Malacostraca; order Isopoda; family Cirolanidae; genus Bathynomus; species Bathynomus jamesi. The sequence goes on along the minus strand of JAJOZX010000027.1, from coordinate 2,558,791 downwards.
TAGGTGGGTAGAAAACTAGGCTGAAGAATAGGCGGCAGAGGGTTGTAATTAAAGGGGCTAGTTCGGGTTGGGCCTCGGTCACTAGTGGGGTTCCTCAGGGTTCCGTTTTGGGGCCGCTGTTGTTTATCATTTACATAAATGATATCGACGGTGGCATCGTCAGTCGGATCGCCAAATTCGCTGATGACACCAAGATTTGGGCCAATGTTGGGACGCCCGAAGCGATCGAGCAACTGCGTGCGGACCTAGGTAGGATAGGAGAGTGGTCCGAAAAATGGCAAATGCCGTTTAACTTGGGTAAATGCAAAGTGATGCACATTGGCGACGCCAATCCCAAGTCGGACTACTCGATGTTGGGTAGTAATATCGAGGTGACTGATTTAGAAAAGGACTTGGGTGTGCTAATTAGCAGCGACCTTAAGTTTACGAAACAGTGTGTAGAGGTGGAAAAGAAAGCCCAGAAACTATTGGGTTATATCAGGAGGCAATTTCAGTTTCAGAACAAGGAGATTGTGCTCTCACTGTACAATTCCCTTGTTCGGCCGCACCTGGAGTATGCTGTGCAGTTCTGGTCGCCCACCCTCAGGAAAGATATTGAGAGGCTGGAGCGAGTGCAGGCGAGGGCCACAAAGTTAATCCCTTCCGTTAGGCATATGGGCTACAATCGACGGTTACGCGCCCTGAACTTGTTTTCGCTTGAAACTCGGAGGCTGCGCGGTCAACTGATCGAGGTTTTCAAGCTCTTACGCGGGTTGAACGATGTCGATTTTAGAAGTATGTTTAGTTTAAATGATAACCCAACTCGCAACAACGGTTGGAAGTTGGATTTGAAACGGTTTAGGACTAGTGTGTGTGGGAATTACTTTACCTATAAGATCTGTGACACATGGAACAGGTTACCTTCGGAAGTTGTGAACAGTTCCTCTGTGGATCAGTTCAAGAAAAGGTTAGACCAAATCTTGCACACTATTTGAGTGTGTAAAGACATTTAGGACCTCAGTCTGCGGAAATTTCTTTTCCTATAAAATAGTTAATATCTGGAACCAACTTCCCTCAGAGGTTGTTTCCAGTCAAAGTGTAAATGTGTTTAAAAATAGGCTAGACAAAGTACTGAATACTCTCGTAGTTTAAGACTAAAACATAAGAAAACTCTGCAGGAGATCGCTTGCACGGTGTCTCTGTGAGCAAGCTAAATATAGAGCTATTTATATTTTCTCCACTTTCCTGTAAAATTTCCTTGGCTACTTTTCCAGGGTCAAGGTATTTTCTTCAACCTTTTTCCGTACCTGCCTCTGGCAGGGAGGGAGCGGAGGGTGGGGAGAGAGCCTTCTACTTTTCTATCCAGTTTTCTACTACTGCTAGGATAGTTGAAAGAAAAATAAACTTTTACAAAATTTTCCCTGGCACCCGTTGCCATTGGTACCTCCTCGGTATGGGCCGCAAGGCCTTTTGAGGTGCTTCTTTTCCTTGTAACTCCTTGTAACACTACATTCGCCGCCTTTTTTCAGGAGCTCTACAGCAATCCCATCCACTCCTACCGCTTTTTCACCTTTTTTCCTGCTTGGGGCTTCACCACCCTACAGACCAACCCGTTCGCCACAACTCTCAGACTCTGAACCCCTCTCTGCCCAAACATACCACATTTGCTTCCCTATCTTCCGACACATTCAATAGTCCCTCAAAATACTCACTCCACCTTGTCTTACACACACACACACACACACACACACACACACACTCTCTCTCTCTCTCTCTCTCTCTCTCTCTCTCTCTCTCTCTCTCTCTATTTGAGTGTATAGAAAATTTTCCGTGGCACCCGTTGCCATTGGTACCTCCTCGGTATGGGCCGCAGGGCCTTTTGAGGTACTTCTTTTCCTTGTAACTCTCTCTCTCTCTCTCTCTCTCTCTCTCTGAACAAGGAGATTGTGCTCTCTCTGTACAATTCCTTGGTTCAGCCGCACCTGGAATATGCTGTGCAGTTCTGGTCGCCCACCCTCAGGAAAAATATTGAGAGGCTGGAGCGAGTGCAGGCGAGGGCCACAAAGTTAATCCCTTCCGTTAGGCATATGGGCTACAATCGACGGTTACGCGCCCTGAACTTGTTTTCGCTGGAAACTCGGAGGTTGCGCGGTCAACTGATCGAGGTTTTTAAGCTCTTACGCGGGTTCAACGATGTTGATTTTAGAAGCATGTTTAGTTTAAATGATAACCCAACTCGCAACAATGGTTGGAAGTTGGATTTGAAACGGTTTAGGACTAGTGTGTGTGGGAATTACTTTACGTATAAGATCTGTGACACATGGAACAGATTACCTTCAGAAGTTGTGAACAGTTCCTCTGCGGATCAGTTCAAGAAAAGGTTAGACCAAATCTTGCACACTATTTGAGTGTGTACAAAATTTTCCCTGGCACACGTTGCCATTGGTACCTCCTCGGTATGGGCCACAAGCCCTTTTGAGGTACATCTTTTCCTTGTAACTCCTTGTAACTCTCTCTCTCTCCCTCTTTCTCAATCTCTGTACTGCTCTGAGGTGAGAGAGCTTTACTGCCCAGCTGGCTGCCAGGCCAGCGTAAAGTCTCGGGCGTAGCCTCTGGGTCTGGTGGGATATCCCTTGAACACTGGATTCTAAGAGTCTGGCCGCTTGTGAGTGACTAGTAAGACTTAGTAAGGGGCTGCATCTCGCTGTCGCTCCTGGCGGGAAATCCGTGACGCCTGCGTCGCGAGTGTTTGTCATTTGGTAGCTGCGACACGTTTGGGACTGTCCGGCCCTGGGGAGACCTTTGGTCGGTGCGGCAGCAGCGAGAGGCGTAGTCTTCTGGAAGGGATGAACGTCACTTGCAAATAGGTGGATGCGTCTACGCGCGGAAAGAATTCACCCCCACCCCCTCCTTTTTTATATACTGGTCAGAACGTTTTTGATAGTTTTCATTGCTAGAACGCTTTATTTATTCAGAGTATTCATAATTCGAAAAAAAAAGAAAAAAGTTACAATGACTGGACCGCAGAAACTGAAGGCTGAATGTGCGAGGTGTGAAGTAAACCACTGGGTGACGAACTTCAAAGAAGCCTGCTTCGAGAAGATCAACCACTCCAGCCACTTTTGCGAACTCATGCAGTTTTACTTGAAGTTGGAGGAGAGGGTCCGGCGGCTCGAGTCGTCCAGATCGGCTGTTGGAGGTGCGGCGGTCACTGACGAGGCTGCGCCGCCCTCCAACCCGGAGCTCATTCAGGATAGGATAGCTGCCGTGGAAAGGGGGTCCAGCGATGGAATGGACAGAGCTCGGGACCGCGGAGAAAGGGTAGAGGTGCAACCGGGGGCCAGGGTCCTAAATCAGTGTCAGGAATCGCCAGTGACCCACGTGGAATGCATGGAACTGCGGCGTAAGGTGGAGGGCGTAAAGAAGGGGCCAATAGAGAAAGGTGGGAAGGGGCTGATAAAGAAAAAGGGTGGGAAGGGGTCTACTGATGACCCAAAGAAACCGAAGGATGTAGCTGCCGGTCGGGTGTGGGTCGGGTGGTGTAAGTGCGGCCGAGTCTATGGGTGGCGACGGGTATCGAAAGGTCTCGGGCAAGAAGGCTGCGAAGCCGAAGCCCGAGACCCCGGTTGCCCCTGTCAGGACCTCCAACCGCTTTAGTCTCCTGTGCGCGAAGGAGGAAGACACCGTTTTAATTGGGGACTCGCAGATTAGGGACCAGGAGAAGTACTTTGCTTCTGCGAACCGAGACAGGAGGAAGGTAAGGTGCTTACCCGGTCGGGGAACGGCGCACATACGGAAGGAATTAGATAAGGTGCGCGTGGCTAGTCGGAGGACTGCGATCGTTGTCCATGCTGGTGGCAACGACTTGTTCCTCAAAGGCGGTAGGGTAGGTTCAACGGAAGGGATCATCACCGAGATCATGTCTCTTGCGGATGATCTAAAACTTAACAGACAGGGGAATGTTAATGGGTATTTTACCGCGAATGAATGCCAGTGACCACGCCCTCAGTAAGGTCATTGGCATCAACGAGAGGGTGCAAGACTTGTGCGTCCCGCTGGCCGTGAGGTTTATTGACCCCTTCGACGCACTTTCGGGTAGGTGGGACCTTTACCAGAGGGATGGTTCCACCTCAATAACAAGGGTAAAGGTGTGCTAGGTGCGCTGCTCGACCGGCACCTATACAGAATGGTGAGGTCGAGTCCGGGGAGAGATGATGGGCCCCCACCGGGGAGGGATGATGATGAGCCGGTGGCGGACGTACCTTCAACTGAAGGGTGCGTCTAGGTACAGGTGGGTGACCCTCCTTCCACGTTGGAGGGGGCTCAGGCTCATGCGGAAGTTGCCCCCTCGTTAGTGAGGGGCTCTTCAACTCCCGACAGTCCTGGCTGTTCGGGAAACGGGTCGTGCTAGGGGGCGGTCAGAATAGGGGAGGCTCCCTCCGTGCAATGCTTTTTAATGCTTGGTCGATTAGGAACAAGTTTTGCGAGCTACGGGCGCTCTTAGCATCAGAATACCAGGATATCGTTGTTATCACCGAGTCCTGGATTCATACTGATCGTAGGGACTACGTTGGGGAGTTCGAAATTCCCGGGTATAGAATGTTTCGCAAAGACCGCACCCATGGGGAGGGGGGTGGGGTACTAATATACGTCAGGGACACGTTGAGTCCGGTTGACTGCCAGTTCCGGTCGGAACGGGAGCTGCTTAGCGTCGATCTGAATGTGGGAGGGACGAGCTATAGGTTAATCTTGGTGTACAGACCTCCGCATCTCCTCCCCGAGGGAGGAGGATACAGCCCTGTACACCGAACTCAGTAGCCTGCTAGGGGACACGGTGTGTGTAGTTTTAGGAGACTTCAACTGTCGCGGCATAAAGTGGGAAAACATTACTGCTGATGCTGAAGGGAGGAGGCTAGTTGACTTTGCTGATGAGTACTTCCTCACTCAGTGGGTCAACGAGCCTACACGAGGCGAAAGCGTTCTAGACTTAGTATTCACGACCGAAGACAACCTCATCACTGGCCTCACCGGTGACGAATCGTTGGGCGGGAGTGATCACGGTCTTATTAGGTTCCGTGTGTGCGTCCCTCGGGTGAAGCGTAGTAACTCGAGAGGCAGTAAGCTCGATCTCCGGCGGGCGAACTTTGTTAGTCTCAGGGATAGCGTAGGAGAGATGGGGTTAGAGGTCGGCGGCGATGTTGAGGGAGTGTGAAGTGCATTCCGGGACGAGTTTATGGTGCTGCAGTCTGCTGCCATACCCTCAAAACCGGTCACCCCTGCTTCAACGCAGCCTAAGTGGTTCAATCGTGACATCGCTTCGGCTATCCGAAATAGGAAAGTAGTATATAGGAGGGCGAAGGCCAATCGTTCCCATGAGAACACTGAAGCGTATGTCCGCTTGTGTAGGGAAGTGAAGGCGAAGGTTAGGCTAGCGAAACGTAACGAAGAACTACGGGTGGCAAGCCTCTGCAAGGGGAACCCTAAGGAGTACTTTGCGGGAGTGTTCACCAGGGAGGACACCCGCGTCATCCCCGAGCCAGGCGTGAGGCACGAAGGTGCTGGCCTGGAGGTTAATATGAGTTTTATCGTACTCAGAATATCAAAAGCAAATATAATTATAAAATATTAAAGCATAATTTTCTCATCATATTCATATAAGTCACTATGCTTGCAAATGCGTCCTTACCAAATTATGTAGATTTGAATAGTATGACATTTTTGCGACATTTTTTTCCCACCCTCCCAATATTTGCCTTGTGACGTTATGAAAATATGATATATGAGCTAGGCTTGGGCTATTTTTTTGCTACTCTGCGACTTAATTAGTTGGATGTTTTCTGTTCTGGCTATTTTTGTTTTTGTAATTGGTTTCAGTTTGGTCGTGTTTGTGATAGATTTATGTTGTGTTGTTCGTGTGGTTTCTGACTTTGAGAACTTGATTCATGTGCTCTAGAAGAAGAGAAAGCATTGGATGTTTTTAGCAATTACGGCGTTATTCTCTCATCCTTAACTTGCCCGAAATGTGACATTGAGTGCCTAATACAGAAAGATCAGAAGATATTTAGGTGAAATAACCAATATTAACTGGTTAGGCCAACTGAATGCCCTTGATGATTGGTTAGGTTAAGTAATGATATTTTCGTTAGTTTTAGGCGTTTTAGGTTACCATTTCGGTACTTATTCGTTTTTTGACCCAGTCTCTTTTTATAATGAGAGCAAACATTTCTGGTCAATTTTGAGGTGTTCTGCACGAATCTGCCATCCGTTTCCTGTGCAAATGCGCAAATGCGTAGTTTTCGAGATATCGTCATCTTGAAAACTACGCATTTGCACAGGAAACGGATGGCAGTTTCGTACAAAACACCTCAAAATTAACCAGGAAAGTTTGCACTCGTCATTTTCGTTTAAACTAACGCATTTAAACGAAAATATCACGACAACCTAACCAATCATCAAGGGTGTACAGTTGACCTAACCGGTGTCACATACTGAACTGTCCCCAAAACATTAGGACCGATCAATTTGTGATGCTTTGTGATGCGTGATCTTTATGGGGGCTCTGCCCCCGTACCCCCAAGACCTAAATTATACAAATGATAATGTAATAACATGTGCCAACCTTGCATGGGTAGTCCGCTAAATTTCGCATGCCCTTAAACTGAAATGACACGTTTATTTTTAGGATTTTTTTTACGGCACCTAAAGACCTGGTCTTTTCTTAAAATACAAGCACTATTGCATTTAGGGCAGGTCACGGATGTCTTAATTATTCCGTGATTGAAAAAAAGGTCTAAACTCTTGTCTTCATTGAGGGCAACATGGCGGATCACGTCTTCAAAATCAAATATGCATAACTGACACGTCGTACTTCGTCATAAAAAACCAAACTGAACAGACAAACCATTGCTAAAAATAATTTACTTGTAAAACAGGACAAATTGAATTACGCAGAAGTAGCCAGAATTACCAAAAATAAGAAATATTCACCAAATAGTTGAGATATACAGTCATACCCCACTTTACGTCGGTTCACTTTACGTCGAATTTGACTTTACATCGGTTTTCAAGAGCAAGATTTTGTTCACACTACGTCGTTTTACTCGACTTTACGTTGCTTTACGTCATTTTTTGACTTACATCCTTGGAACCAATTACCGGCGTTAGGCGTTTATTTATAGGCCTTATGTACAATAGGCTATTTTTACTTTTCATTTTCATATTTATTATCTATAGTATTGAAAACATAACCATAAAGTGTTTATTTATAATTGTATCTAATCGCTACCGTCATCGGAGTGTTTTACAGTGTTTACAATCGGTTTTTGGTAGACTTAGGCACCTCTGTTCGCTTTACGTCGTTTTTTGACTTATGTCAGGGTCCTTGGAACCAATTACCGACGTTAGGCGGGGTATGACTGTATATATATATATATTGAAAAAATACCAAAAATAGGAAATATATTTTAATAAAAAAACATATTTTATACAAATTTGCACAAGATAATATATATATTTTCTTATTCAGTTTTGATTGGTTATTCAATATATATTGCTGTTATAGCTGGGTGTGACTGGGTCAAAAAACGAATAATAACCATACATTTTTCTAGTAATATTTGATGTGTTTTACTTAGATTTTGACCTCCATTTCCCTTGAAAATGAGCCAAACTTCAAAGTACTATAACTTTGTTGGATCTCATTTTCAAGGGAAATGGAGGTCAGATTTGAACAAATCACGGTAATTATATAGAAAATGGCGCAACCCGAAGTATGATGTAAAAAACATTTTATTAGGTCAATTTCGATGTGCTGAAGCCAAATCTGTTAACCATTTGGTGTGCAAATGCTTCAAATTAGAGTAAATGTTATTTATATTTTACTCTTATTTTGAAGCATTTGCCTAAAAAATGGCTAACAAGCACATGAAAACTAACCTAACCTAACCTAAGAGTAAAATAACCACACGTTGGGCACGACAACTCAGAAAGCAAAACACCATGTTTTTGGAAAAATAGAATTGCTTCTTCATCATTTTCGTAATACTTTACAATAGCTTCAATGTATCTAACAGAACACCCTTCACACTCCATTGCTATACAAACATTAAAAGGGCGCATTTTAAAAGGGTTATAAAATTGCTTCTGTTAAGAACTACTTTGACTCGCGGAGCAAAATTATTGGAAGCAAAACATAAATGATGGGCAAATGAATGAACTTCAAAAATTTGTAATTTTATTTATAATCTGTAAAAATGTAATTTGCACACCAAATGGTTAACAGATTTGGCTTCAGCACATCGAAATTGACCTAATAAAATGTTTTATACATCATACTTGGGGTTGCACCATTTTCTATATAATAACCCAAATCACATCAAATACTACTAGAAAAATATATTTTGGTATTTAAAATGACTGAGTTACTCAATATACATAATTACCGCGAAAAGGGCGAGAGAAATACTTTTTCTAAGTTTTTCATAATTTTAGTTTGTAAATAGCAACAAATTGAAATTGCTTATTTCGACAATTTTTCTTTATGCAGGAAATGGCCTTGTTTCCATTGTTATACTGATGTGTTTTCTTTAATTTCTCAAAAGATATGTTGTTTCAACTTTCATTTTACATTGTGAGCACAGTAGGTGCTACTAAATTTATTTAAGTTGTGTTGGCTCACAAGTTTTTATTATCTTTCTTATGCATGAATAAAATATTTAATATAGTCTTATGCCCTATTAATCAAAATTAACTAAGGGATACTATGAGTTTCATCATACTAAGAATATCAAAAGCAAATATAATTATAAAATATTAAAGCATAATTTTCTCATCATTTTCATATAAGTCACTATGCTTGCAGATGCGTCCTTACCAAATTATGTAGATTTGAATATTATGGCATTTTTGTGGCATTTTTTCCCCACCCTTCCAATATTTGATTGGTGATGTCATGAGAATATGATATATGAGCTAGGCTTTTTAAGTTACTAGGGTAAATGTACAGTATTACACCCGTCTCTCTTTCGAGGTGAAATTTATGTTTTTCCTATGGTTTTTGATGTGTTTATAACGAATCTGACCTTCAAAACTGTCGGAAATTACTCGTTTTTGGAATAACCCCCTTCCCCCCAGCCGGCAATCGAAAACGAGTCATTTCCGACGGTTTTGAAGGTCAGATTCGTTTAAAACACATCAAAAACCATAGGAAAAACATAAATTTCACCTTCAAAATTGACCTAACCTATCAACCTAACCTATCAACCTAACCTATCAACCTAACCTATCAACCTAACCTATCAACCTAACCTATCAACCTAACCTAAAAGAAAAACAGGAATTACCTTATTCACGTGCAGGAGCAGACTGCTAGCCTCTTAACCCATTCCTTTAAATCCCACCAAAACCTTTCGATATTCTGTTATCCACAAAATTTTTAGAATGATTAATAACAAAATGCTTGTAACCTAAATCACTTAGTCTTGTAGGCAGCCCAGGAATCACTATAAATCACAGAGCCAGGCCTAATGTACTTCTGAATGAGTGGAATGAGTGTTCCATTCCAGTAGGAAAGTAATTCAACTTCGAAATGGATGGAGCGCAGTGATTGGGCAGACATGTAACGATCACACAAGGCAGCCCAGGAATCACTATAAATCACAGAGCCAGGCCTAATGTACTTCTGAATGAGTGGAATGAGTGTTCCATTCCAGTAGGAAAGTAATTCAACTTCGAAATGGATGGAGCGCAGTGATTGGGCAGACATGTAACGATCACACAAATGAACACACAAACGAACGTACGAACACACACTAGATACACACCAAAAAAATGTTTATATCTCGAAAATGAAGCATTTGCGACGGAAACGCTATAGAAGGAAAGTGTCTTAGAATTAAAAAATCTACTTAATGAACATATAATAATTGCTGGATGTTAGATGGGTGTAATAGTAGAATAATACCGTTACTAGTTCTACTTCTGTTAGTTTTTCATAGATGTTGGTCATGATGACGTGTGAAGGGTGTGAATATTATTTTGAGGATTTAATATACGAAGTGCATTCTAATGACTCCTGAGCAATAGAAATATTTACAAAATACAATATTTTACCATCGACTTGTAAGTGCGAATTGTGTGGAAACGAGTGCTCGTTAGTAGAATCTCGCCATGGATTTAAGTGCAATGCATATTTGAAAATTGATACTCTAGGTCAGGTTAGGTTAGGTTAGGTTAGGTTAGGTTAATTAATACCAAAATACATTTTCCTAGTTATATTTGATGTGTTTTGCTAAGAAGTGTTTTCTAAGACATGTTTTCTTAAGAAGTTTTTCAGTCACTTCAATTTGAAAAGTAGAGTGAAAAAGAAAATTGGCCCCCTCCATATAGATGATAAAACTATAGATGATGATCTTGAAATAACTGAAGAACTAAACAAATACTTCTCATCAGCATTCACAAATGAAAATTTAAATAATATTCCTGATCTTATACTACCAGGACAAGATAGAGAAATAAATGAATTAAGGGTAACAAAACTAGATATCCTAAAAGCAATAGATAAATTAAAAATGGAAAAATCTCCAGGGCCAGATGAAATGCATCCAATAGTCATAAAAGCTGCCAAAAAGAATATAGCACAGGCACTAGAAATTATTTTTAATAAATCATTGATATGTACTGAAATTCCAGAGGATTCAAAGAAAGCAAATGTGGCTCCAATCTTTAAAAAAGGAAATAGAAACTTGGCGAAAAACTACAGACCCATCAGCCTCACCTCCATTATTTGCAAATTACTCGAAAGTATCATTAGAGGTAAAGTTACTGAGTTCCTTGAAGAGTGCAACCTTATAAATGATAGCCAGCATGGCTTTCGAAATGGAAGGTCCTGTCTAACCAACTTGATTGAATTTTATGATGGAGTCCTATTGCATTTGGACAATAAAGAGCCAGTACATATAGTATACTTAGATTTTGCAAAGGCATTTGATACTGTTCCTCATGCAAGATTGTTGGTAAAAGTTAGAGCCCATGGTATAAGAGGTCATATAGCTGACTGGATAGAAGAATGGCTGAGAAACAAAACAGAGTTCATCTAAATGGAACTAAGTCTACTTGGAGACCCGTATTGAGTGGAGTCCCACAGGGGTCTGTGCTGGGACCTCTGCTTTTTGTCTATATAAATGATCTAGAGAAGGGCCTAGATATCATGTAAAACCTTAAAATTTGCTGATGATACAAAATTAGGCCATAATGTTAAGTCAGTAGCAGGAGCAATGATAATACAAAAAGACTTAGACAGAGTAACAGCTTGGGCAGATAAGTGGGAGATGAAATTTAATGTTGATAGTGCAAGGTTATGCATATTGGACCAAAAAATCCAGAATTTTAATACAATATGAATGGAATTTGGATTAAAAATGATGATAAAGAGAAAGACTTGGGTGTCACTGTGACTAATGAACTTAAACCCTCAAATCACTGTACAGTACTCAGAAATAAAGCAAATGCTAGACTGAATCTCATGCAGACACACATTGAATACAAATCACCCAATATTATAAAGCAACTATACATTTCATATGTGAGACCCCTCCTCGAATACTGCATTCAATTTAATAGTCCCTATTTGATACAAGATATTGAAAAACTGGAAAAAGTACAGAAACGAGCAACAAGACTGATCCCATCTCTAAGACAATTGACATATAAGGAAAGACTGGCGTATCTAATAGGCCGGGCTGAAACTCAAGATAGAATTAATCAGTCATTAACAATTGGCTTTTGATATAAAAATAAGATTCCTGAAAAAAATAATTGGTGGCCACCAACGTGTGTGCGGCCACCCCCGTTTTTGTAAAAACATCTAATGCTGCACTAGCAAAATCAGGAAAATGGCAATATCTCTTCTTCTGAACATGCTAGAGAGATGGTTTGCATACGAAAAGATGCAGAATTTGATTTAGAACAAATTATTAAGAGTGGTATTTTTTTATAAAACCTTTAGTTTTTGAGTTATTTTAGAAAAACTAATTTTTGGGGCCCATAGACCCCCTTTTGACGGACCTTAGTGACAAAAGAAATTCTAAAATAAGCATGATTTGGCTTTTTGATTACTAACATTGCCCTAAAAGGATGTTGACATGGACATAGTGATCACATGATATGACTTTTCCTTGTTATCTTGCATCCATTATGCTTGATTAAAGAATAGAGGGTGGGGCTGCTTCATGAACTTTTTTAAACGTAATAAATTGAAAACTTTTTTTTTTTCAGGTGCCTTTGTTAAAAGTTTCCAACTGCAATTTGTCATTGAATTCAACATTTGCAATATAAAGTATGACTTCTACAAGGAAAACAGTTGCTAAAGTACTTGGTGATGTACGTTTTATGCCAGCAGAACAGTTTCCTTTAGGGAAATTGCCTACGTTGAAGCAAGTTATTGAAAGGTGTTTGTGTTTCGGAGACTATAAAACAGATGCTGTACTGAGAGCTACTTCTGAGGAATTGCATAAATTGTGGGTCACATATAATGTTTATCCAATATCAGTAAATGCCATACAGAGCCGACTGAAAACCCAAATAAAGGAATTCAACCGCCTTCTGAAGTATGACAAAAAGAAAAGGGGACCTAAATATCATCAAGATCTGGATGATTTTCTGAAAACTGTAAACGTTTTATTTGACATAGCTATATCAACATGATCACAAACTGTTGGTGGATACAGAGAAAAAACACTTACTAAAAATGACTGAATCTGATTACCAGTTTTATGAGGTAGCTAGGTCTGTTGATTGAATTTCAAGTTGTAAATTATTAATTAATATTAATTAATTATCAATTATTAATAATTTGCTACAATTTTTAAAGTGCATTTAATAAGTTAGTAATATCAATAATACACTATTAATGATGTTAATGATAATAGAGGTAGGGGGTAGAGGGGGGTCTGAGGGTCATGTGCTCAGATTTGAGTGATCATAGGCTCAAATGACAGCTTTTCATGCCAATAACATGATTCAAGCAAAAAAAATTGCACTCAAATTTACTTGAAAACCACCATTTTTTAGTATGTTTGCAATTTTATAGCTAAACCGCTTCAAAACTAAGTCTTATAACATAAAAACTTATTTAATAACATATTATTGAATGTTCTGCTGCTCTTCACATGAGATATTAACCTTTGTACATTTCTATATTTCAGATAATTTACATATTTATTCTATCTTTTTTGTTTAGAATACAGAAATTGGTGATTGTTTTACTTTTAGCACTTTTTGTGAAATAATGTGATAAAAGTTTGGAAAAGCAACGCTTTAAAATCAGCCGATCAGTAGCAACCACGCCTAGCAATGGCACAAAAGCTAGTGTTCATTTTTGGTGACAATCTACCTACTTGGTATGATGCAGCAATCGCAATATTTTCAGAGGCGACACAACCAAAAAGCTCAAAAATGTAAGTTTTTGAAGTCTATATGGTCTTACAACGTAAGTGCAATATTGATATGTTAATAACTAAAGCTCATGACTGTCTTTTTTATTGTAGGAGTGCAACAATTCATGCATGCATGCAGTGTAGCTCTACGACAAATCTGGATCAAGTCATTTGGTGAAGAACATGTTCTGACTATAAATTCTATTAAAAGAAAACTGACAAAATTGGTTGAGATTTATCACTCACAAGTCTACATCCGAGGTACATTCTATTTTCCTTTCTTATGTTTTGCTGGTAATAAAGTAGGATCACTTCATCACTATATTATTATTGATTATTATTTGTTTTTATAGCCCATCACAAAAAAGGGAAGAAGAAAAATCTGGGTCCAAGTGAACCTAAATCCTTGCGACAACTAAATAAAGCATGGAGAAGTTTCACACCTAAAGCAGGATCTGGTGAGAAATTTAACAATGTGTAGTAAATAAGCCTAGCTTATCTATTTCTATACAAACATACTTACACCATCATTCTATTTCGCAGGGATATGTCCAGATAGCCTTTTGGACATTGGAAAACAAACTGAAGAACTTACTGGTGATGAAAAAGCATTCTATGAAGATCAAAAATCCACTCGAATAGCACGAATCAGTGAAGAAATTGACATTGAATACATACAGGAAAAGGCTCTACACATGGCACAATTAGAACAAGAACAAAGGGTAGCAGCTGAGATTGATTTTGCAATGGCTGATGTTCATTCGAATGAGGATGACCAAGATGACAATCACAGACCTTGAGGTATCAACTGCTACAGTTGCAAACTTGGCATCTAACTGCCAAATGCTGGAACTTATTTCAAAGTCTTCATCCATCACCCCTGCCACCAACAAAATCATGTGCTTGGAGGTGAATCAGCTATGTGCTGTCATTTGGCAGGATGAAGAGAAAAATGGAGAGTACAACTGGTTCATTGCCTATAGAGTCATTCCAGCTCAACTGGTACAGATTTCAGAAAGTTGGTCGGGTGACCATCTCTGATTTTCTTCAAATTTTCAGGGTTGATTCATACACCATTCAATAGCTTAAATCTAAAATTTTAGCTTCCTCAGTCAAAAATGTTTATTTTTATGGTCACTTAAATGGCCCCCACCTTCGACAAAAAATGCCCATGTTGGGCTTGATTGGACAACGCCTTCATTTTGAGAGGCCTTGAAAAGTGTCTTCTACTAGGAGTAGAAGCTTCAAATTTGTCATGCCAATACAACTTCTGGTGGGCTTTTCAACTTTGCAAGCTAAAAGGCTGTGGAGCAAAGAGTTTCTGAGTTACAAGGGCTTAAACATGGCTCCATTTTGAAGCCTGCATCAATTCCTCCCACTTTTACGACTCTACCATTTTCAAAAGTTTTAGTTCTACATCAATCACAGCTGTTTTAATACTCCTAATAGTCTCTATGGGTTGTAAATTTATGAGTGAAAAAAAAATAACCAAAAAAGGATTTATTTTTATTTTTTTAAATTTCCAAAAGTTGATATTTTCACAAAATTTGCAAAATTAACATCAACTTTGGGGCTTAATATAAAGGTGTCCAAAATTAGTCAGGGAGTTGATACTTCCAGTAATGAAAGATACATATGTGTACAAAAACATATATTAAGAAATAGATCTCAACTCGACTCCTTCATATAGTTTTGGCTATTCAAAGAAAAGTACGTTTTGTGAAAAATTCTGAATTTTTTCAAAATTTTGAAATGTTTAAATTTCTTTTTACAACATTGAATTGTAATTTTACTTCCATTTTATTACTTGGTAAGTTAATTCACAAATGTTGAATTATCTAAAGTTTTACTCATAAAAAAGATAATATATACGGTACCTAGATTATTACTACATTTGCAGTTAACACAACAGATGGACCAGCTTGTAGGCTCAATACTTGGATCTACCTAAGTAAATCATGTAGAACCATGTTCTACTGCTCTTTAAGCACTTCCTAGTAATTTAAATTATGCAGTTAGTACAGATAAACTAGCAGTAACCATCATTTTCAATACAAAACCTTAAATTTAAGTAGCTTTGTTGTATTACTTCCCTTAATACAAGTGTACAGTACTTAGCTATATACAATAATGAATTCCTGAGTTTTTAAGCATGTGAATTATTGGCTAAAGTTCATATTCTTTTTTTAATGTGTGTTGTTTTATGTAAATTTGTATGTAAACTTATATATAGCTAATAACTCTTATGTTTAGACACTGACTCAGGAATTTATTATTGTACTCAGGCTTTTAGTCTGATTGTCTTCAACACTCCATGGCCTCACAGCCATAAATTGGCAATTTATTATTCAGCTTGGTACAGGTCTGTACTCTGTAGTTACTTAGGCTTTTTTTAAAATACTCCTCAATTTTAGATAAACAATCATTTGATAACTTGTACTGTCTCCCCATTTTCCCAGCAACTGTAGGTGGTTCAATTGAACACAAAACATGTTGGAATGGATTCCAGCAAACGTCCTCTTGTTCAGGCCATTTAAAAGGATTCTTTTTCATGAAATTTACTAATAGATCTTTCTCAGTATGACACACTTCAACTATGTTTCCAACAAACCAGTCACCTTCATAGAAACAGGCCACATATGTACCACGTTTATATTGGCAAGCCACATTTTCTTGTGTAGCATTGAGGAAGGAAAGTTGTACATTAAAGAAATTTTCATCACTAGAAATTTTGTACAGTTTAATGCCTGTTGATGAAGGTCTAAAGCAGTGATATGAACGGGTTCCTGGGATTGTCTTAATTAACGAATACCTTTTTTCTAACTCAAATAAATTAGCATTTTCCTCAATTTTAGCTGAATCAATGTACAGAAATTGTATACCATTAATATTAGATTTGCACCAATCGAACATCTCTTTTGGATTAGTGATGTGACCTTTACTTGTTGCTTGTAGACTTGCCCGGGCAACTAACCTTTTGACGGTGCCACCAACACCATCACAGGGGCTCTTTCCGTGAGAGGTGGCAAAACAGTTCCATTCACATGTTAGTTGGAAATCTTTTTCATGTAACACCAGGGGTGCAGTGCCAATTTTATAGGTGCCGGAGCTCTGGTGGGCCTGACAAAAGCCTGCCATTTTCTATCCTGTTTCTATATATGCCACACGATGACTAAGTATTTCGTGTTTGCACTCACTCACTAAACTGTTGATAATTAATGGAGACAATTTTTTTGTTGCTTGTTATGGTAATTCCTCCAAACTTCCTCTTGCAGAGGTGCCGGAGCGGCGCTCCGGTGAGCTCCAGCAGCACTGCACCCCTGTGTAACACTGAATTAATGATGTTTTTATAGTTTTTATATTGACTTGCTGTGCCATTGCTAAAGTAACAAATGTTTTAGTTTAGGATTCTGACTTTTAAGTAATTTCAAGGCTTCACATAAAAAAGAATGAACTGCAGTTGTGTTGTGTGTAAGTGAATCTGATATTACACAAAAATTTGTAACTTTTAGTTCACCATCAACTTTTTGATAGCAGACTACCGGATGCAAGGTAGCCTGGGTATTGTCCCAGTGATGCCCTTGTACGGCATCCTGAATTATAAAACTATAGTTTTCAGAGACGTCAACAAGCACTAATGCTGTAGAATCATTGAGGTTTTCTTTATAGTCGGACAAATATTTTGATTGGGTTTTTGCTATGAAATGGTGTACTTTCAACTTTTTTGCACTTTCACATATGTCTTCTACTACATTTGAAACACTTTTTGTCATTGTGACCAATTGGGTATGGTCTGTATGAAGCCACTGCTTAAAGGAAACCTCATCATGTCATAATCATTGTTTTCAAAAATGGTAAGAAGCCAATCCCATAATTCATTTAAACCAGGACATGTTTTGCAGTTATTAATCATGCAGTTTCTGGTTTCAGTGTTGCAGACTATTTTCCAGGGTTTCGGAGCCGGTAAAAAAACTTCTGGCTCCGACTCCGGCTCCGGAGCAGAAATTTTTTACAGTCTGGCTCCGGCTCTGGCTCCGGCTCTTTTATAGTAAATTCTGTTAATTATAAAATAAATATCTAGATTTATATAACTAATTGTCCAATTTAAAATATTGCACAAAAATATTTTATTATTAAATCACTTTAATACTCAAAATTTAAATTTCTTATGATTTTAAATTAGGCAAATATAATGATAGAATGAAGTTATTTAAATAACTAAAGGAAAATGATGAAAACTAAATGATATTAAATATTTATTAACAATGGTAGCTTATATAAATTAGAGAAACTTGCCTCCTAATTAGTTCAAAGTTCAAACTTAAGAATTCTCGTATGGAAAATAGTAACAATCAAACTTTCTGAGATAATATATGCATCTTTTTTTAAGTGTTGAAACTTGAAAGCTTCATGAAAGCCAACTTGGCTTGAAAAAGAGCTGAATATTTCAAAAAATTCAGTTTTTAAATTTTTAATAGGTTATATTATTTACTTAAAAAGAGATTTTCTTTTAGTCAAAAAGTTTTGTAATTTAATTAACAAAAGCAATTCAACTAAAAGTCAAAAGTTCAAACTACTAATACATATTATAAAAGAAAATTTACAAAATCATTTACCCTACGCTTATAAAATCAATACTACTCCTTGGATTAACAAATGAAAACTAATACAAAATTTTTTTTATTCTAGCTAACGTATAATCAAACTAATTTTAAACATAAAATCAAGATATTCTTCTTGTAAATCTGTTTCCTCCCACACCTCCATAAAATCCAAGAATCCTATGGTACCATTTTTCGTAATATATTAAAAGAATTATAATTTGCAACTAAACCTATATTTAACAAATAACAATTTAGGTAGCAATATATTGCCCGGAGCCAGACCATGGAGCCATATTTTCAAGGTTTCTGGCTCCGGCTCTGGCTCCAGGTAAGCAAAATTCACTGGCTCCACCGGCTCTGAAACCCTGCTATTTTCCCTAGTAACACTCTTAATTCTACTTTGACACGGAGTGATTCACATAAAAGTTTAAAGTTCTGGTGTATTTCACAAATGCATACATTGTGTGATCCTTTACTCCCCACACCCATACACCATTTTGGTTTCAGTTCAAAAAACTTTGATTTGGAGATTTTGTCGTTTGGATATTTATTTTTGTAAAGCGTATATAATTCTCAGATATTTGTCAACAACAGTATTTTCTGCTTGTGAACCTTCCCTTGTGGTGTTTTTATTGATTTGTAGTCTTTTTTACCAGGGCATTCTCTAGTATATTCATTGTTTTGGAAAAATTCTATCACTCTTTCCTTTATTTCATCGCTTATACCCTTGCTACTCTTTTTATTTCTCATTATAGGAAGGATACCTTCTTTCTCTTTAAGGCCCTCACAGCATTAACCATTCTGGCTGACACTTCAAATTCTTTCATAATTCTTTCTCTGGACCAGGTTTTATCAATTGGAAGGAGTGTTAGAATTTGTATCTTTTCTTGTCTGGTACTAGTTTTACACTTTTCTTTCAGTTCCTCTATCATATGCTGATAACACTTTTCTTCCTCACTCTCTCTAGGTTTCTCCGCTTCCTCATCCAAAATGCTAGGCTTCATATGAAGTACTTTTGACAGCTTTGATTTTGTTGATGTTTCAATTTGCTTTAGTTTCCTTTTCGCGTAAAACTTTCGATCTCTTGCTCTTACATACTTAATGGGTGAGCATTCTAGTGAACCTAACGTTTCGTCAAATGTCTCAACTATTTCTTCTGGAACATATTCATCACTACCTGAGTCTTTTTCATCTTCAATCGTCTTGGCTCTAGAGAAGCATGTTGAGCAAAGTTTCTGTCCTGGTATCAGATTCAGTCTAGTTGCTATGTCTTTGTCAATAATTTGTAGTGATTCTGCAAATAAAGTAGGGTAATGTAAACTCTAAACACATTGGAAAATAATTTTAAAACCTCAACATTTGGTTATAGGCTATTTGTATAAAATATTCAAAACATATGCATTCAGTAGCACAGTATATAGCCTACCCTATTAAAATTAAATAGCCTAAATTAGCTATTTAATTTTAATAGGGTAGGCTATATACTGTGCTACTGAATGCATATGTTTTGAATATTTTATACGAATAGCCTATAACCAAATGTTGAGGTTTTAAAATTATATACTAGAGAATGCCCTGGTAAAAAAGACTACAAATCAATAAAAACACCACAAGGGAAGGTTCACAAGCAGAAAATACTGTTGTTGACAAATATGAGAGAATTATATACACTTTACAAAAATAAATATCCAAATGACAAAATCTCCAAATCAAAGTTTTTTGAACTGAGACCAAAATGGTGTATGGGTGTGGGGAGTAAAGGATCACACAATGTATGCATTTGTGAAATACACCAGAACTTTAAACTTTTATGTGAATCACTCCCCGTCAAAGTAGAATTAAGAGAGTTACTAGGGAAAATAGTCTGCAACGCTGAAACCAGAAACTGCATGATTAATAACTGCAAAACATGTCCTGGTTTAAATGAATTACGGGATTGGCTTCTTACCATTTTTGAAAATAATGATTATGACATGGATGATGATGTTTCCTTTAAGCAGTGGCTTCATACAATATAAACTTCTTTATGAAATATAAATATATTAGTACCTATATTTACTTACTTGTTATCTTCTTTCGATGATTTCTCCATGGATCTTGGCAGCTATGTTGCATTTGTTGGGAATGCATTCCAAACATTTTTTCATGGTGGTAGCATACAGTAGCACTATTTGGGTTGATTACAGTTGCTTTTGTTCTCCACAATAGCAGTTTCCTTGTTTCATCTGTCAGCTCATGTAAGGTATACATACCCACCTTCCTGGTGAGTCTGTGTTCATGACATGGATCATCCAAGTACAGTACATACCAAAGCTGCACTTTGATTCTTGATTAGAATAAGCCATTATTACAGGCAGTAAAATTAAGTTAATTGCTCTAGTTAAATTTTCTGAAAATAAAAGATCATGATCTATAAAATAGGCCTGGACATTAATGATTAACCATCATGTTTTACATTTATAAGAATATACAAAGCGAAATGAGCTACCCAGAGCCCTTAGAGTCACTGGTTGTTTTGATAGACATATTAAATTTCTTGTATGTTTTAGACTTATTTACATATTATTACAATTGTAAATCAACTTAAGTAATAAAATGGAAGTAAAATTACAATTCAATGTCATAAATAGAAATTTAAAAATTTATAAATTTTGCAAAAATTTGAGATTTTTCACAAAAAGCACTTTTCTTTGAATCACCAAAACTATATGAAGGAGTTGAGTTAAGATCTATTCCTTAATATATGTTCTTTTACACATATGTATCTTTCTTTACTGGAAGTATCAACTCCCTGACTAATTTCGGACACCTTTATATTAAGCCCCAAAGTTGATGTTAATTTTGCAAATTTTGTGAAAATATCAACTTTTAGAAATTTTTAAAAATAGAAATAAATCCTTTTTTGGTTATTTTTTTATTTCACTCATAAATTTACAACCCATAGAGACTATTAGGAGTATTAAAACAGCTGTGATTGATGTAGAACTAAAACTTTTGAAAATGGTAGAGTTGTAAAAGTGGGAGGAATTGATGCAAGCTTCAAAATGGAGCCATATTTAAGTCCTTGTAACTTAGAAACTATTTGTTCCACAGCCTTTTTGCTTGCAAAATTGAAAAGCCCACCAGAAGTTGTATTGGCATGACAAATTTGAAGCTTCTACTCCTATTAGAAGACACTTTTCAAGGCCTCTCAAAATGAAGGCATTGGTTGATCAAGACCAACATGTGCATTTTTTGTCGAAGGTGGGGGCCATTTAAGCGACCATAAAATTAAAGGTTTTTGACTGAGGAAGCTAAAATTTTAGATTTAAGCTATTGAATGGTGTATGAATCAACCCTGAAAATTTGAAGAAAATCGGAGATGGTCACCCGACCACCCCTGTACCAATTAAGCTGGAATGACCCTATAACAAGTTCATTGCAGACAAGTCAATGACTTTGGACCACTTATGCCGTGAGAAGAAGGGCATGAACAAGTGGTGGCGGTACCCAGCACAAGAAGACGTTCAGACAGTTCAGCACGAACAAATTCTTGATGTCGTTGTTGAAGGTGAATGGAAGTTTGATTCCCGTATCAACCGATTTGCCTTGACTAACATTAATGATATTGTGATGGCTTTCAAGCATGCAGTGCAAAAAATGAAATAGAAAATCAGTCATAAGAATGGTGTGCTTTTAATTTGCATTTTCTGTCAATAAATGATTGGAAAACCACAAAATGTCTGGATTTTGAGCTCGAACAGGCCAATTTTTCTCCAAAATCACTCAAGCGTGACTAAAATTCTAGCATAAATTTATCAAAAATATAATACAAATGACAATTCTATTTGCTACCAAAGATATATATCAAGAACTCTAATCATTCCCAAGCACACAGTGAGTATTTCCAAAAATCATAATTTTGACGACGCTAAAAATCAGTAAATTATGGTGCAATTTTTGTATACACAATTTTCAGCAAAAAACCTTTTCAAAACTTCATATTCATGTATTTTCACACAAAATGAGGCTATGATCACTTGTTTTTGACAACATGCCATTTTACCCCCTACCTCTAATGATAAGTAATATTTTAGTATTTTCTCATTTTTGTAAGAATTTCAATTTATATATAGAGACCCTCCTGAACCTATGGACATTCCTGAGTTGACAGATAGCGACAGTTGTAATGATTCATTTGATGCAGACTATGTTCCAGAAGTCTCAACATTACAGAACAGAACTAGATTACGCTCATTAGCTGAAGCATGTGACAGGTATAGTACTGAAAGATAAATCTTTTAATACAGCTTAAAGTGAAATCATTGTGACTAAGAGATTAAGATTAGATTACCAATAAATTATTCATTGACAATAGATATGTAAATCTACTTTAAATATCCTAACAGATATCAAGTAAGTGATAGAGCAGGAGCGGCTATTGGTTCTGCTACATTGGTGGACTTTGGAGTAATCACCCCAGATAACATACAAAATGTTATTGATAAGTATGTTTTTAATCACTCTAGATATTACATTTCTTAGCTTCTGCTATAAGTTCTAAATCACCAGATTTACTATTATTTTTAATTAGCGTCAAAATTTCTATTTTGTATTTATATTAATTAGTTTCAAACAGGACACTGACATTTGTATTTTGTATATTTGTATAATGCTAATGCAGTAATGCATGGCCAATATTTTTTAAATACTTTTCAGAAACAAGTTGAGAAGGGAGAGAGCTAAATTGAGAGCTGAAAGGAAGAAGGAAGAAGTGATATTTGAAAAAGTGACTGGCATTGGCTTTGACGGTAGAAAGGATGCTACACTTGCTGTAAACAAAGTAAATGAAGTATTATACATCCACAATTCTAGAGGAACATTATGTCATTACTGGAGAGCCAGGTAAATGGAAATGATTGTCATACAGTTATAGGTGTTATGCTGTTATATTACTGTACTATAAAGTAATATTTCAATTACTTAAAAAATTTTCTTTTTAAGTGACAACTGTCCAGTTAACTTTATTCCTTCCTTTTTCATTTTTATTTAATTGTAAAATTAATTACATTTATTTTCAGATGATTTCTACCTCGACCATTTTACCCCGGAGAGTGGCAAAGGCATTGACATTGCTCATGGCATTTATAAGATCATTAAAGGGACAGAACTTGAGGCCAAATTAAACTTAGTTAAAGCAGATGGGACAAATACTAACACAGGACATATGCCGGGTCAATCAGATATTTGGAAATGTTTTTAGGGCAACCTCTTCAGTGGGATATTTGTCTTCTGCATCTAAATGAATTGCCACTTAGACACATCTTCATAACTTTAGATGGGACAACAAAAAGTCCAGACAAATTTTCTGGCCCTATTGGTTCTCAGCTCAATGGGGATGTGTCAGAATGGAATGTTGTGGACTTCAAATCTATACCTTATCCTGCATTTGTGCTTCTACCAAATGAGGTGGTCAATAATTTATCAACAGACCAATACTATGGATACTGCATCTGCTGGGCAATTATTACTGGTGAAGTGGATGAAGACCTTGCACTCTTAGAAGTTGGCCTGCTAAATCACACTCGATGGCTCACCTTAGCCTGTAGAATTCTTCGCTTTTATGTTTCACAAAAAAGACCCAGTAAGAACCTCAAAATCATAGTAGAATTCATCATCAAAGTATACTTTCACAGTTGGTTCAATATCAAGGCTAATAAGAGGCTAAATGATGGGTCAAGAAACCTATTCAATATGATCCAAAGAGTAAATAAATTCCCTGACAGGAAAATTAGAGAAATTTGTTATGATGTATTAAACAATAACAGCTATTTTGCTCATGGTGAAAATATTTTAGTTGGAATGCTGGCTGATGAAGAGGTGAGGAGGTGTGCTGTCAATAAAGTTCTGTGTCTGAGGGGAGTTATAGAGGATTTTGATGATGAATCTGGTAGTAGCAATGATTTTGCAGGTGGAATAATTGAAAGTGATGATGAGAATGAAGAGGATCATGAAGGTGGTACTGATGAATATCCTGTTATAGATGAGAATGTTAGGGTCTTTAGAAAGCCAATCATCAATTTCAAAGCTTCTGCATACCACAAGCTGTCTGCTATGTCCCAATGGGAAACTGTTCCACCTGTATTAAAAGAATTCAGTAATGATGAACTGCGTGATATCATTAATACCGCATTGAAACTGGATCACGAGTGCCACAGTCAGAATGTTGAAAGGCACATCAAGCTTGTCACTAAAGCATCCTTGGCTGTTGTAGGTCATGAGCGTAGAGATGGTCTTATTAGAAACAATTAGATCACGTAAATTAATGAAAGATTTTGTGTCTAAAAATATTTTAAGTTCTAGATTATTATTTATCATGCTAAAATATGACAAAATGACAATTTGTTAATTGTATAATTTAATGTTTGGCGTTTTGGAATGTCAAAAAGCATTTTCAATGAATTTAAAATGGCTGATTTTGATTGATTTTGATTGCTGATTGAAAACCACTAATACATGTCAATTTGCAGCTTGAGAATGTTTTATTGTGTTGACATTCAGTTGAAAGGGGGTCTATGGGCCCAAAAAATTAGCTTTTCTAAAATAACTCAAAAACTAAAGGTTTTATGAAAAAATACCACTCTTAATAATTTGTTCTAAATCAAATTCTGCATCTTTTGGTATGCAAACCATCTCTCTAGCATGTTCAGAAGAAGAGATATTGCCATTTTCCTGATTTTGTTAGTGCGGCATTAGATGTTTTTACAAAAATGGGGGTGGCCAGACACACGTTGGTGGCCACCAATTATTTTTTTCAGGAATCTTATTTTTATATCAAAAGCCAACTGTTAGTCACTGATAAATTAAAATCAAACAAAAATTATAGTTTCAGCCCGGCCTAGACTATCTAAGCATGTTCTCATTAAAAAGGAGGTGGTTAAGGGGTGATATGATAGAGGTGTATAAAATGATAAAAGGGTTGGATAAGATAGATTTTGAGTCTCTCTTCATTAAAGATCACAATAACCAGACTAGAGGTTATAGTATGAAATTATTTAAGCCAAGATGTAGAACAAATTTAAGAAAACATAGTTTTACAAACAGTAATTAAGTTTTGGAACAGTCTGACAGAAGAAGTGGTGACTTCAGATACACTTGATTCTTTCAAAAGAAGGTTGGATACAGTGGAACCTCAATATATGAACTTAATCCGTTCCTGAGGGTTGTTCTGATATCGAATTGTTCGTATATTGAATCAATTTTTCCCATAAGAAATAATGTAAATTGGATTAATCCGTTCCAGACCCCCAAAAGTTACCCCTTATGAAACATTTTTAAGTCAAAATATTGGTTAATTAAACCTGTAAAATAAGACTTACATGCATAAAATCATACATGAAACCTGTAACAACAATAAATAATGCAATATTATACAAATAAATGAAAATTTAACCTGAACTTTACCTTTGCTGAGGAGTGATGATGGCCTAAGTGGAAGGTGGGGTGGAGGAGGGAGATTATTGTTTGGAAGGGGAGTCACCTTCCATAAAAACATCAGGTAACTCCCCTTCTGGTGTTCCGTCTCTTTGCAGTAGCACTAGAAGATGCTGGGGATTCACTAGCACTTGATTTTTTTTTCTTTGGTAAAGAACTTGTCCAATGTTGTCTGTGTCTGCCTACTCTTCAAAATATTTCTAAAGTATGCAATCACATTGTCATTGAACAAATTGATGCTACTGACCGGCTTCTTTCGGTTCGGATATGAGGGAATGGTTCGTATACAAGGACAATTTTTTCTCAAAAAAGTTGTTCGTATACCGATTTGTTCGAATAGAGATGCATTCGTATATTGAGGTTCCACTGTAGTTTGATGTCTGCAAGGGACATCTGGTGATGGTGTTTAAGCCCATTTTTATTGCATGAATGGTACTAGTTTATTTCATATATATTATGTGCATTTTGGGTGATAGATCCCACAGCTCAACACAGGTGTTGTGGGATATAGGGAGGCAGCATCTTGGGTTAGGGGATACTCTCTGTCCTTACACACCCCATTTAGAGAGATTCCTCTGCTGAATGGTGCCCCCCATAGTACTGTGAGGTATTGAAAAACTCATGATCTTTACTTGCCCCACAAACACCTTTAAATGGGTGCACACACATTTCTACATTACTGTACAGTCTTAACAGCCACACCTACACTTTTCCTCCTAAGTATATATATTGTAATGCATATGGTTGTAAATTGTGACTTGGTCCGCAAGTGATATGGACCGTGACTTATTTTTGGTTGGCAATGTACTGGTATTGATGGGTACCGTAATGAAATTGACTGGATTCTTTGGATCTGATATATTTGCATGTCAGTTATAAATAGATATAGAGTGTAACATATTTGTGGATAGTAGCCTATTATGACTTTGATCCTCTGGATCCAGAGATTCTATCTTTAGTTTTAAATTGATAATTAATTAGTTTTAAATTTATACTTAATTAGTTTTGTAAAAATTGGTTGTTGCCAATGTACAGGCAGTTTTTACATAGTGGAGCCACCTCAATGGGCCAAAGTGGCTGCTAGTGTGCCCACTATAAAAATTCCTTATATTCTTATTTTGACCTCCATTTCCCTTGAAAATGAGCCAAACTTCAAAGTACTATAACTTTGTTGGATCTCATTTCCGAGGGAAATGGAGGTTAGATTTGAACAAATCACATCAAATACTACTAGAAAAATGTATTTTGGTGTGTAAAATGACTTGAGTTACTCTTTATACATAATTACATTAAACCATTAAATGTCCAGTGATTAATTTTTATTCTTAAGCATCCAATGAATAGAAATTTAAATAAAAATTAAAGTGCAATTATTAAAGAAGTTCAAAGCAAATATAGAAATATATTTTGTGATTTTTTAAACAATTTAATTTTTAATACATGGTGTGACTAGATTTGAGTTTACTTTTAAGGATTTTTTAGTTTGTTAATGAAATCATTGAGCGAAAAAACGTATTGGCAACAACAACACAAGGGACACCAAGTTTTACCGCCATTCTATACAAGCAAAATAACTTAGCAAGCAAGCTTTCTTCTTGATGAGGTTGTCATTGTGGCTATTAGTATTGGTTACATATTGTTAGTATTGGTTACATATTGTTATATATTAGCTAACTGGTACCATTATTTAATTTTGCATTTATAAACATTCAACCCTAGTTGTTACGGGTAAAAATCCTTTTTGCATTTACCAATAATTGTTGCACATAGCTTATTAATTGTTGTCAATAAAATACAAAATTCATATTGACAATTTTATAATCCTTCCTTTTTTTGTTTTTATTAAGAATTATTTTTGCGCCTCAGTACTGGATGCCAATCCAGTATTTGGGTGCTGGTGACCTTGGCATTTAATTATCTACATAAGGGGTCATTCCAGCTCAATTGGTACAGGGGTGGTCGGGTGACCATCTCCGATTTTCTTCAAATTTTCTAAGTTACAAGGGCTTAAATATGGCTCCATTTTGAAGCTTGCATCAATTCCTCCCACTTTTACGACTCTACCATTTTCAAAAGTTTTAGTTCTACATCAATCACAGCTGTTTTAATACTCCTAATAGTCTCTATGGGTTGTAAATTTATGAGTGAAATAAAAAAAATAACCAAAAAAGGATTTATTTCTATTTTTAAAAATTTCCAAAAGTTGATATTTTCACAAAATTTGCAAAATTAACATCAACTTTGGGGCTTAATATAAAGGTGTCTGAAATTAGTCAGGGAGTTGATACTTCTAGTAAAGAAAGATACATATGTGTAAAAAAAACATATTAAGGAATAGATCTCAACTCAACTCCTTCATATAGTTTTGGTGATTCAAAGAAAAGTGCTTTTTGTGAAAAATCTAAAATTTTTGCAAAATTTATAAATTTTTAAATTTCTATTTATGACATTGAATTGTAATTTTATTTCCATTTTATTACTTATTAAGTTGATTTACAATTGTAATAATATGTAAATAAGTCTAAAACACAAGAAATTTAATGTCTGTCAAAACAACCAGCGACTCAAAGGGCTCTGGGTAGCTCATTTTGCTTTGTATATTCTTATAAATGTAAAACATGATGGTTAATCATTAATGTCCAGGCCTATTTTATAGATCATGATCTTTTATTTTCAGAAAATTTAACTAGAGTAATTAACTTAATTTTACTGCCTGTAATAATGGCTTATTCTAATCAAGAATCAAAGTGCAGCTTTGGTATGTACTTGGATGATCCATGTCATGAACACAGACTCACCAGGAAGGTGGGTATGTATACCTTACATGAGCTGACAGATGAAACAAGGAAATTGCTATTGTGGAGAACAAAAGCAACTGTAATCAACCCAAATAGTGCTACTGTATGCTACCACCATGAAAAAATGTTTGGAATGCATTACCAACAAATGCAACGTTGTTGCGGGGAGAGTGAATGAACTTAACTAGAATACCGTAACTTGGCTACTTCTTGATGACGGGAAACGAGAAGGTCCCGGGCGGTGAAGTTTTTCTCACCTCCACTGACTGTCACTGAGGGGGCAAACGAGACTCCCACATGGCTGAACCAAGAAATGGACTCGACCCGCTAGCTATTCCAAAGATTAACACTGTGTCTGAGTCGGGTCCACTTGAGAACCTGGAAAGCCCTGGCTTCAGGAAAGGTGTGTGCAATGTACACCCAGCAATACTTGAGGACTTCAACTGAATATGGGTGTACAACACAAGCAAGCAAGATTTTAGCAGACCAATCGTGAAGTAAACCAAATGTGGCTGGATGAGAAAAGCAGATATTACCCTCTGTTTTTGTTTAATGAAGAGAATCTGGAGGTATTGTTGATTCAAGGACCCTGGGCTTGTCACAAGGAAATCCTTGAAAGTAACGACCCCAGTCTATGAGGACCAAGGCTGAAAAAAATACTAGTTGGTAGAGTTCTAAGGGTTTATTAGCAATCAACTTGAATTATTTACAAGAGCTAGAATAAGTTATGAACTTGAGTCTAAACATGGCTTAAGATCAAGAACTGGAAATTCAAAAACCTGAAAGGGTATATTATATAATGGTGCGTACAATTACAATGACCAAAAAAATACTGGACAACAAAAATGGAATTTCTAGAAAAAGATAAAATCTTAACCTATGCTAGAATGGTACAATTAGACAACACAATCGACCTCACTGGACCTAACATCCTTAAACTAGACTGGAGGTCAATCCAATCACACCTATCTATTATAGTTAAGCCATGGAGAAGCAAAACCTGAAGTGAGTACTAGAAATACCTTAACCTGCACACCGTTATGCACAGGCAATGTCCATTATCACAAGGCACACTGTTTTTTCTTGAATTTTCTTGTTCTTACAAATTTAGTTGGCAGGCTAGAACTTCCACAAGCGGAAACGAATTTTACTTTGAAAAATGAATCAAAAATCAAGCTCAAACTGGATCTAAACAAAACTACTGAGCTAGTCAGGCATTAAACAAGACTAACTCTGTTAATATGGGGGTTATAGTGTGGGTTATCCTGAAACAAGAAGAAAACAAGAGGTTAGTGAAGATGACCCCACTACACTCCCCCCTCCGAGCGGTGGGTACCACCACTCAAAAAGTGAGTGCAGCGAAGCCCTCTCCCACATCCAGTCTTTCAAGGAATTGCCACCTCCCCATCCTGACACCAAGCTCCAAGTTTTCCTTTCTCCATGGCTACTAAACACTAGACAATTATATATACAGACATGAATCAATACTAAGAAGGTACTATCACCTTCAAAACCCTACCTATTTACACAATTAGTACTGGATACATTCAGTTTTCGCACTCCTTTATATGGTCCTTTCCTTAAGAGGCTAATCACAATCCTCCTTGCTTGAAACTGAAGCCACCTGCATGACTATTGTCCTTGATTAATATCCTCACTAGCCCATCACTATCAATGTACCCTGGCCCTGGTCCACCCATCCATACCTCCTGATTGGTAGACATCCCTACCAAAGGTGGGGTCTGCTTGCTCCAGGCTAGAGGTAGCTGCGTGGGCTGGCCATGCCCCTTCTTGATGAGCAGTTCTCCAGAACCCCCTCCTTTATAGACAAGAATGGTGGTGCAAACTGGAGCAAGGCCTGGAAGACCCCCACTCAGGCCAATTCTTGAAGAGTGGAAGAGCCAATAATGGCTCCCTCCCTGAAAACACCTCCCATGAAGTAGGAAAGCGTGATTGGGGGTGACTGGAGGCAGGTAAGGACAGGGACATGCACTGGAAGCTGTATGCATGACAATCAGCAGTTACAAAGTGGGTCACAAGTGAGGGCATGTGCACGAGTCAAGCAGGCAAGCAAACCAAAAATTACAGCACTTAACCAAGCTGAAGGTATGGTATTCATTATCACTATGTGCAGTCACTTTGTCCTAGAAAATTTACACTAGCTTCCTCCATGGCTTTACTAGCTAGGCCCTACCTATACATCATGGTACAGCAAGATATACCTATTTTTATATATATCTTAACCAAGGCTCTGTAAAGCTGTTACAAAAACTAGATACACCATTACATTAAACCTAGAAATACTTATTTTTACATCAAAAATATAATCATAGTACCATCAACTTAAATATAATACATAATCCTATATACATATATACATAATTAGACTGTCTAGAAAATCACTTGATGGTTAATTAAATTAATCATGAACATATTCCAGAGGCCTAGAAGGTACTAATGGTAACTCCATTACAGGACTTCTGGAATGAGTTCATGGAGGAGAATCACCAGCCAACTCTTGAATTACTCCCAACCCCCTCCTAACAGACTGGAGTCGTTCATGAGCTAGTTCACTGTTAGCTTGTAATAAAGCCCTAGCTCCTGAACAGATATCTTTGACTGAGGATAAACTTAATCTATTGGGAGTCCTTGAACCAGTTACCGGGCTAAATTGCCGCTCTCGAGAAACTAATTGCTGGTCTAACAGCTGGTAAATCTGCTCCTCATCATCCTGCACATGTTCTAAAGTGTTCTCCAGAGCTTCCACCAAGGAAGAGAGTTCTGGAGAATCACTATTGGGTTAAGCTTCATTCGGACATGGAGAACTCTGTCTTAGATCTATTGAACCACCACCTTCTGGATCTAGACTCCCAGGAAGTTCCTCAGGATCCATCACACCTTAACCGACAGCACTTGAAGGAGCACTATGAGGAATAGGAGACAGATCCTTGATTTCCTCCACTGGGGAACAAGCTTCCTTCTCTGAATCACTACCAAGGTAGTCTTGAACATTCCCAAAAGTGACATGTTTTGGTTGAGAATGAGACCTAGACAGAGGTTTGGGTGAACTAGACCAGTGGTTCCCAACCGGTTTTGGCTTATGGCCCCCTTAGGAACCTTATTTTTTCCTGTGGCCCCCATAAGCATTATTTTCAGTAGGTAATATGCAGATTAACTCTATTTTACAAAAACAAATATATATAAAGGATATTAAAACAACTATTTGTATTCAGGTACAATATTATTTGTCACATAGGACTATAAACATAACAAAAACTAAACAGTGGCTAACAAAAATTTGCAGTTATTTACTTATATTATGTATTAATTATAAAAAAATATAATCAAAAGAAATACTGTACTTATAGCAATCTATTATAAATTAAAAAAACTAGTAAAATTACTACAACTTCGCAATATCAGGGTAAACAAATAAGAGCTACTTACACACTACAGCGACGATCCACGTGGTAAACAGACTGTAAGGATTTCAACCTGAAGTATTTTTATCAAGTCAACAATGCTGCCAGGCGCATAACGATCAAGCGCACAATGGAGTGCGCCGCACAATAAGCTTGTAAGATGCAAAATATTTGTTTACAGATAAATTCAAATTCTATTATAAAATATCTAAAAAAAAGGAAAATATATGTATTAATAATTTTTTAAAATGTAATTCAACTACATAAATTAAAATTATCTATTGGCCTAACTATAATTTAGGCTTCAATAGGTTGAGTCCTGTGGCCCCCTTCATGGAGTCTGTGGCCCCTCTAAATCTTAACATTTTCATGTGGCCCCCTTCAAATGTGCCATGGCCCCCGGTTGGGAAACACTGAACTAGACAAGATACCTGGAGGATTCACTTTGGATGGCACCTCATCCGGGAATCCAGAAAAGTCAAGTTCAAAAGAACTTGAAGAGCATTCAGAGGAATCTGAAGAACTTGAACTTTCACTCAGATCAGCAAGCCATGGTCTAGAATTAACCCTATTCTGATCTGGAAATCCTAGAAACTCGCTCGAATCACTACTAGAATCAAAGAGATCAGTCTCATCTTCTGACGAACTGTCCCACAAACAAGAAAAGCCTGGGGAACAAACTGGAACATTAGGGGTTTCAAACCCTAGAAAACTCTCATCCTCCTCCTCCAGGCTAGCCCAGGGAACCTGAACTAACCTGGAATAACTAGGATGATTCTTCAAGAAATTGGGAGCCTCCTTCCAGCTCCTCAACTGAGAATGATGAACTCGACTCATGGATAAGTGTGGCTGCAGATCTGGATAAGCTGGTGAAATGACGTAGGTCACACCATTCTCTGCTGCTCGATCAACTTGAAACGGCCCACAGTACTTGGGCAGAAACTTGTTAGAAACTAGATTACCTTTTGGAACAACCTTTCGAATGACAAGTTGCCCCTTGGTAAAGGGACAAAAACTAGGATGTCCTGGATACCACTGTTCTTGAACTGGAGTGGGAATAGAAACTGGAATAGGATCTGGATGAGCGGATGATAACAAGAACTGGGCTGGAGACATAGTTAACTCAGAATGAATCATGCCATTGTAGGTCATAATGGCCTTTGGGAGATTCAAATCCCACGAGCTAGAATCTTGAACAAGATTCCGTAGAAGCTCACCAATGGTCCGGTTGACCCTCTCGACTGCACCATTGCTCTCTGGATGGTTTGGGGTCGTGAAAACGTGAGTGATCCCATATCGAGA
Organism: Bathynomus jamesi; assembly: GCA_023014485.1. Lineage (NCBI taxonomy): Eukaryota > Metazoa > Arthropoda > Malacostraca > Isopoda > Cirolanidae > Bathynomus > Bathynomus jamesi. The sequence goes on along the minus strand of JAJOZX010000027.1, from coordinate 2,525,780 downwards.
TAACATCTGCTCGAACTCCTGACCCCTAAATTCTGGACCATTATCAGTTAACAACCGACAAGGCTGGCGCAAAAGAGTGGGCAACACTCGAAACTCGAAAAGACGGGCAATGGTACTGGAAGTCTTGTTGGGAAATGGAACAGCCACTACCCACTTGGAGTAGTGGTCCACCACCATCAAACATCCTAGATTCCCCCGAGGTGTTCTGGGGAACAATACTAGATCCACAGCCACCAACTCAAATGGTGCCTGGGTCACGATCTTCAGGGTAGGTGGAGCCCTGATCTGGCTGGAAACCTTATTGAGCTGGCACTGGAAACAAGATGTGACCACCTCTTGCACAACTGATATAACTGAGGATGAAACACTTCCCCAGGCAAAATATCTAAGACCTTGTTTCGGCCTGTGTGTGCCATCTCTAGATGGATAGTAATGGCCAGCTCAATCAGGAAATTAAAAGGTACTAGAACTTGGGGAAACATTTCTGGTTCATCGTACTTAACTAGAAGACCATTCTCGAAGTAGATATCTTTAAGATAACGGCGATATCTCACTAGAGCTTTAGGACAATACCCAAAACAACCCTTATCTAGATAGGACTTAAGTTGTCTCAACACACGATCACTTTTTTGAAGAACCTCAAGGTTAACTTCATCTAGAAATGAACATGGACGCAAATTTCCAACTACCAGCGGTTCTTGATGACTGGAAGGTTCCTCCAACTCTGCCAGAAAAGTAGCGAGAATCTCACCCTCCTTCATGACTCTGTCACTGGACAAATCCAGGTCAATCCCAGTGGCAGACAAGAAATTTGCACCCAGGAGAAAACAACAAGGAATAGCTTGATCTTCAACAAGAGCAAATGGGTGATCATCAATAGTTACTCTAGAGCCAAGTGACACAGTAAGTTGTATATAGTTATAAACTACCACTTGTTTTTCAGCCACACCTTGAATGTTAACCAGAATATCTTGTGAATAATCCCTCAAATTTCCTAAAATTTCACGCCAGGCTACTCGAGATATGAGGGAGATCTCGGCTCCAGAATCCAATAAGGCACAGTAGGTTTCGTCTTGACAAGTAAGTGGGACAACTGCTCTAAAAGCACCTGAATGTGGACAAGCAATATCCACATCAAGGGTGGGAAACTTGACTTCACACTACTAGACCATTCTCGATCTCCAAACTTGAGCAACCTGCACCTATTGGTTCTGAATCCAAGTCTCTCTCATACAAAGAATTTAAACAAGTCAAGAAGACGGGACAAGACCATGACTCCAGATTTGAAAAAATTTACTGGAGCACAGTTCTGAATTTACTTTTTTTCCCCTTACACCACTAGATAGGTTAATGATAGTAAACTCTTGAATTGACGACATACCAATTACAAATTGTTTTAGCTAAACATAATAATACAATAATGTACAGTTTATAACTCACCTTAAGTTTATTTATTCATTGCAGCAGCAACAGTGGACGATGTTAGACCTTGCACGTAGGCATTTGTTGTGAATTTACCGCCATGTATGCTTGGCCACTGATCAATGGCTTTCTGTGTGATCATTACAACAGATCTAGTGCCTGGAGCTGGACCCTCCTTCCCAATTCTGCACAGCTTAGTCAAATGAGATGGCTTAATGGATCCTTTGTGTTCAACAATGTAACCAAGAATGGAGAATGTCCCTTCAGCTGGTGCTTCACTCCAGGCAGTTGATCCACCTTTATCAAAATGCTTTAATCTCTCTGTGATTCCTTTCCACAGCTGTTCTATATATTCTGTCAGCCAATTTATCACTGAGTCTTTTGTAAAACTACTTTCAGATCTGGTTCTGGATGGTCTAGCAACTTCAGCAACCTGGTAGTAATCAGAACGTTTCTTGATGTATTTGTAAACTTCATTTAGGATGTAATCCTCAGCTGTTAGTTCCTTTTGCTGCCCTGTGGTATCGTGCTTAAATTCAGAAACTACATCATTTGCATTTCCTCCATTAGCTAATTTGGAAATTGTTTCCATCACTCTTAACATAACAGTTTTCCCTCCTTCTTTATAAAATATATTTTCTACAAATTCTGCACTAACTGTGGTTTTTTGAGCTACTTGCAACATAATCTTTGTTACATAGGAAATCAATACATAGAACTTGGCACTAATTTCTTTCTCTTGTGGATGATAAAAAAAAACACAATTTTCCACAAATCTGTCAAATTGATCAAATTCGTAATTAACCATGCGAGTATCAGATTTGAGTTTTGGTCTCTTAAAACCAATGATATTGTCAAGAACCATATTGGTATAGTCAAGGCCTGATCTCAGATTTGAAGAGTGATTCTGAATAAAGTCTAAAAGCTCACTTAGTTTACAAATTTTCTTCAATGCATCAACGTGGGCTCTGTTCACAAGATGCATTAAGTCCCATCGAAATTTGAAATTTTCTCCAAACAACTTTTTCATTTCGTTTTTAAATGGCTCGTTGTCCTTGCAAAAAGCCCCATCTCCAACCATTCCAGATACCTTGGATTTAATTGCTTCTTCAGATAGTTTCAAGTGATTAGGAGACTTCAACACATCAAAAATTTCATTGGCCAAATAAACTCCTGATTTGCTGCGTACTAAATTTATCTCAGCAAGTTTTACAGTCTTATCTTCTTCACTCATAACTAATACAACTAGCATGCTTAATCCCAAAATTGTTCCAATGTCAGCTGTTATTGTTACTGAAGTTTGTTCTAAGAACCACTTTACAGTTTGTTCTTTAAGTTGATTATCTAATAGCTCACAAATTGTCTCGCACGCATGTGTGCTATGATTCAAATTTCCAACCTCACAACCTGACCTATGTAATACAGCTAGAAGTACTGGATATAGAGCCCATGCAGTGTTTATTTTCATTATGTAGTATAAGATGTTGCCACATAAGTCTTCTATGTGTTTAGTAGTGTTCCGAGAAGATGTTTTCATCACTTCATAAACAGCAGCTCTTTGATGATGCTGAAGTTTAATTAAATGTCTCTTCAGGTGGGTTTTCAGATTTCTAAACCATCTCTCTTGATTTTCTCCTTGTTTGCATACATAGGTTAAATCTTTAACATTGAAGTAACCTTTTATGTTAGAATGTTTGTCTGAAGCACATGCTTTGGGGTCTGTGCAAGCTATGCAATATAATGTAAACATTTTATCATCAGAAGCATCATCAATATCATCTTGATTATCATCATCTTCATCCTCAACAGCTATATCTACATCAGGCATATTAGTGTCACTATTTGCAATGTTTTCCATTATATCACTTGGTACTGAAAATGAATCATCAGCATGCCCTAGATCCTTCTTTTCCACCAATTTGAATGTAGATTTGATCAAATCATTGTTCAGGATTTCTTGTATTGATTTACACTTGCTTAAATGGGCTATGGAAATGTCAAATTTGTTGCTTTTTGCTTTATTAGATTTGGATGCAACACTTGAACTTGAAGGCATATTTTGACTCTTCTCTTTATTAACCACAACAGCTTGGTGAGTTTCTTTTGTTAGGCGCAAAATTGCATTCAATGTCTTCTGGATTTGGGAATTTTCAAATTCCTCTAAAGCAGTTTTGTTAGTCTGATGCGCAGATTCCTCACTTACCTTTTGTTTCTTAGGTGGAGGAGAAGCACTTTCTTCAGTCTGTGAAACATCTAGTGAAAAAGTTTCATTTCTAGATTAGCAGTTGATGAAGTTGGTTCATTTTTCTGAGGTCTAGCACTAGCACATTTTGTGAACAAACTAAATGACTGCTTTGCCGTATCTCTTTGCTGCACTTCATCCTGGTATTTCTTTACTGCAATATCTAAGCTGTGGGCCCAAACTCTGGGACCTCTTGTATTGTAACAAATATTTTTTTTGGAATTAAAATGTTCCTCCCAGTTTTGCTTCTTTGAACATTTGTTCTTGCATTGACCACAAAAGTAACCCCTTTTAACACCCTCACTTTTCTCTCCAACTTCATCAATATTAGGATCCATTATTGATTATTGACTACCTGAAAAAATACAAAATAAGTAAAAGTTAGTAAATATAGTATGGTAAAAGTGAGTAAAAGTAAGTAAATATAGTACAATGAAAGTAAGTGCTTTAAACTTAGTAAAAGTAGGTAAGTTAAAGTAAGTAAAAGTAAGTTTAAACTTAACTAAACTTTTCAATTCTAGAGTCATGGTGGATTACTTAAAACCGCACAAGTAATTATCTGGCCAATTTATCAAACCTGGCCGAGATCAATGGAACATAGTCCAATCCTGATAATTTTATATTAAAAAAATATACGTTTTAATAAAATTTTAATTATCAAAACATTGAAGCTTAACAAAAAATAAAAATAATTGTTAAATATGGAATTACCAACTAAACTTAAAATAACTAAATTTGTAATTTAAAAAAATTGGTTTGTACAAGAACGTATACACAAAAAAATTGCATAACGTCTAGCGGATGAACAAAACCCAAACCCAAATTTACTTTTTCTCATGGTCAAATTTACTGGAGCAATGCTCCCAAGATCCCAGGAATCTGGAGTCATGGACAAGACTGAACATATTTATTGGATTCACTCAATAAATTGAAATGAACGCCACCTAGACACTGGACATGCACCCTATCTAGACGTTCTGAGGGTTCTGTTACACGCTGATTCTTGACTTCAGGGTGGTAAATCAGAGGGTTTTCAGTACCAAAGTGCAATACAACATCCACTTGATACATCTCACAGAAAACTTTCAAGATCTCTGGCAATGCTAGCTGCCCTGGAATTGTCATAAGTCGAAGATGTTGCTTCTGCTTGCTATTCAACTTGATTCCCTACTTTGTAGGATGACTTAGCAGTTCTTCCACCAACTGCTTTCGAAGAAATACTGGACTCTCTGGAACTTCACGATCTAAGTCATGAACAAGAGCATACCACAAACACTCGATCAAGGAATCACCTCCCCCCTCCGGCTTAAATCTTACAAGTAAGCCCTTGGGGAGTTCTGCTGAAATTGCTGTGGTGCCCTCTTCATGCTCAACCTGGAAGTGTCTGGATAACGCATCTGCAGCTTGATTGTCTTTGCCTGGAACATAACGAAGCTCAAAATCAAACTCAGCAAGATCTTCAACTGTTCGAGCAAGCCTGTCATTGACTAATCTCATATTATGGAGATAGAACAATGCTTGATGGTCCGTGTTCAGAATGAATGGTATTCCGTACAGGAAGGCTCTGAAGGTCTTGACTCCCCAGCGCATCGCTGCTAGTTCACGCTCTGTAACCGAATATTTCTTCTGAGGACTAGAAAATGTCATTGATGCATGAGCAATGATTCGAACTTGACCATCCTGAACTTGAGTAAGACAGGCACCTGCACCAATGGCTGATGCATCCACCCACAAGTTCAATTTCTCTGCTGTTTCTCGATAATCAGGAAAAGCCAGTTCCACCTCATTTTGCATCTCTGCCTTGAGCGTCTCGAAGGATTCTTCCATCTCTGGTGTCCACTGGATAACTGAATTCCTTGATCTTCCTGTAAGTTCTGATAAGGGTTTAGCAACTGCTGAACACTGTGGCAAGAACTTCCTTTGGAAATTCACTAAGCCCAGAAATTCTCGAAGTTCCTTGATGTTCTTGGGCTTTGGGAAGTTCTTCACCTTCTCCATATACTCTGGCGATTTTGACAATCCACTGGAACTGACTATATGACCTAGAAATGGAACTGTGGACTGGAACCATCTACACTTTGGTGGCTTGATCTTGATACCATGTTCTTCTAAAACCTTGAGGACTTTTTCAACTAGCTGGAGATGGGCCTCGAATGACTTTTCCATAATTAGAATGTCGTCAATATACACTAGAACCTTCTTCCTTGAAAATCCCTTCAGCACATCTTGCATTTCTCTCTGGAAGGCTGAAGGCGTTCTTCAATCCAAAACTGAGTTTCTTGAATCTCCAGTGTCCATGAGGGGTCGAGAAAGCTGTATAATCTCGACTCTTCTCCTCGATTGGCATTTGATAATAACCCCGGACTAAATCCAGGGTGGTAAAGAACTTGACACCATGTAGACTGTAGACAGAGTCTGTCAAGTTTGCCATTGGGAATCTATCAGGCTTGGTTACCTTGTTCAGTTTACGGTAATCCACACAAGCGTATGGATCCATCTGGTTTCCTAATTGGTACCACTGGAGCACTCCACGGAGATGTTGTAGGCTCGATAATTCCTAGCTGATGAAGTTCTTGACACTGATCATCGATGACTTGAGCAATCGGTTCTGGAAATCTCCTTGGTCGCTGAAATATTGGCGTGTCATCGTATAACTCAATACGGTGTGGAGTCATCTGAGCAGTCCCCACATCAGAATCTCCTCGACTAAGAACGGCTTTTCTGGAATTAAGCAAGTTATAAACGAGATTTCTGGTGGGAATCCAGCTCAGGTAAGTCAATTTCTGAAGTTAGACGTTCTGGTGTCCATTCCGGAAAAGATGAGACCAATTCATCATCATTCTCTGATTCCATACCTACACAATGTACTTGATGTGTCACTGTATCATTAGTGTCTTCTGGATTTGGTGTAGGATCGAGTTCAACTAGAGTGTAAATGTGTCCCATCATGTCTCCTGCCTTGATTCTACCAATAGGTTTCCCTGTAGTGTAGACTAGAATGGAAGGGCAATCTAGATTTACAATCCCTGGAACACCTACCACTTTCTCTCCAAGATGCACGCTTGAAACTGTCCCATCATAGAACCATTCCCCCGAATTTCTCGAACATGGACATGTACCATCATCATCTACTCCTTGATGTTCCCACTGAATTTTTACTTCTACAGGTCCACAATCATTCACCTGCACACCTTCTACAGCCCAACACTTAACCTTGTAACAAATCCTTTGCACTCTTCTCCATTCGTACCTAGATAAATTTCCCACGTAGAACCATCAGTGTTCTTCCCTGAAACCCGTCTACGTGCTAGACTAATCTGTAATTTGTTGGCCCGCAGAAAATCTAAACCTAGAAAAATGGGATATTTAAAATCCAAAGTGGGAAGGATAAGAAACTTGAAAGGGGACATTACAATACCATGCAAAGAAACTGCGAGTAGGACTGAACCCATAGTTTCCCTCGAAGCATCTGGACCTACACCTCGAATTGTGGAAATATCTGTAGTATCTATTGGAATCCCAAGTTGTTGTGCCAGTTCACTGGAAATTAAGCTAACTTGTGCTCCCGTGTCAATTAACCCTGGAATGTTAGTGTCTTGAAGGGTAACATCAATTGTTAACACTTCCGCAGGTTCAAGTTCGGCAAACCGGACACCTCGAAAATGACCTCCTGGAATATCTGGACCATGAACCGTCTCATCTGCAATGTCACACCTAGGTATTTGGGTTCGAGGTGCTGGTTTAGGTGTCCATGAAGATGCTAGAGGATTCAGTTCATTTCCGTGGTTTTGGATACTGCTGTTCTGAACTGGGTAATTCTGGATGTCCAGGGGTGGCATCATCACCCACCTCAGACACTAAAGTCATGTTCTGGTTGGTATTCATCTGGAGAGGTTTTCTGTCATCTTTGGCTGGGATCTCATGATGATAGTCGGGTTCTTGAAGATCATTTCTTGAAGATTGGACTTCAGCTTCCAATGAGCCCCTGATCTCATTGGAACTGATTAGTTTCCCGACTGTTGTTGATTGTGTGGGTAGATTCATTATTTGGTTTCCTTGAGACAATTTTCTTGACCTTGTCTTCTAGAAGGGCAGAACATTCCTGGATGAGGTCCTTGACACAAAGGACAGTGGTAGGAAGGTGATGTCCTGGAGCTTGATTGTCATTGCTGCTGATTGCGAGGGCAATCTCGAACCATATGATCCAGACTACCACACATAAAACACGTTCCTTTCCATCTTCTGCAGTCCTGTTGAAGGTGTCCCTTCCTTGCACACCACTGACATGTCATGACCTCTGTATCTTCTTGGGATCTTGACTGACTGGAGTTTCTTTCACAATCCTGAGAATAATGTTGTCCTCCCTGCTGATTTCGATCTTGAGATTTTCAATGATCCCTTCCTTGACGTTGACCTTGGGACTTCTGATTTCCATTTTTATTCCCAGAATGGAAGACGCGAGTTCCATTCCCTTGTCCTTTTCCACGATCTTGGTTGTTTCGTCGATATTGCTGGTTAGGTGTCTCGTGTCTGGATGGCTCTCTGGAAGTCTTTGGAGCTGGAGGGATCTGCACTGGGAAAACCTCAATGGTTTCTTGCCTTGGAAGGGATGGTCCATCACTTGAATGCATGGCCACAAAATCCTGAATGTTGGACCAAGACACCACCTTGTTATGCAAGGTCTTGTTCTCATTGATGATCCGCGTCAGTTGTTGTGACAGCCCAGCTGGAACTGTCTCTAAGAACTTCCTCCTCAACTCCTTGCTTGTCTCGAGTGCTTTATTTGGGAAGGCCTGGCGAGCCAGAGTCTCGAGTCTTGCAGCATATACATCTGGTGTCTCTCCAGGCTTCATTGTCGCGTTCTTGAATTCTGACACCTTGCCAGTTGTGAAGGTTTTCTTCATTCTCTTGTAGCACGCCAACAATCTAGCCTTCATCTCATCATATGCCACACTGCAACCCCCATAAGCATTATACAAATCTCTGAATTTTCCTGTTAGATGTTTTCCAAGTGTTCCAGTCCAGTCTCTCCGTTCGCAAGTAAACTTGGCTGAGCAATGACGTTCAAAGGCTTCTAGATATTCAGGAAAAGATCTTCCACTTGACACATCAAATTCATCAAGATCTGGAGCACTGGTAGGATAAACTCCTGGTGCCATCCTTGAACCATTGTTACTCTTGAAAGTGGAGGAACGCTTAGTACGTTTAACCCTCCTCTTAGCATCTGGAAGACTGGAGGTCTTATCTGAAGAACTGGAACTGGAACTGGTCGATCTCTTGCGTTGTGTCTTGATGGGTTTAGGAGATGCCAGCTTTGTCTTTTCTTTCTTGAAAGTTCGTGTTCCTCTGCTGGTACCTTCTTCCCTGTTCGAGACACACACTACATCATCCCACTTCTCAAGCTCGGGCATTGAGTCATGAGAATCTCTCTAGATTCAGCCTATCCTTCTGCTGCTGCTTCCTCATCAGCTGGTCCACCTGTTGTTGCCAATATGAATTCTGAAGATTCAATTCAGCGTTTTCCCTTGATAATTGGTCATACTTAGTCCTTAATTCTGCGTTTACATCCTCGAGTTGTTTCAACTTATGTTCCCATGCTTGATGTGACTCTTCCATGGTCTTCTGCTGCTGGGTCATGAGAGCAATAAGCTGACTGATCTGGTCTTGCAATTCTTGAAACTCAGCCATCTTGGGTGTCTCGATGGGTGCCTCAGTAAACTAGCCGGTGTAATTTCCCGGGTCTGGGCACCAAAAATATGTTGCGGGGAGAGCGAATGAACTTAACTAGAATACCGTAACTTGGCTACTTCTTGATGAAGGGAAACGAGAAGGTCCTGGGCGGTGAAGTTTTTCTCACCTCCACTGACTGTCACTGAGGGGGCAAACGAGACTCCCATACGGCTGAACCAAGAAATGGACTCGACCCACTAGCTATTCCAAAGATTAACACTGTGTCTGAGTCGGGTCCACTTGAGAACCTGGAAAGCCCTGGCTTCAGGAAAGGTGTGTGCAATGTACACCCAGCAATACTTGAGGACTTCAACTGAATATGGGTGTACAACACAAGCAAGCAAGATTTTAGCAGACCAATCGTTAAGTAAACCAAATGTGGCTGGATGAGAAAAGCAGATATTACCCTCTGTTTTTGTTTAATGAAGAGAATCTGGAGGTATTGTTGATTCAAGGACCCTGGGCTTGTCACAAGGAAATCCTTGAAAGTAACGACCCCAGTCTATGAGGACCAAGGCTGAAAAAAATACTAGTTGGTAGAGTTCTAAGGGTTTATTAGCAATCAACTTGAATTATTTACAAGAGCTAGAATAAGTTATGAACTTGAGTCTAAACATGGCTTAAGATCAAGAACTGGAAATTCAAAAACCCTGAAAGGGTATATTATACAATGGTGCGTACAATTACAATGACAAAAAAATACTGGACAACAAAAATGGAATTTCTAGAAAAAGATAAAATCTTAACCTATGCTAGAATGGTACAATTAGACAACACAATCGACCTCACTGGACCTAACATCCTTAAACTAGACTGGAGGTCAATCCAATCACACCTATCTATTATAGTTAAGCCATGGAGAAGCAAAACCTGAAGTGAGTACTAGAAATACCTTAACCTGCACACCGTTATGCACAGGCAATGTCCATTATCACAAGGCACACTGTTTTTTCTTGAATTTTCTTGTTCTTACAAATTTAGTTGGCAGGCTAGAACTTCCACAAGCGGAAACGAATTTTACTTTGAAAAATGAATCAAAAATCAAGCTCAAACTGGATCTAAACAAAACTACTGAGCTAGTCAGGCATTAAACAAGACTAACTCTGTTAATATGGGGGTTATAGTGTGGGTTATCCTGAAACAAGAGGTTAGTGAAGATGACCCCACTACAACTTAGCTGCCAAGATCTATGGAGAAATCATCAAAAGAAGATAACAAGTAAGTAAATATAGGTACTAATATATTTATATTTCATAAAGAAGTTTATATTGTAAATTGTAACCTGAATTAGCTATTTAATTTTAATAGGGTAGGCTATATACTGTGCTACTGAATGCATATGTTTTGAATATTTTATACGAATAGCCTATAACCAAATGTTGAGGTTTTAAAATTATTTTCCAATGTGTTTAGAGTTTACATTACCCTACTTTATTTGCAGAATCACTACAAATTATTGACAAAGACATAGCAACTAGACTGAATCTGATACCAGGACAGAAACTTTGCTCAACATGCTTCTCTAGAGCCAAGACGATTGAAGATGAAAAAGACTCAGGTAGTGATGAATATGTTCCAGAAGAAATAGTTAAGGAGACATTTGACGAAACGTTAGGTTCACTAGAATGCTCACCCATTAAGTATGTAAGAGCAAGAGATCGAAAGTTTTACGCGAAAAGGAAACTAAAGCAAATTGAAACATCAACAAAATCAAAGCTGTCAAAAGTACTTCATATGAAGCCTAGCATTTTGGATGAGGAAGCGGAGAAACCTATAGAGAGTGAGGAAGAAAAGTGTTATCAGCATATGATAGAGGAACTGAAAGAAAAGTGTAAAACTAGTACCAGACAAGAAAAGATACAAATTCTAACACTCCTTCCAATTGGTAAAACCTGGTCCAGAGAAAGAATTATGAAAGAATTTGAAGTGTCAGCCAGAATGGTTAATGCTGTGAGGGCCTTAAAGAGAAAAGAAGGTATCCTTCCTATAATGAGAAATAAAAAGAGTAGCAAGGGTATAAGCGATGAAATAAAGGAAAGAGTGATAGAATTTTTCCAAAACAATGAATATACTAGAGAATGCCCTGGTAAAAAAGACTACAAATCAATAAAAACACCACAAGGGAAGGTTCACAAGCAGAAAATACTGTTGTTGACAAATATCAGAGAATATATGCTTTACAAAAATAAATATCCAAACGACAAAATCTCCAAATCAAAGTTTTTTGAACTGAGACCAAAATGGTGTATGGGTGTGGGGAGTAAAGGATCACACAATGTATGCATTTGTGAAATACACCAGAACTTTAAACTTTTATGTGAATCACTCCCCGTCAAAGTAGAATTAAGAGAGTTACTAGGGAAAATAGTCTGCAACACTGAAACCAGAAACTGCATGATTAATAACTGCAAAACATGTCCTGGTTTAAATGAATTACGGGATTGGCTTCTTACCATTTTTGAAAACAATGATTATGACATGGATGATGAGGTTTCCTTTAAGCAGTGGCTTCATACAGACCATACCCAACTGGTCACAATGACAAAAAGTGTTTCGAATGTAGTAGAAGACATATGTGAAAGTGCAAAAAAGTTGAAAGTACACCATTTCATAGCAAAAGCCCAATCAAAATATTTGTCCGACTGTAAAGAAAACCTCAATGATTCTACAGCATTAGTGCTTGTTGACTTCTCTGAAAACTATAGTTTTATAATTCAGGATGCCGTACAAGGGCATCACTGGGACAATACCCAGGCTACCTTGCATCCGGTAGTCTGCTATCAAAAAGTTGATGGTGAACTAAAAGTTACAAATTTTTGTGTAATATCAGATTCACTTACACACAACACAACTGCAGTTCATTCTTTTTTATGTGAAGCCTTGAAATTACTTAAAAGTCAGAATCCTAAACTAAAACATATTTGTTACTTTAGCGATGGCGCAGCAAGTCAATATAAAAACTATAAAAACATCATTAATTCAGTGTTACATGAAAAAGATTTCCAACTAACATGTGAATGGAACTTTTTTGCCACCTCTCACGGAAAGAGCCCCTGTGATGGTGTTGGTGGCAGTCAAAAGGTTAGTTGCCCGGGCAAGTCTACAAGCAACAAGTAAAGGTCACATCACCAATCCAAAAGAGATGTTCGATTGGTGCAAATCTAATATTAATGGTATACAATTTCTGTACATTGATTCAGCTAAAATTGAGGAAAATGCTAATTTATTTGAGTTAGAAAAAAGGTATTCCTTAATTAAGACAATCCCAGGAACCCGTTCATATCACTGCTTTAGACCTTCATCAACAGGCATTAAACTGTACAAAATTTCTAGTGATGAAAATTTCTTTAACGTACAACTTTCCTTCCTCAATGCTACACAAGAAAATGTGGCTTACCAATATAAACCTGGTACATATGTGGCCTGTTTCTATGAAGGTGACTGGTTTGTTGGAAACATAGTTGAAGTGTGTGATACTGAGAAGGATCTATTAGTAAATTTCATGAAAAAGAATCCTTTTAAATGGCCTGAACAAGAGGACATTTGCTGGATTCCATTCCAACATGTTTTGTGTTCAATTGAACCACCTACAGTTGCTGGGAAAATGGGGAGACAGTACAAGTTATCAAATGATTGTTTATCTAAAATTGAGGAGTATTTTAAAAAAAGCCTAAGTAACTACAGACCTGTATCAAGCTGAATAATAAATTGCCAATTTATGGCTGTGAGGCCATGGAGTGTTGAAGACAATCAGACTTAAAGCCTGAGTACAATAATAAATTCCTGAGTCAGTGTCTAAACATAAGAGTTATTAGCTATATATAAGTTTACATACAAATTTACATAAAACAACACATATTAAAAAAAGAATATGAACTTATAGCCAATAATTCACATGCTTAAAAACTCAGGAATTCATTATTGTATATAGCTAAGTACTGTACACTTGTATTAAGGGAAGTAATACAACAAAGCTACTTAAATTTAAGGTTTTGTACTGAAAATGGTGGTTACTGCTAGTTTATCTGTACTAACTGCATAATTTAAATTACTAGGAAGTGCTTAAAGAGCAGTAGAACACGGTTCTACATGATTTACTTAGGTAGATCCAAGTATTGAGCCTACAAGCTGGTCCATCTGTTGTGTTAACTGCAAATGTAGTATAATCTAGGTATATATTATGTCTTTTTTATGAGTAAAACTTATTTAGATAATTTAACATTTGTGAATTAACTTACCAAGTAATAAAATGGAAGTAAAATTACAATTCAATGTTGTAAAAAGAAATTTAAACATTTCAAAATTTTGAAAAAATTCAGAATTTTTCACAAAAAGTACTTTTCTTTGAATAGCCAAAACTATATGAAGGAGTTGAGTTGAGATCTATTCCTTAATATATGTTTTTGTACACATATGTATCTTTCTTTACTAGAAGTATCAACTCCCTGACTAATTTCGGACACCTTTATATTAAGCCCCAAAGTTGATGTTAATTTTGCAAATTTTGTGAAAATATCAACTTTTGGAAATTTTTAAAAATAAAAATAAATCCTTTTTTGGTTATTTTTTTATTTCACTCATAAATTTACAACCCATAGAGACTATTAGGAGTATTAAAACAGCTGTGATTGATGTAGAACTAAAACTTTTGAAAATGGTAGAGTCGTAAAAGTGGGAGGAATTGATGCAAGCTTCAAAATGGAGCCATGTTTAAGCCCTTGTAACTCAGAAACTATTTGTTCCACAGCCTTTTAGCTTGCAAAATTGAAAAGCCCACCAGAAGTTGTATTGGCATGACAAATTTGAAGCTTCTACTCCTATTAGAAGACACTTTTCAAGGCCTCTCAAAATGAAGGCATTGGCCGATCAAGCCCAACATGGGCATTTTTTGTCGAAGGTGGGGGCCATTTAAGCGACCATAAAATTAAACATTTTTGACTGAGGAAGCTAAAATTTTAGATTTAAGCTATTGAATGGTGTATGAATCAACCCTGAAAATTTGAAGAAAATCGGAGATGGTCACCTGACCAACTTTCTGAAATCTGTACCAGTTGAGCTGGAATGACTCGTATATAAAATGTGATTTTGATTTATATTTGTAAAATTTCTTTTTCAGACACTGCATTAAATATGTTTGACCTAAAGAAGCCTTTCCTAACTTGGATTATGTGAGGTTTTACATTCTTTAAATTTATAGCTACTAATTTTAGCAAGTTTTTTAAAGAATTTTCTAATCTTACTTGATATTACAATACAGTAAACTTATCAGTTTTCTATTCCTTTGATGAAATGGTACTGGAACCTGCAAGTATACGCTCTTTGCTTATAAGAGCATGGAGGGAACGATGGTCAGATATTCAGTGGGGCATCCACATAAAGACAGTAAGTATGTAGTAAATGCCATAAAATGTGATAAATGTTTTGATAGTCCATAGAAAGTTTAAAACAAAATATATACAGTAGACTCGCAACTTATGTGGGGGTTACGTTCCTGGGACCCTGTGTAAAGCAAGAAACCGCATAAAGTCAGAAACCAAAAAAAATCCCCTAAATTGCCCTTAAATCACTATATATTCTAACCCTGTTATACGTACATACATATACACGATAACATACCTGTACAATTATGAATGATGAGCTTATGGAGACAGGCATTTCTGGGTGTTGTTGTTTTGAGCTTATTCATCCCCTTCCCATGTCACCGTGGGGGGATCATCAAGCTCAGATAACAATGCAGGGGAGTATGTGGACAGCTCAAGGTCACTGCAAGAAGTTGAGGGCATTGGCTGATCTGCTGATGATGTTGATGGTGAGGTTTTCTTCAAGAACATGGTGATGGGAAGCTGTCGTTTTTGTTTCTTAAACTGCTGGAACATATTATATTGAGCCATAAGGCTTGTAAGACCTCGTGAGAAGTTGATGCTGCCCTCCATAGAGGGGTCATACTCAGACACTAAGTTTTTCAAGTGCTTGGCCACCTGAAACAATTCACTAAACTTGTGTATATCCCAACATGCTGACTCTTCTTCTTCATTGTCACTGCTGCCTTCATCCGCTCTCACTATTTCCTCCAACTCGGCATCAGTCAGAGTTTCCCTGTGCCCTTCAATGAACTCCTCAATTTCCTGCTTGACCATGTCTTCAAACCCATCACCGCCTACAGCCCTGGCCACCTTCATGATGTCCTTTACTTCAGAGTTGATCATAGGGAATCCTTTGAAGTCACACACACAGTCACTCCACAGTGCCTGCCAACAAGAATTAACCGACTCTGGTTTCAGTGCATCCATGGCCCCCTTCACAAAAGTGATGCAATTGGCAATGTTGAATTCCTTCCAGCATGCCATAACACTTGTTAGGATGGAGGTGGAGTTGGGTGGAAGGAATACTAAAAATTTTGAAATTATAACCTGCGTATAGTTGAAACCATGTAAGTTGCGAGTCTACTGTATATAGATAGGGTGATCCAGAGAAATGGGACCCAAAAGAAACCCCTGTAACTCTTAAAGTAAGTCCTTTTATAAAATCATACGCATCATTCGAAAGAGGATAGTTACAAGTTTGTACAGGATTGTATAGGTTTTGACAATACAAGACAAGATAAGATACAAAACAAAATAAAAGTGTTAGTTAAACTAACCCTTCAAGATGACTGCATGGACTGTGGAAAGCTGCGTTTCATAACTGAGCAATTATGAGCATGGAAGAAGTGTAGTTTCAGCTCAAAGATCTTTCAAGACAAATTTTCAGATGTCAAAATCACCTTCTAAGAAAGTAATCCGTCGGTGTGTCAGAAATTTTTCCCTAACTGGCAGCATTGGAAAAAGAAAACCAACTGAAGAGTGCGCACAGCAAGGATAGATGAGATCATTAACAGAACTCATGAAATTGTACAGGATAATCCTAACATAAGCATCAGACGTGCTTCTCAGCTGTTAGGAGTTGGATATGGAACAACACACCGTATATTCAAGCAAAATTTAATGCTCTTTCCATATAAAATTCAAACAGTGCAACAACTTAAACGATGGAGATTTCGCACGAAGACGACAATTCTGTCAATGGGTCCAACAGAAGGTAAATGACACCACCAATTTTCTAGCAACTTTGATTATGTCAGACGAAGCCCATTTTCACTTGGATGGAACTGTAAACAAACAAAATTGTCATTTCTGGGCAACAGAAAATTCATTGAATATTACCGAAGTCCCGTTGCATAGTCAGCATGTAACTGTTTGGTGTGGTCTTACTGCATCTCAGATCATAGGGCCGTACTTTTTCGAGGATTCCACCGGAAACACGGTCACTGTAAATGGTGATCGCTACGAAAAAATGTTGACCGATTTCCTATTCCTAAATTAAGAGATCTTTGTCTAGAAAAACCACTGGTTCCAACAAGACGGAGCTACCTGCCATACCATGAGGAACTGCATGGCAGTTTTGCGTCAAACGTTTCCAGGTGAGTTAATCTCAAGATTTGGAGACGTTGAATGGCCCGCAAGGTCTCCGGATTTTCTCCCTTAGATTATATCTGGGGATTTTAAAGAGTAGGGTCTACAGAAATAACCCAATGACCTTGCAAGAATTGAAGGCCACCATCACAAATGAGATACAGGCCATACCACCGCACACTCTTGCAAAAGTGATGCAGAACTTACAAGCGAGAACACTGGAATGCTTGGCAACTAATGGAGCACATTTGAAAGGAGTCATTTTTAAAAATAAATATTTCATAATAAACTTGTAACTCTACTCTTTCGAATGATATATAGTTTTTATGAAAGGAATTAAATATTAAGAATATTTGGCTTTTTTTTATGGGTCCCATTTATCTGGATCACCCAGTATATACCCCATTAACCTTGTTGATATTCCATGTGTTGGTCTCTCTTCACATGAAGGTCAAGCTAGTGGCTCTGCCTCTAGGCCTGGCTTGGTGGAGGAGCGAGTGGCTTTCTTGCACTCTCCACCATAGGGGCATTCCAGGAGAGATCACCTAATGCATGTCACCACTCCGACTTGGATTTTGATGAAAATTGACATATGGGGTTCTTCCAGGTGCTGATTTCACTGGTTGTGGCATGGGTTTTACGGCTGGATGCCCTTCCTGACACCAACCCTCCCCCTTTATCCAGGCTTGGGACCATCCGGAGAATAAGCTGACTATCCTTGCCTCTGGTTGCTGTTGAGACATTAGTAGTAGTCTCGTAATACCTTCCAAAAATCTACTTTTGGAAATAATCTCCTCTGGAGTCATGAACTTAATTTCCATATGGATAAAAGTTGTTGAAAATAGGCTATTTATTGTCTATGTTCTTTTTATAGTTTATATCAGGGTAAAAGTTGTTGTTTCGATATCTGTTTTTGTCATTGATTAAATTATTTGAGATCTAATAGGCATTTCGTTTGTTTGTTTCAACGTTTTCTTGTGTTTTAAATTTTCATGTAGTGAATCAGTAAAATAAAGGTGCATAATATCTTCGATCTTCTGAATTGCTAAACCCTTGTTTGCACGTTATGTTTCTCAGATAATCGGAAGCCTTCTGTAGTTCTTAGTCTGTATGCTGAAAATGTGTTAAAGAATGGGAAATATCATCAGTGTTTCATCTTGGCTTACTGTATGTTATCTTTCTTCGTAACTATAACTTTATGTGACACAGATGAAGAAGTCACCAAAGCCTACCTTCCTAAGCTTCCTTCCTTTGCCATTTCTATTAAATTATAATTTCACCTCGATTTAGGTTAACTGTGGAAAATCATATTTTCTACAGAGAGACGCCTTAAAACACATTCAAAACTCCCAAACATCTTACCATAGACCTATAAAACTATACATTTTTAGAATCAGCATGAAGAGATCTATTAAATGGTACCATATTCAGTTGTGTAGAACAATAATGAAAATTCCCCCACCCACCCCTAGGCAGTGAAATAAAAAAAAATTTCATTTATTAAACTTCCATTAATTGTTAAAAGATACAAACGATAAAAAATGTGGGTATCAAGTTGCAAGATATTTTAAAAATTATTGAAAAAATATGTACATTGTGAAATTTTGACATTTTTATGCCTGCAGAATAAAATAGAGAACTACAAATGATATATTCACATGGATGAAAATAAACAGCAAAAATACAAATTGAACACACATTATTACATCAAGTTGATTCATAATTACACGAGTTTTTTCAACTCATTTTCTGGGAAAACATATTGAATATGCTTTGTTCCTGGCTTTAAAGTTGGTGTGCTTAATAAACCTAAAATTTTATCTCTTGATATGTGGCATGTATTTCTAATTTGTGGAAAGTAATAGTAAACACTATATCCTGATGGGTGCAAAAAGCTAACCTCAAAGTCATCAAATTCCTCATTATAGGAATGTACAAATCCCAACCATTTCTGATCATTGTAAGTACAAACTATGTACTCTCCTATTTTCGGATTAACTTCAACATTATCTTCACCCAGTAAAGCTTTGCTTATAATCCTCACCTCACCAACTTCATCAGAAGATAATTCAAATGTTGTTATTTGCATTAATAGGTACAAATCTGTGGAATTTTTATGTTCCTGTTAGCCGCATACTTTTTTCATATCTGTCACTTAAAAATTCTTCCAAAGCTTCAATTTCTTCAGAATTTATTAAAATAAAATTTATGCTGTCACTTATGTTGTTTGAACAAAATTCAAACATGTCTTCTGGTGTTAACCCTTAACTGCCGTGGTACCCATATTTGGACACCTTCAAAATAATTGAAATATATTGAATAATTATTGTAATATCGTCTGCTACGCCGAGGTGGCCTTCTTGAACACCTAACTGTAGATGCCAGATACCTCTTTCGGCAATATCTCGTTTTTTTTTGTTTTTTTTTGTTTTTTTTTTCAAACGATGTTTGTCTTGAGGGAAATGTTAGTTCAAAACCAAAAATATTTTGAAGAATGGAATCATTTACAGGTAAGATACAATGTTCTAATAATTTTTAGGGCAAAAACATATATCCTGGATTGTAAATAAGATTGCTTTTATTTAAAAAATATATTAGCATAAATATTAGATGTCATTAGAGTATAGTGCTCAAAAATGAGCAGCTAGGCATGGCAAAGTCCTCCTGGGAAAACGTTTCTTTCATAGATTGAACATTTTGGGAAACTTTTTTATTTTTTTAGAATAGTATTGATAGATATTTTGTAGACTAAAATTTATATATATATATATATATATATATATATATATATATATATATATATATATATATATATATATATATATGTATGTATATATAGTTATTATATATATATATATTAAATATATATATACTCACAATCTTTCCAGGAACTAGTGGATTATCCGAGAGGCCAGTCATTTCAATTGCAACAGGAAGCTTTTATGCTGGAAATCTCACTCGCAAGTCTCTATTTCTTGCAATTGCTGAAACAAGCGACGAAGAGAATGGATCAGGAGACGAAGAAACAAACATTTTGGAAGAAAGAGGACAGTCACAACAGTCGAGTTCAGAATCAGAACAGGAACAGGACCTTTGATCTTCTAGCACTGTTGTTTTATGTGTTGATAACAGTTCACCCTTGCCTTCATCACATGTAAATGGTTGGAAGAAAACCCTTCAAAAGAGAAATCCCATTTGGGAAAAGATTGAAGCACGGGATCCTATTCCACAACATCCAGATTTTGAGGATAATATCTTGGTATTGGAAAATCCTGAAGATTGCTTGGTTAGTCCTTTTCAATTCTTTATGAAATTTATTGGTCTTGTGGCACTGTTCAATCAAGAAGGCTACCTGGTCTATCATTCACCCAGGATAAAGAAATGAAGGCTAAGGGTAGAGGTACATTTGAAGAGTGGGATGCAAATGTAGATGGAATAAGAGTAACAGCAGTAAAATGGTTTGATAGTAGAGCTGTTACAACTTTGTCAACCTTTGCAACAGCAGAGCCTGTTGTTCAGAAAGAGAGGTTTGACCATCACCAAAAGGGAAAGATATCCATTATTTGCCCCAGTATTGTACATGAGTATAACAAAGCAATGGGTGGTGTAGACCTGCATGACCAATTGGTATCCTTGTATAGGTTTTCTTTTAAGTCTAAAAAGTATTATCATAGGATTGTTTGGCACCTGTTTGACATGGCACTGGTCAATGCTTGGCTACTGTACAGGCGATCATGTGATGATATGAGTGTTCCCCATAAAAACCAAAATATTTTGGCACAATTCAAGGCTAGTGCAGCTAAATCTTTGATGTTTTCTGGTAAAGTAACTACAAAATGTAAAAGGGGGAGACCATCTATAGAAGCCACAGAAGAACCGAAAAGAAAAATTGTTAACCAAGGTTTACCTATACCTAAAAATGATATAAGATTTGACAATCTTGGCCATTTACCTAATGTTGGTTCAGTTAGACACATGTGTAAGATGATTGGTTGCAAAAGCAGAGTTATGACACACTGCCAGAAATGTAATGTATATTTGTGTATTACACAAAAAAAGAAGTTTTGCAGACTTTCATACAAAAAATGTGTAAAGTAATATTCAAATTTCATTATTATATTTGCAGAAAAATGTTTGAATAGTAATAAAAATAAGTCTTAGCTGTTCATTATCCATAAAAATGTTTTGTATTAGTTTTATATTTTAATATCAGTAAAAATTGTTTCCAGATTTTGTTTTATCTCTGTAGATTTTCACATTAAATTTGTGTCTTGTGTGCCTAGGTGCCAAAATAATCACCTTCATTAATTCATTAAAAAAACAAAAATAAATTAATGTAAATACATACATGCCTTATTGACTCCTGTTAGATCACAATTTTCAACAATTTAATTTTTTTCAGAGCTAAATAAAAATTTAGGCGGTTAAGGGTTAATATTTGATTTGCGAATGTTCTCTGCATACTCGCTCTGGCTGCAGATCTTTTCACTGTACCCCCAGTCCCATCACAAGCGCTCTTACCATGGCTTGTGGCAAAGAAATGCCACTCACATTCCAGCCCAAAATCTTCATGTTTACAAATGTTGAAGTTGAAATGATTTTAATATTGTCCTGCACATCCATCAGTAAAATAATGTAATTTTTTGATATGAAGGTGGGATTTTCTATAATAAGTATGAGTGTATTTAAAAAAGTGTAAATAATTGTAGTGTTATGTTTTGTATTTGGAGATAAAAAACAATAAGTTGAATGTTTTGTTTCATTACTTTCTGGTTCCTTATAATATAACACAAAGGGATGCACTGTGCATTGGATATTTTCCCAATGAAAACCTTGGGCTGCATCCTGTACTTCAAATGAGTAGTTTTCTGAAAAGTCACCAAGAACTACAGCTGTATGCGTATGGCTATTTAAATTATTCTTCAAGTTTTTTAGAAATGCACTCTGATTCTTTGCTATAAAGTGATGATGTGTCAATTTAACAATTTTTGTGCTTAATGAATTTATAAATTCGTCTACAGATTCTGTTTTTTCAACCATATTGCATCGATCTGTAGTAACCCATTGTTTATATTTTATTTCCTCACATTCAGGATCGTTAACACTTTGAAAAGTAAACAAAAAATTCTTAATACTTTGTTCTTTTGGACAGAGATTACATATTTGCATCATGCAATTCCTGTTGTTGATATCACACACTGCTTTCTCCATAAGAGTTGTGTATTCCAACCCTTTGACACCCAAAGCTGAGAATTGTATTTTGGCATTCTGGTGGTATGTACATACACACACAGAATGGGTACCAGCAGCTCCAGCTAAACACAATGTCTGGGGTGAAGGCTGGCAAAACTAGAGAAGCCCAATTTGGGGAGTATCTGGATTATTTTTATAGAGACTAAAAGCTTCTTTCAGATTCATAAACACCAGTCTTTTCTGCATAGATTCTTTATACCCACTTTCATTTCTGATACTCAGGCAGTCTTTTGTACCTGGGCACAAATGACTAATTTCATCTGATTCGAAAAATTTCTGAACAGAATCTTTAGTACCTTTAGTTATTACTTTTCCTTTTGACATGGGTTCAATTTCAGGAATAATTCCAAGTCTTTGTTTTATATTTCTGCTTTCATTAACTAAATATTCAGTTGTCTGAAATAGATTTATAGTTTTTGATATGGTAAATGGAGATAATGTCAATATTTTGAGTTCCTCTCATAACTGTCAGTAGAATGGAAAGCTTCAACCAGTTCATTCATGAGATAAATCATTGACCTGAAACAAATTCATGAATGTATAATAGCTATAAACAAAACATTACATGTGCATATTAAATTTTTTGGATTATAATATTGATTTCAAGTGTAACAAAATGAGCATTCTTTGAGATAGTCAAATTAAACCAAAAATTATTTTGTGACCAAATTAATTCCAAATGATTTAATGGGCCTATTGATCTCCAATCTTTAGGGAGTTGTGCTTCTAGTTTCTATTATCAAAGGTGAATACCTACATTTTGTTTTTATGCTTCAGTTTTAGTTTAGGTATATTCCTACTTAATAATAGCGTATCATTTTAAAATTCATACCTTTGAGTTTCATGATCCAACTTTGTAGCTTTTGATGGGCTTGGGATCTCAATTTCTAAACTTGTTTCTAGCTTTCGTTTTAAAGAACGATGTGCTTTTCTTATTGTTTGAATAGCTTTTGCTTCTTTTCTTGAGGAACCCAAACCATGTGAAATTTTTGAATTAATAAATATTTGACTCCATTTGATATATATGGATAATAATTAATATGTCAACATATTAATTTCATGAGTTTAATAAGTTTAATAAATTTAATATGTCAACATATTAATTTCATTAAGTTTTTCAGCAACTGCTGAAAAACTGTCTTGAAAGTAAATGCATTATAAATAAATTATAAATAAAAAATTATAGCTAAATATAAAAAGTACCTATCATTAAATACTTATGCTTCTTCACTGGAGTCACAGCAAGACTTTCTAGAACTTGAGAAACCTCTTCTTTGGCATTACTTGATGTACTTGGCTCATATTCATCGCTTTCTGAAATAACATTCTCAGAAGACTGATTGTGATCAGACTCTTCACTTTGTGATGTTGATAGCAACTCTGGTCTCTGGGTCAATAATTTTCTACAGTTGCTACATAGTACAGTATTCCTTTGTAGTTTCCATTTACATCGATCATAAAGTGATTGGCTGATGGTTCTTATATCCTTGTGTATCTTTTTCTTATGTTTTTGTAAAGGATCATCACAGTATCTAACCATTTTTCATTACTAAAAATACCGGTATGCAATTGTTAATCTCAAAAATAAGATATGATTTGACTCAAAATAAGCACATCTGTAATAAAATAAGCATAATTAACAAACATTTGAGAGAGAGAGAGAGAGAGAGTTACAAGGAGTTACAAGGAAAAGAGTACCTCAAAAGGCCTTGCGGCCCATACCGAGGAGGTACCAATGGCAACGGGTTGCCACGGAAAATTTTCTACACACTCAAATAGTGTGCAAAATTTGGTCTAACCTTTTCTTGAACTGATCCACAGAGGACTGTTCACAATTCCGAAGGTAACCTGTTCCATGTGTCACAGATCTTATACGTAAAGTAATTCCCACACACACTAGTCCTAAACCGTTTCAAATCCAACTTCCAACCATTGTTGCGAGTTGGTTATCATTTAAACTAAACATACTTCTAAAATCGACATCGTTGAACCCTCGTAAGAGCTTGAAACCTCGATCAGTTGACCGCGCAGCCTCCGAGTTTCGAGAGAGAGAGAGAGAGAGAGAGAGAGAGAGAGAGAGAGAGAGAGAGAGAGAGAGAGAGAGAGAGAGAGAGAGAGAGAGTTACAAGGAGTTACAAGGAAAAGAAGTACCTCAAAAGGCCTTGCGGCCCATACCGAGGAGGTACCAATGGCAACGGGTGCCACGGAAAATTTTCTACACACTCAAAGAGTGTGCAAAATTTGGTCTAACCTTTTCTTGAACTGATCCACAGAGGAACTGTTCACAACTTCCGAAGGTAACCTGTTCCATGTGTCACAGATCTTATACGTAAAGTAATTCCCACACACTAGTCCTAAACCGTTTCAAATCCAACTTCCAACCATTGTTGCGAGTTGGGTTATCATTTAAACTAAACATACTTCTAAAATCGACATCGTTGAACCCTCGTAAGAGCTTGAAACCTCGATGAGAGAGAGAGAGAGAGAGAGAGAGAGAAAGAGAGAGAGAAAGAGAGAGAGAGAGAGAGAGAGAGAGTTACAAGGAGTTACAAGGAAAAGAAGTACCTCAAAAGGCCTTGCGGCCCATACCGAGGAGTACCAATGGCAACGGGTGCCAGGGAAAATTTTGTCTTTCAACTATGCTAGCAGTAGTAGAAAACTGATAGAAAAGTAGAGGCTCTCTCCCAACCCTCCGCTCCCTCCCTGCCAGAGGCAGGTACGGAAAAAGGTTGAAGAAAATACCTTGACCCTGGAAAAGTAGCCAAGGAAATTTTACAGGAAAGTGGAGAATATATAAATAGCTCTATATTTAGCTTGCTCACAGAGACACCGAGCAAGCGAACTCCTGCAGAGTTTTCTGAGGTTTTAATCTTAAACTATGAGTGTGTTCTGTACTTTGTCTAGCCTATTTTTAAACAGATTTACACTTTGACTGGAAACATCCTCTGAGGGAAGTTGGTTCCAGATATCAACTATTTTACAGGAAAAGAAATTTCCGCAGACTGAGGTCCTAAATGTCTTTACACCACTCAAATAGTGCAAAATTTGGTCTAACCTTTTCTTGAACTGATCCACAGACGGAACTGTTCACAACTTCCGAAGGTAACCTGTTCCATGTGTCACAGATCTTATACGTAAGTAATTCCCACACACACTAGTCCTAAACCGTTTCAAATCCAACTTCCAACCATTGTTGCGAGTTGGGTTATCATTTAAACTAAACATACTTCTAAAATCGACATCGTTGAACCCTCGTAAGAGCTTGAAAACCTCGATCAGTTGACCGCGCAGCCTCCGAGTTTCAAGCGAAAACAAGTTCAGGGCGCGTAACCGTCGATTGTAGCCCATATGCCTAACGGAAGGGATCAACTTTGTGGCCCTCGCCTGCACTCGCTCCAGCCTCTCAATATCTTTCCTGAGGGTGGGCGACCAGAACTGCACAGCATACTCCAGGTACGGCCGAACAAGGGAATTGTACAGTGAGAGCACAATCTCCTTGTTCCGAAACTGAAATTGCCTCCTGATATAACCCAATAGTTTCTGGGCTTTCTTTCCATCTCTACACACTGTTTCGTAAACTTAAGGTCGCTGCTAATTAGCACACCCAAGTCCTTTTCTAAATCAGTCACCTCGATATTACTGCCCAACATCGAGTAGTCCGACTTGGGATTGGCGTAGCCAATGTGCATCACTTTGCATTTACCCAAGTTAAACGGCATTTGCCATTTTTCGGACCACTCTCCTATCCTACCTAGGTCCGCACGCAGTTCCTCGATCGCTTCGGGCGTCCCAACATTGGCCCCAAGCTTGGTGTCATCAGCGAATTTGGCGATCCGACTGACGATGCCACCGTCGATATCATTTATGTAAATGGTAAACAACAGTGGCCCCAAAACGGAACCCTGAGGAACCCCACTAGTGACCGAGGCCCAACCCGAACTAGCCCCTTTAATTACCACCCTCTGCCGCCTATTCCTTAGCCAGTTTTCAATCCACCTACCTATTTCCCCACCGATACCCAGCGCGCGCACTTTCGCCATTAGCTGGCGGTGAGGTACCTTATCAAAGGCTTTCTGAAAGTCGAGATAAAGTATATCAATCGCCCTACTCTTATCGTACTCACTCAACATGACGTGGAAAAACTCGAGCAAGTTGGTGAGACACGACCTATGCCGTCTAAACCCATGTTGGGAGTCCCCAAGCAGCTTGTAGGAATCCAAATGGTCAACGATTCTATCAGCTATTATCCTTTCTAATAATTTACCTACAACTGAAGTGAGACTAATAGGACGATAGTTCCCTGGACTTTCGTGATCCCCTTTCTTAAAGATAGGGGTCACGTTGGCCTCTCTCCAGTCACCAGGCACCTGGCCCATCTCCAACGATTTGTTGAAGACTGTAGCCAGGTGGGGAGCCACCTGGTCGCGCACTTCTCGCAAAACACTGGGGAGAAACTGGTCTGGCCCAGGAGCCTTAAACGCGCTCAGTTTGTCTATTCTATGAGCAACGACTGTCGCGGTACATCTAACACTATCCAGGTCAGCACCTTCGTGCCTCACAGCTGGCTCGGGGATGAGAGAGAGAGAGAGAGAGAGAGAGAGAGAGAGTTATACATAGGATGTAAATATATCATTTGTAGTTCTCTATTTTAGTCTGCGTAAAAATGTCAAAATTTCAATGTACAGATGTCAATGTACATATTTTTTCAGATATTTTTAAAATATCTTGCAACTTGATACCCACATTTTTTATTGTTTGTATCTTTTAACAATTAATGGAAGTTTAATAAATGAAATTTTTTTTTTTATTTCACTGTCTAGGGGGGGAGGGTCAAAAATAAAAAAGGGGGCAAAATTTTCATTATTGTTCTACACATTTGAATGTGGTATCATTTAATAGATCTCTTCATGAAGATTCTAAAAATGTATAGTTTTATAGGACTACAAGATGTTTGGGAGTTATTGGCCATTAAAGTTAGGTGGTAAAGTGGGGCCCGTATCTCAAAAACTATGGGTCATAGAACTTTTTTATTTGAACCAGTGAAATCAGTACCCGGAAGAACTCCATATGTCAATTTTCATTAAAATCTGGGTTGGAGCACCTGGTGACAAATTTTTTAATTTTTGGGTGATTTTGTCCTGGAATGCATCCATACATAGCCAAGTACACGCAGCTCATCTGGTACTCTCCTGAGCTAGGCATCTAGTCTTCTCTTGAAGACTTCAACTTTGATCCCCGTAACATTTCTGAGGTCCTTTGGAAGCTGGCTAAAAAGCCTTGGGGCCCCCTGACAACCAAGCTATTTTCCCCTTGTTGGTCCTTCAATTTGGGAATACTACACACCCTGTCTTTCCTATTTTCCAGTGTTTGAATGGTAATTGGGTTTAGTTTGAGGTTTGGTACCAGTTTTTCATTTTCCATATGTAGATTATGGTGTAGGTACCATAAATATATACAGTGTATATATACATACAGGATGTTTTTTAACAGTCATCCAGTCGTCTGAGATGACTAAGTATTCTAAATTAACCACAGGGTTAAAAATTAATGGGCCATTAAATTTTAACCCCAGGGGTTAATTTAGAATACTTAGTCATCTCAGATGACCAGATGACTTAAAATAAAGGGGTTAATTTAGAATACTTAGTCATCTCGGATGACTGGACAACCACTTAAAAAAACCTATACCTTTGGTTTGCTTCTCCCTGAATTGTTCATTCTGATGAAGGTCAAGCTTTTCACTCCACCTTAGACCTACAGTTTAACATGGAATCCAAACCATGCCCCACCAGCAGCCCAGCATCTTAACCACTAGGCTACCCAGGGTACCCATGTACCAACCACTTTCTTTATTGTGTGGTAGGATGAACAGCTGGGTTTTGCTGTGTATTGCCTGCCTTCACCAGGGCTGATGGATTTGTAGTCAGTGATGCTAACCACTTCACCACTGAAGTGCATTTTTTACACACACACACACACACACACACACACACACACACACACACACACACACACACACACACACACACACACCACAGTCCCCGAGATGCAAATATCCGACTTACAAATGAACTCTCTCAAAATAGTACAGTACTAATTTTTCCCATCTGACATGCAAATGTTCATTCATAGTTACGAAAAATTGCTTTTCTTTCATTCCATGTTACTTTATTTTGTTTTATTAACTACTGGTATATTTATTTCAGAATACAATATTTATTAAATTATTGTAGGCAGGTACAGGTATTTACTATAATTTCATGTGAATGTACAATGCAGGTCACCTTCACTTCATATAATTTTGTTATTATGCAATGACTCTACTTCTACCACACACACACACTGTGCAAAAAAAATTTGCATAAAGTGAGGGTGACCAATATGTCTTTAATCCGAGTTACAAACAGTTCAACTTATGAACAGGGTTCAAGAATATAACCCATTCATAAGTTGGGCACTGTATATATATATATATCACACACATGAGGGGACTTCAATAAGTATCCACACTTTTTATTTTAGTGATAATATAGTGTATATAATATATACTCGTAATAATGAGCTAAACTGAGATATATAGGCTTATTTAGGCTAGCAACAGTATGGGCTTATTTAGGCTAGCAACAGTATAGGCTTATTTAGGCTAGCAACAGTATAGGCTTATTTAGGCTAGCAACAGTATAGGCTTATTTAGGCTAGCAACAGTATAGGCTTATTTAGGCTACTCATAGCTGTCACATATTGTATGAGTAGTGAGCATGGCTGCGCTGCTTTCAATTTGTACTCTGGAAGAACAGAGATCCACGGTTCTTTTTTTTGTGGGCAGAAGGTGTGAAAGGAGCTGAAATACACATGCATTTATGTGCTCAGTATGGGAATAATGCGTTACTGGTACCACAGTGAAGTGTGTATGAGTGGATTCAAATGTTCAAGGAAGGTCAGACATGTGTGACAGATGCTCAGTGCTCAGGATGACCATCAACATCAACCAGTGGTGACAAGCAGGAAGAAGCCAGAGCAATGATTTCTGATGACAGAAGATTAACAATAAAAGAAATTGCATCTTCATTAGACATCAGTCAAGGGTTAGCCTATTTGCTAGTTCATGACATTCTTGGCTTTCACAAGGTTTGTGCAAGATGGGTGCCCAAACAGTTGACAGAAGAGCACAAGTGTAATTGTGTGGACATCTGCTCTCATCTTTTGGCGCAGTATCATAATGAAGGTGAAAACTTTTTGGAGTGCATTATCACTGGAGATGGAAACCCAGATCCATCACTATGAACCAGAAAGCAAACAACAGAGCATGCGCTGGAAGCATCCAACATCTCCCATTGCAAGAAAGTTCAAAGTGCAGCTATCAGCAGGGAAAGTTATGCTAACACTCTTTTGGGATACACGACGCCCCATCCTTGAACATTATCTAGAGCATGGAACTAAGTAACAAGTGCATCGTATTCTGACATGCTTCAGAATGAGTTAAAGCAAGCAATTCGCACAAAATGGAGAGAGAGATTGTTGGAAGGTGTTATTCTGTTACATGACAATATGTGCCCTCATACCACTGCACAGACTAGAAAATGCCTTCAACAACTTAAATTTGAAGTTCTCAACCATCCAGCCTACAGTCCAGACCTGGCACCTTTGGATTTTTACCTGTTTGGACCACTAAAAGACGCTTTGAGAGGTCTGATTCCAAGGCAATGATGATTTGAAGGAGGCAGTGCATGACTGGCTATGCACACAGCCAAAAACATTCTTTTGTGATGGCATTAGGAAGCTTGTAGATCGCTGGACTAAATGAGGGGTCCTGTGTCTTAAGGTACCTAAGCGCCAAAATTAAAATTTGTCAGAAATCACCTCCAAAGTTCAGCAATATTCTGGCAATAATATATCTGTTATTAATTGAGCTAGAATGTTCATTTTTTTGGCTAAATTAGAGTTTTAAGTATGCTAATGAAGATGTTGAGTTTTTGGAATAGATTTTCATATTTTATATATATTTTTTAAATTTTTTTATTTTCTTATTATGCTGAACTTTTGGCTGGTGATAGAGGTGAAAAAAGTAGTTTGCTTCATAAGGTTTTCAACCATACTTCCTTCTAGTGTTGCAAGGTCATTATAACCCAAACCATGCGATAGAGGAAGAGTGAAAATAATGATATCCATCAAAAACCCATTTTTGCCTGTTGGTGGCGAGACCCCTCAAATGTATTGAGAAACAGGGAGACTATGTTGAGAAGTGGTGTGTTTATAATCTATCAGATGTGAAAATAAAAAGTGTGGATACTTATTGAATTACCCTTTTATATATATACACACGAGGAATGATCAAAAAGTATTGATAATTTTATTGCTACAGACAAATGAATGCAAATAAGAAATAACTATTTACATATGCGAGTCTTCCTGCCCTCTGGCATCTGCAGTCTGAATCAAAATCTGCTACCATGAGTCAGTAGTTGGTTGGAGTGCTTAAAAGGAGGGTGTGTTTTTGCAGTATGTATAAATCCCTGAAATGGAACAACACACGTTAGGAGATGAATGAAATGATTAAAACAGCTTTTGGAAATGATGCTCTCAGTGTAGCTAACATTTACAAATGGCACAAAAATTTTAAAAATGGAGAAACATAGCTTGAAGACAAGGAATGCAGTGGCTGCCCTTCCACTTCTCATACGGGTGAAAATGTCCAACAGATTCAGTTTCTGGTACAAGCAAATGTTTCTCCATTTTTAAACTTTTTGTGCCATTTGTAAATGTTAGCTACACTGAGAGCATCATTTCCAAAAGCTGTTTTAATCATTTCATTCTTCTTCTAATGCGCGTTGTTCCCTTTCAGAGATTTATACGTACTGCAAAAACACCTTCCTTTTAAGCACTCCAACCAACTACTGACTCATGGTAGCAGATTTTGCTTCAGACTGTAGATGCCAGAGGGCAGGAAGACTCACATTTGTAAATGGTTATTTCTTATTTGTATTCATTTGTCCATAGCAATAAAATTATTGATACTTTTTGATCACTCCTCGTATGTTTTAGAATTGATGATAATAATAATGACCTTTATTCAGAAAGAACATTACATAAGATATATATCACATCCATATAGGGGTAATTCCAGGACAGATCATGCAGTGCTTAACACCACACCCCTTTCAATTTTCCTATAATTTGTTGTATAGCATTGTCTATATAAAAAAAACCAAAATTTCAAGTTTCAGATTGATCAGACTTACGGTTCAAAAGTTATGGTGGCCCTTCGAACTTTGGGGGATTCTCAGGGACCCCCAAATTTCAAATTACCATATCTTAGCCCCTAATTGAGATAGAAGAATGATTCAAATTACATTTGAAAGGTAATTTATCAAATATTAAATGAGTATTAGACATGATTAGCAGCTTAGTTGAGGAGTAAAAAAGTTGTGACAATTTGTATTACTAAAGGGGATTTTTTACCCCCCCCCCATCTTCATATCAGATTAAGCCCAAACTATCTGTATAAGTGACATTTAAGAAATTGCTGTGTATTTAGGTGTAAACTATGCATTTTGAGATTTGAATAGTGATAACCACTAAAAAATCAAATTTTTTGAAAATTGTTAAATATAAAATTATTTTATCATTTTCTTATTCAACTATGCAGCAATGTATTTTATACATATGTCTATGCAAGTATATAAAGCAGTGGTACTCATTGGGTGGCTCGCAAGCTAGAGATATATAGCACATTTGGCTCGCGAGCTGCGCAATGAGTACCACTGATATAAAAGATACAAAATATATAAATAAGTAGAGATAGTCTATTTAAAAGCTATTTAAAAATACCTACATTAATTGATAAAGAGAGCCTGAATCAAAAGCTAACACAACTAGTGTTAAATACTATTGAGTAATCAGAGGAAGTGTGCTTAGGAAGCAAGTGTTCTGTTCGCTTGTTTATTGTGTACATGTGTGAAATAATTAGTTTATAGAGGCATACATTAAGGAAATATTTTTCTTTGCAGAAATTCACAGTACATAGCTATCTACGGTACTTAATAGAAAATGGCAACTAAATGTAAAGATTATGCCTATTATTGCTGTAACCCATTCAAAACTCACAGAAAAGTTATTGCGAATGCTTTGAGATCACTCCCAAATCATGTTATCCAAAATAGTGATCCTGTACACGGCTTCAATCATTCATCAAAAGTTTGTACAAACTGTTTAAAGAAAATCAATAAAAATGATGAAACAACAATTATTCAGCAAGAAAGTAAGTTCAGGAAGTGATACTTGTACACCTGAACCTTCACCACAAAAATCTTCATCCAAGTGCATGAATGTTCACGAAGCATACTTTGAAAGAGAGCAGCTAGACAAGACTCTTGAACAGCTTGATATCACCCCAATAAAATTACACAAGTGTTGAGAGGGTTCCCTAATGGGTCGCTCGAATGTAGACAATGATGATGGACTATGAATCCCGGAGGTGGTCCCCTTGGTTGGAGCTGGAGTTATATCCAAAGGATGATGGACAACATAACTCTTGGGTTTTGAGAACTCCAAAAAAACTCTTTGGAGGTGTCACATCTCACGTCGACACTAGTGGATGCGCCAGGCTCACACTCCTTGTAGTAAAATGTTTGTGGTCTCCACTGACCACTCCTACCTCGGTTAGCTGTAAAGTTTTGGAAGGTTACCTTCAAGTGCTTCCTGATTTTGTTCATGGAGCAGGGTGGAGGCTTTGGGAGAAATCACTGTATCTATACTGAGTTTAGCGGTGAATGGAAACAATGGAGTTCACTTTAACAGGGTTTTTATTAACTTGCTTCGATTTCACAATCTTTTGATAAGAACATTTAAATTTGGTTAAATTTCAGAAGTGAAAGCAAAAAACTTCACTTTTTTCTACGTGAAGGTCAAAATATGAAAATAAAAACCCACTCTAATAGACAGAGTTTATTTCCACGACAGTTTCGACGCCCACTGGCATCCTCCTCGGGTGGATACAGAAACACGAATGAACCAAAACAAGAGGGAAAAACAGTCCAGGGACCGACCATTAAGAAATTCGCACCTAGGTTAGATCCCATTCTCCCGACACTGGAAGGGCATTTTCATTAAGTACATTCGCGCAAATTTAAAACTATCTTCCTGTTCTAAACATACAGATTCTATTGTATTTTTCTTACATAATTATTGAATTTATTATTAATTTTATTACATTTAATATTGCATAATTATTTATTACAGAAATTATAAATTTATTATTACATTGGTTATTACATTGGTTATTACATTATTGTTTATTATATAGAACTTATAAACCGAAAAGCGAATGAAAAAAGCCGATTAGGAAACAATCCAGAGAAATTCGCACCTAGGTTAAAAGCTCAATTATTTCTTCCATGTTTCTAAGAGCACTCAGGATTTGTAGCCCACATTTGCTTGACCCAGAAAATTCAAAGATTTGGAACATTTTTAAGGATTTAAAATATCCCGAGTGGTTTATCAGAAAGGCGTATTTTAAAGCCAGAAAATCTTTTTATGCCCCTCGGGAACCTTCAGTTAACCAAAAACAATATGTGAGTTTGCCTTACATTGCCGGCTTAGAAAGAGTAAAACCATTGACGAAAGATTTTAAGTTTGCTTTGGCGTTCAACAAATATTCGTCTACCGTGAAAAGTAAACTGGTTAGGAATAACGTGGCAAAAGAGGAACAAGCCTGTGTCTACAGCATTCCCTGTAAAAGTTGTGATTTAGTATACGTGGGAGAAACTGGAAGAAGTATTGAAACCCGTATTAAAGAACACACATATGCCTTCAGAAGTTGTAATACTAATAATGCCATTTTTTATCACGCCAGCCAAAATAATCATGCTATAGATTGGGAATCAAGTAAGGTACTTTATAAATGTAATAATTATGTCAAGAAAAATAATAGAATCTGTGTGTATAGAAAAAGTAGATAATTTTAATTTGTGCGAAGGTACTTATAAGTTAGACCCTTTAATGAGATTCTTGGTCAAAAAATCCCTTACGGAGTCGTAGGAACGTGTTCGAACCTAAGTGTGAATTTCTTAAATGTCTCTGGATTGGAATGTTTCCTTACTCGCCTTTAGTAAATGTAATAATGGAAGTAATAAATGTGGAAATAAATATAAATGCAACAGATGTAATAATAAAGGTAATATTATAAATTTAATAATTAGGGTAAAGGTAATAATAATAAATGTTAAAAAAAAATGTAAATGTAATAATAAATGCAGTAATTATGTCAAAATATTAGAATCTGTATGTATAGAACAAGAAGATAGTTTTAATTTGTGGGAATGTACTTATAAGCGGACCCTGTAATAAAATGCCCTTCCAGTGTCGGGAGAACGGTATCTAACCTAGGTGCGAATTTCTCTGGATTGTTTCCTAATCGGCTTTTTTCATTCACTTTTCGGTTTATAAGTTCTGTATAATAAACAATAATGTAATAACCAATGTAATAATAAATTTATAATTTCTGTAATAAATAATTATGCAATATTAAATGTAATAAAATTAATAATAAATTCAATAATTATGTAAGAAAAATATAATAGAATCTGTATGTTTAGAACAGGAAGATAGTTTTAAATTTGCGCGAATGTACTTAATGAAAATGCCCTTCCAGTGTCGGGAGAATGGGATCTAACCTAGGTGCAAATTTCTTAACGGCCGGTCCCTGGACTGTTTTTCCCTCTTGTTTTGGTTCATTCGTGTTTCTGTATCCACCCGAGGAGGATGCCAGTGGGCGTCAAAACTGTCGTGGAAATAAACTCTGTCTATTAGAGTGGGTTTTTATTTTCATATTCAGAAGTGAAAGTTATATAATTAAAAAGAATGAGCTAAGTTGCACAATGTACAATTTTATGATTTTATTTAACTTTACGAAGTGAAGGCTATATGAGTCTCAAGGTGAGGTTTAATATAAAATAAATCATAAAATTAGTTAAGAAGCACAATGTACAATTTATGCTGCTGCTTTTCTTAAAAGCAATCTGCGGCAGAGTTTATATATTGGATTTAATTTGATTAGGATGAGAGAGCAAAGAACCTCATTACTGACGCTCTCTGGGTTTTTAAAACCTCGGGGTAGGTGGAGATGAGGTAAACTAAGGGTCACCTCTTACAGGAGGAGTTTATCAGCAAGTGCCTATGATAGTTCTTGACATTCAAATTTGGGTGGAGGTAAATTCAACTTAAGCCATGATTGGGAAATTGTGACTCAGGAGAGTTCCGGAGATCCGGGGGTGAACCAATCATGATTGAAATAGTTTTTGTGGAGTTTACATTTTTCTTTTGATGATAAAGCATAATTGTAGTACCTAGAGGTGCCAGGATGGTGGTGTGAAGGTAGGGTTGAACCCTTACAAAAGGGAATCGATTGGGAAGGAAGTTATAGAGTGCAAATGAATCTTATATTCAAAACAATCAATTTACATGATTTTCTGGAAGAAGGTAAATAGTGAAAAGAGACAGCTGAAATTTGGTGTGGAAGTGGGTTAGGCTAAAAGAAGATTGGTGGTATACAGGTTGACACAATTATGCTTTATCTATGGGAATGGTAAGATTTTAGTAAAATTTATTAATAAAAAATGAAAAGACTGATGTGTTTATAGACACTTGCCTTGCATAGCGTGATGCTGACAACAATGGAGGTAGGGGGGGGATTGAAGAATTCGCGTGATGAGCATATTTTCATATACCGTAAAGCGGGGTAATTGCGCCCACATATGTTTAAATCTACAGGGTGGGCCGTAAGTTTCCATACATAGGAAAAATTAAACGTTTGTTTTTATGTTTCAGATACCCTAAGAATATGCGTTTGATGTAAGATCTTGTTTACTGATGAAGCAAATTTTTACGTCAATGGAGAGGTTAATTGGCAAAACATACGTTATTGGAGTAATGCTAACCCTAACTGGCTGAGTCCGACGAAGATGCAAGGTGCCGGTAAAGTGATGGTGTGGGCCGGGATATGGGGTGACAGAATTATTGGACCAATTTTTGTCAGTGGAAATCTTAATGCCGAAAGGTATCTTAACATGTTGCAAGAAGAGATTTTCCCATCCCTGCTAAACGAGGAAGGTAACTTCCCAGTTTACTTCCAGCAAGATGGAGCTCCACCTCATTATGGTCTTCACGTGCGTCGGTATTTGGATCAGCAGTTTCCGGATGCTTGGATTGGTCGGCGTGGTCCTGTGGAGTGGCCTCCCAGATCCCCAGATCTCACCCCCCTTGATTTCTATCTTTGGGGGCACTTGAAGGCCATGGTGTATCAGGAAAAGATACGAGACATAAATCATCTAAAGGAACGTATCACCAACGCCATTACAAGCATAACGTCAACTGTGCTAATGCGTGTTCATCAACAGTGGGGAACACGTATTGAAATGTGTTTTCAAAACAATGGCAACCATGTAGAGCATATATAAATAAAAATGGTTGTCCATAAAAAAATGTTTATTTTTCCTATGTATGGAAACTTACGGCCCACCCTGTATATAAAGTAGTATTAGAAATTGAATTCCTAATTAAAATTTTGTTTGGAGGTATGTACTTCATCATTAATGTCTAATTTACATATGAAAGGCAAATCAGCTGTCTAGATAATTTTTAAAGATTATTTAATTGGTATAATAATTTTTCTCCCAAAATGAACTAAGCATTTAACCAGAAACATTATACATTGCCAAACTATGAAGGAAAATAAAAAACTGGCCAATTTTTGGATATGAACTATAAATATGTTAAGGTAGATTTGATTAAAGTTTCAGTTCTGTATACCATATGAAGCAGGAATTATTACCCTTGGGGCAATTGCACCCACTTTGTCTGGGGTAAATGTGCCCAGTTATAAATATTATTTCTTTCTACAGCATTTCTATATGTTTGTGTGCTTTCTTGGTTTAGTGACATTTTGTGTTGTTATGCAAACTAAAAGTCTTTATATTGTTTTCCTAAAAGTCCATATTTATTTTCCAGGTCAATATCTAGGTAATTGTTGAGATGGTCCGGAACTATAAACCTGTGGGAGGGGTAAAGAAGCCCAAAACCTCAGTGACCATGACCTTCAGGAAGCATTGCAGCTCATCCAAGAAGGTCAGAGCATTTGAAGTGTATCCACTCAGATGCAGATACCAAGGAGAACTCTATGTGATCATTTCAGTGGTGCTCGGAAACACACCATGGCTGGTAGACTGACTGCACTCTTGCTAGAAGAAGAGCGAAGCATAACACAGCATGCCTCCATTCTAGGTGATTATGGCTATGCATTTGATGACCTAGAGCTCCATATTTTTGTAAAGTCATTCCTTGACAAATCTGGCCAGTGTACCCCAATTCAAAGACAATTTGCCAGGTGTTGAATGGAGAAGTTTTGTGAAATGCCATTCACAACTACTCACAAAACGCATGTGCCAAAACATTTCTCGTAAATGAGCTGCCCACCTCACAGAGCTTAGAAAGTCAGCTGCTGTTTCTCAGGGAAGAAGACCCCTAGTATCACCTGGGAAAAGTGTGACCCTCAATGATATCAACCAGCATGCATCAACATCTGGAATAACTAAAAAGAGGAAATCATTCACTCAAGTACCGTCATTTTCATCCTCTGATGATGATGCTCTGAGTGACATTTCACCAATTCACGAGGTTGAACTGGAATGTGGCGTGGAAGAGCCAGAATCCTAGCTTCAAGAAGGAGACTTTGTCCAAGTTAGATTTATATCAAAGAAAACTATTTTCCACTATGTTGGCAAACTTCTGGAATGTGTTTCTTCTGAGATTTGGAACATCAAATATTTCAGGCATAACTATGAACTATCTAGCAATGAATTTATCATATTTGCACCACCCAACAATCGAGACCTCTTTGAAACTGAGGCTGTTAACATTGTTCAAAAACTTCAGAAGCCAACATTCAATAAAAAAAAGTTGTTTTGTCGCAATGTGTTTGGAAACATCTCTCTACGTTAGGCAGACAATATGTCTGTAATTATTGTACTAAAGTAATAAATCATTTTTTGCTTTATCAGCTTTGTGGTATCTGATTTTTTTTAAATGAAGGTGACTGGGCGCATTTGCCCCATGGAATGGGGCAAGTGCGCCATAGTGTCTTAGATATTGTCTTAATAGAAAAGTTTAAAATATATTTCTTTTTTTTTATACCAGGCACAGCCTTCACAATGCCCTACTTGGTCATGAAATAAAATCCAAAAAATTTGCTTCATGTTTTTCATTAACCATAAAAAAACTAAAAAAAGTGGGTGCAATAGCCCCATGTTACAGTACATATTACATTTAATGATTTAATTTGAGATTACAGGGGGTTACACCAGATTACATGGGGCTACTTCAGATTACATGGTGTTACTTTGCGTATGAAAGATTGCACACACTGTGATGTCAGAACTAAGGAATTTTGGGTTCAATATTAGAACGCAATTCATCAAAGATGAACTCATTTTGAACCATAGAGTTTTACACTATGGGACACAAGTATACATTCTATAGTCTATACTATAGTATATATATATAGAATACTATATATATATATATATATATATATATATATATATATATAGTACTATATTCTACTTCTATAGTTTTATAATTTTCAACATATACCTAATGGTAGACTTCAAAATATTGTAAATCAAAGATGACATCTAAAAAATACCAAAGAGTTTCAACATCTCTAAAAAGGAAATTGGAAAACTCAATGTCTGTGATAGTTGAAAATGATGCTGGACCACTAGGGCATATCATACTTTTCCGAGTCCGAA
This sequence comes from Bathynomus jamesi, assembly GCA_023014485.1. Taxonomy (NCBI): domain Eukaryota; kingdom Metazoa; phylum Arthropoda; class Malacostraca; order Isopoda; family Cirolanidae; genus Bathynomus; species Bathynomus jamesi. The sequence continues at coordinate 2,486,880 of JAJOZX010000027.1, read as the reverse complement.
TTTCACTCTGGCTAATATGTATTTTTATGTAAAATTTAATTCTAAGAGGGGTTTCTTTTCTGCAACTTTTCCCAAAAATTGTGTTATGTTCAAAATTGTGGTTTTCTGTTCCTTGTTGAAATACTGAATATTCCGATTGAACACAACCTCATATTTTTAACCTTTTGTTGTAATTTGTTGCCATTTAGACACATTAACTTTGCTTAACTCTTACACAGGTTTAATACATACAGTGGAACCTCAATATACGAACTTAATCCATTCCTGAGGGTTGTTCTGATATCGAATTGTTCGTATATTGAATCAATTTTTCCCATAAGAAATAATGTAAATTGGATTAATCTGTTCCAGACCCCCAAAAGTTACCCCTTACGAAACATTTTTAAGTAAAAATATTGGTTAATTAAACCTGTAAAATAAGACTTACATGCATAAAATCATACATGAAACCTGTAACAACAATAAATAATGCAATATTATACAAATAAATGAAAATTTAACCTGAACTTCACTACACTTCTTTGGGGCCATGGTCACTTAATTTTAATAATAATATAAAAATAACACCAAGGAATAACGGTAGATTCACAAACGTTTCACGGAGCAAAAAAAAAAGCGATGCGCACCGAATGCTGGCTGGGGAGAAACTGACTGGCTTCTTTCGGTTCAGATATGAGGGAATGGTTCGTATACAAGGACAATTTTTTCTCGAAAAAGTTGTTCATATACCGATTTGTTCGAATAGAGATGCGTTCTTATATTGAGGTTCCACTGTACATACATACATACATACATACATAAGAAAAAAAAAATCTACTCCATTTGAATCTTTGTAACTATTTGGACACAGAAGGCGAAGTTCAACATTCTCTCAATAGATGACAAGGCTTACTTAGCCATGGATGGCATGAAAGTCTGGAGGGCCAAGGAGGAAGTAATGGCCTCATCAGTTGAAGCTCTCACGCAGAGGTCAGAGGAGGAGAAGATCTCTGGGATATTTTTTGATGGCAAGCAGGATAGGAACACAAAGGTGTTGAAATATGATGAAGTGACAGGGAGATTTCATCCTGGCAAAGTGATCGAGGAGCATTACACTATCACGTGGGAGCCTCAAGGAAAGTACCTCTCCCATTTTACTCCCAAGGAACCTGAAGAAGGAGAAAAGCCTGCTCATAAGATCTCACAGGGCCTGCATGAGTAGCTTCTGGATCACGGAGCTGATGAGAGCCTTGTAATGATTGGAGGAGACTCTGCCAACACCAACATGGGGTGGTCTGGAGGTGCCATAGCCCTATTGGAGAAGATGCTGGGTTGCAAGTGCCACTGGATGATCTGTCAGCTCCATGTGAATGAGCTCCCCCCGAGGCACTTAATCATCAAGCTGGATGGCCCTGTAACTCCCCGGTCAGGCTTCATATCATAGAGCTGCCAGTAGAGATAGTCAAATCTCTCTCCACAGACCAGCACAACTGCTATCTTCTGATCAAAGCCATCAAGTCTGGAAGTCTCAGTCCACAGTTGGCTGGTCTCAAGTGCGGACTTCTGAACCAATCCAGGTGACTCACTACTACACAGGCCATCTTGCTGTTTTGTGGATGAGGGAGCACAGACTGAAGGGGGAGGTGTTGAGGAGGCTCGAGGTCCTCGTGAAGTTGTGCCTTAACTTCTACTTCAAAATGTACTACGACATCAAAGTGAAGCACCACCTTAAATTTGGTTCTGCACACATTTTTTCAAGCCTGAGGCTGCTGAGGAACCAGACTACCGAGCTCAGGAACATCATCTTTGCTGCAGTGATAAGAAGAGCTTACCATGCACATCCTGAGAACATCCTGGCTTCATTCCTGTGCAGTGAGGATGAGCATCAGAGCGCTTTTGCTGTGAGGCAGATAGAGAAGATCAGAGAAGGAAGAGGGTCAACTCAGCCACAAAATGGCACTTTTTGCACTCACCCCTTTCAATTTTGCTCATACTTGGCACAATAGCAGATATACATGCCAAACTTAAATTCCCAAATTATTAGAGCTGACTGACCTTTGGTTACTGAGATACAAGGTCACAAAGTTGTGACATTTTGACCTTTTTTGCGTTAAATGACTATTTTCAAAATGGTGTAACTAAAAAACTATTAAAGCTAGAGCATTGATTTTGGTCTCATTTTAAAGCTCTTTAGTAGCCCCTTGTTTATTGTCTCTTGTTAAATATCTCTACTGTGAAAAATAAAAAAATCCCTTCAAAAGTTGACCTTTGACCTTGAATAAAAAAAAATACCTTCTAAAAAATTCAATTTTTTTACATTAATACCTTGAGTCATGTACAACAAAATCCCAAGAAGCTGAAAGTGGCTGATAACTAGTTCAATGTATAAAGAATAAATGAAGTTGGCATCATTCTTCAATTTTAGATTTTTTTTGTCAGTTCATTTATTTAAAAGTTCTGTTCTGATATAGTGTCAGTGAAGACTTAGTTCAACTTAACATTATTAGTTCAAAAACCTTTTTGTGACCTGTGCCAAAAGAAGTCTTTTAAAAGACAACCAGAGTTAAACCCCTCGACAGCCCCAAATCTACTGGAGTAGCGCTGATCCAAAGGCCCAACTAGTATATAAGTACTGTCAACTTTACAGAGTTGACTCCTGACTTCAAGTTAAAGTTAATTTATTTTTACTAAATACATGTATAAAAATTTATTTAATAATTCATTAATTGTTCATTGTTTTCTTTTCAGGATTTTCTTTGTGCTTTTGTGATTTCAGAGTACAAACATGGAACATTTAAAACTGAAACAGAAGTGTGCTGATCCTTTGCTGCGTCACAAAGGTCAGTGTCGAAAGAAGAGTTTGAGAATTGTACCACAGGAACTTGTAAATAAGTTTCCCGATCTGCACTTAACACTACATCACAGACTTTGTAAGCAGTGTAGAGAACATCTTGAGTCCTTGCCTGAGAAAGGAATAGGCACTTTGAATTCAGACATAAATGATGATTCTTCTTGTAGTAGTGAACCACCTGAAGATCTTGAGAAAATTGAAAATGTTGACAATAGTGATGCATCAACTTCAGAGCAAAACCATGAGATGTGTACTTTGAATGCTTCTTTTGTTTCAATTGGTGAATCACCCATAAAAAAGAGAAAGCTTGTAGAGCAAAAGTCATATGGAGCTAAAAAACTAAGCAAGGTGACAGAGACAGTTAAGAAGAGAATGGAAACAGTTGCAGGAAAAGAGATTTCTGACTCACAATTTAAGGAGCCATCTGGAGATGTAGACTGTTTAGAAATAATAAATCAACTCAAGGAAAAATTCAAAAATGAAAATACTAAAAGAAGTGATAAAATAAAAATCCTCACTGTATTGCCCAAAAGTTGGAGCATTAGGAAAATTGCTTCAGAATTTAACACAAGGCATACAGCATCTATTGCTAAAAAAATAGTTGAAGAAAAAGGTGTCCTTTCAGACCCAAATCCAAAGGGTGGGAAAAGAATTAAACAGGATACTGTTGACGCTATTAAAGCATTTTATCTTTCAGAAGACATCAGTAGAACAATGCCAGGAAAGAAAGACTATTGTAGTATCAGTGACAATGAAAGAGGAAGGATACATTTGCAAAAGCATCTTTTACTTTGCAATTTAAAAGAAGCCTATCATATTTTCAAAGAAAGAAATCCTTTGGTTAAGGTGGGATTCAGTAAATTTGCAGAATTGTGTCCAAAGCAGTGTGTTTGCTGGAGCAACAGGAACTCACTCAGTATGTGTCTGTATAATTCATCAGAATGCCAAACTTATGTTTGTAGGAGCTGAATTAGAAAAACTAACTGCAAATGATGACACACCTATTAAGAATGTACGTCATTGTGTTGCCTTTATGGAATGCAATCCTGCCTCACAGAAATGCTGCCTCAGACAATGTGAACAATGTGGAGATCCATCAGATTTAAAAAACAGACTACTGGACATATTTACAAACAACTTCATTGATATAAATTTTAAAAAGTGGACCAATACAGATCGGTCAAATCTTGAATCAGTAGAACTGAATACAGATGAATATATTGACCAATTCTGTAACCAACTGAAAGAATACCAGATACATGACTTCAAGACAAAGATGCAAGCAACTTATTACCGTGAAACAAAAATGTCTTTGAAAGATGGTGAGGTCCTTGCTGTGTGTGATTTTGCTGAAAATTATTCCTTTATTCTTCAAGATGAGGTTCAGAGCTTTCACTGGAACAATGAGATGGCTACTCTACATCCATTTGTTATTTACTATAAAAAGGAAGATGAGATTGCTCACCTTAGCTTTGTTATTATTTCAGAGTGTAACATCCATAACACAGTTGCTGTACATTTGTTTCAAAAGCACCTGATAAAATTCCTAAGAGATAATCTCTCATCCATCGGTTCCATCCACAAAATAATTTACTTTTCAGATGGGTGTGCAGGACAGTATAAGAACTGCAAAAACTTTTTGAATCTTTGCCATCACAGAGATGATTTTGGAATTGAGGCAGAATGGAATTTTTTTGCAACAAGTCATGGAAAGGGACCCTGTGATGGTGTTGGAGGCACAGTTAAGAGATTAGCTGCAAAAGCTAGTCTACAACGACCTTATGATGAACAGATCCTTACTGCAGAACAGTTATATACATTTGCAAGTGAAAATATTGTAAATATAAAATGTCATTTTTCAACCAATAAAGAGCATGAAGAGGAAAGCCAACTTCTCCAAGAAAGACACTCAACTGCAAGGACTATTGCTGGTACACAGAAATTACACCATTTACAGGCAGTTTCATTGACTTCTCTTAAGGTTAAACATTATTCATTATCAGATTATTCAAATATTGAGAAAGTTACTGAAAAGGAAGTTGTGACTGAGGAGAAAATACATGGTTTTGTTACTGCTGCATATGATGGCCATTGGTGGGTGGCATATGTGCTGGAAAAGATACCAGAGAATAGAGAAGTAAAAGTCACATTCCTTCATCCTCATGGCCCAAACCCATCATTTGTGTATCCTGGTCGACCAGATGAATTAATCTTACCATATTCAGATATTCTAACACAAGTTGAGGCATCTACTACTAATGGACGAACATACAGGGTTTGCAAAGAAGTTACTTTGAAGGCATCCAAAGCTTTGGCAGATCTACAGCACAGAAAGGTAAGAATTCAAAATTAAAATGGTCATGTAACTATATATACACTGCATACATTTTAAGTTGTGATAAATGGAAATCAATGAGCACTATACCTATACATATTGTATGTACATTTTAATATGTTACTTGTATTTGTTAATTAGGTAGCTATCTAGGTATACATTAACAGTGGTGGGCATGCGCAACGATTTTTGTAGTGCCGCAACCGCAACTCTGCTGAAATAGTTGCGGCGCAACTGCCCACCTTTGCATCTAACGTATATCTGCAGTGGTGGGCACGCGCAACGATTTTTGTAGCGCCGCAACCGCAACCGCAACTCTGCTGAAATAGTTGCGGCGCACGCGCAAGCGCAACCCTTTTCAAAAAGTTGCGCCGCAAGCGCAACCAAAAATGTTGCGCCGCAACTTTTTGCGGCGCAACTGCCCACCTTTGTACATTAAACATTGTTTTCTCTTCTAGAAATCACAATAAATTGGGTGGCCCACAAGAATCTTGTCAACTACTGAAAACCATCACATACATGCACAACATACAGGTGAGGTGGGTAAAGAACAAATATTTAAAAATAAGCATTTGCTTGTTTGTAGAAGGCTGCAGATAGTATGTAGATATGGGTTGTATTTGTAAGAGATTGAGCTGACCTTAGACAAAAATGGTTACTGACATACAAGGTCACAAAGTCATGACTTTTTCACAATTTTTGTATAAAATGACTTTTCAAAATGTTGCTTGAATTCATTATTTTTTATACATTGAACTAGTTATCAGCCACTTACAACTTCTTGGGATTTTGTTGTACATGACTCAAGGTATTAATGTAAAAAAAATTGAAATTTTTAGGAGAAGGTATTTTTTTTTTATTCAAGGTCAAAGGTCAACTTTTGAAGGAATTTTTTTATTTTTCACAGTAGAGATATTTAACAAGAGACAATAAACAAGGGGCTACTAAAGAGCTTTAAAATGAGACCAAAATCAATGCTCTAGCTTTAATAATTCTTTAGTTACACCGTTTTGAAAATAGTCATTTAACGCAAAAAAGGTCAAAATGTCACAACTTTGTGACCTTGTATCTCAGTAACCAAAGGTCAGTCAGCTCTAATAATTTGGGAATTTAAGTTTGGCATGTATATCTGCTTTTGTGCCAAGTATGAGCAAAATTGAAAGGGGTGAGTGTTTTAGGTGGCTGACTTGACATGGAATGACCCAAGAGACTTTGGTAATACAACAGTGAGGCCCTATAAAAATCCCAAAGTCAATCTGCAAGCCACTTCACTTGAGGATCTTGTCAACTGGGAATCAGAGAATATTTATGAGCCTATTTTCACCTGCAAGATGACCTTGACTGAGCTCGAGGATCTCGGGGAAAACTCTACTCAAAGTGGACGCTTTCTCTGTTCATACTCAGTCCTGCGAGAGAGCTGTACAGGAAGTCTCAACTGCTTCCCAAGCTGTGTATGGTCATGAGAGAAGAGATGGGTGGGTGAGAGCCAGGATAGACCATCAAGAAATGCTCCCAGTGTTCAGATCGAAGCAGGACATACTTAAGAGCTTTTCAGGTTCGAGTGGCTGATGAAGAGGCTGAAGCCATCGTTAATGCTCATAAGAGCTGAAAGTCCTCATAAGATCATAATATAAGATCTTATGAGGCCACACTTTTCAGGGATCCAGGAAGAACAGGCATGTAAACCTACACATGGAGGTGGTAAGTCTCCCGCTACTCAATCAGAGTAGAGCTGGTGAGTCATGCCTATTCTTTGAAGAAAAACTTAAAATTCTTAAGTTTTACATGAAATCTAAACATTTTTTCAGCACCCAGAGGTGTTGAAACACAAGAAAGCAAGGATGAGGTTAGAAAAGCAGCTTTTATACTAAATCATATGCAGAACAGCTGCGCGCTTTGGTTTGGGTGCCCTGAGGCTGCGTTAGGCAGCCTTCAAATCAGAAAATCGCGATTCTGACCATGAAAATGAGATTTTTCAGAAAAGTTGCAAATAATAAACCTATCTTAGAATTAATTTTTACATAGGAATACATATTAGCCACTTTGTTTTTCCAAAATTTCAACCCTGAACCCAGAGTATGATATGCCCTACTGGACCACCCAATAAACAAGATCTTAAAAAAATGGAGAAAGATATTGCAAGGTATGTAAGAAACTGTATGTAAATTAGATTACTTTAATACTCACTGTTTTACCTGTAAGAGACTGAGTCAAACTACAAATGCAGCTAAATATGATATAAGGCAATTAAATTAACAGTACTTACTTATTAATATACTATAAGAATGATCTTTGAAACTCTTGAATTTTATTCAGTTCATAATATTTAGTCAAAAAATTGCAATGATTTTTATATTATGTATTTTTCTTCTAGAATTTAAACAGGTATGAGATGCTGATGAATGATCTCAAAGAAGTCAACTCAACATCTTCCTATCAATGAAGACTTCAGATACTTACACTGTCTACTTTTACAGTTACTAGAACCCAACAGTGTTTCGGTGCCACTAGGTACACTGTTGACAAAGCCAGATATTTGAGAGTTCAATTTGGTATCTTTCCAGAAGTTCCCAAGTACAGTAAAGGAAAAAAAATTGACTGAAGAAACAATATCCAGAGTAAAGGCTTTCTGTGAAGATGATGAAGTAAGTTGGATATGTGCAGGGAAACTGAGTGTGTCTATAAGAAATAAAGATGATGAAAAGGAGTACAAACAAAAACGTCTCTTACTAGGTAATTTGAAAGAACTGTACGCAAAATATAAGGAAAGTGATGATAGTATTGGCTTTTTATCATTTGCAAATTTAAGACCTAAATGGTGTGTTATTGCTGGAAGAAGGAAGATATTTGCTGGTTAAGCCAAAGCAAAATGATTCAACTGATGTCCATTCCAAATATCCTGCGTGGTATTAAAATTGCCTACTCTTTCCATCCAGAAGAGATTAAATTAGTGGAGCCATAAAAGTTTTTAGTACAGGCAGTCCCCAGCTTATGAATGAGTTCCATTCTCACGATGGTCTTTAAGTCGAATTTGTATGTAAGTCAGAACCCATACAAATGGTTTGTACTTAATGTCTGTTTGTCTAATAGTATATATATACACTTAATGTATGTATGTATAAGAAACATTAAAACACACTCCCAATTTATAAAAGCTACTAAAACCTAGAAAACATAAAAAAAGATAATAATTTGTATTATTCCTGGCTGGGATGGACAACAACAGACGGCATGCACCATTTTCCTTTGCCGCAGTAAGTAGTGTGCTGATTCATTACTATGAACTATTGTAGGTAACTTGGATTTTTAAAATAATAGACTTTACGGCAGTCTGTTCATATGTACGGATGTAAGTCGGACATTTGTAACCCGGAGACTGCCTGTACAGTATATTATACTCACCCAGTTGATGCTTGTACTTCTAAATTACTGTCATACAAGTTTAAGTGTGTGTATATTCTTTCTAGTACTTAGTCATGCAGTTTGCAGGCTTAAGTTGAGAAATTTGTTAATAATTATGTTATTATGTTTAATGAGTTTGTTGAACCTGATTCTTGAAACAAATTTACAATTAAATAAGTACTGGTAGTTACATATAAGGCAGCATACTTTTCAGGAAAAAAATGAAATTAAATGCAGGTGACAGATCATTATGAAAATGAAAATATAATTTTTTTCAGTGAAGCTATCACTATTCAAATCTCAAAATACACAGCAATTTCTTAAATGCCACTTATACAGATAGAGTTTGGACTTAATCTGATATGAAATTTTTTTAAAAATCCATTGAGGTAGGAGGGTAAAACCCCCCTTTAATAATACAAATTGTCACAACTTTTTTACTCCTCAACTAAGTTGCTATCCATGTCTATACTCGTTTAATATTTGACGAATTCCCTTTCAAATGCAATTTGAATCATTCTTCTATCTCAATTAGAAGCTAAGATATGGTAATTTGTAATTTGGGAGTTCCTGAGAACCCCCCCCAAAGTTGGAAGAGCCATAACTTTTGAACCGTAAGTCTGATCAATCTGAAACTTGAAATTTTAGGTTTTTTGGTATAGGCAATGCTATACAATAAATTATAAGTTTACACAATGTTGGCATTAATGTTTAATTTTGTATTTTTAGTGACAAGTAGTTCAATTATAGTAGTCTTGTCTGAATATGCCATTGGGAAGCATGATAGCTTTTCAGGCAAAAATCTTTGAGATTCATTCCTATCTTTACATATTTGTTATTTAATTTTATTTAATGGTACATTAATATTTAATACTAGGGGCACTCAATATATTTTGCCCCACCCTTTTTTCTTAGCTAAATAATAGGCCATGGGGCTGAAATGTTTTTTGGGCTGTAAGTTTGAACTTTCTGCGCTTCACATAACCAGATTTTTCCAGTTTGAACCTCCCCTCCTTGTATAAAACTGATGGTTAACGCAGTTTCAAAAATTGTGCCTGACAGTGATGTGTGTTGTAAACAGAGAGCTGTTATCAAGTTCTTAACCACAGAGAAGTCAAGTTCTTAACCACAGAGAAGGAAACAGTTGGAAATATTCACAAACATCTACAAAATGTTTACGGAGATACTGTTGTTGATCGAAGCACAGTTGGATGCTGGTCTAAATGTGAGAGATCATCAGAGAGAGGGAGAGCCAGCATCAATGATGAGTCATGCAGCAGTTGCCTGGCACTGGCTGTGACATCTCACACTGTGCAACATGCTAACAGCATCATTCGATCAAATCAGTGTGTCACATACAAGGAGCTATCACTGGAGCTAGAAATTAGTGAAGGAAGTGTGAATTTGATGATTCAACAACCAGGGCTGGGATACTCTTACTCAGTACTTGTACTCATTACTCATGAGTAAAGACCGGAATTTCAGCACTAAAAAACAGTGAAAAAGGCAGAATAAAACATGGAAATAGGCAAAAAAAGGCATTTATTTTTAAATCGAAATTCATTAAATAACATGAGCTAAAACTATAGGTAAGACATCTCCATACATTAATAAAATAATGCTAAATAAATCTATGAAGTATAGCTTTATTCATTTGATTGGTTACACATTACAACAAGCATTTTTTCCAAATTTTCAAACGTTAGATTATGTCTACGATCAGTTAGCAAGTGTTTAAGAAGGGAAAATGATCTTTCAACAACAACTGATGTGATTGGTGCATACTTAAAACATGCTATAATTTCTGAGTTTAGATTTGAAACATCTACATCACCATCTCCTTCAAGGACTTTTGCAATGTTCTTGATTTGAGCTAGGTCAGCATTACCTGAAATTACTTTTTCACACTTCTGCTGGACAATTTTACCTGTGGCACCGAAACTTGATTAATTTCCTCAACTACGTTTATAAAAATGCCCAATGCATTTACCAAGGTTTGGTTTCTTTCTTCCAGTGAAGTTATTGCAAGTGGTAAATTTGAAAAGTTGGCATTAATGAATGCAAGATCATTTTGCAATGACTTCTGCATGAGAGATTTCATAATCTTGATAGAAGATGCATCCTCTTCATCAAAACTTTCTACAATGCTCTGTACTATGTTGTAATTTTTACAATAGTAAAGTGCGGCATTTATCCAAGTTCCCCATCTTGTCAGTACTGGCTGAGGTGGCAGTGCTAATCCCGGTGCCTTTTCCTTGAAAACCTGGACTCGTGAAGGAGCTTTGAGAAATACCTTCTTTCCATTTGAAATCATCTTGTCAACATCAGAGAATAATCTTCGTACCTTTTCAGAAACTCGGTGGAGTGCATGAGCTAAGCACGTGAGATGTAGCATTCTGGGGAAAAGAATTTTTAAAGCCCCAGCTGCTTTTTTCATGTATGGAGCTGCATCAGTTATGAAGAGAAGAACATTATTGTGCTTTATTCCTTCAGGCCATAGTAATGCAAGTGATTTGGTAAAAGTCTGAGCAATAGTTGAGCTGTTTGTTTTATCAAGTAGCTCTGATGCTAACAAATAGATTTTTGAGGGTTGGTCACTCTTCATAGTTCCAACTATTACATTGGCAACAAACCTTCCAACAGAATCGGTTGTCTCCTCTATTGATACTCAAATGTATTTGTTCTTAACTCCATCTCTAATATTTTGAATAACAATCCGATAGATGTCTTCTACATAGGTCTTTCTTAATGACGACTCGCTAGGAATGCGTTCATTTGTGTACTTCTCCAAGAATTTTCTCAGAGACGGATTTTCTAGTTTCCACAAGGGACTGCCAGCATCAACAAATGCTTTGCACAAGTCCATTGAAAATTGTGACTTACAGCTGGAGCCAGCAACGTAGTTAGTAAGTAGGCATGACTGCTCTCCTCCAAGCTTCCGTTTGTCAGCGGCACTTTTGTGTTTAGCTGTCTCTATATGTTGGATCATGAAGTATTTCTTCTCTGAATTTACTGCCTTTTCACAAGCTTTACAGAATAATATAGAGCCATCAGTGGAGAACACACTGCTCCCAAATTGCTGAACATAATCATTTAGTTTCTTAGAAGAAGATGCTTTAACTTTAGACATTATCACGTGCTCACTCATGCAAACAAACAGTGACTGAAAACAAATATGCAGTGCTGCCATATGTACGACATCTGGAGAAGTGGAGTTGCCAATTAATCATTAGAAGTTGCTAAATGTGATAATTTGGTAAAAAAAAACCGAAACTTCATTCAAAACAGGTGGAATAGGCAAATTAGGCTCTTCATATCGAAAAAAAGCATTTTCACCCAAAAATGAGTAAAATAGGCAAAAAAAGGCATTTATGGCATTTTGCCTGAACTTCCGGTCTCTACTCATGAGTATCACTTTCAAAGTACTTGTACTCGTAAATTTTAAAATTCAAGTACTCGCACAAGTACTTGTACTCAGGATGTAAAGTACTTGTACTTGTGAGTAGTTTACAAGTACTTCACAAATTTTTGTGTTTTCAGTAATGTAATAGATATGGCAAAAATATTAAATCATTTTGAAATTCCCCCCTAAGTCATCAGGGGATGTAAGAGCAAGATGCAAATACTGTGACACTGTGGTGGGATTGGTTAACCTAATGGCTACACCAGACAAAATATAGAAATTTTTTCTTTAGGGCCTTCACACAACCAGGCTGCCCACCTTGAAGGGTTGTTGGATCCAGGCTCACTGCCCAGACCTCCGATTCCACAACTGCTGGCTTGTACCACCAACAGTTTCTCACACAGCATTGGCCATTCACAATTTCTTTCTGGAAATTTTTGTGTTGCAATAAATCTAAAAAAATAAAGACACATGGGATACTTGAGATAGCTGATAAAGTTTGGTTCCTTAAAATAACCTCCTTTGGGCCGGATAAATTAAGTAATTGGGATTTGCTAAGCACTGAACAAACTCAAGTTCAACTTGAAATCTTAATTTCTGAACTTCTTCAGTCTCTACTGCACATTGTCAAGGAGAAATGAGCTGCTTTCTTTTATCCAGTTTTAGATTTGTGCTCTGCATACAATTGCTTCAGAGCTCAGATCACACTTTTAGTATTTAAGAGAACTTCACTTTGCTAAAATGTCTTGTCTTAAACAAGTACCTTTATTCCTCTTATAAATATTCTACTATTTATTTTCTGTTTTAACATTTGATTCAGTTTTGACACCTCCACAAACACCAGATTGTTTTCCCCACTTCTCACAGCACTTTCTCAAAAAAACTCGAGTTTTGACACACGCTGATTCTTGGAGTTTATTAGCTTGTAAACACTTCTGAACATCACAGGCTTCTCTCTGACAAGGATCACCTTTCATGTAATTTTACTTCAAATATTAATTTTTGTAAACAATATTCGTGGATAGGTCCCACAAGCAAATAAACCAAGGCTTTGCTAAAATGTTTTAACAAAAGTTCTTTATTCCTCTTTGTCTTTGAAGTATTTTTTTAAGTTCAGATATAGTGGGGCTCATTCCAAGAGATCTCATTATCACAGTCAGCTGGTCCAAACTTCTGATTTGTCCATTCCATGCATACAGCGAAAAGAACTCTATCCTCATGATCTATGATAGTAGGGTTTTCAGCAATTTCCTCTTGATCTTGCTTTTCTTGGGCTTTGAGAATTACTTTCAAGTTTAGAAATATAGATCCAGCTGAGTTCTTTATCTTACAACTTACAGTACCATATGTTATTTTAACAGGTCTAAAATTCTTTGCTAACATGTTTTACAAGCAAGTACTTTTTCTTGCTAAAATGTTAACAATTTAGTACTTAATTCCTTTTGCTAACAGGTTTTAACAAGCAATTACTTTATTCCTCTGGAAGAAAGAGAGAACCATGAAAATCCTATCTATAACAAGTATTTCAATCACAAACTAAATAAATTTAGTACATAAATAATAATAATAAAGGGCTGACAACTAAAAGGGGAAAAGGGTTCACCCTCCACAACACTTTCATATCAGGGAATATGAAAACAACATCCAATTTCATCAAACACATGAAGATAAGTGTTGTCATTTACTTCAGCATTTAAAATAAGGATCAAATGAAGTTCTGTATATATTGTTATTGATTATTATTATATGATTTTCAGAAAAAGCATCCTTCAGTTGACATCACAGCAGCTAAAGGGAAAACAACGGATAAATCTTCAAATGAATGCCTGAGCCTAGATTTTTTTTCATTTCATCACCCCCAAAGTATGGTGCAAATCATCCAAAGCAAAAAAGTATGACTGATGTTATAGTTGAAATGATTGCTGGAGACCTTCTACCTTTCATACTAGTAGAAAGTCCAAGATTCCAAAAACTCATGAACATAGCTGACCCTAAGTTTGCCATACCAAACTGCAAATTTCTTGCATCAAAATTATTAGTGGACAAATAATGTTCAATAGAGGCATCAGTAAAAGAAATTTTGGAAAGTGTAGAACATGTATGCCTGACCATTGATTTATGGTCCAATTGCCAGATCAAAGGGTTTATTGGTATGACAGGACACAGCATAATAAACTGGACTATGAAGTCATTCATGCTGGCTTGCAGAAGATTCATAGGTCAGCACACAGCAGAGCACATTCATCAACAATATTTAGAGATAGTGGACCAATTTAATATAGGTACTAAAGTAACCAATATTGTTACTGACAATGCTGCCAACATCACCAAAGCTTTCAAAGTATGCTTACCAAACTTTGAAAATGAAGGTCAAGATCAGTCAGATGAAGATTTAGACTCTAACTGTGAAATTAGTGATAGTGAAATGGATATACAGTACTTCCAGAAGATTTCAAAGGATTTGAAATGTTCCACCACCTTCCACAGCATCAACCGTGTTTTGCCCACACAATTCAGCTTGTAGTTAAAGATGGCTTAGCTCATGCATCTCTCGCTCTTAAAAGAATTATTGACAGAATTTCTAAGCTTGTTGCTTTTGTTCAAAAATCTACATTAGCAACAGACCTGTTAGAACAAGAAAAAAGGCTGCAGCCAGCAAACTTGACAGGATGGAATTCACAACTCACAATGATTAAGTCAGTTTTGAATATTTCAGAAGATAAATTAAACAAACTGGAGACAGTGAAAATCACAAGCTATGAAAGAACAGTATTACAAGAAATGTGAGAGATTCTCCAACCTTTTGAGGAAGTAACACTCTATGTGCAAAAAGAAAAATCTGAATGCAAGTTTAGTGATACCATTAATCAAAGGGTTGAAACACAAATTAAGCACACTGACTGCAGCATGATGACTGCTCTTTGTGCAGCTGTTGACAAAAAGCTGACTCAATATGAATTTAATGATGTTTACATATTTGCCACCATGCTTGATCCCAGATTTAAACTTAGATGGTGTTGTGATACAGAGCAGCACAACTCCAACAAAACAGCATTAATTGCAAAAGTATCAGCAATAAATATGACCATTGACAATAATCCACCCAAAATACAAAAGCTAATGAAAGCAAATCCTGGACCAAGCATTTTTGACTTCATGGATAATAAAGAAGAAACTGCTCAAAGCAAATCCTCAGTACCCATGTGCGATGAAGTAACAAAATACTTAGAGAGGCCATGCATAGATCACAAAAGTGACCCATTGCTCTACTGGAAAGAAGAGCAAGTAGTGTTTCCAAGGCTTGCTCTCCTGGAAAGAAGAGCAAGTAGTGTTTCCAAGGCTTGCTCTCCTGGCAAATAAATACCTTAGTGTCCCAGCTGCTTCTGCCCCTGTGGAGAGACCATTCAGTATTGCAGGGAACATCTTCCGTCCAAATAGATGTTCTTTGAAGGATAAAACTTTCCAAGATATTATGTTTGTTAAATGTAACATTAACTAGGTACTGAAGCTGGTAGGAGTAAATTACTCGTTAAAATCAATTTAGCATATGTTATTTAATGTAATTGTGGAGATTTATTTTAAATAATTCTTAATTTAAATTTGGAATTAAATTATTAATTTTGAATTTAAATTTATAATTATAGATATTTATTTGAAATAATTTAGAATTTGAGTGGTGTGTGGGTGATTGTAGTGGTGAGTGTTGCTTCGTATTTATCTCGTCTCTTGGACTGTGATTAATAAACATTACGTAAATTGTGTCATTGACTATCTACATAAATTACACCACATACCACAGCCACCTACATAATCAATTTTGCAGAGTGTACCTTTAGTAAATTTTACCTTAAATAGATGTTGAATAAATTTGTAATCTTTTTCTAATAGATTTGAAAAAAAGGTTAGCAATCAATTGGAGAGTGAAGGTGCGACTATTAGGGGATGGAGGAGGTTGCATTTAGCATTTCAGGTCATATTTCAGACTCTGGAAGTGAATGTACTTGTAAGTACTTTTCTATGAGTACCAGTACTTGTACTTGTACTCAGACAAAACACCTAGTACTCGTACTCATACTTGTATAAATCTGAAGTACTTGTACTTGTACTCATACTCGTGCAGTCCATATTCGTCACAGCCCTGTCAGCAACTGGGATACTCAAAAGTGCATTCACAGTTTGTTCCTCATGAACTGACTGAAGATCACAAAGCCCTAAGAAAAGAAATTGCTTCTGAGTCATTGGTTCAGTACAAGACAGAAGGGGATGACTTCCTTTCACAAAATGTGACTGGGGATGAGACTTGAGTACATCACTGAACTTGAAAAAGTGTCAATCCATGGAGTGGCATCATGCAGACTCTCCATGCAAGAAAAAGTTCAAAATGGCTCCCTCTGTAGGAAAGGTTATGGCCACTATCTTCTGGGACATGAAAGGGGTGATTCTGGTAGACATTATGAAGAAAGGACAACAATCAACTCAGAAGCATATATTGCTACCCTACAGAGACTCCAGAGATGTATAAAGCAAGTTCAACCAGAGACAAAACTGGAAGATGTCCTCCTTTTGCATGATAATGCAAGACCACACAACAGTTTGCAAACAAGAGAGGCCATCACAAAAATGTGCTTGACTGTGTTACCTCACCCTCCATACAGCCCAGATCTGGCACTTCAGACTTCCATTTGTTTGGGCCAATGAAGGATGCTATTCGTGGAAGGAAGTTTCAGAGTGACAATGAGTTTGTTGAGGAGGTTAAGAGGTGGCTCCAGCGGAACCCAGCAGACTTTTACCAGCAAGGAATAAAGGCCCTTGTTTCGAGGTGGAGAAAAGCCATAGAAAAGGATGGAGACATGTGGAAAAATAAAAAATTGTAAAAAAGGTATGTAACTACTTGTGTACAAAAATTTCTGGAACTTAAAGGAAACTTGGAAAGAAAAAAAAAAAGGTAGGGCAAAATATACTGAGTGGCCTTCGTATAATGTAATATTATAATATAGAATTTCTGAACTTGGTACACCTATCCCTTTTACCCATAGGCCCAAGGTTTCACTATTCACAGTTTTCAAGAACCTATCCCCTGCGAATAATGAGAGCCTACTGTGTATTTCTTTCTTATTGAGAATGAATACAGAAGATAGTTTATAGGCCTTTCCTGTATATACATAAATAAAAAATAAGATAAATTTTTTTCTGTGCAATAGAATTGCTTAGTATCAAATAACAAAATTTATTCAGTTATTTCTTTTGATAAATTTGACTTAGAACTGAATTCTTGCAGTCAAATTAATATCATGTATGGAATAATCATTTTAAGTACTAGTAATCAATAACATCCATCTTAATGAAAAGTAGTAAGTAGTTTCTATTTTAAGCTAGCTATTGTTATGGTTAGCTGTCATTGGAAAACATCTAAATATGGCAAACCTTTATTATCACTCCATTTTAAGGTTTCAAAATGTCTTTTTATTACATATTCTTGCCACTTACTAACTAAATTTTATTTACAGAGTTTGCCCAGCATGGGATAAAGTATGGAAACTATGATAGATAACTTGAATAACAATGATGGGCCTATTTTTTTTATACCAGTTACATTCATGATATAGTTTGGGTTATTATATTTTGATTGCCTATAGATAGTAAAAACAATTTTAAAATTGTTTTATTCATAAACTTGAAGTTGTAGGCTTACATTGTTGTAAAGCCATTTGAAACAGTTAGTTAACTAGTTTTTTTTTTTTTTTTTTTTTTTTAAACCAGCAAGTTAGTCATATTAATCCCAGATTTGTTTAAGGCATATACCTAATTTAATTGGCTAATACATTTACCATTTAAACAAAATGGTAATTTTTTGGCCTCTGACAAATAATGGTACTTTCCCATTATCTGCCCCCTTATAAAATTATTGAATGCCCAGTTAGGTCAACTGTATGCCCTTGATTGGTTAGGTTAAGTCATGATATTTTCATTAGTTTTAACAAAAATATCATGACTTAACCTAATCAATCATCAAGGGCATACAGTTGACCTAGCCAGGCAGTCAATAATTTTATTAGGGGGCAGATAATGGAAAAGTACCCAAATAACATACCTTTGGTTTGCTTCCATCTGAATTGTTCATTCTGATGAAGGTCAAGTTTTTCATTCCACCTTAGACCTACAATTTAATGTGGAATCCGAACCATGCCCCAGCAGCAGCCCAGCATCTTAACCACTAGGTGGCTACCCAGGGTACCCATTTATCTACCAACCAATTTCTTTATTTTATGGAAGGATGAACAGCTGGGTTTTGCTGCATGCCACCTGCTGTCACCAGGTCTCAATCCCAGGGTCAATGGATTCATAGTCAGTGACACTAACCACTACACCACTGAGGCGCATTATATCTAAATAATAATCTGTATACCTAGTACCTAGGTGAACTATGTCTTAATCTGTGATTAGCCCAAAGTCAAGTTTTTACTTGGGTAAGAGCAGTTTTAAGTATGGAAGTTTGTAAGTTCTGAACATTAGGACAAATTATTATTTAAAAATGAATTTGTAGACTAAGTAGCTCCACTAAAAAGTTCTTTCATTCTTTTATCAAAATTTGTAAAACTTTTCTTATTCTTCATACAAATTACAGTAATGTGCTTAAACTTTTAAAGTTTTTGCTCATCATATACTTTCAATACTGCATTTATATCTTAGTATAGCTATAGATTTGTAACACCACTAATTATGCAAGATTAGGCTATAGGCCCTGACATTATATAGGACATACTGGACACTTGAGAGTAGCTAACCTACTTTAAGTTGTACATAGTTAAGAAGACTTGCATAAAGTGTTTTATTATTGTTGTCATAGGCCAAGTTCTAGAAAAATTCATTTTAAGCAAACGAAGTATTTGTTTTACCTGCTTGCTTGAATCACAGAAATTCACTTCAGTATTAATCTATAAATAGTTTTGCCTATTAATCTCAGAATATTGTGAAGGTTTGTGCTAAATAAAATATGTATAAAAGTTTTTCTTTGTTTTAAGGTTCTTCCTCGTTATATAAGTGGAGACATTTATCAGTTATCAGATTGTCTTCTTCAACAAGCATTGATGGGCTCACTTCCAAACAATCTCATCCTCTCTTATCTTCACCATTCTTTAGCTTCCCAGGTACTGTACATGCTTAAAAAAAATTCTGAATGATTCATTAATATGTCACATTTTCAAAAAATAAATAAAACTTGGTGGGTTAACTTGCATTCATGAAACTTTGGCATGATTATTATAGAAGGATGATATAATTTTTTTAATTTGCACATTGCATTCTTGAAGTGCCTTTCCCTTTCCAAAATCATGTAATGGATCTGGATAGTGTAATTTCTTATCACAGCCTCCAGCACTTTTGAAGAACTGAAGTAAGTTTAACAATTGCTGCTTTTAGTCTCTTCATTGTCCTGGAAGTTTCTTTGAAGACCCTATCCCCTAGATATCCTTGGAAGCCATAAGCATAAGCATTAAGGCTAGGTACCAGAAGAGGCTATGCAAGATATGAAGGTGTGGGGTGGTACCTGTTAGACAGGACTTGAAAGCCAAAAGTTTCATGCAAAAGTCAAGAACAACTGCTGTATGAGGTCTTATGTCATCCTGCTGAAAGTAAAGTCTATACATATGAGTGTTTTGGCTCATAAGAAATGGGATGAACTATTGTTGAAGGATGAGGAAGTAAATGTTTTAGTTCATCATTCTGTCAGTATCAATAAAGAATGGGCCAAACAAACATTAGAGACTTTGATAAGAAATTACACTGCTTCATTGATTTCATAATTGTTGAAAGCAGAGGTGGGGAGTCGGGAGTTGGCCCTTTTTTGAGTTTTTTAGAGGAGTCGGAGTCGGTAAAAATAAACGACTCCCAACTCTTAAATGATTTGTATATTTTTGCATTTTGTAGAAAAATTGCAATTATTGGTAAAATACTGTTTTTTATTAAAATATTTTCTTATTGGCTATAAATTCAATTAGAACATTATTTTAGTTGCTATAAAGATTTATTTATTTTTATATCTACATATCAAGCAAAATAAAATTTAATTAAGACTGAGAGTTATTATTTATTCTGCTAAATCCTTTAGTACCTTAGGGGTGTATCTTTAAAGCTAAGTGCAATGCCTCTGTCATAGGGTTGAGGCTTGTGATAGTCTGCTCATCTCACCCGACTCTGTTTGAGGGCCTCCTTAGGTCTTACATATACAGATTTAGACCCCTAACCCTCTCCAATGGGAAAAGAGGATTAGGTTAATGCTACAGCTATAATACTGTAGTGTATAGAATTATTGCAGGGAGTCAGGAGTCAGGAGTTAGTTTCAAAAACTGACTCAAGAGTCGGGAGTCAGGAGTCAGAATTTTTTTGGCCGACTCCCCACCTCTGGTTGAAAGTGTGGTATAAGCTAATTAAAGACTTGCACTGTATTTGGGACTCTACAATTTCTCCATTTTCACTGGGTGTGAATTAGAAGTAGAGTATATCCTTTCTAAAAAATAGATAACCATTTTGGGGTTTAGGAACATGTGCCACTTTGTATACCTGATCTACAAAGATTTAATATTTTGCAATTATTATTACAATAGGCCCAATTTGAAATTGTAGGCCAATAAAAATGAGGGCTTAAAGCTTCACTTTTAAGGTAAATTCACTGGTTTTTCCTTTTTGATATTTATAAACGATATTGTAAATGTTGGTTTTGCGTTAAGCTAATCTCATTTATGTAGATGTTTTTCCAATTTCATAATGGAATCTGTTCATTTAGCTTTGTTTTAAGTAGTTTTTATTAAGGACAAATATATTGTGATTAAATTCAGAAATGAATGTTCTATGAAACACATTTACTATCTTATGAACTGTTATTAAGTAGAAGAAATTTTAAAAAATGCTCTTGCCTTTAACTCATTTATGTTTCAGATTGTGTCATTTGGAGGTGTTATTGAAAGCATTAGTAAATATGACGGCTTAAATAAACCCTATTGTATTCAAGCACTTCTTAACCTGATGCTCTCAATGATGGTTAGTTTTCACTCCTCTTAAAGTTTTGTCTCTTTTAGTATTACTTATTTAAAAGGGCATATCTCGGCGGAAAAACAACGAAAAAGTGAGAGGAAAGACAGGAAAAAGAAAGGGTGGAGGGGACAGTCAAAGTGGAAAAAGACCAAGGATGACAAGGACTGCAGGGTCGAGCCCCATCATCCTTGGGTGCTAGGGCTGGGAGGGTGCACATGAAACCTCCAGGAACAAGCACGTACAAACGAGCACAAAGAGCACTCAAGAGCACAAGCTTAGAACCCCCTTGCAGAGACTATTATTGTTTATACATCACTGCATTGATCACTCAAATTTTTTTATTTTATGGCTGAACACCAAATGAGTTTAATATGAGTGATAGATTTTGCTTGAATTTCAAATTTATACTGCTGTGTCCTCCATATCTTAGATTTTTGTACCGTAGGATATTTTGATATGGGTACCTACATACTTATTTCTGAGGAATAATTACATTACATGTTGAAAGCTTTTCCTCTGACATTTTGTAGTATTAATAACTCAGTATTAACTCGCCTTTATGAAAAATGACCTTGCTAGGTTTTATTTAAGGTCACACTTGTCCTGAAGTTTTGTGATTCAAAGACAAAGGCCTACCAATTTAATATTTAATTTAAAATTTGTGTGTATGTAGCTAATGCAAAATTTAAGAAGGTAAAAATTTGGTACAAGTCTTTGGTAAATGAATGTGGAAAAAAAATATTGCTTAACTCAAAAGGTTCTGTGAAGGATGTATCCAGATCTGGAGGGAAGCACCAACCTATTTTAACTCAAAATCACAAGTTTCATGATATCAATTCACTAAAATTACTTTGTATATAAGTCTTGCTTGGTAAAATTAATCTCTTAATATTGGGATGATGAAAACAAAATTAATTTTGATATTCAATGCTTTTCTCCAGAAAAATGTAAGCTGCAAAGGAAAAGCTGAAGATTGCTTGATGTTATCATCATCACTTGTGGCAGGGGTGAAATGGCTTATTCAGGTAACATTTCATCATAACCAGTTTATTATTAGTAATTCTTTTCTGTTTCCATTTATCATAACTTTCTCAAACTTGCACTTGCTTAACTTTAGAGATCTCATTAATGATAAAACATGCATGTATGCAGGTTATGAGTGCTGCAATAGAAAAGTTGATAGAACTCCAAACTGCTCCTGAACATTCAACCAATATGAATTTGGCAAGGTCTGTTCTGCAAGAGATCCTTCAAAGCCCTTTTCTCATGTGTCTGTTCCATATTGGTTGCAATGAAGACACAGGTTAGAATATTGCATCTGCATATGTTAGTCATTGAGTGAAATCAGTCATTGACATAATACCTAAAGCATTAGGCATTTTGTGTGATGCCTGTGATTTTTAATCACTGGCATTACTCATTACTAACCTGGGTGAATGAATCTTTACTGGTAAAAGTAAATATACTGTATATGTTAAAAAAATTTCGGGCAAATTATATTTAGTTACGCCACAGCGAAAGGATCAAGGCATATCTCTGTTTGAAATCATATCTCGTTTGGATTTATAATCCAGGTTGAAATAAATAAAAAAATAGTTTATTTGTGTGTGTGTATTTTTTTTTTTTTACTTCGTATAACCTATGGATTGTTTTATATTTCTAACTCTATTGTAATCTCAATTTACTTGAAATATTCTTTTAGCCATTTGGAGTGAATGCATGAAGAAGATCTGTCAGTTAGAAACGGAGATTGGAGCGGCTGCTTCTGGTGTTATTGAAAACAAAGATGGACTTATGGCTACAATTCGGTGAGTTACTACATAATGACTAAATGTAGAATGCATTAAGAACCTTGGAGGTTCTTTTCCATGTATTTGGCGAAGGGCAAGGATATGTGAAATTACACGTCCCATCATGTTTTATAAATGAAGCCTTTAGATCTGTGAGGAATTGGGGCTGTAGTCTGCCTTGTTTCCGTGACAGTTGGGCTTTTATTTGGATGTATACGGATTAGTACTTGAACATTTTTTGTCTAATACCCACTCTTCACATATTTTCACCCGATGGATTAAAGGAAAGGAGGCATTGGTAATATAAGGCATTTCTCAGATATATACCATAGGCAGTTTAATATCAGGGGAATATAAATTCTATTATCATAACAGTAAATGTGTATTTATATATATATATATATCGTAAAGAACGACGCTTGTATAGGAGATATTCCGCGCAAGACGAGAGAGAGAGAACAAAACAAATGAAAAAATGAGGTAACCACCTAGGAATCGAACCCGGGATCTTCCGATTGCTGGTCAGATGCGATACCATTACACCATGGACCACACTTCCAAATGCCGTAATTCTTCTACATACTCGCAGAAACCAATGCCCCAAGGGGGCACCTCCGCATGCCATAACATTATATACATTCAACACGTTATTTATACTGCGTGTTCTTTGCAGTTGAATGTATATAATGTTACGGCATGCGGAGGTGCCCCCTTGGGGCATTGGTTTCTGCGAGTATGTAGAAGAATTACGGCATTTGGAAGAGTGTGGTCCATGGTGTAATGGTATCGCGTCTGACTGGCAATCGGAAGATCCCGGGTTTGATTCCCAGGTGGTTACCTCATTTTTTTCATTTGTTTCATTCTCTCTCTCTCGTCTTGTGCGGAATATCTCCTATACAAGCGTCGTTCTTTACGTTATTTATACTGCGTGTTCTTTGCAGTTGAATGTATATATATATATATATATACAGGGTGTCCGAGAATTATCTGTACAATTTTTGGCTGTTATTAAAAGTCAACCATGAAGTGTAGAAATTCCAGTGTTGTCCCATTTTACAGAGAATCTCATTAAGTTTTTTCTGATACCACGTTTTGACAAGTTTTTTAGAAATGTACGTGGGTGACAGACATTGATGATTTAAAAGCAAGAATCACAGCTGCTATTGAGCGAATTGATGTGGATATGCTGCAGCGTACATGGCAACATTTGGAGTATCGATTGGATGTTTTGCGAATCACTAATGGTGCACATATCGAATGTTTGTAACAATGTTACTTTAATAAAAGAAACTCTTGAAAATACAGATTCTAAATAATCTTGTTTAAGAATTTTACGTGTTATCAAGAATTTTATTAAAAGATGAAATTGTACAGATAACACTGGTATGCATCAATTTTGCTGTCAAGGGTTTTGTAAGTGATTCTTATAGAGTTTTTCCTGCTGATTTCGAATCTGCAATCCGTTTTTCTCAATCAGCTCAGGTTATCCGGTTATGGCCTCATAAGTACAATAGAATTTTTCGTGATTTTGTCAAAGCGGAATTGGAACAGTAACATCTATCATCACTTGTTTCACTTGTATAATATCTTTTTTTACTTTTCAGGCATATAGATAAAATATTTCATAATGAATAGAGCGTGTAAAAATAATCCCAATAGATTCTGCTACATATGTGGGATGGTTACCATGCCAAATAACCAGTCCCAAATCACTAAATTTGTGAAGACAATGTATAGAGCATACTTTGGAATTAAGCTAGGGGACCAGGACAAAAATTTCGCCCCTCATATGTGCTGCAAGACGTGCATTGAAAATTTGAGAAGATGGAGCAAAGGCAGAGCAAAATCTTTGCCTTTTGGAATTCCCATGATTTGGAGAGAAGGAAAGGATCACGTGACAGATTGCTATTTCTGCATGACAAACCTCCAAGGTGGGCTTATAAATTTATTTTTCTTAAATATTTTGAAATCCTCGTATGAAACTTGACATAATATTCACCATAATGTAATATTCACCATAATGTAATATTCACCATAATGGTAATCATACATTTACATATACATATTGTTATAGAAAATACATTTACACATACATATTGTTATACAAGTTACATTTACATATACAATGATTGTATATTTTCTTTCTTTTTCATTCATATTGTCCCTGAAGGGACAATATGAATGAAAAAGAAAGAAAAAAAATATATAGACTCCATCGACCTATTTCATATCTTACAGACCGCAGCCTTCCCTCATGAGCCGCCACTGTCTGAATGCTGCTTCTATTTCATATGCAAGTTTTATATCCATGTTTCTGTGTTTCTATTTTCAGGAGTTAACAAGAAGAATAAACACATTGTTGTATACCCTGACATTCCTTCTGCTATGAGACCTGTACCTCATTCAATTCACTGGAATTCCAATACCTGACCCACCTCAAACCCTGGACTTCGATGATTCTGATGATGAAGCAATGACCAATGACCAGTCCCAGTCATATATACCTCAAAATACCGCTTCAAATGAGCCGAGGTCTCTCAACCAGGCCAAACTTAATGATCTTACCAGGGATTTAGGACTTTCCAAATTAGCTGCCGAGATCTTGGGCTCACGACTTCTAGAGGACAACTTGCTGGCTCCGGGAACAACATTCTCCTGGTATAGGAAACGAGAGGAAGAATTCCGCAAGTTTTTTGCAGTGCACGAAAATACCTCTTCCTTAGTGTACTGCTGCAATGTTGAGGGGCTAATCGAATCCTTGGGCCTGCCATATAACGCATCAGAATGGAGGCTATTTATAGACTCATCTAAACGAAGTTTGAAAGCAGTACTTCTCAACATTGGGAATAGGGTTGCATCAGTCCCTGTAGCACATTCCGTACAACTTACTGAGAGCTACAATAACATGAAAATTTTACTGGATGCTCTCGTATATGACCAACATAACTGGAGGATCTGTGGAGATTTGAAGGTAATACTAATATCATAAGTAAACTATTGCTATTGACTATGTTGTTTTTCCAAAGGTTATTTGAAAGTGTATAAGAACACTTAACTTCCCCACAGAAGTGATACAGTCCAATGCATAGATTTTTTTATCTGATAGAACAAATTCTCTAAATTCTTTAAATATTTTTTTTTTTTTTCAGATTGTGGCATTTGTATTGAGAATGCAAGGGGGATACACGAAATACCCATGTTTCCTCTGCAAATGGGATAGCCGAGCGGATGAGAAGCACTATGCACAGCATGAATGGGCATCCAGAGAAAATTTTGAACCTGTGTCACATAATGTCGTTTCAGTGCCCCTTGTACCACCAACAAAAATTTTGCTCCCACCACTTCATATTAAGCTGGGCTTGATGAAAAATTTCATCAAATCAATGAATAAGGAGGGTTCAGCATTCCGATATCTCGAGAGTAAATTTCCTCATATATCTGATGCTAAACTAAATGCTGGGGTTTTTGATGGTCCTCAAATTCGAACTTTGATCAAGGATACTCAGTTCGAAAACGCAATGACTCCAACTGAGAAGAATGCCTGGCAGGCATTCAAATCAGTTGTCACTGATTTTCTTGGCAAGCGTAGAAGTCCAGAATACGAGTCCATTGTCGAAAACTTGATGGAAGCTTTCAAAGCTCATGGGTCGTGCATGTCCATAAAAATGCACTTTTTGTGGTCCCACTTGGACTATTTTCCTGAAAATTGCGGGGATTATAGTGAGGAACAGGGTGAACGATTTCACCAAGATATCAAAATAATGGAAGAGGGGTACCAGGGAAACTGGGATATCAATATGCTGGCAGACTATTGCTGGTGTTTGAAGCGAGACGTGCCTGAAGAAAAACACAGACGGAAAGCCAAAAAAACTTCATTCCTTCCTCAATAAACTTTTTTCCATATTCATTGTATGAATAAAAGTATTTATTCACACAATGTTTTCATTTTTCATGAGTGTTCTTATAATATTACTCGTATCTACAGTGTTTAAGCTAAAAAAAATCAATAAATTTGGGATAAAATTGGACTTATAATAAATAGCCAATAGAGAAAAAACCTGACCTGATTGAGGAAAACCAATGTCATTTTCGAATTCAGCATGGTCGAATTATATAATATGAGTTGAAAAAACCCTCACAGCAGACAAAAAAATTTCACATGCATACCAGTGTAATGTTTGGACACACTGGAATTTCTAAAAAACTTGTCAAAACTTGGTAACAGAAAAACTTAATGAGATTCTATGTAAAATGGGACAACACTGGAATTTCTACACTTCATGGTTGACTTTTAATAACAGCTAAAATTGTACAGGTAATTCTCGGACACCCTGTATGTATGTATGTTATATATATATATATATATATATATATATATATATATATATATATATATATATATATATATATATATATAAAATGTGTATATATATTATATATACTGGTCAAAAAAAGAAACGCAATTAGCTTGCATATGGTGTAAAATTTAAGTTGTTAGTGGTATTATCACAGTTTCAAGATTATGGTTAAATGTTTGTTCAAATCTTTTAAAGCCACTTAGTGCATGTTTTTAAACCTGACTAATCCCGGCTAAGACGCCATTTTGTTACAAACAATAAACAGAGATTAAATTGAATGTATTCTTTATGAAGACATGCATTTTTTCTTTGACTTCACAGAATACACACTGCCCGTTGAGAAAACCAAACTTTTTCCCGCGATTGAGGCATGCCACGACTCTCAGAGGTCAACAGAGGTCGTGCCTTGGGCATGTTGGATGCAGGCATGTCTGCTGTCCAAGTTGCACAACGAATGCATGTGCATCCCAGCACAATCTCTAGGCTTGTTAGACGGTACAATGCCACAGGAAGTGTTCAGGACCTGCCAAGACGTGGGCGACCTCGTGTGACGACCCAACGCCAGGATCGCCACATTGTACTGCAGCACCTGCGTCATCGGCAGCGGAATGCTCGTCAGACAGCTAGAGAGAGACCTGGTATCCACAACAACAGAATTAGTGACCAGACCGTCAGAAACCGACTCCGTAATGCAGGACTCCGATCCCGCAGGCCTTACAGAGGTCCTTTTCTCACTGATGCAAGAAGGCAACGACGCCTGCAATGGGCCTATCAGCACCGTGACTGGACACAAAGAATGTGGAACCAAGCCCTCTTTTCTGACGAGTCTCGCTTCAGACTGTCCAATTCTGATGGCCGTGTCAGGGTATACAGACGACCAGGGGAGCAATACTCAGATGCTGCGGTAGTGGAGCATGACAGATGGGGAGGACCAAGTGTCATGGTTTGGGCAGGAATTGCCTTTGCTTCAAGAACTGAGCTGGTGGTTGTTGATGGCGCTCTGACTGCCCAGCGCTACAGGGATGAGATTCTTCACCCACATGTTCTTCCATTCATGAGGCAACATCCAGAATTGGTGCTCCTGCAACAGGACAATGCCAGACCTCATGCAGCCAGGATAGTGCAGGCGTACCTGCAGGGACAACAGGTGCAGACCTTACCATGGCCAGCCTTCAGCCCAGACATGTCACCGATAGAGCACGCATGGGATGAACTTGAATGGCGAGTTCGCAGACGTCAGCATCAGCCGCAGAACATCAGGGAACTGACCAATGCAATTATTGAAGAGTGAAGGACCATCCCTGTTGCTTTCCTGCAGAGACTGTTGAGGTCAATGAGGGCCAGACTCCAAGCCTGCATTGTGGCTAGGGGTGGCCATACGCGTTATTGACTGTTTGTTATGTTAAAGAATCATTTACTATATACTGAGTCCTCATGTTTATTAATAAATCTCAAAAATTGCGTTTCTTTTTTTGACCAGTATATATATAAATGATGAATAAAACCACGAAGGGAAAAGAAACATAGAGTGGTGCTCAAGCGCTTTCGTCAGGAACACTGAAGTGAAGAGAGAGTTCAGGTCTATATATAGGCTACAAAAATAATATATATATATATATATATATATATATATATATATATATATAGTAAGTATAGAAATAAAATTGTGGGAGGAGCAAATACATTTGTACGGAGAACTACCAATTTTAGCATTTTGCCCAAAATTCAACATAAGCTCAAGTTGCTTGTTTAGAACCAATTTTTTATAGTTATTGTCTGAATGATATATAGGTCACAAAAGAATAAAGAAAGGCAAATAAATCTAAATTAGAAACAAAAATAGATTTAAAAAAACCAAAAAAAAAACCTGTGGATCCAACCCTTGTTTGATGAAATTTACGGGCAGTTGTGTCGGAGAACTACTTCACTTCATAACATTTTGGATCGCAAAATTAAAAGTCTCATTCAAAATGGTCAGTGGAGTAAAAAAGCAAGCTCAAAATGTGTTGTGAATCTTTCTTCGAAAAACATTAGTGACGATGCAAAAAGTGCCCTTGGATTTGGTATGTCCTTTTTTATTATTAAAAAACCTACTGCTTTACAAATTTGTCATAGTCTTGCTTGTTTTGAAAAACAGTGTAACCTTCCTTAGTCTTTGGTTAACATAGTTAAAGGCCTTATCTATGGTGCTGCAAATATTACTTACGAAGATATCTTTCCTAAATGTTTTCGCAATAGCCTCTCACAATTAAAAAAAGATGGTGAGCTCCATATTACTAAAGCAGACAAGGCTAACACCATAGTCATTATGGACAAAGTGGACTACATTGGAAAGATGAATGAGCTGCTTCAGGACCCCGCCACATACGTGAAACTTAGGAAGAACCCGCAGGATGATGTCATCAAATCATTCAATAGTGGCTTGAAACGCATTCTCAAAGATCATAAGGACTTAATTCCCCTCTTCTTGTCCACTTCACCTTCTCTTCCTTATATGAGAATAAAAACCCACTCTAATAGACAGAGTTTATTTCCACGACAGTTTCGACGCCCACTGGCATCCTCCTCGGGTGGATACAGAAACACAAATGAAACAAAACAAGAGGGAAAAACAGTTCAGGGATCGACCGTTAAGAAATTCGCACCTAGGTTGGATTCCATTCTCTCGAGACAGGAGGGGCATTTTCATTAAGTACATTCGCACAATTTTTTTTTTTTTTTTTTTTTTTTTTTTAAACTATCTTCCTGTTCTAAACATACAGATTCTATTATTTTTACATAATTATTACATTTATAATTAAATTTATTACATATAATATTGCATAATTATTAATTACAGAAATTATAAATTTATTATTACATTGGTTATTACATTGTTGTTTATTATACAGAAATTATAAACCGAAAAACGAATGAAAAAAGGCGATTAGGAAATAATCCAGAGACCATTGAGAAATTCGCACCTAGGTTAGATATCGTTCTCCCGAAACCAGAAGGGCATTTTATTACAGGGTCAGCTTATAACTACATTTCCACAAATTAAAAATATCTTCTTGTTCTATACATACAGATCCTAATGTTTTGACATAATTACTGCATATATTTATTTCCACATTAATTACTTCCATTATTACATTTACTAAAAGCGAGTAAGGAAACATTCCAATCCAGAGACATTTAAGAAATTCACACTTAGGTTCGAACACGTTCCCACGACTCCGTAAGGGATTTATTGACCAAGAATCTCATTAAAGGGTCTAACTTATAAGTACCTTCGCACAAATTAAAATTATCTACTTTTTCTATACACACAGATTCTATTATTTTTCTTTTGACATAATTATTACATTTATAAAGTACCTTACTTGATTCCCAATCTATAGCATGATTATTTTGGCTAGCGTGATAAAAAATGGCATTATTAGTATTACAACTTCTGAAGGCATATTTGTGTTCCTTGATACGGGTTTCAATATTTCTTCCAGTTTCTCCCACGTATACTAAATCACAACTTTTACAGGGAATGCTGTAGACACAGGCTTGTTCCTCTTTTGCAACGTTATTCCTAACCAATTTACTTTTCACGGTAGACGAATATTTGAACGCCAAAGCAAACTTAAATTCTTTCGTCAACGGTTTTACTCTTTCTAAGCCAGCAATGTAAGGCAAACTCACATATTGTTTTTGGTTAACTGAAGGTTCCCGAGGGGCATCAAGGAACACAAATATGCCTTCAGAAGTTGTAATACTAATAATGCCATTTTTTATCATGCTAGCCAAAATAATCATGCTATAGATTGGGAATCAAGTAAGGTACTTTATAAATGTAATAATTATGTCAAAAGAAAAATAATAGAATCTGTGTGTATAGAAAAAGTAGATAATTTTAATTTGTGCGAAGGTACTTATAAGTTAGACCCTTTAATGAGATTCTTGGTCAATAAATCCCTTACGGAGTCGTGGGAACGTGTTCGAACCTAAGTGTGAATTTCTTAAATGTCTATGGATTGGAATGTTTCCTTACTCGCTTTTAGTAAATGTAATAATGGAAGTAATTAATGTGGAAATAAATATATGCAGTAATTATGTCAAAACATTAGGATCTGTATGTATAGAACAAGAAGATATTTTTAATTTGTGGAAATGTAGTTATAAGCTGACCATGTAATAAAATGCCCTTCTGGTTTCGGGAGAACGATATCTAACCTAGGTGCGAATTTCTCAATGGTCTCTGGATTATTTCCTAATCGCCTTTTTTCATTCGTTTTTCGGTTTATAATTTCTGTATAATAAACAACAATGTAATAACCAATGTAATAATAAATTTATAATTTCTGTAATTAATAATTATGCAATATTATATGTAATAAATTTAATTATAAATGTAATAATTATGTAAAAATAATAGAATCTGTATGTTTAGAACAGGAAGATAGTTTAAAAAAAAAAAAAAAAAAAAAAAAAAATTGTGCGAATGTACTTAATGAAAATGCCCCTCCTGTCTCGAGAGAATGGAATCCAACCTAGGTGCGAATTTCTTAACGGTCGATCCCTGAACTGTTTTTCCCTCTTGTTTTGTTTCATTTGTGTTTCTGTATCCACCCGAGGAGGATGCCAGTGGGCGTCGAAACTGTCGTGGAAATAAACTCTGTCTATTAGAGTGGGTTTTTATTCTCATATTTTGACCTTCACGTAAAAAAGTGAAGTTTTTTGCATTCTCTTCCTTACCTTTATGGTCTTATTAAAACCCACAAACCTGGCAATCCTATGCGCCCTATTATTAGCTCGGTGGGCCCTATTACCTATAAACTCTCTAAATGGCATGTCAATGTCTTGTCCCCCATTCTTGGAACTATATCTGATTCATATGTAAAAAATTCCATGGATCTTACTGAAAAATTGAATAATGTTCACACTGATACCAACGATAGATTGATTAGTTCTGACATTTGTTCATTGTTCACAAAAGTGCCGATTGACGATATGCTTCACTTTCTCACCTGAGAATTACATAAGTATGATCTGCCACTACCTGCACACATTGTTTTGGAACTTATTAAGCTTTGTATCAAGGATTGTAAATTCACTTTCAATGGCGAGCATTATCAAGAAGTTTTTGGGATGGCCATGGGCAACCATTTGTTTCCCCTCCTCTCCAATATTTAGAGGGAGTTTTTTGAAATTACTTACATTCTGAGAATCCTGGGGGTTGGCATCCCATGGTTGCAGTACGTCAACAATATTTTGTGTATTTGGCCCATGAATCGTGACCTGGATGACTTCCTCCTTCAGTTAAATGTTCAAGTCCCCTCCATTAAGTTTACTTTAGAAGTAGAACAAGATAACTCAATCCCATTTTTGGATGTGCATGTACGTAGGGATGGCCCAGGTTTTAAGTTTAGTATCTATCAGAAAAAAAAAAAAATTGTCCTACATACACTTCTACTCTGGACATGACACCCCTATTAAGAAGGCCATATTTTCCTCAATGTTTCTCTGCGCTCTTAAGATCGCCAGTCTGGAATACATCGATGCTGAATTGGAAAATATCAATGGTATTGGAAGTGAGCTGTGTTACCCATCTGCGTTCATGGAATCTTGTCTTAATAAGGCTAAATGAACCTTCTATCATGTGAATAATAACACTCGCACCTTGTCAAAGAATATTTTAGTACTTCCATTTTTCCCAGGCTTCTTAGGCATTGCTAATGTACTTAAACTTTTGGATATCAGTGAACTTACAAACAACTTTAACATGAGTAAAGGTCTGTTTCAACTCAATCCCTTTGCTCTGAATTCCTTCAGAATGAATTTAAACAAGAAGGGCAGGTTGCTAAACCTTTGGTAAAAATTTTTTGTTTTTTTTTTCATTATAAATTTGTAATCTCTTACAATTTTATTTTTCAATTTACTGTTGAATGTGTATTTCTTACATATATATGTGTGTATGTGTGTATATGTAGTTCTTATGTATATGTATATATTTCTTATATTTTCTTATATTGCTTTATATATCATTTAGGCATCATGTAATTTTTTCCAATTTATATTTATTTTTATTTCTTTATTCTTTTCTGACCTATATATCATTCAGACAATAACTATAAAAACCTTTGGTAATTTTTCCTGTATGTGTGTATATATAAGTAAATAAAAACAAAGTGAATTAATATATACAGCATTTTTTGTTGTATTTTTTCTGAGTCTCTTTGTGAGGAAAGTTTTGTTTTTGAAGTGCCTGCAAATATCCTCCCATTATCCCCCACAGCCACAGTCGAGAGGACCAATCAGTGAGAAGTATACAGCGTGCCACATCCCCCACCCTGGAGTAACAGAAAATCATTTCCCTCACACAGCTTGAGTCGTCCCCAACCCAATACCTCCCATAATACCCCTTTTTGAGTCACTTCACCAACATGGAAATTAATGCATACCTGCAACTCTGTGGTATCTGTAAAGATGCAACAGATGAAACAGTGGCGATGAGGTGTGATTTTTGTCAGCTACTTTTTGATTTTAAATACCTAGAATGGGGAGATGAAAAAATCTCCCTTATAATGAATGCAAAGCAGTTTAATGGGATAAAATTTTCTTTGAAAACTGCTTGACTGAATTAAATTCTTTTACGGTATTTAAAGCAGAAAGAGACTACGAGAAGAGAATGAAAGAGGAAAGTGGAAACAAAGAACAGTGGAAAATGGAAGAAATGGAGAAAGGTGAAATAGAAAAAAATCAAATACCTTCACAAAATGAGGCTGAAAACATGCAGGTGACAGAGTGTGAAGACAACACACAGCATAAGGGCAACGAAGGACACAAACACAAATAGGACAAGACAAGAGGGCAGTCAAGAAAATGAAGTAAAACTGTCCCCCACAAAAAATAAAAGCCAAGAGTAAATATGGGGAAGGAATTATATGCAGGTATTATATAAAAGATAATTGCAGATTTAAAAGAGGACAATGTATATATGAACATTAGGGTGGATCGATTTTACATTTTTTTCGATTTCCATATTCTAATAGAGACAAAAACTTGCGCGTGCATGAGAAAATAGCCTCTGCAAAATCTTAGCTTAATAGGTAATCATCTTCTGCCCCCGGCAGAGCGATGAAAATCATATTTTAGTAGTCAAAAATGTATTTTTAAACCCTAGCCTAGTCATAAAATTTTGCGTGTGTTATTTCATGCCTAAGCAACGATATAAATGCTATGGGAAATATATAAATGCATTATTTAAGACAAAGAGCCAATCTGAAAATATGTATATTATACATATTTTCAGATCTGAAAATATGTATATTATACATATTTTCAGATCGGCTCTTTGTCTTAAATAATGCATTTATATATTTCCCATAGCATTTATATCGTTGCTTAGGCATGAAATAACACAGACGCAAAATTTTATGACTAGGCTAGGGTTTAAAAATACATTTTTGACTACTAAAATATGATTTTCATCACTCTGCCGGGGGCAGATGATGATTACCTATTAAGCTAAGATTTTGCAGAGGCTATTTTCTCATGCATGCGCAAGTTTTTGTCTATTAGAATATGGAAATTGAAAAAAATTTAAAATTGATCCACCCTAATGAACATCCCCCAATATGCAGTTTCTTCTATAATAATGGTCATTGTAAATTTGGAGACGGATGTAAATTCTACCACCCGGACATTTGCAGGACTTACGTAGGACTTACAGCTGGAAACCCCCAAGCCAAATCGCTACTGGGCAAGAAGCTACCAATACAAGTAGGTGGAAAGGATCTCTTTCGGAGGATCATAGGGCAACGAATCAAGCGATATCGAAGGAAAACGAACTTGAAATGCACAAGGGGCAACGAAAAACAGAGAACATAAAAATTGTTCTGGCTAATATTCAAGGAATAAGACCAAACCAATCACTCAATAAGGTTTCATACCTGAAAGGATTTATGGACGAAACAAGGGTGGACATCGCATGCCTCACAGAAACACCTTAAAGATTGCCAAGGAAATTGTGAAAACTGCGAACATTGTATTGATAAGAAAGAGATAAATATAGAGGGCTTCAAGTTACTAAGAGCGGATAGAATGATGAGACGGAAAGGTGGCTGTGCTATATATGTACAGGAAGGTCATATGACAGAGACAGTAATAAGTAAATCAAACAGCTATGTGGAACTCCTAGCAGTGAAAATAGAAAAACTAAACTTGATAGTAATAGTCATCTATAGACCTCCAAGCACCCCAACCGAAAAATTCTCGGAGGCCATTGATGACATTAGAAAGCTAATAAAGGCCATAAAACCTCCATCCCCCAATATAATGATCTGCGGAGACTTTAACTTCCCATTTATAAAATACAAAAAGGTGGATAGGAATATATATATTCACCAGGACAAGGGGGGCACAAGAGAAGACCAGGAGCAAACAAAAATGTTGATGGCTCTCACAAATGAGTTTATGCTGACACAGGAGATAACAGAAAATACCAGAAAAAATAACTGCCTGGATCTGGTATTCACGAATAACACGAACTTGATTGCTGATATAAAAATAACCCCAACCATTATCTCAGACCACAACTTAATCGAGATATCAACAAATATGATGACAGCATTAAAAGACAATACACATATTGTGGAAAGAAGTAAATTTGGGGCTTTTAACTTAAACTCAAAGACTATAAATTGGGAAGCAATCAGATCGCACATGGCCCAAATAGAATGGAGAACAATTTTCGAGAATAAAACAACTGAAGAAATGCTAACAACCTTGGAGGAAAAAACGCTGAGAATTTTAGAAAAATATGCTCTGAAATCATAGCCAAGAGGAAAGAGCAGCTGGCTAGAGAGGCAAAAGAGAAGACTATTCTGCAAAAGAAAGAGTGTGTAGGGTGAAGTTAGGTAACTGCGGAGATAATGACAGGAAAGCAGTAAAAGAAAGACTGGAGGGTATCGATAGGGAAATACAAGCCCTGATTAAGGACCATACAGAGAGGGAAGAGGAAAAGGTGGTAGAAGCAATAAAGGAAAATCCAAAATACTTCTATAGCTATGCAAAAAGGAAGACAAAAACGTGCGCTGCTATTGGGCCCTTAAGGACGGGAAATAATGAACTAACCGACGATCCAAAAGAAATATCTGATACATTGAGAGCTCAATATGAATCAGTTTTCAGTACCCCAAAAAGTGACAAAGCGATGCCTGACATAAATGCATTCTTTGAAGAGGAATTGCAAGGAGAGTACATAACAGACTTTGATTTTACACCAGAAGATGTAGCGAGAGCTATAGGACAAATGAAACCACATTCCGCTGCAGGTCCGGACAATTGGAACGCATTAGTGATTAAAAACTGTAAAAATGAAATAGCTACATCTTTATACTGGATATAGAGAAGATCCCTAGACACGGGGGGAAATACTGAGCATCTTGAAAAGAGCAAACATTGTCCCTATATATAATGGAGGGGACAGATCTCAAGCAAAGAACTATAGACCAGTGTCATTGACATCCCACCTCACCAAAGTATTTGAAAGAATAGTTAGAGAGAAAATTTATGATTTCCTGGAGAAACGGGAAAGATTCAATGAAACTCAGCATGGATTCTGATCAGGTAGATCATGCCTATCACAACTAATAGAACACTACAACAATATCCTAGATGCATTGGAAGGCAATGACAACTACGATGTTATATACACAGATTTTGCTAAAGCTTTTGATAAATGTGACCATGGTATAATAGCACATAAAATTAAATATATGGGAATAACAGGCAAAGTGGGAAAATGGATCTACAACTTCCTTAGAGATCGTCTGCAGGTCGTCAAAATTCAAGGTACAGTATATCATCATCAGAATCGGAAGTACGTAGCTCAGTACCACAAGGGACACTACTGGCCCCACTCCTGTTCATAATCATGTTAACAGACATAGACAGTGGAGTAAACAGCAACAGTATATAGTAACATCCTTTGCAGACAATACAAAGATCAGCAGAAAAATCAGCAATGTACATGATGTGGAGGCCTTGCAGAGGGACACAAACAAAATATACAAATGGTCAGAAGACAACATGTCATTCAACGCCGAGAAATTTCAGCTCTTGAGATATGGTAGAAAAGAAGAACTTAAACAGACTGCATATTATGCTCCAGATAGACAGGAAATTCAGAGAAGCACGAAAGCGATTGATCTCAGGATAATAATGACAGATGATGCGAAGTTTGAAACACAAAATCAAATAGCAATAAATAAAGCAAAAAGAGTGGCTGGACAGGTACTAAGAACTTTCAAGAGAAGGGACAGGACACTGTGTAGGCCGGGCTGAAACTCAAGATAGAATTAATCAGAGTCATTAAGAGTTGGCTTTTGATATAAAAATAAGATTCCTGAAAAAAATAATTGGTGGCCACCAACGTGTGTCTGGCCACCCCCGTTTTTGTAAAAACATCTAATGCCGCACTAGCAAAATCAGGAAAATGACAATATCTCTTCTTCTGAACATGCTAGAGAGATGGTGTGCATACCAAAAGATGCAGAATTTGATTTAGAACAAATTATTAAGAGTGGTATTTTTTCATAAAACCTTTAATTTTTGAGTTATTTTAGAAAAACTAATTTTTGGGGCCCAAAGACCCCCTTTTGACGGACCTTAGTGACAAAAGAAATTCTAAAATAAGCATGATTTGGCTTTTTGATTACTAACATTGCCCTAAAAGGATGTTGACATGGACATAGTGATCATATGATATGACTTTTCCTTGTTATCTTGCATCCATTATGCTTGATTAAAGAATAGAGGGTGGGGCTGCTTCATGAACTCTTTTTAAACGTAATAAATTGAAAACTTTTTTTTTTTTTCAGGTGCCTTTGTTATAAGTTTCCAACTGCAATTTGTCATTGAATTCAACATTTGCAATATAAAGTATGACTTCTACAAGGAAAACAGTTGCTAAAGTACTTGGTGATGTACGTTTTATGCCAGCAGAACAGTTTCCTTTAGGGAAATTGCCTACGTTGAAGCAAGTTATTGAAAGGTGTTTGTGTTTCGGAGACTATAAAACAGATGCTGTACTGAGAGCTACTTCTGAGGAATTGCATAAATTGTGGGTCACATATAATGTTTATCCAATATCAGTAAATGCCATACAGAGCCGACTGTAATATTTCAATTACTTAAAAAAATTTCTTTTTAAGTGACAACTGTCCAGTTAACTTTATTCCTTCCTTTTTCATTTTTATTTAATTGTAAAATTAATTACATTTATTTTCAGATGATTTCTACCTCGACCATTTTACCCCGGAGAGTGGCAAAGGCATTGATTGACATTGCTCATGGCATTTATAAGATCATTAAAGGGACAGAACTTGAGGCCAAATTAAGCTTAGTTAAAGCAGATGGGACAAATACTAACACAGGACATATGCCGGGTCAATCAGATATTTGGAAATGTTTTTAGGGCAACCTCTTCAGTGGGATATTGTCTTCTGCATCTAAATGAATTGCCACTTAGACACATCTTCATAACTTTAGATGGGACAACAAAAAGTCCAGACAAATTTTCTGGCCCTATTGGTTCTCAGCTCAATGGGGATGTGTCAGAATGGAATGTTGTGGACTTCAAATCTATACTTTATCCTGCATTTGTGCTTCTACCAAATGAGGTGGTCAATAATTTATCAACAGACCAATACTATGGATACTGCATCTGCTGGGCAATTATTACTGGTGAAGTGGATGAAAACCTTGCACTCTTAGAAGTTGGCCTGCTAAATCACTCTCGATGGCTCACCTTAGCGTGTAGAATTCTTCGCTTTTATGTTTCACAAAAAAGACCCAGTAAGAACCTCAAAATCATAGTAGAATTCATCATCAAAGTATACTTTCACAGTTGGTTCAATATCAAGGCTAATAAGAGGCTAAGTGATGGGTCAAGAAACCTATTCAATATGATCCAAAGAGTAAATAAATTCCCTGACAGGAAAATTAGAGAAATTTGTTATGACGTGTTAAACAATAGCAGCTATTTTGCTCATGGTGAAAATATTTTAGTTGGAATGCTGGCTGATGAAGATGAAGAGGTGAGGAGGTGTGCTGTCAATAAAGTTCTGTCTGAGGGAAGTTATAGAGGATTTTGATGATGAATCTGGTAGTAGCAATGATTTTGCAGGTGGAATAATTGAAAGTGATGATGAGAATGAAGAGGATCATGAAGGTGGTACTGATGAATATCCTGCTATAGATGAGAATGTTAAGGTCTTTAGAAAGCCAATCAATTTCAAAGTTTCTGCATACCACAAGCTGTCTGCTATGTCCCAATGGGAAACTGTTCCACCTGTATTAAAAGATTTCAGTAATGATGAACTGCGTGATATCATTAATACCGCATTGAAACTGGATCACGAGTGCCACAGTCAGAATGTTGAAAGGCACATCAAGCTTGTCACTGAAGCATCCTTGGCTGTTGTAGGTCATGAGCGTAGAGATGGTCTTATTAGAAACAAAATTAGATCACGTAAATTAATGAAAGATTTTGTGTCTAAAAAATATTTTAAGTTCTAGACAATTTGTTAATTGTATAATTTAATGTTTGGCATTTTGGAATGTCAAAAAGCATTTTCAATGAATTTAAAATGGCTGATTTTGATTGATTTTGATTGCTGATTGAAAACCACTAATACATGTCAATTTGCAGGTTGAGAATGTTTTATTGTGTTGACATTCAGTTGAAAGGGGGTCTATGGGCCCAAAAAATTAGTTTTTCTAAAATAACTCAAAAACTAAAGGTTTTATGAAAAAATACCACTCTTAATACTTTGTTCTAAATCAAATTCTGCATCTTTTGATATGCAAACCATCTCTCTAGCATGTTCAGAAGAAGAGATATTGCCATTTTCCTGATTTTGCTAGTGCGGCATTAGATGTTTTTACAAAAACGGGGGTGGCCGGACACACGTTGGTGGCCACCAATTATTTTTTTCAGGAATCTTATTTTTATATCAAAAGCCAACTGTTAGTCACTCTGATAAATTAAAATCAAACAAAAATTATAGTTTCAGCCCGGCCTAAACTGTCAGGACAGTAATGATTCCCCTCCTAAAAACACTGATTATACCAAAACTTGAATACTGCTCAGTTTTGATGTCCCCATATAAAAAGGAAGAAACTAATAAACTAGAAGAAATGCAAAGGCATTTCACAGCCAAGATTGATGGCTGCAAAGAACTCAACTACTGGGAAAGACTACGTAAACTAAATCTGTACTCACTGGAAAGAAGAAGAGTACATCATAATCTATATATGGAAAATGATCGAAAAACTGGTACCAAACCTAAAACTAAACTCAATTACCATTCAAACAACACTGGAAAATAGGAAAGGCAGAATGTGTAGTGTTCCCAAATTAAAGGCCCGACAAGAGACCTCCTCAACCCTGAAGGAAAATAGCTTGGTTGTTAGGGGGCCCAAGACTTTTCAACCAGCTTCCTAAGGACCTCAGAAACGTAACAGGGTCAAAGTTGAAGTCTTCAAGAAAAGACTGGATGCCTGGCTCAGAACAGTACCAGATGAGCCGGGCATGCCTGGCTATGTACGGTGGAGAGCGCAAGAAAGCAACTCGCTCGCTCCACCAGGCCAGACCTAGAGGCGGGGCCACCAGCTTGACCTCCATGTGAAGAGAGACCAACGCACGAAACAACATAAGGTTCATAAGGTATATATTTCTCATATATTGCATATATTTTATATATATTTCTTATATTTCTTTATATATCATTTGGCACCATTTTGTTTTCCATTTTATATTTATTTGTATTTTTTTATTCTTTTGTGACCTATGTTATGATTCAGACAATAACTATAAAAACCTTTGGTAATTTTTCCTTATAAATTTGTATGCTTCTCTTAGAATTTATTTTTCAATTTATTTTTTAGGTTTATTTCTTTATTTTATTTCTTTGACATATAAATCATTTTGGCATCATCTATTAAATTGATTGTAAACTTTCCAATTGAGCTTGAATTTGTATGCTACGCTTACAGTTTGTTTTTATCTGTGGGTTTATTTCGTTTGTGACCTATATATCATTTAGGCATTTTATTATTATTTTTTTTTATCTATTTTTGTTTCCAATTTAGATTTATTTGCATTTCTTTATTTTTTTGTGACCTATGTATCATTCAGACAATAACTATAAAAAAATTGGTTGTAAACAAGCTTATGTTGAATTTTGGGCAAAGTGCTAAAATTGGTAGTTCTCCATACAAATGTGTTTGCTCCTCCCACAATTTTTATTTCTATATATATATATATATATATTTGTAACCTATATATAGCCCTGAACTCTCTTTCCACTCCAGTGTTCCTGAGGATGTCATTAGATGAAAGTGCTTGAGCACCACTCTGTGCTTCTTTTCCCTTCATGGTTTTATTCATCATAAATATTTTTCATGTGTTACTTTCGTGAAATAATTTTCATATACTGTATATATATGAAGATGACTTGGATTACATGAATTGTCACCTTCAGCATCTCCATTGTTCTTCCTGCCTCGTGCATCCAGTTCTCAAAGATTTTTTTATTTTTTTGCAGCGAAATCAAAGAAATGAAACCTTTGAGTCTAATTCAAGGAAAGACCAAATACGACTGCACCAAAACGCCTTTCTGCTATTCCATTTTCACTCTAATTTTGCTTGAGGTGATGAAACACACCACGCGAGGAGCAAAGATCATCACCCAGCAACTACTACTCTTACAGAAGTTTAAGGTGGTGTATTTTTAATACTGTATAATA
The DNA here is from genome assembly GCA_023014485.1 of Bathynomus jamesi. Classification (NCBI taxonomy): domain Eukaryota; kingdom Metazoa; phylum Arthropoda; class Malacostraca; order Isopoda; family Cirolanidae; genus Bathynomus; species Bathynomus jamesi. The sequence goes on along the minus strand of JAJOZX010000027.1, from coordinate 2,444,945 downwards.
TATTTTTTTATTGTCTTCATTTCCCATCATTGATTTTGAATGCCAAAAGCGGTTGATATATTCTAATTTGATTCGTATCCTAAGTATAGGGGAATTCAAACTTTCAGTGGTGGGTGGCTTAATTAAGGATATTGAAACCAAAGTAAAAGTGGGGCATTATACGCTTTGCCTAAATGGTTGTAAGTAGTCAGCAAAATAGTTTCCAAGCTTAAAGATTGTGTGATGTGAAAGGGTTGGTAATTAAGATGTAATCTAATGAGTTTATTAATTTATAACAACTAGCTGTTTATTTTTAATAAGAGCCTAGTAAAGCCTAAAGCTTAAGGGCCAAATTAAATAAAATAAATAGTCGAGCTTCAAAATTATTCGTGTCATTGTAAATTGAAACGATTGTATTTATTTTATTATTAATAAAGGTTAATTATTAATATTAAACAAAGGTTATTTTCGTCGTCGTCGTCGTCGTAAACTGTAAGAAAAATACCCTTAATTGTGGGAAGGTACCATTTTAATTATTTCATATTTTGAAAGCTTTTCTAGTTTCTAGTCATTGGGCACATTTTTGAAAATTGAAGAGATTATTTTTACTGCAATTTCAACAAATTTGCCGCACAGATCTCATTGAAACTTGGAAATTTTTCAGCATCTGCATACTTAGGACTAAAGTACATTAAACTGAAGAAAAGTTTTTCTTGCAGCTTAAATATATTTGTTGGAACTGAATATTTAAATTTTATTTCGTTTTTAAGTGTAAGTTTAGGAATTGGAATGTTTATTGCATATTGCGAAAGATTTATTTACAATACTGTAATGTATGTGTTGAGTCATCTTGACGCCCTTCTAGTTTTAAAAAACATTTGGTCAAATATTCAGTGCTTTGTAACACTTTTTTGTATTCAATTTTATCCTTTTGTTTTCAGTTACCCTAAGTTAACATTAGTTTTTAATCAATGAGGCCTTAGAGTTTCTAGTTGATTGATAAAAATTTTATTTCTTGTAGGGTCTCACAGCGGCAGAATTATATTTCGAAATCATTCGTACGTGTTTCATGGGTTTGAGTGCTCCTGAGTTTAAAAAATACCAAGAACTAAAATGGGTTGGATTCACTTACATCAAACTGCCCACTATAATTCACGCCATTCATACCTCTCTCTATGGTAAGCTTGGTGGGGTTTTCTCGAAAGGAACCACCAGTCTCAATTATTATATTTACATGAAGTTCTGGTTCATTTACTGTAATGTGTTATATTACAATAGCGAAAGAATGCTATTATATATTACTATATAGTAAAGGAAATGTTGTCCCAAACTACAACCATTGAGGTTAAATAGTTTCAGCAAGTAATAATATAATAATAATAATAATTGAGGCCCTCCTAGGAAGAAATGATTAAGCGACAAAAGTAAAAAATGCCAGAAAAACGCAGTTAAAGTTATATTAAATTGAAAGTGGAATAACTTTCGAACTTTTGAACATATTGGATAAAATATGTTCAAAAGTTATTCCACTTTCAAATTTGGTACAACTTTAACTGCGTTTTGTGGCGTTTTTACTTTTTACTTAAGCCACTACTAACTAGGAGGGCCTCAATTATTGGATGTTTGGAAATGATAGTGATTAAGGTGAATATTTTTTCACGAACTTTTTTCCTTTTGCCAAAAGTGACTGAAGTACTTGAATCTGCACTCTTTGCACCTAGTATATGCCTGCAAAGTGACTCAAATCTCACTGTGAAAAGAAGAAAACTGTGATCAGAGGTGATTCAAGTACTTGAATAATTTTTTGAGTTTTAGCATTCTGAATGCACTTGAATCACTTCCACTTGCAAGTGTCGAATTATAATAAAACAAAGGTAGTTAAACTTAAAACTCCGGTGATCAAGCCAGGTCTACTGTACACTTCGTAGGCGTAGAACACCTAAGTTTAAAGAATACCCCCCCCCCCCCCCCCCCCCCCACCCCCACCCACGAAATTACTTCAAAATGAACCAAAAAGGGTTGGTGTCAAAATTAAACTTCAAATATATAGTAATTCAATGAAATCAACCAGAGACGAGAGAACATCTCTGTTCGAAGGTCGCAACTAATGTGAATGTAAATTCGTTTAAAACCAGGTTGAAATCTCGATTAATAATGGAATACTAATAAAAATCAAGGATTTAATGTACTGTACATTATTACTTATTCAATTCTCGTGTGTAATCTACAATTAAATGTACAGTATATACTCGTTATTATGTCTCGTGTCTAATATTGATTTCTTTGTATAGTATTGGTATCATAACTTCAATAATGACTTTGTATTTGTTTTATATCTATAATAATAATAATAACAACTTAAAATTAATATATACTCTAATTAATAATTCTTATTCATGAAAACCTAAAGCTTAAGGGCCAAATTAAATTAAGTAAATAGTCCAATTTCTCAATTATTTGCAGTATGTTTAAACAAAAACAAAATTTGTAAACTATTTATTTTATCAATAAAGGTTATTCAGTTCAATTAAAAAACTCTTCAATGTAAACGAAAGCATATGAAATTCCCTATTCTATTCCACTCCCCAATTCTGGGATATAAAAGCTTATTTAAAGAGAGAAGTGAATCTGCAAACTTGCCAGAAGAATAATAATAATAATAATTTTCTGTGGAAACCTTTTTACCACTTAATCAAACTGCCCACTATATATAATTCATGCCATTTGTATTTCTCTCTATGGTAAGCTCGGTGAGTTTGCTCGAAGGGAACCACCAGGTAAAGCGCTGGGCTGTTAATCTGAAGGTCCTAGGTTCGAGTCCGGTCTCTGACTTTGGATTAAGTTGCCTCTTTAGGGCTTCCTTGGTAGGGTAGTGGTGGTGGTGGTTCGGATTCTTTAGATCCCTCCGTTCATACAACCTTATATGAAGCAAGTTAAATAACCCAATAGGGTGTGTCAATTTTGGGGGTGAAATGACTAAATTGAAAATCATGTGATTTGGTAGCAATTTAATGTAATCATTTGGCATACAAAATAATATCCTTGCTTCAAAAACAATAAAAAATAACTCCTACCTACATCAATTTTAATTCAAAAATTCCATTTTTCCGTAAATTCGTAACAAAATAACAAATGTGCGCAAACATCCTATCAACATTTAAAGTGGCAATAAAATATCATTCAGTCTCTTTATTTGAAAGTAACCAATGCAGTCATGTCCTTTTTGCTGCAATTCCTTGACATCAGCATTTGGCTTGCTACTTGCGCTTTGATGTAGCCTTCTCGCCTCTCGTGACTGTAAACTTGACTAGCTGCTTTTGTGACCATTTTCACACATCTCTCCACTCTCTGAGTGTGAGAAGGCAACTTTGGCACTTGCATTGGGGCATCTTTAAGTTGTGTTAAACCTTTGTTTGTTATACATGTTGTCAGTGGTGGCTCCGAAACTTCCGAACTCAAGTTAACTAATTCTGACAATTTCGTGGCATTGACGTTTATCGGAGGTACCTTCCTTGTCTGAACAGAGCAGTCTCCCAGCTGGTCATCATCTAGTGATGTTCCTCTAAGCTTTAGAATGATTTCCACAGCCTCAGTTCGCTCTTTGGTACATTGGCTGCAGAGTATTGCTTGCGAAACTGCCTCTGGCCTAGCATACCAAGCGGACCTTCTCACCACAGGTAACACGATGTCCTCCACTACTTTCCTTTGGGTTCTCAGTAGCTGTAATTGAAACAAGATGTGGTTGGGCCCCTCCATCCACATTGGATTAAGTTTTACATTGAACCAGTGAGGAAGATAAAACCCAATAATAAATTCAACAATCAACATCAAATTCTGTAGCATTTTGCCCTTCAGTGCATGTTTGGAAACCCAAATCCTGCAGAAACGAATCGCTGTAGTTAACCGACGACTGTGACTTACGGGTCCAATCTCCAAGAGAGCCAGATTTTGAGGCAACTCCTGATCTGATTGCTTGAACAATACGATAAGCGTAAGATTGATCCATGCTGAGGTCTTTGATAACTTCTTCAGACAACACTGGAAGGGGAGGGCCTACTTCGACCTTTGGAAATTTTGTATTTATTTCTAATTTCGTTGCTTCATCTAGCATGTTGTCAAGGGGGCCTGACCACTTGTTGTTGCTCTTTGTAGGACCAAGTTCCTGGATGAGACGACGAAGAGGTAGTTCCCCTGTGTGCAAATCACATGCAATCCAAACAAGCCTTCTAAGTTTTTTCTCTAAATGCGTCATAACACCGCCCTGCCATCCAGTGTTCACCGCAGTTGAGTCTCCACCAACAGCCTGCAGTGAACTGTCAAGTCTTCTTTCTTGAAGCCAACATATTTGATCAGCAATTGCCTCTGCATGTTTCTTGCCTTCTACTTCTGCTTCAGGAACAAAGTGAAACAAATAGCGGCCACCAGGTTCGGAACACAGAGTAGTGTTCTTCTTTGATGAGACCGGGAAACTTTCTGTCCATTCCCTCTACCTCTAGGAGAACTTTTGTGTCATCTCTTCTTCCATCAAACAAAAAGCAAGAGAGAGCTTCCTCCTCCAAATCTTTTTCATGCTGATCAGATATTTCCTTCATTATTTTTTCTTGTGCTCTTCTCGGCTGATGAGGCCTGCATCTATCCAAGCGGCAGTGGCAATCTCTGCAGTCTCTCGTAGCCCCGTATGGTGGCGAATACTGGCAAGGGCAATGTTTGAGATGTCTTTAGTGTTGTATTTCATTCTCTTCGGCGAAGGTTCAGAGGGCATTTTGGAGCTATCATCTGATGTTGCTTCTTTCTGTTCATCTGAAGAGCTTTCAAAGAAGTGAGAAACCTCTTGATAGAGCTCTTTATCGCTTTGGGTGGCTTCTTCACTGTTCTTTTTCTTCCTTTCTTCCCTTTCTCGGATTTTCTCTTTTTTCTTAGCAATAACAATCTGTTTTTTGGTTTCTGAATAATCTGCCGAACCAATCTGCATACTTTCTTGGCCTCCTGCCTTTATGAAAGCCAGCTCCAAAACAGGGATCTTCTCACGAGGACAGCGACAATCAATGTGAGGGTGAGGTTTTCTGCATGAGGGAGAACAATTGGCTTCAGAACACAACTCTATGGGACACTGGCAGTTAAAAATGTCAAGAAGAGTATCACGTGTGTGCAGAAATTTATTTTTCTTTGCTAGTTTTCCTTTACCAAGTGATGTCTCAACTGCTTTGTGCCACAGCTTTGTTAATTTTAGCTCAATAGTTCTATACTGATTGAGTACAGGTGGTTTGAATAACACATTAGCTGTTTTCCACTGATGCAGAAGAGGGGGAATCATGTCCCTTATGAGCTCTTTCTCTGTGTAGTTCCTTCTATCCTTTGTATTTTGTTCACGAAGGAGTAACCCTAGTCTCAGCATGTCTCGCACTGTTGGTAGTTCTGATACGGGAAGCTCCTTGCCTGTACCGACTAACAGGCTCAAGTGGCATGACGACTGACCCTCTTGTCTTCAATTTTGGCATCTTAGGAATATCTGAAAAGAAAGAAAAACATTTAAGTATTTTATATCAATTACGATGTTTCAAAGTTTAGTCATTCGATGTTCTAAAATTCAATACAAAAATATTTCATGCGATTACAACATAATTAGACAGAAGAATATGATGATAATAAATAATTGTAATAATCAATAATCCATACTTACAGTTAAACTGTAGTATTCGTCTAGTAGAATAACTATGAAGTAGGTACAAGTGCAATAACAGCAAACCACCGTCTATGACATCTAAGAGGCAACTGAGGACTGAGAGTGATGGACAGTTCTATTCATGTTGTGACTTGTACATTGTACAACAACTATATGACCTTGAAAACACTCCATATGCGATCAGTGGGATAATTCTGTGACAGATGAATAGTTAATCAATTTATGTCCTATTATTTAGTAAGAGAGTCAATTTCTGAAACTTTAAGGTAAAATTGATGTAGGTAAGGGTTATTTTATTTCATTTTGGTTGGCCAATTTCAAGTTTTTACATGAAAAGACACTATATTTTCACTACCAAAATTTATTTGAAAAAAGTTGACAAAATTGACACACCCTAATAACCCAACACATTATTATTATTATTATTATTATTATTATTATTATTATTATTATTATTGCTCAAAAGGGTTTGATCCTGTGAGAAGAAAATGAAGTATTAACATAATTAAAAGCAGATACCCTACTCTCCTTTTCATGTTGTATAAAATCTACACTTGACTCATTTTGTTGCGTTGTCCACAAAAGCGAATGAATTTAATCAGTGTTGATGAAGGTGAAAGTCCAAGTTTCTCACTTTATATTGCCTTTTCCTTTTCCATTTTGTTTGCGCTTAAAACGCATTTTTAATTTATGATTATCGCGATACAAAATGTAGATGAAAAAGTGGATTTCTAACTTTTTTGATTTTCTGTTTGAAAAGGAGAGTCGAACTCCGGATTCTCGAAGGAGTTACTCGTCGCAGTGCAAAAGATCGCCTCAATGACTTCCCTTCTCGACGTTGCTGACTACAGAGTGAAGTGCAACTGTTTGGAGTATTTGTTCAAGGAGTTAATTCCTAAAGTGCCTCAACCGAATCAAGCCAACCAACCGCCATCCCTCGATTTATTATCGGAGAGAGACGCCCAAACTATTTTGGCGAATAGGTGTGATTCCTGGTGCTGATCCTTTTGCGTAATTGGGTCGTGTGTGTTCAATTCAGAGTTCAAACGTCGTGCTGCTCACCCCGTGGAGAGCGAGAAACACGTTCTAAATAATGTTTGTACGTTGGTGTGATTGTGTCGGGAATTATTTAGTCATTTGTTTGCGATCTTAGTTCAGCTGTAATAAGAATCTCTCAGGGTTTTTTTTCCTTAGGCAGTCTCAAGGGACCAGAAGTTGGCCAACGTGACTCCTGTCTTCAATAAAGGGAGATAAGGAGTTCCTGGCAACTACAACCCCATCAGCTTAATATATATCGTAGGTCAGCTTTTGGAATCACTAATTACGACATGGATGATAGATCATTTGGAATTACATAATACTCGGAAAATAGCTCCTACTTTGTTGGAGATTTTTGGGGGTGATTTCAGATTTCAGTTTAGGTTAACCTAACCTAACCGAAAACAAAAAATGGTATGTAAAAACCTGAGGTAGCATGAAGTAGTTGTGATTTGATTTCGAGTTTTAATTAATTAAAATCCAAACGCGTGTGAAATTCGAAAAAATCATTATAAAGGGTGATCCAGAGAAATGGGACCCAAAAGAAAACCCTGTAACTCTTAAAGTATAAGTCCTTTTATAAAATCATACGCATCATTCGAAAGAGGATAGTTACAAGTTTGTACAGGATTGTATAGGTTTTGACAATACAAGACAAGATAAGATACAAAACAAAATAAAAATGTTAGTTAAAACTAACCCTTCAAGATGACTGCATGGACTGTGGAACAGCTGCGTTTCATAACTGAGCAATATTATGAGCATGGAAGAAGTGTAGTTTCAGCTCAAAGATCTTTCAAGACAAATTTTCAGATGTCAAAATCACCTTCTAAGAAAGTAATCCGTCGGTGTGTCAGAAATTTTTCCCTAACTGGCAGCATTGGAAAAAGAAAACCAACTGGAAGAGTGCGCACAGCAAGGATAGACGAGATCATTAACAGAACTCATGAAATTGTACAGGATAATCCTAACATAAGCATCAGACGTGCTTCTCAGCTGTTAGGAGTTGGATATGGAACAACAACAACAACAACAACAACACCGTATATTCAAGCAAAATTTAATTCTCTTTCCATATAAAATTCAAACAGTGCAACAACTAAACGATGGAGATTTCGCACGAAGACGACAATTCTGTCAATGGATCCAACAGAAGGTAAATGACACCACCAATTTTCTAGCAACTTTGATTATGTCAGACGAAGCCCATTTTCACTTGAATGGAACTGTAAACAAACAAAATTGTCGTTTCTGGGCAACAGAAAATCCATTGAATATTACCGAAGTCCCGTTGCATAGTCAGCGTGTAACTGTTTGGTGTGGTCTTACTGCATCTCAGATCATAGGGCCGTACTTTTTCGAGGATTCCACCGGAAACACGGTCACTGTAAATGGTGATCGCTACGAAAAAATGTTGACCGATTTCCTTATTCCTAAATTAAGAGAGCTTTGTCTAGAACAGGGGTGGGGAACCTGCGGCCTTTTGGGTACTAGTTGCGGCCTTGCCTACTTGACATTCAGAATTCATACCGTACGATAATGGACAGCAACTGATACCCTTTTAGGGCTTTAGGCTATTTCATTAGATCATGGTTTCAGCTTCACTGCTATTAGAAGATAATATCCTTAAGTCTCTATTTGATACTAAGAAGGATCCTGTTGAAATATGGAAAAATGCCGTTGAATACCCACGTCTGCGCCAACATGCTCGTCGAATGTGGTCTTGTTTCGGCACAAACCCTACTGTGTGAATCAACGTTTTTATGTATGTGACTCAAATCAAAATACGCTGAGATCTCAGATGACGAATATGCACCTGTAGACCAACTAAAACTAAGGTTAACGATGTTGGAACCAAATGTACGACTCCTGTCCCGCAATAAGCAGTCACAAAAAAGTCATTAAATGGTTTATCACTTTTTCACTTAATATTAACATCATTTCACTTATTTTATTTTTCACCTAATATTAGTTCTATTGCCAATTATTCCCCCCAAATAAATGCACTTGCTGAATTTTTTATTTATTATAAAAACCCTCACGTATTATCAAGTTTGATTTAAAATTAGTAAATATGTAGATTGTAGACTAAAATATGACATTTTGTTGTACTGTATATGTTAAATACTCAGCATGCGGCCTAATAGGGTCTTGGTTAAATGAAATGCGGCCTTCCAATGAAAAAAGGTTCCCCACCCCTGGTCTAGAAAACCACTGGTTCCAACAAGACGGAGCTACCTGCCATACCACGAGGAACTGCATGGCAGTTTGGCGTCAAACGTTTCCAGGCGAGTTAATCTCAAGATTTGGAGATGTTGAATGGCCCACAAGGTCTCCGGATTTTTCTCCCTTAGATTATTATCCCTGGGGATATTTAAAGAGTAGGGTCTACAGAAATAACCCAACGACCTTGCAAGAATTGAAGGCCGCCATCACAAATGAGATACAGGCCATACCACCGCGCACACTTTGCAAAAGTGATGCAGAACTTACAAGCGAGAACACTGGAATGCTTGGCAACTAATGGAGCACATTTGAAAGGAGTCATTTTTAAAAAATAAATATTTCATAATAAACTTGTAACTCTACTCTTTCGAATGATATATAGTTTTTATGAAAGGAATTAAATATTAAGAATATTTGGCTTTTTTTGATGGGTCCCATTTATCTGGATCACCCAGTATAATATAAAAAGGCGCATTCTCTAAACTTTTTAATGGAATCCTCCCCTTACCTTAACGTAGCCGTAAATGATTACAAATTTGAAAAAATAAAAGGCATCGCCTGTAGGAGCTAATGAAATTTCAATGATTACCGACGAAAATGTAATAGAAATTTATCCATTTAAGAATATACGAGTACTGTATATATAATGAAATTTTTTGTTTGTCAGAATGCAGGAATCAAATGTTTTGAGGACCTTGAAGAACAATGAGTCCCAGGGTTCTCCCTTAAGTTCCCCCGATTTAATCCTAAGGGCACAACCCACAGTCATAGGAATTCTGAAAACCTTGACGAACAAGAACATGGTATGTATAAAGGCAGAATGATGAAGTCTTGAAGAAGAATAGTGTTTAAAACAATGAAAAATCTGCTCTTAGGAAGTTTATTAATAATTGATTAAGATTTTGTGTTTGTTACAGTAATTTAAAAGATGGATGCAGTGGGTTGTTACCTTGTATTAACAAGGTCTATGATGATGATAAATATCTCATTCGAATGATTGTAGTTCAGGCGAATGTGAAGGGAAGAGCCAGAAAGTGGGCTGACGAACGCGGTTCATCGCGCTAATTCCCGGATTATTATTATTAACCAGCACTATCGAGAGTCAAACCTCAGACATTAAGTGTTTTCATTTCGCTTATTGGAAAATTGTATTACCCAGAACGGCGGATTAGTAACTATTTCCTTTGCTTTTCAAGCTTTCATTCGTCTCTCACTGCTTTCATCCATTAAAAATTGGTCTATATTTTTCTGCTTTGTAAAAGTATTTACAGTGTTCCTTGTATATTTTTAATGTATGTATGTATGTGTAATTTCATTTTGCTTGACACCAGACATGTTATGATTCTACCACAAATGGAATCGATTACGATTACCTAGCAAGCCCATGATTACGATTACGATTCCTTCCAAAATTAATGTATTCTCAGAATACAATGGTGACACTGGAACCTTTTTTTAGGATTCCATAATGACGGTGTTGAGTTTACTTATAAGTGGGAAGAGCAGAGAACTTCTGTTAATTGCAGCCACTTCCTCGGGTAGCCTTCATATTTATGCACAAAAGTTTGTCAAACTTAACGAGCAGAGTAAGGTAAGATAAGAACTTTACAAGTATATCACTAGTTGGCTTGATACTTTTCAAAAATCTATCATGAAATATAGCCATCGATAATTTACCTGACTTGGATAACCACGATGGGCCTCGAGTGGCTTCTTCTTGTCCATATGTAATGTAAGATCAGAGCAACGTTCTTTAACAGATAAATTTTCAGTGCAGTTGAAGTAGATTTCAGTTGAATGGAGTCATTCCATTGGAATAAATTGATGTTACTCGCATTCTTGTACCGTATTAAAACTTCTTTTTTAAGAATATTAGACTTTGATTAGAGCATTAATGGTACTTTAATGTTTTGTCTTTCAATAATATTCACTCTGGGAGTAGGAACCGACAGCTGGAGAAACCGCAAAGATGGCTGCCAGTCGTGCGCTTGTGTTCGATATTTCATTCCTCCTCCTTTGCCATATTGCCCAAGTCTATGGCATCAAGGTCAGTATGGTGTCAAAATGTTAGTATCAGGTCATCCCAGAAGTAATGTCGTTTTTTAGATCGGAATTTGAAGGACAAAAAAAAACTCGACTGAAACTTTTTAATCTAGTATATATTTTCCATCGGAATCAATGACACTGCCAACGTCCTACGAGCTTTTCAATGCCATGTTTATAAAATTCAGGCGGTTTTGAGGCAAAAAACGTACAAAGACTGGTGTGCGGGTCATCTAAAGAAGTATACTGTTTCTCAAGATAGTTTTGCAGACTCCTGAAGAGATGATAATCTGAAGGCGCAAGGTATGGAGGATGTGGAAGTTTTTCCCACCCAAGCTCCTCAATTTTTGCAGAAGTGATCCGAGCGGTATGAGGACGTGCGTTGTCGTGGTGGAACACGATTCCTTTCCGATTAACCAAAGGAGGTCTCTCTTCTTTTTGTGCAGTGTTCAATCGGTCCAGTTGTTGACAGTAGATTTGAGCGGTGATTGTTTGGTTGTGTGGTAAGGTTTCAAAGTGTATTACACCACCTTTATCCCACCAAACACTAAGCAACACCTTTCGAGGGTGAAGATTTGGTTTTGGCTGTGGTGTCGCTGGTTCTCCGGCACAAACCCACTGTCGACGGCGCTTAACATTCTGGTACAGTATCCACTTTTCATCACCGGTCACTAAACGGTGCAAAAACGGATCTTGGAGTTCACGGGAATGAAGAGCTGTGCTAATGTTTACCCGCACCCACAGATTGTCGACCGACAATTCATGTGGCATCCATTTTCCTAACTTAAGCACTTTCCCGAGTTGTTGCAAATGTCGATGGATGGTGGACGGGGATGAATTGAGTTTCTGGGCCAATTCTTCGACAGTTGTTGAACAGTCTTCTTCAAGTGCGGCTAACAGCAGGTCATCATCAAACTCAGCAGGGCGCCCAGAGCGTGCTTCATCTGTCAAACAGCAGTCACCATTCCTAAACTTTTGAAACCATCTTTGACATTTCCTCACATGCAGAATATCGTTGCCATAAACGTCCTGAATGTTTCGCGTTGCTTCAGTAGCACTATTCCCTTTTTTGAACTCGTAAAGCATTATATGCCTGATATGCTCTTCTGATACCGCCATGTTTATGAGGGGTTCACATAAAGCAAAACACGTCTTCACTGGTCAAGGTCTATAAAGTATGTAGCGAAACACGATAGATCTCCTGTTAGATATAACCTTCGGAAAATTTATGCTTAAACCGAGTAGGACTAGTTTAAACTTAATCTATCGTAAAAAACGATATTACTTACGGGATGACCTGATAGAAACGAAATAGGGACTCGGTAGTGAGTTTGGGTTAAGTTGATGTACGCATCTATGATAATGGCTAAATATTACATACTGTATCACGCATTTATATCAAAGGGCTACGTCGTGGTCACGTCGTAACACCGCCTCTCGTTGGATCTGTTCATCAGCTGGATGAGTGACCGTTCTCTGCGTTACATAATTAGTACAATATAGTTTAAAATAATAATACTAATCATTATACCAGTGATGATGATGATGATGATGATGGGAAAGATTGAAGAAATACATGAAAATAAATATTTTAATATGTTGGGAAAAAAATCTAAGAATTAAACTAATGATAAAAGTAATGATGAAATGCAATAAAATAAAATAAATCGTAACACGGGTTTCATTGCATGTAAAAAATTGTTTATGAAAAAATGTTACGAAGTATTGGAAATTTTGGGTGGTATCTGGCGTGGTAGGAGGAGGAGGATCAATTGAATATCATCCTACTGACTGTTGTTCACATTTCATTCTGTGGCCATGAGTGAGAATCTCAAAGAAGGTAATTCTCATGCCGTTCTCATCCTCGGCTTTCCAACTTTGGTCCAGGTTAGGTTAAGCTCAGTTAGATTAGTAAATATTATTCATTGTCATTTATACACCTTTATCGCGAATAAAAAACCTCTTCGCAAATGTGGATTTCTCACTTTGTACATTCTCACTGATGGAGCCCAAATAGGAATGACATCGAGTGCAAAGTAATTAATCGATCAATTGACGGTTCAACTCTTACATTAAGATGTAATGAGCTTGTCTAAATATTAGACGCATTTTACTATTTAAGTTGTTTGGGGTGGAAAAACAAAAGTTTTATGCATATATTCACAAGTATAATGCTTAGTTATATATCTATAATAAATATAACCTAACCTAAACAGTGAAAGTGACCATTGTAACTAATGCTATATGCATTCTTAGCTTTCAGCCTATTCCCTAGGCATTATCTTAATGCCTGATTTCGGTTATTGCCGGCAACATATATACAGTACATAGGCTATATACTGCATATATATATAACTTATAATTTTTCCACGGTCAGGTGGTCGTATCTGAGAATTGTGACACGTTCGTTGAACGTTGGATACAAGACAATATACCCGAATTGGGTAAAATAAAGACGGTGATAAGCCCTTCAGAAGCAGTGGACATGAGTGTGATTGAAGAGTTTCTGAGACAAATCAACTGCCTCGATTCTGAATCCAGATATGCGTAAGTCATCTTTTAACTTTTCAGAAAACAACATTAAAAAAAGGATACAATTTTGGTCTACCTAACTGTGCTCGTAATTGTGTATTGTGTATGTCCTCCGTGGTGGCGGAGGGGACCTACAATTTTACGTGGGTTCCGAACCACAAGAACATAAGAAATTTATGTAACAACTGCCTGTACATTCGCAACTACCAATTTTTGCAAAACTAAATAATTATCAATTAAAAACTAATTACTTATCGATTTAAAACTAAAGATAGAATCTCTGGATCCAGAGGATCAAGTCATAATAGACTACTATCCACAAATATGTTACACTCTATATCTATTTATAACCGACATGCAAATATATCAGATCCAAAGAATCCAGTCATTTTCATTACGGTATCCATCAATACTAGTACCTTGCCCAACGAAAAATAAGTCACGGTCCATATCGATTGCGGACCAAGTCAAAATTTGCAACCAATATACATTACAATATATATACTTAGGAGGAAAAGTGTAGGTGTGGCTGTAAAGACTGTACAGTAATGTAGAAATGTGTGTGTGCACCCATTTTGGGTCTCCCATTTCAAGGTGTTTGTGGGGCAAGTGAAGATCATGAGTTTTTCAATACCTCACAGTACTATGGGGGGCACCGCTCGGCAGAGGAATCTCTTTAAATGGGGTGTGTCAGGACAGAGAGTATACCCTAACCTAAAATGCTGCCTCCCTATATCCCACAACACTTGTGTTGAGCTGTGGGATCTATCACCACAAAGCCTCAATTTTACTACCTTAAACTATACCCAATCTATCAACATATGCGTCTAATCGATTTTTAAACACGTTTATAGACGTGCTACTAATTACTTCTACCGGCAAACTATTCCACCTATTTACTCTTCTATGCGTAAAAAAGTTTTTGGCAACTGCTGTCTCGAACCTTCTACTTGTCAACTTACACCCGTTATTTCTAGTCCTATTATATTGAGATATTTCGAAAAAGCTATCTCTATCTACGTTATCGAACCCATTCATAATTTTGAAAACCTGGATTAGATCACCCCTTAACCTCCTAGTCTCGAGTGTTGTCAATTTTAACTCCTTAAGCCTATCCTCGTACGACTTTGACCTAAGCTACGGAATCATCTTAGTTGCTCGTCTTTGAACTCTTTCGATTTTGTCTATATCTTTGCGCATATGCGGATTCCAAAATTGGACAGCGTACTCCAAATGGGGTCTAACTAATGATTTATAAAGAGGAACTATAATATCGCGCGATTTGTACTCAAAATTTCGAGCTCTAAAACCTAACACTTTGTTCGCCTTATTGACCGCTGCTGTACTTTGTTTCGCTACTTTTAAATCACCAGTGACTATAACTCCTAAATCTTTTTCCTGCTCTACGCTTGTTAAATCTTTCCCTGACATACTATACGCAAAATTACCGTTACGCGAACCTATATGCAAAATTTTGCACTTATCAACGTTAAATCTCATTTGCCATGTGACTGACCAATAGGGTGGATCGATTTTACATTTTTTTCGATTTCCATATTCTAATAGAGACAAAAACTTGCGCATGCATGATAAAATAGCCTCTGCAAAATCTTAGCTTAATAGGTAATCATCTTCTGCCCCCGGCAGAGCGATGAAAATCATATTTTAGTAGTCAAAAACGTAGTTTTAAACCCTAGCCTAGAGTCATAAAATTTTGCGTGTGTGTTATTTCATGCCTAAGCAACGATGTAAATGCAATGGGAGATATATAAATGCATTATTTAAGACAAAGAGCCGATCTGAAAATATGTATAATATACATATTTTCAGATCGGCTCTTTGTCTTAAATAATGCATTTATATATTTCCCATAGCATTTATATCGTTGCTTAGGCATGAAATAACACACACGCAAAATTTTATGACTCTAGGCTAGGGTTTAAAAATACATTTTTGACTACTAAAATATGATTTTCATCGCTCTGCCGGGGGCAGAAGATGATTACCTATGAAGCTAAGATTTTGCAGAGGCTATTTTCTCATGCATGCGCAAGTTTTTGTCTATTAGAATATGGAAATCGAAAAACATGTAAAATCGATCCACCCTACTGACCAATCAACGATTTTATTCAGATCTTCCTGAATTTTACCTCTATCCTCGTCATTAATCGCCCTACCACCCAGCTTCGTGTCATCCGCAAACTTTGAAACTGTACTGACTAGGCCGACATCTAAATCGTTAATATATATAAGAAAAAGCAAGGGGCCCAATACAGAATCCTGAGGAACGCCACTCGCTACATTAGCCCAACACGACTCCGCTCCATCAACGACCACCCTCTGTTTCCTACCTCGCAACCACTCTTCTAGCCAATTTATTACTACACCCCTGATTCCATAATATATATATATATATATATATACATATATAATATATATATTATATATATATATATATATATAATATATATATATATATATATATATATAATATGGGTGCACACACCCCGCAAGGGGTTCTAAGCTCGTGCTCTTGAGTGCTCTTTGTGCTCGTTTGTACGTGCTTGTTCCTGGAGGTTTCACGTGCGCCCTCCCGGCCCTAGCACCCAAGGATGATGGGGCTCGACCCTGCAGTCCTTGTCATCCTTGGTCTTTTTCCACTTCGACTGTCCCCTCCACCCTTTCTTTTTCCTCTGTCTTTCCTCTCCCTTTTTCTTTGTTTTTCTGCTGAGATATGCCCTTTTAAATAGAGGCGAATCGGTTCTTCCTGAACTTAAAAAAAAAAAAAAAAAAATATGGGTGCACACACATTTCTACATTACCGTACAGCAGAGCTGGGCACTTCCGCAAACCGCAAATTCCGCAATTGCGGAAGTATGTTTTTCGTTTGCGGATTTGCGTTTGCGGCAAAGTCATCGCAAATTAGTGAATTTGCGTTGCGGAACTAAGACCGCAAACGCAAATCTTTCCGCAAATTTCCCACGTGGCCACTGGCCAAGCCCGCTAGTGCTGTGACGCTGCTGTCACTGGCCGCCAATTGGCTGGCAGGCAATGTTAACTTAATTTAACTTGTGTAATGTAATGTGTGTACAGTTACTACAGTTACAGTACAGTCTTCTCTAACGTGTCTAAGTCTCAAAATTTATGAAATTCAAATGATTAAATTTATTATTTAATTTATTTAATATTTACTTGCAGGAGGTGTTTTTGTTCAATATAATATATCAATATATGTAGTATTTTTATTTCTTCTACAATAGTGATTTATTGTAATAAATTATTTAGCCTTGTTTTTAATAAAAACAAGGCTAAAACATTAAACATTAAAAAGATATAAAAACTTTTTATACCTCTTTAATGTTTTGGATACTTTTTATAGTTAAAATTGCGATTGCGGAATTTGCGGTTTGCGGAAGTGTTTGCGGAAGTGCCCAGCACTGTAAAAATTGGAAATATGGTTTG
Source organism: Bathynomus jamesi (assembly GCA_023014485.1). Classification (NCBI taxonomy): domain Eukaryota; kingdom Metazoa; phylum Arthropoda; class Malacostraca; order Isopoda; family Cirolanidae; genus Bathynomus; species Bathynomus jamesi. The sequence continues at coordinate 2,427,982 of JAJOZX010000027.1, read as the reverse complement.
CGTTTGCGGCACCAAAAATGGCAAGCAGTTTGCGGATTTGCGGTTGCGGAAGGTAAGGTTTGAGTTTGCGGATTTGCGATTGCGGAAGTGATTTTGAGTTTGCGGTGCCCAGCTCTGCTGTACAGTCTTTACAGCCACACCTACACTTTTCCTCCTAAGTATATATATTGTAATGTATATGGTGGTAAATTTTGACTTGGTCCGCAATCGATATGGACCGTGACTTATTTTTGGTTGGCAAGGTACTAGTATTGATGGATACCGTAATGAAATTGACTGGATTATTTGGATCTGATATATTTGCATGTCGGTTATAAATAGATATAGAGTGTAACATTTGTGGATAGTAGTCTATTATGACTTGATCCTCTGGATCCAGAGATTCTATCTTTAGTTTTAAATCGATAATTAATTAGTTTTAAATTAATAATTATTTAGTTTTGTAAAAATTGGTCGTTGCCAATGTACAGGCAATTTTTACATAAATTTCTTATGTTCTTGTGGTTCGGAACCCACGTTAAATTGTAGGTCCCCTCCGCCATCACGGAGGACATACAATGCACAATTACGAACACAGTTAGGTAGACCAACCATGAGTGGATCCTAGGGTCTTTGTTGGTCTGAAACATTATATATATATATATTATATATATATATATATATATATATATATATATATATATATGGGATGAATTTCACAATAAAACACGTGAAATGAATAAATGCTGCAAACCCACAAGGAAAAAGAAAAACGATTCCAAGGCCTTTCGTGTATTCAAAGCTACACCTCGTCAGGGAATGAAGATAAAAGGCGAGAAGCCCATAAATATATACAACGTACAGGAAAACCAAAACAATTAGCACATACTTAACAAGGGTTAATGAGAGGCAAAAGAAATTTTAACATGATGTCGTCAATGTTATACGTCCCCGCACTGTTATTGAAAGTGTTTTTAAAATGAATAAATGGACATTCTAGAATATTTCTTTCTATTATATCTCTGTTTTTAACAAGCGCTTTAGAACTATCCCACTTGATGCTATGGTTACATCTATACATATGGTTAAATAAAGCATTGGAAGTATTAGCTGTTCTACACGCATATTTATGCTGTTTTACCCTAATATCTAACGTTTTACCGGTTTGGCCTATATATACTGAGTTACATTGTGTACATCCAATCGAATACACACAGCCAACAACATTATCAAGGCTATTCTTTATTAGGCGTGATTTAACAGTATTATTATACTTAAAGATTACATTAATGCCAATTGCTTTAAGTACAGTTGGAAGGTATTGAAAATTAACATGGTAAGGTAGGCTAAGGATATTTTTACGCTGAAATTCCTTTACAATTACATAATTATAATACCTATTCTTGGCTTTCTTAAGACAGTTATCTAAAAATGAAGTAGGATAACATAATTTAGTACCAATATTCATGATATTGCATAACTCGGAATCTAAAAATTCAGGACTGACAACTCTCAATGCTCGAAGAAACATAGCAGAGAAAATAGAGGATTTAATCGAAGGATGATGGTCAGAATAAAAATGCACATAAGAGTTATTATTAGTAGGCTTACGGTAGACTTCATATTTGAACTGATTAGAGCATCTCCAAATTTTTAGATCAAAAAATAGGCTTCCATCATTTTCTTTTTCAACTGTAAACTTAATAGATGGGACTAAATTGTTGAGCCTACCAAGAAATAAGTCCACATCCAAATTATTAGGCCAAAGGCATAAAATATCATCTATATACCTGTACCAAACCAGGTTAAAATTAACAATCGTAGGCAAAATTCTACTTTAAAAAAATTCCATATATAAATTAGCTTGTACAGGTGAAAGGGGATTTCCCATAGCCAATCCAAACGACATAGCATAAAACTTATTTTCAAATTGAAATTTACAGTCTTTGACACAAAGCTTAATTAACTCAATAAGAGTGTTGTGTTGAACAGGGAAAGAATATTCAGAGATCTTATCTTTTAAAAAATCAAGTAGGTCATCAACAGGGACTTTTGTGAATAGCGAGCATACATCGAAGCTTACCAATTTGAAATTAGGGTCATTAGGGAATTTCAGTTTGTCAATAAGATCCATGCTATTTACAATATGTGACTCAGAAATAGAGCCAACTAACGGCGTTAATAAACTAACTCACCATTTTGATAGGTTACGGAGCCCACTGAGCTAACAATAGGCCTCATGGGATTATTAACTTTGTGTGTTTTTACTAAGCCGTACAGATATGGTAGTGACGGATTGATACTAAGAAACTGCTGTGAAAGCCCATTATAGTTATTTTTTAATATTTCTCTTAATTTTCTGTTAAACATTTTATTAACATCCTCCAATGGGTCTCTATTTAGAGGTTTGTACGTGTCACGATCACATAATAACGTATTCATCTTTTCAACATAACTGTTTTTGTCCATGATGACAATCGAATTGGATTTGTCCGCTTTAGTAATATGTAATGAATCATTATTTTTCAGTGTTTTTAGGGCTTTTTCAAACCTCAAAGGATAATTCGATTCAAACCTCATATTAAAAGCACTATACACACAACCTTTGGCTAAAGTCACCTCACTTTCGGAAATATTACTATGTTTTTCAAAATTAATAAAAGACTTAGCAATCAGTAAACTGCTGGGCTTTTTTGGGACTGAGAAACCTAACCCAAAGCCTACGCACATTTCGTATTGAAGTCTAGCTCTTGGGACGACAAGTTAACAATATTACTAAAATCACTTTTTTTAGTCCAGTGACTATTACGAATTAAATCCTCCAGTCTATTGTTTAATTTCCTATTCTGAGTTCTGCATCTTCTACGTAAGTTGTTGTAAATATCATCCAAAAGTGTACTTCTCCACGCATGAGGAACATATTACTAAAGCGGACAAATCCAATTCGATTGTCATCATGGACAAAAACAGTTATGTTGAAAAGATGAATACGTTTTTAAGTGATCGTAACACGTACAAACCTCTAAATAGAGACCCATTGGAGGATGTTAATAAAATGTTTAACAGAAAATTAAGAGAAATATTAAAAAATAACTATAATGGGCTTTCACAGCAGTTTCTTAGTATCAGTCCGTCACTACCATATCTGTACGGCTTAGTAAAAACACACACAGTTAATAATCCCATGAGGCCTATTGTTAGCTCAGTGGGCTCCGTAACCTATAAGCTATCAAAATGGTTAGTTAGTTTATTAACGCCGTTAGTTGGCTCTATTTTCTGAGTCACATATTGTAAATAGCATGGATCTTATTGACAAACTGAAATTCCCTAATGACCCTAATTTCAAATTGGTAAGCTTCGATGTATGCTCGCTATTCACAAAAGTCCCTGTTGATGACCTACTTGATTTTTTAAAAGATAAGATCTCTGAATATTCTTCCCCTGTTCAACACAACACTCTTATTGAGTTAATTAAGCTTTGTGTCAGATTGTAAATTTCAGTTTGAAAATAAGTTTTATGCTATGTCGTTTGGATTGGCTATGGAAATCCCCTTTCACCTGTACTAGCTAATTTATATATGGAATTTTTTTAAAGTAGAATTTTGCCTACGATTGTTAATTTTTTAACCTGGTTTGGTACAGGTATATAGATGATATTTTATGCCTTTGGCCTAATAATTTGGATGTGGACTTATTTCTTGGTAGGCTCAACAATTTAGTCCCATCTATTAAGTTTACAGTTGAAAAAGAAAATGATGGAAGCCTATCTTTTTTGATCTAAAAATTTGGAGATGCTCTAATCAGTGGTTCTTAACCGGGGGGCGCGCCCCCCTAGAAACAGGAATTTCTCTAATTGTATTTGTTATTCTCTTAACGAGAGCATGGGCTATATTGAGAAGTTATTGAGAATGTTTTTGATTGAAGGGGGGCGTGGAGGGAAGGACCAATTCCTAGAGGGGGCATGGTAGTAAAAAGGTTAAGAACCACTGCTCTAATCAGTTCAAATATGAAGTCTACCGTAAGCCTACTAATAATAACTCTTATGTGCATTTTTATTCTGACCATCATCCTTCGATTAAATCCTCTATTTTCTCTGCTATGTTTCTTCGAGCATTGAGAGTTGTCAGTCCTAAATTTTTAGATTCCGAGTTATGCAATATCATGAATATTGGTACTAAATTATGTTATCCTACTTCATTTTTAGATAACTGTCTTAAGAAAGCCAAGAATAGGTATTATAATAATGTAATTGTAAAGGAATTTCAGCGTAAAAATATCCTTAGCCTACCTTACCATGTTAATTTTCAATACCTTCCAACTGTACTTAAAGCAATTGGCATTAATGTAATCTTTAAGTATAATAATACTGTTAAATCACGCCTAATAAAGAATAGCGGTAAAACGTTAGATATTAGGGTAAAACAGCATAAATATGCGTGTAGAACAGCTAATACTTCCAATGCTTTATTTAACCATATGTATAGATGTAACCATAGCATCAAGTGGGATAGTTCTAAAGCGCTTGTTAAAAACAGAGATATAATAGAAAGAAATATTCTAGAATGTCCATTTATTCATTTTAAAAACACTTTCAATAACAGTGCGGGGACGTATAACATTGACGACATCATGTTAAAATTTCTTTTGCCTCTCATTAACCCTTGTTAAGTAAGTATGTGCTAATTGTTTTGGTTTTCCTGTACGTTGTATATATTTATGGGCTTCTCGCCTTTTATCTTCATTCCATGAAGAGGTGTAGCTTTGAATACACGAAAGGCCTTGGAATCGTTTTTCTTTTTCCTTGTGGGTTTGCAGCATATATATATATATATATATATACAGGGTGGGCGGAAAGTAGCTCCCTATTTTGGATTGGTAAAAAAATACGTATATTATTCATTTATTTCAGAAAAATAATATGAAAGGTAGGCTACATGGTAGGTTTTCTCTAAAATTCAATGTGGGCTCCAACTCTTTCCACCAGCTTCTGGGCCGCCCAGGAATGGCGTCCAATGACTTTAGCAGGAACTCCGGCGGGATGGAGGACATGACTTCCCGAATTCGGTCCTCCAGTTCTTCCAATGTCCTCGGTTTGGTGCGGTAGACTTCTTCCTTTACCCACCCCCAAAGAAAGAAGTCGCACGGTTACCGCTGAAAAACGGCAGAATCGGTTCAGTGTAACGGTGTGGTGTGGTATGACCTCAGATCAGGTTGTGGGCCCGTTCCTTCTGCGCAACACCATGAATGCTGAGCAGTACCTTGCTATGTTGCGAAACGAGGTCTGGCCGGTTGTCAGCACATGGGAGAAACATCGACGATCTGATATTTATGCAAGATGGCGCCCCTCCGCACTTCGCTCTTGTTGTCCGTGAGTGGCTGGATGCCCACTTCCCTGGGCGTTGGATGGGTCGTCGTGGTCCACATCAATGCCAGCCAGGAGCCCCGACTTGACACCGTGCGACTTCTTTCTTTGGGGGTGGGTAAAGGAAGAAGTCTACCGCACCAAACCGAGGACATTGGAAGAACTGGAGGACCGAATTCGGGAAGTCATGTCCTCCATCCCCGGGAGTTCCTGCTAAAGTCAGTGGACGCCATTCCTGGGCGGCTCCAGAAGCTGGTGGAAAGAGTTGGAGCCCACATTGAATTTAGAGAAAACCTACCATGTATGCCTACCTTTTCATATTATTTCTTCTGAAATAAATGGATAATATACGTATTTTTTACCAATCCAAATAGGGAGCTACTTTCCGCCCACCCTGTAGTATATATATATATATATATATATATATATTATATATTGAAAATATGGAGTTCCATAGTTGAACCTGATTGGTCAAAGGGAGGAAAACATTATCACATTGATGGTACCAAATATTTTGTTAATAATTAATCTGTTGCTAAATATAAATTGATATAATTATTCATTGAGGAATGTAAATATTATTAAATATAACATAATTGTTGATGTAATTAATATAATTATTCACTCAGGAATATAATTGGACCGTCGAAAGCCAGTTTGATCTATCTGCAAAAATATTAAGATTTTTATTTTCCTGCGGGTGATCTATATACATAGATCACTTTGTAACACGTTGAGTGAGCGAGTAACTCGTCAGTAATGCTTCGGGCATAACACTCATTCACTCAACGCTTTACAAAGTAATCATTGTACATAGTGATAAAAAGTAGAATAATTTCTCACCTTCAATTTATTTAAGATGTTCCTCGCTTTATTCTCAGCCGTATTTAAGAAAGTACCCCCACCCCGTGAATACCCAGAACAGCCGGCTATCCCCTAAATACCACGGTCTAGGTACCCCTTAGAAATAATGCTTTAGCTCTTCTTTGCAATAGATGATCTTGCGCTTCTTTTGATTCTTCTTTGTTTTTGTTCTTATTATTCAGTTTTCCCCCTTGTTTAGAAAGGGTCTTTATTATCTCGTTTATTTATTCAATTTAATCTCTATCTTATTTATATATGCGAGCCTGTCTTTGGGCATATATGCACCACCACCTGTAACAACAATAACAATGAAAGTAATGTATTAACAATTCAAATTAAAAGTGTTACTCCCCTGAGTATGTGTGTCCTTTTCTTTGAACTACTGGACACAACTCCACCTCCTCATCTGTAGAATAAGAGCGATTTAGTCACTCTTATCCTCTTCTCTTCCTCCTTCAGTTTTTTTTCAAACTCTCTCCTCCCACGTATCTTCTTATATTTTCTTCGGCGACTCCTCTCTTGGTCAACACATCCGCCACCTGCTCCAGACCTCGCACCCACTCCACCTCTGTCACTTCACCACTCTCCAAAGTTTCTTTAATTGCAGCTATATCAATTCTCAGCCGTTTACTACTGACACCAGTATTTGATTTTATCGCCTTCATTAGTGTTTTGCTGTCAGTTTTCACTCTTATTTCAATCTTTCTGCCCCCCACTATCTCCTTCCATAGTTGATTGTAGTAAATTCCTCCCTCAATAGCCTCTCCAACACTCAGTGCCTCAGCTTCAATTGTAGCTTTTGCCACTCTTTTTGCCTTCCTCGACTTCCACCATATTGGACATTTTCTTCCCATATCATCTGCTAATGATATTATGTATCCGATTTGAGTTTGTTCGTTCTCCACATTTCCAAACGAGGCATCTGCATATATTTCCCAAAATATTTTCTCTTCATCCAATTTTTCTAGGACGATTTCTCCCCTTGATCTTTTTGCCTTCACGATTTTTATTAATTTTCTCATATCCTGTGTCGTTCCCTCTTTAAATAGATCACTTACATCATAAGCTATTTCGGGTAAGATATGTTGTGATATCCAATTCAGTTGTCCCACAATTGATCGATAGAGAGTCAACTCTTTCCTTTTTAGGACTCTAAGACCTTGATAAAGCTTCCCTTCGGGTTCTTGTATACTCTCGATGTATTTCCTTTGCTCAATGAGTATTCTCTTTTCTTGTTGTCTTACGTGAACTCCTATATACTTGAAATTCTGCCTTCCTTGATCTCCCACCTTCAATTTTTCTTTCATCTTCGTAATAACTGTCTTAAGAAAATTATCATCTCCTCCGTAACAAAAATCGTCTACATGTGCACATAGGACTCCACTTACACTTCCTTGATCATCTTTCCAATAAAACATGTTTGGTTCCAGTTTGCTTTTAACTCCTCCAAGCTCCACCACCACCTTCACCACCTTCATATACCATGCTTTTGCCGCATCTTTAAGTCCGTAAACTGCTTTCTTCAACTGCCATAGAACACCACTTTCTACTTCACTGGGTGGTTTGACATACACTACTCTCTGTATTCTTTCTCCTTGTAAATATGCAGTTGCAATATCTAAAGTATGACACTTCCATCCCTTCTGATTAATTATGCATAGACACAATTTTAAAGTTTCTGGGTTACAAGTGGGTGCATCTTTTTCCCAGTCTTCCATTTCTTCCTCGAATCCTCTCGCCACCAATCTTGCTTTACAAATCCTTTTACCTGCTTTCACTTTTTCAGTCACCACCCACCTTGTGGACACACTTTTCTGACCAACATCTTCTACTTCTTCATACACTTCGTTATCTAGCCAGCTTTGTAATTCCTTTCGTTTGGCTTCCTCTACCTTTTCATCCTCAAAACCGAGCAGGACTTCCTCCTCGTCATCTATCTTCCTTATCTCTTCGTACTCTCTTAAATCAATCCAATCTTTCCTGCCGGTATTTATTTCTTGTATATTGTAGCTGTCTCCCCACTTTTTACTCGATCTTTTTCCAGCTAAACCCAAAATCTTCCATTCTTCTCGTTCGCCTGTTTCCTTATGCCGGGCCCTGACTCTATCTCCTTTTTTCAACTTAGGTATAATCTCTCTCTCTACCTCCTCCTCACGTTCATCTTCCTCATCTTCTACCTCATCTTCTATCATCTTCTGATTCCTCTTCATCTTCCATCGCCTCATCATCATCACACACTGGATCTCCTCCATCTCTTCTCACCATAACCATGTCCCTTTCTTCTCTGTCAAAGTTGTTGTTATCGATCTCCTCTTCCTTTTCATTACCTCTTTCTCTCTCTTCTTTCATGACTTCATTTGTTCCTTGAATCCGAGTGATATGCACTCGCGCCACTTGCCTTAATGAATCCCCATGCTTCACAATCACAGTTTTCCCATCTACGCCAATTACCTTTGCTGGTCCTCTCCACTCTTTTTCATTTTCTCTTTTGTAGTAGACCTCATCATTGATAATCACATCTTCTATCTTATGTACCCTTATATTTTTCCTCAGAGCAGTCCTTATTTTTAAACAAGATTCATTCTTAATGAATATTTCTCTTGCCTTATGCATCGCTTGTAGATTTTCCCTCACCATCTGTTCTTCATTTCCTTCTACAACACCACCAATGCTGAAGCCATCATTCAGAAGGTTCGGGTGTATCGGATTATGCCCAAACACTAATTGGTTTGGCGAAAAACCACCATAATTACTCAGACAATTCTTTGCCAACACCACCCATCCTAGAGCAATCTTAATGTTTACTTCTTCCGCCATCTTCCTCAAACTCTCCTTCAGTAATCCGACAGTCTTTTCACACAGTCCATTGCTCCATGGACTTTCTGCTGGTGTAGTCATCATTTTTATCTGCCATTTTTCACACATAATTCTCATTTTTTCGTTTTGAAATTCACCTCCATTGTCAGTCAGTATTTTTGCCGGTGTTCCGAAAATAGTCAACCATCCCTCCATCATTCCATTCATCACAGTCTCTGGTGTCTTGTCCTTTATCCACCTGGCTTGACAATATCTTGTCGCCATATCTACCATTACTAAGAATCTTCGTCCCTCAAGTTCTCCCAGATCAAGGGCTACCACCTCATTAAATTGTTTACTCCAACTCAAACCCACTACTGGCTTTGGTGGATTCTTCTTATATCTCTTACAAATATCGCACTCAGTTAGTTGTTCCAATAATCTGTTTTTCATCTTCTTTTTCTGCTCTTCCTCCAGTCCCTCACTCCATCCAGCATCCTCCGTCAACCTCCAAATTCTCTCTCCACTAGCGTGTCCGAATTGTAGATGTAACTTTCTTATGGCTGCACTAATCTCCTTATCTCCTTTTTCTTTCCATCCTTCTGTCCACACTTCTTCTCTTCTCCTTTGTGGTATCAAACCAATTCTCAGGTGTCCTCTTCTATCTTCTTTAAGCGTCACTTCTACGTTATTCATATCTCCTATCACCACCTTTTCCTCCTTCATGCATACCTTCATATCCATTTTACACATAGTTTCCTTCCCTATTAACCAGGGCACATCTCCTTTCAGTATTTCCGTTTTTATATACACTTTTTGTCCTCCTATATTGACAGGAATTTCCATGATGCCTCTTGATGGGAAGCTCGTCTTCCCAAAGGTAAAGACCTTTTTTGATGTTACAGTCTTTGCCCTCATTCTCTTAAGCTCCTCCTTATCCAACTCCATCACTATCTTTGATAGTCATAGTTCTCCACATACTGTTGATTTGCATCCAGTGTCTAAAATAGCTTCAATATCTCCCCATTCTTCTTCCTCAGTTATGACCCACTCACGTAAATCTTCTCTTCTTTCTCCTCCTCCTGTTCCTCGTGTTTCTTCTCTTTATCATTATCAGATCGACTAACCATCCCTTTGTTTTTATAATGCTTTGGACAATCATAGGCCCAATGCCATTCGGATTTGCAGATTGTACATGTTGTTACCTTTCCCTGTTGGTTCATCGGGTTTCTTCTTCCGGCTCCTTTCCTGCTCCAATTTCCTCTCCATCGACCTCCACCTCTATTGTTTAATCCTCTTCCTCCACCATATCCACGATTCATCTGGTCATGTTCCAACCACTCCTCTCCTTTTGCTTCCTCCTCCAAGGTTTCAAATATCCTCCTCATTATTCGTGTCACCGTTTCATATTTCATCTCCTCCTTTCCACATGCTGATAAAACTAATTGTTTTTGTTGTTCAGACAGGCTCGCTTGTTCCAGCACATGAAATCCCTTCACTTCTCCTTCAAACATCTCTCTACCTAATGTTGTTTTACAGTCCTTCGCGTTTTTTTCATACCGGAAAATGTAGTCCTTCATCGTTTCACCCACTTCCCTCTTGATCTTGAAATACTTCTTCATATTTTCATAATTCTCCATCAAAGTCTCCTTTTTATACACTTTATCCAGAACTGACAAAATAATTGCTGCACCGCTTCTTGTTTAAGACTTCCTCGACTAATATCTTCGGTCACCTCCCATGCCTTCCCTCCTAAATTCATCCTTATTTCCAAACCAGGGTATACCACTTCTTCGCACACGATCAACCAATCCTCTACTCTCCCTCTCCAACTTCTAAATTCTTCTTGCTTCCCGTTGAAATGTGGACATCCTCTTCTCATCCTCCAGTCTCCACTGTCTTTATTGCTCATGTTGTCGAATTCGAACCACGCTCTGCTACCAGTGATAAAAAGTAGAATAATTTCTCACCTTCAATTTATTTAAGATGTTCCTCGCTTTATTCTCAGCCGTATTTAAGAAAGTACCCCCACCCCGTGAATACCCAGAACAGCCGGCTATCCCCTAAATACCACGGTCTAGGTACCCCTTAGAAATAATGCTTTAGCTCTTCTTTGCAATAGATGATCTTGCGCTTCTTTTGATTCTTCTTTGTTTTGTTCTTATTATTCAGTTTTCCCCCTTGTTTAGAAAGGGTCTTTATTATCTCGTTTATTTATTCAATTTAATCTCTATCTTATTTATATATGCGAGACTGTCTTTGGGCATATATGCACCACCACCTGCAACAACAATAACACAATGAAAGTAATGTATTAACAATTCAAATATTAAAATGTTACTCCCCTGAGTATGTGTGTCCTTTTCTTTGAACTACTGGACACAACTCCACCTCCTCATCTGTAGAATAAGAGCGATTTAGTCACATAGATCAACCTCGAAAAGAGGAAAAGTATATTTGTTTTTGTAGAAATCACTCTGGCTTTCAACCGTTCAATTATTCTTAAGGTAATGTTTAGTTTTAGAAACTGTGATTTATTAATTCGGTAAATGATGCATTGGATTTACGCGTGCCGACATTTCATTTGGAATTACTTCTACAAATGGACTTTTGTTGGTTAGGAAGAGCAACTTTGCGGAAGTGTGCAGAATGGCCGCTTTTTCCATGAGGGAATTGATCAACGCCGCCCATCACGGACAAGTCTTGAAGCAGATGATCTTCGATCTTCTGGACAAGTTCTGCCACCATCTTTGCTCCCTCCCTATCTGCGTGACAGCTTGGCTCTGTTCTTACATGCAGGTAAGTTCTGAGACACTCGTACAACGGGACACGTTGGCTCAAAAGTTAAATTCTTTGTGAGAAGAATGTAACAAACTGAGGTAGATACAGTTGAAGATTGGTTCACACCAGAGAAGCTGCTTCATTATTTATAAGGATAGAATAGATTCAGTGTCATATTGAAAGGGGCTAATGATTTTTGTATGAGAGAACGTCAGTTTACATTTCTTGACAGTTTGATCAATCAAAAACTGGATTCGCTTGGGTAAAATTTAGGGGCCGACCGATAGTATTCCCAAAGTATCGATACCGATAGTTAGAGCAAAGTATCGGCCGATACCGATATCTGTCCAAAATATCAAAATAGGATTCAAAGAATGTAATTCGATACATGTACTGTAATTCAAAACATATATTTGAAGAAATGGAATTCACAAAATAAAAGTCATGTAATGGAAACAATATGTAATTAAAAAATTGTAATTCAAAAAATGTAACTCAATATAACAGTTCACTCAATAATCAAAATTGAGGAACTTCAGATTTTTGGAGAGGGTGATTTGTTCCTCAGCGTTGATTGCGGTGATGTTGGCTCGTTTCGCATTGATAACATCTCCAGCCGTTGAGAAAAGCCGTTCAGAGTCAACTGATCCAGAGGGGCAGCTCATGCACTTCTCAGCAACTTTGGCAATCTCCGGGAAATCAGCAGAATGTTCTCGCCAGAAAATAAATGGATCCCTATCCCCAGCGATCCGAGGTTGCGACCAATAGGCGTCCAGGGCTGCTTCCACTCGTGCGTCTGGGACAGTGAACCTCGTGTCTGTCTCACTCGTTTGGGGTTCTTCAACTATAATAGGACGAACGTGATCGTCGAGATCGCTACCTTCTGAATCGGAAAGGTTTTCCCAAAGAGCGATTTTCTTGGACGGAGAAACCGGACTACTACGGCGGCGTTTCACGGCAATTGGACCTCCAATACGCTTTCGTTGGGCCCCCTCCATGTGACTGCGTATCTCTTGTCTCAACAATTCCTTGGCCTTTTCTCGCATATCGTCGTCTATCAGCCCAGCTCCTTTGAATCGGGGATCAACTGCTGTGGCTAGCAGCAGTTTCTCATTTGAATTATGCTCTCGAAATCTCTGTTCGAGAGAATCGCTCAGCTGGCTCTTCAGAAACTTGACACCAGCATCATTCATTGAGCACGCTGCACAGATTCCTTTTGAAAAGAGATTTGACTGTAGGTAAAACTTATGATAAAAGCGAGTTTTCCTCACTGATTTTGAGCGTTGCAGTTTTGAAGACAGCAAGCACGTCAATAAGCTTGACCATAAGCTCCAATTGCGTTGAAGTCAACGTTTTTTCCAGGGGCCATTCAACGTCATATTCAATGATAGCCTGCTTTTGGGAAAGGAGTCGCTGCAACATTTCCAGGGTGTAATTCCATCTGGTTGGCACATCTTGAATCAGCTTCAGTTGAGGCAAGTTAAGTCTTCTTTGAATTTGATGTAGGCGCTGCGTCGCTTGCGGAGAGTGGCGAAAATGATCGACGATTTTCCGAGCCGTTGTCAAAAGATCAGCTACGCTCGGGAGGTTCAAGTAGCCATCCTTTATCACACACGAACACACGTAACTTCTCGAGCAGCCGGGAAGTTTCTATTTGGAAAACGCCCGTTTTTGAAACAAAAAACTATCGGTACCGATACCGATACAACCACCGGTCGATGCCTATTAAAATTATACCATTTACTGAAAATGTTGAAAATAAATTCATTTAAAAAACTGAAAAACTGAACTTTATATGGAGAGGGGACTTGAATATAAGGGCCGCCTGTAGCTCAGTGGTTACGGTGGTGGACTCTGAATGATGAGGCTCTGGTTCGCTCCCACCTGCTGGCTCCTGGGTTGAGTTGAGTTGGCCGCTTACCCGTACATCCGCGGGGTAAAGGTGACCCTCGGAGCACACTCATCTCGACATTTCCTGGTTACCTTTTTACTTGAATATAATTATAATACCATTTCAGTCCCAGTTTTTGAGGGACATTTTTTATATTTTTTTCTTTACTTGCATTAAATATATGGAGACATTATATATTTTAATTAAATAATAATAATAATAATTCTAAGGCCAGAACACTATCCACAACAGAAGTACAATTTAAAGCTATCTAATAGGTGGGGCGCGACCACACACACACACACACACACACACACACACACACACATGCGCGCGCGCACTAAACAGTCAAAACTATTACAATTTTATGGACTACTTCCCTCAAAATTTTCTCTTTTCTTTGTCGTTAATAGCAAGTGGATGGTGAGGAAGCATTTTTGGCACAAGAGTTCCTCCATTACATGCAAACGAAAATGGTTTCTCATGATAACGTAAATTCGTCATTGGAGACGTTCAAAGACAGGTGAGTTTACCCCTAATTCTTGTACCATATTATATAATATATTAGTATATATATATATATATATATATATATATATATATATATATATATATATATATATATATATATATATTAGTCATGCGGTTTGCTTCTACAAAGCTTCAATTTAATATTTAGGAGAAATCCAATGACAAGGAGGAATGTAAATGCCATGAAAAGTCTTCTTTAATGCGCAACGTTTCGAGCAATACGCTCATCATCAGGCTAGATAATAACAATATGAAATTAGAATCAATAAATAAATGTGAACAAGACAAAATAATTTCTATAATTTCTATATATATATATATTATATATATATTATATATATATTATTTTTTTTTTTTTTTTTTGTGATGAACTCTTCTGAATCGTAAAATATTGGATATTTATTGTAATTTAAAATATTTTTCTTTAAGATCTAATTTGATGTCTGAGATCATCAATCATATGTCTGATATCATGAGTAGACCAACAGTGTCTAACCTAACTTCGAACAAGAACTCTCTCAATACACCTGTGCCACTAACTGACATTTTGGAGGTGGTGTGGACTGAAATTAAAAACGCAAATGGAATCTTGACCCAAAGAGCGCTTCACTTGTCCAGGGACCTGCTAAGATTAGGTGGTGTGAAATGGTTTGTCACCAATTTCGCCAAGGTGAGGGTACATTCATGCCTCGTTAATGCGTTTGAATAAATCTCACGAAATACCCCGAAGGAACCGCGTAAGATAACTCGTCGTCATTTTTCTCAAATGAGTAAACACTTGGATGGAAAAGCAGGAAGCTAGTTGCTAGTGGGACTCGAACCCGCGTCGCGTGGTTTCAGTGAGTGATCGTACTGATCACGCCATCCGCTTCATTGCCTTTTCACTTTCCATCTTATTTAAGTGCGGTTATTGCACTTAAAGCGCATTTGAATAAACGCCTTTAACCCTTTCGGAATGACTCGCGTCACGTGACATTCTTTCATAATGACATCAACAACTCCCAGTCCATACTTCGAATATCAAACAAGAAGCTTTGCAGCGCACTACGAAAAATATTTGCTTCTAAATAACCAACATTAGTCATGACAAACGCGTACTCGTCATCGTAGTGAAGGGGTTAAAAAAATTGGTAACATCCTGAACCCCTATTGCCCCCCACGGAAAGGGGTGGACGTGAACTCCATGTAAGAGTCATCTGAGCCTGGACATTCACAGAGTAGGTAGTTGGCGTAACTCCATTTAACCGCGACGGATGTGGAAGTCGAACCCGGACCTTCACAACCCAAGGCCAATCTCAAACCAACTGTAATTGATACAACTAAAACATGAAACGTGAATACGCCTTATTAGGAGTCACTATGGGAGGAGTGATTATTGATTATCCTTACAGTCAGCATTGGACAACGTGTTCGAGAATGAGTTGATGAGGTCGGTGGATGTTGTGTTTGGACTCTTCCATTTAGACATTGTCAATTGCACCCTCAATTATCTCGTTTTCACACTGCCAAACTACATATGCGGACCTTCGTCAGGTAACTTATTTTTTGCAACTTGAGTTATAGAATAATAACGTAAATAAAAAAAATTACACCAAATATTCAATAATTTACAAAGATAACCTCCCCCAGCATGTATGGTATCAAGTCAGTTAGAGCCTGTAACCTTTCTGTATGAATTGATTGCCATTCTAAATCGACAATATACTTGGCGTGCATGGTTGGTGGCTTCGCTTTTTAGACATCATATTTTAGTCGTTTCCGCAAATGCTCAGTGGGGTTTAGATTGAACCCTCCCACTCTGCTCCTGCCTTCTCTTCAAGTAAACCTCGTTAAGTATTGCAGTATGTTTTGGGTCGTTGTGTTGCTGGTAAATGAATCCTCTCCCAATTAAACGAACTTCACTCGGCCGTGCTTGCTGAACCGAAGTTTTTGTGGTAGTGCATCTTATGTCCATCAATTGTTACAATCTTGATCATTTACTTTAGTTGAACTGAAACAATCCCATACCATAATAGAACCACCACCATGTTTCACAGTTTTACCGATACAATTAAATTGTAACTTTTCATGGCTACGCCGTCTCACACACTTGCGCTTTTCATTTCCGAAACCTCAGTTTCGACTTCATCACCCCACAGAATATTCCTTCATTCATCACATTTGTTTTAATGTTCCTCTGCAAACTCGGGCTTCTTTTTCTTATTCACATCATTAATCTACGACTTTTTAAGGGCACACATTTTCTGCAGCCAATGTTCTTGAAGCCCTCTTTTTACAGTGGCGTCTCTTTCTGCAATTCTGTGGTCTTCCAGAATGGTTGGAGAATGGTTCTGGAGTTGTCTTAAATGCAATTTGCTGAAGAGAGTCTTTGAATAATACGATCCTGTCTTGTTATGAGTAACAAAAGTGCTATTTTTATACTACCACTGAAATTTGTGCTATTAATTCACGTGTTAGCTCTGCTTACTTAGTGGTACAGCTAACATTTTCTCTAGAATATTTCACATACTTAAGAGAACTACAGATCAGTTGATATTTTATTACTCTTAGCACATGTGGCCTCTTGTGGTATTAAAACAAAGTAGGAGTAATAAATTCTGAAGTAAATGTAAGATTCTGTAGTAACCGTAACAACTGGCGAGGCATCACTCTACTTTCAATTCCGGGGAAAGTGCTGAGTATTATCATAATGAATGGATAAGAATTGCTGTAGATGAGCTGTTAAGGGAAGAACAAGCAGGATTTCGCCAGGGGAGTTCATGTGCAGACCAAATATTTGTTCTGAGAAACATCATAGAACAATGCACAGAATGGCAGAATCCTCCTCTTATGAACTGTATTGACTTTGAAAAAGCATTTGATTCAATACATAGGCCCTTCCTTTGGGAAATACTAAGATGCTACGGATTCCCTGAGAAAATAGTTGGTGTGATCAAATCTCTCTATGCAGATACTCAGTGCTGTGTTAGAGTTGGAGGGTCATTAACCGACTGTTTAAGGTAACAACTGGAGTGCGGCAAGGAGATGTTTTATCCCCTGTACTGTTTATATTGGCACTTGATGGGTAATAAGAAAATTGGAAATAGGACTGAGAGAACAAGAAGGTATTGAATGGGTGGAAGGTAGAAGGCTGATGGACCTGGATTATGCGGATGACTTGTCTTGTAGAAGGCATGAAAATTGCAACCGAAAACCTAGCACAAGAATCTGAAAAGATAGGTTTGAGAATAAGTAACAGAAAAACAAAGGTAATGGAGGTGCAGGTAAATGACCAAAGACAGATAGAGCTCACTGGTGTAGCCTTGCAAGAAACTGGCCATTTTGAATACTTAGGCAGTATTTTATGCAGTGATAAAGAATAGACATGTAAGAAGGGAAGCGAATTCAAGAATAGGTAAGGCTGCAGCAGTTTTTAGGAGCATGAATAAAGTATGGCAGGAAGACTCCTTAAACGTCAAAATTAAACTGTTCACTAGTACAATCGTTTCCATTCTTCTTTATGGATGCAAGACATGGAAGAGATTAAAGGAAATTGAGAATAAATTTCGGAGGTTCGAGAGCAACTGCTTGAGAAAGATCATGAAAATAAGGTGGTATGAACATGTCAGTGAGGAGCAAGTGAGAAGACGAAGTAGACAAAGATCGATAGTAGAAATTATAAGGATAAGATGATGGAGGTAATATGGGCATGTATTAAGAATGGAAGATGCAAAAATACCAAAGCAAAGTTTAATGTGGCAACCAGATGGGAGGAGGAGATTATGAAGGGTTACATGGAGAAGAACCATAAAAAGAGACATGGAAAGTAAAGGCCTGAGCCAGGAAGATATCCAAGAGCTGGTGCATGACAGAAATGAGTGGAGAAATTTCACTGCTGCCCTAAGGACAATTTGATGTCCGGGAAGGATAAGAGAACTAAGAGAAGAGTGAATGTAAGGATCCTTCCAAATTTAAATAACAGCAAATTATAGGCTATATGAGAGAGACTTGGCCAGACTGCTCCCTATTGTAGGAGTATTAATGTAGATATAATTAGTTCCGTAGGGCATAAAAATTTCGCTCAAAATATTAGTATATGAGGTCCTAGGAAGAAGTGGCTAAGCGACAAAAGTAAAAAACCTCAGAAAACGCAGTTAAAGTTGTAACAAATTTGAAAGTGTCATAACGTTTGAAGATATTTTAACAAAATATGTTTAAAAGTTCAAAATTACGGCACTTTCAAATTTGATACAACTTTAACTGCGTTTTCTGGCGTTTTTTACTTTTGTCGCTTAGCTACTTGTTCTTAGGAGGGCCTCGTATATTAGTGCATACGAGGTTGCTATAATGAAGGGGCCTTTATTATAACTGAGGGTCGGCATTTCTGCAACAAGATAGTCACGTTTTTTGCGATTTCTTGTTGTGCTGTCCTATATTTTTGCTTTATTTTTTTCACTTTGTGCCTCTTCCTATTTTTTTTCAGGTCATTAAATTCTTTCTCACGTATTGAACGGAGATGATTCTTAAGGCTTGTTGTACTGTGGCCTTTCCGGGAATAGATTTCGTGACACAACTGACACTAAGCTATTTTGTTGTCTTTGGAAACATTGTCCAGAAATATTTACTAGTAACGTATCAAATTAACGCTATTGAACGTAAGTTTGCAATGGTAGAGGTCTGAAGAAATTGTAATTTTTAAAAATTTATCTGAATTCTGAAACAAGAACAAAAAGTAGTATCGTAAAAATTAAAAACAAATGGCAAAAAGAGTGCGCTTAAAATTTAACGCCATCATCAGCCATACTCTGTACTGAACGGACGCATTTCCTGAGCTCTCTGATATTGCATCTACTTTTGCATATTGCTGAGAATTTTACTTTTGGAAAGTTTTGAATTTTGTATACTTGCGTTTATATTCACGTTGTTATAGTTAAGTAATTTAATATTAGTGGTTTTTAGCGATTTAGAAGTTTTCATAGCGTGCCGGCTTAATTTAACTTACACTTGTGACGGTTTAAACTAATTTTTAACTGCGTGATGCCGTCGCAGAAAGCGTCGTGTGTTAGGTGTAGGGTAAACCGGTGGTATTCGGAATTTAAGGATTATAACGGCGGTCCTATGGCGATTACCGAGAGATCAGTTTGTTTCTTTTGCGAGTTCATGGAGGAATTAGTTGACATAAAACGCAGTGTACGTGAGATAACCGAAAGACTTGCAACGCTTGATGAGGGCAGGGGTAGGGCTACGGTTGACGGAAGCCGAACCAATACTAACGTTGAAGACGTTAGTAATTTGAAGAGTGAGGTGCGTAACCTAGTTTCTAGTTTAGGTAGCTTGTCGGGAAGGTTGGATAGGGTTGAGGAAGAGGTTAATGTTAGTCCGAGAGTAGTAGATGGGGAGGGATTTAGAGAAGTTAAGGGTGGAACTAGGCCGCGTACGTTAGGTGATAAGAATCCCCACCTTATCGAGGTTTCGAACCCTTTCGCCCGTTTGGAAAGGGACGTGAATGAGGGGGAAACTATTTTAATTGGCCACTCTTTAGTGCGCCACATGGACAAAGAGTTCGTTGAACGGCATCCAACCAAGAGGAGGAGGGTCTGTCTCCCAGGGTCCAGGGTTGACAGAGTTAGAGACGAAGTGGATAGGATTGACGTTGCTTCCCGTCACTCGATGTTGGTGACGATGGTAGGAGGCAACGACTCGTATAGGCCCGATACGAGAGTGCCTGACCTTTTGGAGAGATATAGGGGATTAATTAGGTCCCTGAAGGCGTGGTCAGATAGGTCTTTAGTTTTAGGTATTACCCCTAGGCACGGGTTGGGTCTTAGGATTACGTCAAAAACAATATTTTTGAGTGCTAAATTAGAAGAGATTTGTGCTGAGGAAAATGTACCCTTCGTAAAGCTGTGGTCCGAATTCAGTGATCATACCCTTTTTATAAAAGATGGGGGGGTGCATTTTAATGAAATAGGTTAATAGACGAAAACGTGCGAAAGCTGTATAGGTCGAAGCCTTCTTTAAACGTTGTGGGTCCGGGGAACGCGGGCCTGACGTGAAAAATAGTTTAAAACGCGGGCCCGTGGTAAAAAATAGTTTAAAACGCGGGCCCGTGGTAAAAAATAACTTAGTCTTTTATTGTAACGCGCGTAGTATTAGAAATAAATTAAATGAAGTTAAGGCGATAATTTATTCCGATAACTACGATATAGTTGCTATCATTGAAACTTTGTTAAATACCGTGACTCGGGACTTGTTGGGGGAACTTGATATACCGAGTTTTAAACTCTTTACTAATGATAGGTTACATAGGTTTGGTGGAGGCGTTTTGCTGTACATTCGTAATTCCCTTAGGGCTATCGAGGTTAAGTTAGATTTTCCGGCAGCAATTAATGCGATATGTGTTGAAGTTAGGGCGCGTAGTATTAGTTTTAATTTTGTTGTTGTTTATAGACCTCCCGTTCAACCCCTCGATACAGATACTAGATTTTACTCACTTCTTGGTAACTTTATTGACAATCGGAATAGTATAATTGTCGGAGACTTTAACTGCCCTAATGTTAATTATGAGACTTTTACTGGTAATGATGAGGGTTTGAGATTGATCGAGTTTATGGAAGGTAACTTTTTACGACAGATGGTTACCGAACCAACGCGTGGTGATAATATTTTAGATTTGGTGATGACTAGGGCGGTCAAAAGTCAGTAAAGTCAAATTGTTTCCTATGGGACACTTCGCTGAAACGACTGAAAATGCAATAAAAACACCTGTAGGGGGTATATTACCAAAGTTAATAGGTCAACCAAAAGTCAACTTTTACCTGTTCGGTCAAAAAATAGCAATGAGGTAAATAAAGTCAATTTTTTGGAATAAATAATTAAAATAACTAAAAATTGGCATATGAAACCATTTCTTCTATCAACCTTGGCGAAGATATGTGTTCAGTCAAACAATACATTGAAACAAGACTCAAGACAAATGGTATTTGTGAAATAATTAACCTCAGTAGACCTGAAATCTCACCAACAGTTTATGGTCAGCTTTTGCAATGTCAACCAACAACTGCCGCTGTAGAGAGATCTTTCTCTATGCTTAATAAATTATTAAGTTAAAGGCAACTTTATAAGTCAATTTTTTCAATTCGTAAGGTCAACTTTCTTAATTTTTTCGGTCAACTTTTAACTGCCCTAGTGATGACGAACGGCGAGAATATAGTCGAAGGTTTAGAAATAGGCGAGAGTTTAGGATGTAGCGATCCTCAAATTCTTAGGTTTAAGTTGTTGATAGAAAACACTAATGATAGTAACGTAATAGAAGTCCCTGATTTTCGTAGGGCTAATTTTGATAGTTTTGCGGATAGGATGAGAGTAGTGGACTGGGATAACTTATTTATGGGTAATGACACAAATTTGCATTGGGTGGCGTTTAAAGAAAGTTTTAGGAATATTGAAAGGGAGTTTATTCCTCGTAGGCCCAAGCGCGCTAGAAATCATGGTAGGCCGAAGTGGTGGACTAGGGAAATAGGCGAGTTCATAAACGAGCGTAATAGAGAGTATAGATTTAATACGCGCAATGGCACGGCAGCTAACTTTAATAGATATATCGAGCTTAGACGTCAGGTTAAAAGATCAGTTAGGAATGCCAAGCGTAATTTAGAGATACTTATAGTTGCGGATAGTAAACATAATCCAAAAAAGTTTTTTGAATACGTTAATAATCGTAAGTCGATAAAAGATAACATAGGCCCTCTAGTGGATGTTAATGGCGCTTTGGCTTCTGACGCTTAGGCGATGGCGGGTATTTTCGTTAACTTTTTTGCGACAGTTTTTACCGTAGAAGACGTAAATAATGTCCCCGACGTGGACGATATCGTTCCATTTAGTAGCGAGACTATTTTGGATGAAATAACTGTTTACGAGGGTGAGATTGCGCATTATACCGATAGGATAAAAGTTAGCAAGGCTCCAGGCCCTGACGCTTTTTATCCCAGACATTTGAAAGATTTGAAAGACGTTATCGTATGCCCCTTAACGAAGATTTTTAATCAGTCACTCGAAACGGGGATTATTCCTGAAGACTTCAAATTAGCTAACGTCACGCCTATTTTTAAAAAAGGCGACCGCGCAGTAGCTAGCAATTATAGGCCCATTAGCTTAACGTCAATTGTCGGTAAACTTTTGGAATCCGTGGTCAGAGATCGTATCATCGATCACTTAGAAAGTAGAGATTTGATTAATAGTAGTCAGCATGGGTTTCGACGTCATAGGTCTTGTTTAACCAACTTGTTAGAATTTTATAACGAAATAGTGCGCGAATACGATAGGCATAGAGCGGCTGACTTTATTTATTTAGATTTTAAAAAGGCGTTCGATACAGTTCCGCATAGGAGATTAATTGCGAAGGTCAAAGCGCACGGTGTACGCGGTCAGGTAGCTAACTGGTTAGAAGAATGGCTTCGTGCTGGGAGGCAGAAGGTAGTAATTAATGGTAGTGAATCGGGGTGGTTAGATGTAGGTAGCGGTGTCCCACAGGGTTCAGTGTTAGGCCCATTGCTATTAGTAATTTACATTAACAACATAGATGTAGGATTGACTAGTAACGTGTCAAAATTCGCGGACGATACTAAAATAGGCGGTAAGGTTGTTAACGAGGACGATAGAAATAGGCTCCAAGACGATGTAAATAGGATTATGGAGTGGACGGATAAGTGGCAGATGCAATTTAACGTAGACAAATGTAAAGTTTTGCATATAGGTTCTCGTAACAATAATTACACGTACACGATGGATGATAGGGAGTTGGCGAGCGTTGACGAGGAAGTAGATTTAGGCGTACGCGTATCTAAGAATTTAAAGGTTAGGAACCAGTGCCTGGAGTCTTGCGCAAAAGCTAATAGGATGTTGGGCTTCATAGCGCGTAATTTCGAATTTAAATCGAAGAATATTATATTGCCCCTTTACAAGTCCCTAGTCAGGCCTCATTTAGAATATGCCGTTCAGTTTTGGTGCCCGTACTTGCGTGAGGATATTGATAGGTTAGAAAGGGTTCAGCGTCGTGCCACGAAACTAATTCCGTCATTGCGGAATAAGCTTTATGAAGATAGGATTAAAGAGTTAGACCTGTATTCATTCGAAACTAGGAAATTAAGGGGGAGCTTATTGAAGTTTTCAAAATCGTTAATAACATCGATAACTTAAATTTTGACAAATTGTTCACTTTCGATAATAGTAATACTCGTAATAACGGATTTAAGTTGCGTGGCAGACGTTTCATTACTAATATCGCTAAAAACTTCTTTACGTTTAAAGTAATTGATAAATGGAATAATCTTCCCGCGCCCGTCGTGAACTCTACCAGCGTTAATGTGTTTAAGAACCGTTTTGACAGACATTTTAAAATATTAGCGTTGTTTAAAATAAAATAACAATTAGCAACAGGAGCCCTGGGTGTGGTGTCGAGAATGAGTCTGTTGATGATTAATGCCAGCGTGTGATGCCAGCAATAAAAAAAAAATATAAAAAAAAATAATAGACTAACAAGAACGTAGATGTAGCTCGTAGCGTAAACTAACCCACTTTTTGTTTAACTTTACCTACTTTTTCTTTTTCTTATCCTCTCCTTACTTTGCATGTCTGTAACTCTCTTTTCTTGCATGTTTGTAGTTTGCATGGTATGACAGTGAGTTAAGACTGTTTGCATGGTTTGTAAGCGTTCTTATTTTACTTCTTTTCATCTTTCACCACTCTCCTATTCTCTCCGACTATTTTTCTCTCTTGTCGGCAGTGGCCGGCGGATGATGATGGTGAGTCTTTTTTCTCTTTTTCTGAATGAATGTTAACCCACGAGTGATAGGTGTTCCTCCATACTTAACTCCTTATTCTCTTCTCTTCTCTTAACCCCCTACTCTTTCCTTTCTCTCGGGCTAACCTTAGAGTGGATCTTAGGGTCTTTGTTAGCCTTATCTTCTGTAGATCTGTAGATCTTCTGGGCAATTTATTTTTAGCTGTCTTGCTTTAAACTCAAGCTGTAATCTTGCTCTGGGCAAGCTGATACAAAAATCTGGCTAAAGGTTAGCTACATCTTGACTTCAACCCAATAACCAAACCCCCTCTGGAGTTACTCAGGATGATTTATGTAAACAGCCAGATGACGCCACCAAAATCTACTATTCTTACCCTGTATCCCCAAAATTCACATGTGAAAAAAAACTATAGGGTTATGGGTTGATTGCCCGATACCCTCATCCGTTGGAAATTTCCAGCAGATTTCAGTGGAGAGTTAACGACAAAAGCCCTACGTTTTTTCGTTAGAGAGTTATGTATATGTAGGTCTTCAAAGGACCTCTCTATGTTTATTTGCCTTCGGTATTTGCGCTGCTTAATGGTAAAGAAAGGAATTGCCTTACCTTATTATTTCGTTGGGCCTCGCTTCTGTTTGTAGGACGCGACGATGTTTTTCGATGTAGGGCCGCGGTACGATAGAGTTACACAATGAGTTGATTTGATGTAACTATCAGGTCATCCAATAAGTAATGTCGTTTTTTAGATCGGAATTTGAAGGACAAAAAAAACTCAACTGAAACTTTTTAATCTAGTATATATTTTCCATCGGAATCAATGACACTCTGCCAACATCCTACAAGTTTTTCAATGCCATGTTTATAAAATTCAGGCGGTTTTGAGGCAAAAAACGTACAAAGATTGGTGTGCAGGTCATCTAAAAAAATATACTTTCTCGTCAAGATAGTTTTGCAGACTCCTGAAGAGATGATAATCTGAAGGTGCAAGGTCTGGAGGATGTGGAGGTTTTTCCCACCCAAGCTCCTCAATTTTTGCAGAAGTAATCCGAGATGTATGAGGACGTGCGTTGTCGTGGTGGAACACGATTCCTTTCCGATTAACCAAAGGAGGTCTCTCTTCTTTTAGTGCAGTGTTCAATCGATCCAGTTGTTGACAGTAGACTTGAGCGGTGATTGTTTGGTTGTGTGGTAAGGTTTCAAAGTGTATTACACCACCTTTATCCCACCAAACACTAAGCAACATCTTCCGAGGGTGAAGATTTGGTTTTGGCTGTGGTGTCGCTGGTTCTCCGGCACAAACCCACTGTCGACGGCGCTTAACATTCTGGTACAGTATCCACTTTACATCACCAGTAGGGTAGGTTGATTTTGGAACTGTGATCTTGGACTAGTCTAGATAGAAAGGTATTAATGTATAAAAAACGTTGCACCAACTCATATTTGTGAAAATGATTGTATTTTTTGAGGATTGTTAATTATTTTTAAGTTGTAAAATTGCCGAATTTTACGCGTAAAATTGCGCGCGCGGCATTCGCGCAATGTAAACAAACAAAATATCGGACCTTATTTCATCAAAATAATCAATTAAAATTCGGCGTTTTTAACAAAACGATGCTTGAAACTTATTGTAAATGCATTACACTGCCCAACACCAATTTTGCTGATTTAATTCTAACACCTGTTTTTAGGTAACTTTGGTGTGCTGATTTCAAAAATCACCTTAGTTTTTGCCTATCACGTCAGGTTTTCGAGCAATCAAATACGGATATTTTGGAGATATCGCATTTTGGCAGGGTTATGCCCAATTTTTTTCTTTTCAAAAAATAAGTTTTTACATACTCAGAATCAGCATGGAAAAGTAAACAATTGTGCAGGGAGTGAACTTTAATATACAATGGTAATATTGACACACAAAGTGATTAAAAGTGTTTAAATAAGCAAAAAATGAATCCATGATCATGACGTCACGCTCACACCTGGGGAAATCACAGATACCCAAGATTTTAATATGTTGTACATGACCTTTAGATTTAATGCACAGATTTGCGTATTCCACAACTAAAATTTTAACAGCAAAACAGCTGTTACCAGGTCTCAAAAATCATCAATTTTGATAAGCGCCCTTCATGGATCACCCAAAATAGGCATATTGCATTGCACGAAAACCTGATGTGATGGACAAAATCTAAGGTGATTTTTGAAATCAGCACATCAATATTATCCAGAAACAGGTCTTAGAATTAAATCGGCAGCAAAAAATTTTTTTTTGTTGGGCAGTGTTATAGATGTTTATTAGTGTATTATTTTGTATTTTTTAATGATATTTACCTATAAAATGTGTATTAAATTGTTATTTTATGATGCGTTCATTTAATTGTGTTTATTTTCAGATATTTCATGAAAATGGGTAAAAAACGGAAGTCTGCAGTGTTAACTCGAAGTGATAGTGCCAAAAAATTCAGTGGCCAGCCTTCCCCTTTGGATAAAACAGAGCCTCCTACCCTCCGCCAAGTTATTCAGTACATTTATTTCCTTCAAAACAGCCACCCGGACTTGAAAGACTATGATATTGCTAAAATGATAGCAAAGGATGTGATTGAGATCTGGCAGGCAGTGAACCCGTGGCTGCCCCTGTATGAGGAATATTATGTAGTGAAATTGGTGGATAAAGTGTGCTTCAAGAAAGTAAGAGATAAACAGGAAATCTCTACAGTCCAGGAGCAGAATCTGGAGGAAAAGCTGGATAAACTTTTTGACATTTCTGCTTGCACCTGTAAGCTACCTGTTCGTCCCTGTGATGACAATGCTGTGAAGTGCAAGAGAGAAAATTGTCAAACACAGCACATAATCTGCACTTGTCCTCCCAGTAAGAAGGTAATGCTATTATTTTTTAAACTTTTAACTGGCCTAACTTAGTGCGATTAGGTGCCTTTTAAATGGAAGGAAATTCAATGCTTGTAATTGAAAAATATCCGCATTTTCCTCCTGTAATCTTCCTTTCCCCGCCGCTGGTAATAGAAATTAATAATCAATTTTTTTTCAGGATTTTATCTCTTATTTTAGATCCGCTATTTAATATACTTAATATTTCAGGTTCCAGTAGAGGAGAGGGAATACTTGAGAGATCAGAGGGCCAAAATAGGACCCAAGGGCTCTTTCCAGCTGGGATCTGTGGATAAAGCTGCTGTGAAGAGAGACCAGAGAGCTGCAGCTGAAGCAGAAAGATTACAGAGCCAGATTCAACAGCAGCAGGAAGTGGATTTGGCCACTTCTGCCTCCACACCTTCACAAGATATTTCTTTTGAATCCAGCTCAGGAGAATCAGGAGAGGTAATATATTTTTTTTCTTATATCTTATCCTATTTTTACCCAAATTTATCCCTACTTTTTGTCCCCATTTCCCCCCTTTTTTCCCCCATTTTCGCTTTAGTAATTTATTCTTTTTTTAGCCCATTTTCGCCGACTTTTTACCTGAATTTTTCCCCCCTATTTCCCCCCTATTTCCCCCCTATTTCCCCACTTTTTTCCCCCCATTTTCGTTTAAGTAATTTTTTCTTATTTCCGCTCATTTTCGTCGATTTTTACCCATATTTTTCCCTACTTTTTCCCCTATTTTCCCCTATTTTCCCCTATTTTCCCCTATTTTCCCCTATTTTCGCTTTAGTAATTTATTTTTTATTTTCACTTCAGCCATCTGGTGGTGAAGCTGAAGAGTTCAAGCCAAGGAGGCACCCAAGTGGAGGTTACAGTTTTTTGAAAACCCCCAGATACGCCATGGAACTGATCAGGGGTGATGTTTCTTCCAATCTTGGGGCAAGTCTTGCTAATGCCTTCCTCCTGGACTTACAAGCTATGGACCTGCTTAAGCCTGGCCTTGATGTGAAACAGATAATAGTTGATAAATCGAAAATGGACAGGGAAAAAGCTAGAATGAAAGTGAAATGTGATGAAAAGCACAATGAGGGTCTGGAAAAGTTAGTCTATATTGGGGTTGATGGGAAAGTTGACAAGGACACTTTGCTGTACAGAGAAGTTAAGGATGAAAATGGGGAGACTAAGCTGAAGAAAGGAAAGGGACGAGAGCACCATTTGACTTTCA
This sequence comes from Bathynomus jamesi, assembly GCA_023014485.1. Lineage (NCBI taxonomy): Eukaryota > Metazoa > Arthropoda > Malacostraca > Isopoda > Cirolanidae > Bathynomus > Bathynomus jamesi. The sequence continues at coordinate 2,399,903 of JAJOZX010000027.1, read as the reverse complement.
CAAAGGAGCCGGGAACTGAAAGTGGAACATATCTTACTCACAGAGTCATCCCAATTAAAGGTGCGACTGGAGTTCTTCTTGGTGAAGAAGTTGCTAGTGTCTTGGAGGAGTTTAACAGTGTTCATACCCTGAAAGCTGTCCTCCTTGACAACACAAATACAAACACTGGCTGGGAGGGAGGCCTTGTAACAGCTCTGGAAAATAAAATTGAGCGGAAATTGCACACCATTGGCTATTCACTCCATCAGAATGAGCTTCCTTTCAGAGCTGTTTTCAAGCATCTTGATGGCAGTGCCAAAAGTCCCACTGCTTTCACTGGTCCGCTGGGAAAACTGTGAAATTGACTACCAAGATCTGCCACAAGTGGAATTCACCAAACTCAGTGGCCCTCTGGATGACATGGAATTTGCTGAGGAGACACTGAATGATCTCAGTAGCGACCAGAGGCTTCTTTTGGAGTATGTGCTTGGAATTTCCAGGGGCAAAGTCAACCCAAGATTTGCTGCCTGGAAAATTGGACCATTAAACCATGCAAGATGGTTGACTTTGGCAATTAGATTGATGTGTCTGTGGACCAGAGGTGCTTACCCTCCGGAACTACAGGATAAGCTTTACCAGGCCATCAAGTTCATTGTGGAAGTGTATGCAGTCAGTTGGTTTGAGATCAAAAGGGACAGCAAGTTCCACAATCAGCAGCTGTACATCTTCAACATGATCCAGAGGATCAAGCAGCAGCCTGAAGAAATCCAGGGTGTTGCTTTCAAGAACCTGAAGTACAATGCTTTTGCCTTGCTGCCCGAGAATGTGCTGTACTCCATGATGAAGTCTGATGACTTGGAAGTGAGAGAAGCTGCTCTCAAGAAAATTCTGTCCATCAGGTAAGCATTTATTAATTTAAAAAAATGTGAAAACAAAAATTTGATTATGGGGATTTATTTAATAAAAAAAAGGCCCGAGTTCTATAAATCCCCATAATCGAGTTTTTTTTGACATTTTCTTATCCCAATTCCCCCCCTCCCCTCTGATGATGGAAATAATCTTACCTTCTTTCTGAAAAAAAATTCGATTATGGGGATTTATAGAACTCGGGTGTTTTTTTTTTGTTTTTTTTAAATCAGCAATTCTGAGACTAATAGGGATTAAATCTTAAACTGGAATAAAAAATAAATAAATTTATTATTCTTTCAGAAGTGGGAAGCCAGCCAAGAAGAGGCTGAAGAAGGTCACAGCCATCAACATTGAAGCTACCCACTGGTCAGAACTAATCAACCTTTCTCAAAGTGGCATCTGTGAACCTGCTCTCTCAGAAGACTTTTCTGACCAGGAGCTTCAAGAAGCATTGCTGAATGGCACCAAGCTGGAGCTGCCTGATCTGCCTTCACATTCTCAGTGTTGAAAGGGCCGTGAAGCTGACATCTGAAGCTTCCCATACTGTTTATGGACTCGAATCAAGGCACAAACACATTCTGGCCAAAGCCCTAAGCCGCCAGATGAGGCCTTCCTTTGCTTCTAAGGGCTCTTACAGTGAAAATTATGATGATCTTGGGATCTAAATGTGTCTATTTGACTCTGTACATGTTTTTTTTTACTTTTTTTCAATAAAATTTTAACTTTTTTCAGGATTTTTGTTATGAAAATAGCATGATTTTTTTCGGCCGAAAATTGAGAAAATGTGGTATTTTTCGGTACGATTTTTTGACAATTTTTGAAACGGTTTCCTCAAAAAACGGTTAAAGCTAGGGATCTGAAATTTTTTGTCAGTAATCATCATATTAAGCGCTGACTATCTCGACTAGTCCAAAGTCGATATCTAAAAAAATGCGGAAAATCAACCTACCTTAATCACCAGTCACTAAATGGTGCAAAAACGGGTCTTGGAGTTCACGGGAATGAAGAGCTGTGCTAATGTTTACCCGCACTCTCAGACTGTCGACCGACAATTCATGTGGCACCCATTTTCCTAACTTAGTGCACTTTCCCCGAGTTGTTGCAAATGTCGATGGATGGTGGACGGGGATGAATTGAGTTTCTGGGCCAATTCTTCGACAGTTGTTGAACAGTCTTCTTCAAGTGCGGCCAACAGCAGGTCATCATCAAACTCGGCAGGGCATCCAGTGTGTGCTGCGTCTGTCAAACAGCAGTCACCATTCCTAAACTTTTGAAACCATCTCTGACATTTCCTCACATGCAGAATATCGTTGCCATAAACGTCCTGAATGTTTCGCGTTGCTTCAGTAGTACTATTCCCTTTTTTGAACTCGTAAAGCGTTATATGCCTGATATGCTCTTCTGATACCGCCATGTTTATGAGGGGTTCACATAAAGCAAAACACACGTCTTCACTGGTCAAGGTCTGTAAAGTATATAGCGAAACACGATAGATCTCCTGTTAGATATAACCTTCGGAAAATTTATGCTTAAACCGAGTAGGACTAGTTTAAACTTAATCTATCGTGGAAAACGACATTACTTATGGGATGACCTGATAATATAAGCAGTCGCTGTATTAAAATACCTGAAGGAATAGGCCTATCCTTTTTATAGTTATTTGGTTTTATATTATGAGGAATTCACTCAGAACTTATAGGAAGATAAAGTACATCTTCTTTGCTTAAAGCATCGCTGTAACATAAGCAGCTCTGAGTGAGCCGATATAATATCTTCATATTTTAGTATTTGCCGAATTTGCAAAGTTCGTTGACTCTTCTCTCGATGTAATTTTCATGAGTCAGAAGTGCAAAATTTTGAACACAAAATAATAAATTTGGTTTTCTTGTCAAGCAGGCCCGATGCCTACATTTGAGTTCTATGTATGTATGGCAATTTTCATCCCCAATAGGCTATGTCGCCACTCCCGAGGTAAGTTTGTATAGATATTTAATTCAATTAATTAATAATAATTTATACGTAATTAAGAAGTAAAGGTACCACATACGATACCATGTTGTAAGCGTGTATAGTTTTTCCATACCACATTTAACATCCGCATACGCAGATGTAAAAAAAAAAAATGACATCTACAGAAGCTAAAGCTAACAAAGACCCTAAGATCCACTCTTAAGGTTAGCCCGAGAGAAAGGAAAGAGTAGGGGGTTAAGTAAGGAGCAACACCTATCACTCGTGATTTAATATTCATTCAGAAAAAGAGAAAAAAGACACCATCATCATCCGCCGGCCACTGCCGACAAGTCAGAAAAATAGTCGGAGAAAATAGGAGAGGGGTGAAAGATGAAAAGAAGTAAAATAAGAACGCTTACAAACCATGCAAACACAGTCTTAACTCTCTGTCATACCATGCAAACTACAAACATGCAAGAAAAGAGAGTTACAGACATGCAAAGTAAGGAGGTAAGAAAAAAAAAAAATAGGTAAAGTTAAAAAAAAATTGGGTTAGTTTACGCTACGAGCTACATCTACGTTCGTGTTAGTTTTTTTTTTTTTTTTTTTTTTTTTTTTTTTTTTTTTTTTATCGTTAACAGACTCATCCTCGAGCACCACCACCAGAGCTCCTGTTGCTAACTTTGTTTTTTATTTTAAACAACGTTAATATTTTTAAAATGTCTGTCAAGACGGTTTTTAAACACATTAACGCTGGTAGAATGAACGACTGACGCGGGAAGATTATTCCATTTATCAATTACTTTAAACGTAAAGAAGTTTTTAGCGATATTAGTAACGAAACGTCTGCCACGCAACTTAAATCCGTTATTGCGAGTATTACTATTATCGAAAGTGAACAATTTGTCAAAATTTACGTTATCGATGTTATTAACGATTTTGAAAACTTCAATAAGCTCCCCCCCTTAATCTCCTAGTTTCGAGTGAATACAGGTCTAGCTCTTTAATCCTATCTTCATAAGGCTTGTTGCGCAATGACGGAATAAGTTTCGTGGCACGACGCTGAACCCTTTTTAACCTATCAATATCCTCACGCAAGTACGGGCACCAAAACTGAACGGCATATTCTAAATGAGGCCTGACTAGGAACTTGTAAAGGGGCAATATAATATTCTTCGATTTAAATTCGAAATTACGCGCTATGAAGCCTAACACCCTGTTAGCTTTTGCGCAAGACTCCAGGCACTGGTTCCTAACCTTTAAATCCTTAGATACGCGTACGCCTAAATCTACTTCCTCGTCAACGCTCGCTAACTCCCTATCATCCCTCGTGTACGTGTAATTATTGTTGCGAGAACCTATATGCAAAACTACATTTATCTACGTTAAATTGCATCTGCCACTTATCTGTCCACTCCATAATCCTATTTACATCGTCTTGTAGCCTATTACATATATGTCGTTAATGTAAATTACGAATAGCAATGGGCCTAACACTGAACCCTGTGGGACACCGCTACCTTCATCTAACCACCCCGATTCACTACCATTAACTACGACCCTTTGTCTCCTAGCACGAAGCCATTCTTCTAACCAGTTAGCTACCTGACCGCGTATACCGTGCGCTTTGACCTTCGCAATTAGTCTCCTGTGCGGAACTGTATCGAACGCCTTTTTAAAATCTAAATAAATAACGTCAGCTGCTCTATGCCTATCGTATTCACGCACTATTTCGTTATAAAATTCTAACAAATTAGTTAAACAAGACCTCTGGCGTCGAAACCCATGCTGACTACTATTAATCAAATCTCTACTTTCTAAGTGATCGATGATACGGTCCCTAACTACGGATTCCAAAAGTTTACCGACAATTGACGTTAAGCTAATGGGCCTATAATTGTTAGCTACTGCGCGGTCGCCTTTTTTAAAAATAGGCGTGATGTTAGCTAATTTGAAGTCTTCAGGAATAATCCCCGTTTCGAGTGACTGATTAAAAACTTCGTTAAGGGGCCTACGATAACGTCTTTTCAAATCTTTCAAATGTCTGGGATAAAAAGCGTCAGGGTCTGGAGCCTTGCTAACTTTTAGCCTATCGATATAATGCGCAATCTCACCCTCGTAAACAGTTATTTCATCCAAAATAGTCTCGTTACTAAATGGAACGATATCGTCCACGTCGGGGACATTATTTACGTCTTCTACGGTAAAAACTGTCGCAAAAAAGTTATTGAAAATACCCGCCATCGCCTGAGCGTCAGAAGCCAAAGCGCCATTATGATTACTATCCTCAGCTATAAGTATCTCTAAATTACGCTTGACATTCCTAACTGATCTTTTAACCTGACGTCTAAGCTCGATATATCCATTAAAGTTAGCTGCCGTGCCATTGCGCTTATTAAGTCTATACGCTCTATTACACTCGTTTATGAACTCGCCTATTTCCCTAGTCCACCACTTCGGCCTACAATGATTTCTAGCGCGCTTGGGCCTACGAGGAATAAACTCCCTTTCAATATTCCTAAAACTTTCTTTAAACGCCACCCAATGCAAATTTGTGTCATTACCCATAAATAAGTTATCCCAGTCCACTACTCTCATCCTATCCGCAAAACTATCAAAATTAGCCCTACGAAAATCAGGGACTTCTATTACGTTACTATCCTTAGTGTTTTTTATCGCTAACTTAAACCTAAGAATTTGATGATCACTACATCCTAAACTCTCGCTTATTTCTAAACCTTCGACTATATTCTCGCCGTTCGTCATCACCAAATCTAAAATATTGTCACAGCGCGTTGGTTCGGTAACTATCTATCGTAAAAAGTTATCTTCCATAAACTCAACCAATCTCAAACCCTCCTCATTACCAGTAAAAGTCTCATAATTAACATTAGGGCAGTTAAAGTCTCCGACAATTATACTATTCCGATTGTCAATAAAGTTACCAAGAAGTGAGTAAAATCAAGTATCTGTATCGAGGGGTTGAACGGGAGGTCTATAAACAACAACAAAATTAAAACTAATACTACGCGACCTAACTTCAACACATATCGCATTAATTGCTGCCGGAAAATCTAACTTAACCTCGATAGCCCTAAGGGAATTACGAATGTACAGCAAAACGCCTCCACCAAACCTATGTAACCTATCATTAGTAAAGAGTTTAAAACCCGCTATATCAAGTTTCCCCAACAAGTCCCGAGTCACGGTATTTAACCAAGTTTCAGTGATAGCAACTATATCATAGTTGTCGGAATAAATTATAGCCTTAAATTCATTTAATTTATTTCTAATACTACGCGCGTTACAATAAAAGACGTTTAAGTTATTTTTTACCACGGGCCCGCGTTTTAAACTATATTTCACGTCGGGCCCGTGTTCCCCGGACCCACCGTTTAAAGAATGCTTCGACCTATACAGCTTTCGCACGTTTTCGTCTATTAACCTACCTAGCCTAGCATTACCTATTTCATTAAAATGCACCCCATCTTTTATAAAAAGGCTATGATCACTGAATTCGGTCCACAGCTTTACGAAGGGTACATTTTCCTCAGCGCAAATCTTCTAATTATTCAAAAATATTGTTTTTGACGTAATCCTAAGACCCAACCCGTGCCTAGGGGTAATACCTAGAACTAAAGATCTATCTGACCTCGCCTTCAGGGACCTAATTAACCCCTATATCTCTCCAAAAGGTCAGGCACTCTCGTATCGGGCCTATACGAGTCGTTGCCTCCTACCATCGTCACCAACATTGAGTGACGGGAGGCAACGTCAATCCTATCCACTTCGTCTCTAACTCTGTCAACCCTGGCCCCTGGGAGACAGACCCTCCTCCTCTTGGTTGGATGCCGTTCAACGAACTCTTTGTCCTTGTGGCGCATTAAAGAGTGCCCAATTAAAATAGTTTCCCCCTCAGTCACGTCCCTTTCCAAATGGGCGAAAGGGTTCGAAACCTCGATAGGGGGAGGATTCCTATCACCTAACGTACGCGGCCTAGCTCCACCCTTAACCTCTCTATATCCCTCGCTATCTACTACTCTCGGACTAACCTCAACCCCTTCCTCAACTCTATCCAACCTTCCCGACAAGCTACCTAAACTAGAAACTAGGTTACGCACCTCACTCTTCAAATTACTAACGTCTTCAACGTTAGTATTGGTTCGGCTTCCGTCAACCGTAGCCCTACCCCTGCCCTCATCAAGCGTTGCAAGTCTCGGTTACCTCACGTACACTGCGTTTTATGTCAACTAATTCCTCCATGAACTCGCAAAAGAAACAAACTGATCTCTCGGTAATCGCCATAGGACCGCCGTTATAATCCTTAAATTCCGAATACCACCGGTTTACCCTACACCTAACACACGATGCTTTCTGCGACGGCATCGCGCAGTTAAAAATTAGTTTAAACCGTCACAGGTATAAGTTAAATTAAGCCGGCACGCTATGAAAACTTCTAAATCGCTAAAAACCACTAATATTCAATTACTTAACTATAACAATGTGAATTTAAACGCAAATATATAAAATTCAAGACTATCCAAAAGTAAAATTCTCAGCAATATACAAAAGTAGATGCAAAATCAGAGAGCTCAGGAAATGCGTCCGTTCAGTAGGTACGCATTTCCCTAGTTTTTTCCACATGAAAAAAAGACTACTCAGACCTAGGGTTGGTACGGAATAGCTCTGTGGTATAAGTGAAGCTACACGCAAACTTTCATATGATGATGATGCCCACATTATTTTAGGGAATGTATGAGACGGCAAATATATAAATATAATTTGAATAAATAAACTACCATAGTTTTGGCTTTACATTTGAACATATAATGCGCGTGTTTGCTTAGAGGAGTTCAAGATAAGACTGACAAACATTTGCGTTGCCAAGCATCGCCGAAGTAACTCGCGTATTAACCTCAAGGATGCGTTAAAAGCAAATTTAGGGTTTTCCCATTTTGTAATTAACCCATAATTCTTAGGTATAGGTGTTAATGCTGAAAGTCCTAAAAACAATGTCTGTAATTTTATAATACTTGTACGAAATCCGAAATACTCGAACATTTGAATTTCGATATTGATTTATTGTCTCCTCGTCGATTTTCAAGATATTGAAATTCTTGCACTTCCTTCAGTCTGATTTCAGTCGCCAGTGGAAATTTTAAAGTTTTCAGAGAAAAACACAAAACTAACTATTGTTTAAGAAACTGAAGTATCTTTTACGATGCTTCGCCGTTTTTCTTTATTCGTTAACATTCTAGATCTTCGATTGAGATATTATTATATGCTATATTATTTAACTTTATAAAGCTGCTTAACTTGAACTCAGTAAGCGAATCATTTAAATTATCGTAAGCGTAGGATATGATCTCGCAAAACATCGAATGGAGATAAAATCCTCCCATGAATTATCTGTATAAACCGTCTTCATTTAATTTTTCCCGTTAAATCCCAAATTCTTCCCTTTCAGCCGACCTGATGTGCGAACCGAGGACGTCTGCTTTGGGCAGGCTAACGGCTATGCTTTTGGTCGAATGTTGGGTCGCGATTCAGCCACAGAAATCACCACAGCCTTCCGAAGTAATTATGGTTCACCGCAAAGTTTTTGTAATATGTAGTCAGAGGAAAAGTCCTTTGAAAACAAGATATTCTCTTCTTGCAATTTAAGGAATTTTGTGACAGACAATGAATATTTATCATTCTTAATTGTAAGTTTATGGATCAGATGTGGTTTACTGTGTATTCTGAAAGCTTTATCATCATACCATAATTCACCGCATGTCCATCTGTCCGTCTATTTCCTTTTCAGGTCCAAACGGTTGGACTGATTTTCATGACACTTTGTGACAACACCCTGTGGGACCCTTAGTGTGTTTTTAGCAACTTTTTTCAGATCGGGTGTCCCCCAAAAATATTTGTATGTTAAAACACGAAGTACTGTACTTAAATTTCAAGATTTTGAAGTTCTAAAATTTTCTTAAAACAAACCAAGTTCCAACACGCTTTTACAGTTTCATATACTTTCGTGGCATGAAGAAAATCAAATTGATCAATAAATTTAGAAGAGAATGTAGCCATCAAAACTTTAGCTACGTATCGGAGGCCATGATAGTTAAAAAAAAAAAAACACGTATTTTAAATTTAAGTGCTTCGTGAGCTTCAAGTAAAATCTGTGAAGCTGCATTTAAAATTTAAGTGATTCGTGAGCTAATTGTAAATGTTAAACTCTAACTCGCTTAAAGAATATCCCGCCCGTAGGATGGGTATTTTTACTAGTTAAATAATACAATTATCGTAATGTATGCGTTTGGTCAGTGAACCCGTTTTAACGTTCCTTCTATTAGTCTTTTGTAATGAATGAAATTATTGATCCCAGCATCAAATGTTAATTATTATAAGGTAATTAAATAGTGGTTGTAAATATTTCTCATTGAAGCGCAGATGCAGAATTAAAGTATTGGAACTACACCGAGTTAACCACAAGTGGAAATAAATTCAACTCATGATATGAAAATAAAGAAAAATCCAAATTAAACGAGTGTTACCCAAGAGGATCTTTATTGACGATTTTTATTTATTTTTATTTATTTTTATTTATTTTTATTTAATTGGTTTTAAAAAACAACCATTTACATTTTGTTTCATTCCTAACCGGGTTTAGACATCTCAGTTCCTGTGCTTTTCCTTTTAGGGATCCTCCACCACCTCCGTGATGCCTGTGTCGTCTCCGCCTTCCCATAGGAGGGGCCAGAAGCGCTCCTTCACTCAGAGGGAAATGGAGGACTTTCAGGATCGCTTCCTCGCCTTCGAACCCCTTTTCAGTATAGATTCTCTGGCCGCCAGTAGTGACGTCACGTTCTTCCTTTCGGCAGTGCACCATACGTTCACTTTGATGACGCGGGTGAGTGCATGGAATACGTTGGTTTGGAGTTTCAGTATTATGGCACGACTGGGTACACGCTCCGATTGGTCACTCGAGATTACGCGATTCCGATGTACACTTTCGGATAAAAGTTCGCGTAAAAACGAAATTTCTGAAACAGAAAAAAATATTTAGTAATAATTGTCTTTGGTTTGAGAAATTTTATTACCGTCACCAAAAAGAATAAGATCTCGAAACACGAACAGAACATTACGACTCAGTAATTTTTTTATGCTTTTTAGAAATTTTGTTTCCAGACGAAATTTTTTCCGAAACTGCGCAAGCGTTCGAAGAATGTTCTCTGGGGAACTAAAATAATTATATTGCTTTAAAATCAACAATTTTTGCGAGTGTTTGAGCGTTATTTGCTTTTAAGTATACGTTATTAAGAAGCAGTGATTATTTTAAATATAATTTCAAGTTCTTTGAAGCGTTCTCTCGGTAAAAAATTGTAGCTTTTCTTAATTTCTAAGAACACTTTCAGAATTCATAGAGCGCGTTTATGACGCCAAAGACGTTTGTGTGGCGTCTCTTTTTAATACAGGGATCTACGTTGGTGTGTTTTCTTCGTGAAGGGTTGACGCCTCATTCCTGTTGATTTGCTAATTTTCAGTTGTGTCTATCTCCGTGTGTCCGTTTGTCTGCAAGATAACTCTCCAACTGTGTGAGAGTTCTGCGGGCTGAGGTTTGTACCTCGTGATACCTTTCTACAGCGTGTCCCATAAGTCTCTCTATATACAGGGCGTCCCAAAAAAATGTATACACACTTTAAATAATTATAAAGGCAGTGTTTATTAAAATACATTTCATTTTCAAAATGTAATAGAATCTACAGACATTATTTAATTGTTTTGTCAACGCCTGTTTTCAAACTGACGTCCGTTCTGGTCCAGGCACTGCTGATAACGCGAAGCACTGGAATCGCAAACATCACGAAACATTTCGTTTGGTATTTGTGTGCATTCTCGTTCAATGGCTGCTCTCAATTCAGCGACTGTTGCAGGTTTTATAGCGTAGACTTTGTCTTTTAAGTATCCCCATAAAAAAAGTCTAGTGATGTGAGGTCTGGTGAACGCGGAGGGTATTCTACGAAACCCCTTCGTCCAATCCACATCCACATCGTGCCAAGTACCACTCGCAATACTCCACTCTTCGGTCCGGATCATCTTCATTAATAGCATGGACTAATCTTGGAATGTAACTTTTCCATTGACAGCGCAAAATGCGTTGGACAGACGATTCTGAAATTCCTACCTCACGACTCGCTTGCCGCACAGATTTTCTTGGACTTTGGTGATACGTTTCCAGTACTCTTTCTTGCTTTGTGGGGCTTGTCGATGTCCGTGGTCTTCCGGAACGCTTCTTGTGGACATTCTGAACAGTTCCATCGGCTAATTCCATCTCTAATTCGAGTGATGGTAAGTCGCGTTGGTGGATCTGTTTGAAACTCCCTCCTAAACTGTCTGCACTTCAACTGCGTTTTCACACTTCCAGTAGCATTTTAGAATGAATTTCCTTTGTTCAAAGCTTAGTCTGACTGCCATTATTAATTATAATGGGTTTAACTTGGAAAGAAAGAAACATCAATTGAGCTATCAGCTGTTAAAGTGTGTATACATTTTTTTGGGACGCCCTATATATATATATTAGGGTGTGACCGTTGCCCTCCAAAAATCAAAAAATGGTCCTACAATGCTGTTCAAAGTTTTAGTGTTGTGTATTTATCTAGGAAACACCCCTGTAAATTTTCTTGGAGATCGGTGCATGTTTGAGCTAGCACCGTCGTACCAGCAAGTATTGCTATTTCAGCTTATGAACTTCATAAATAAGTGTGAAAATAGCACATTTTATCAGATTTTCATTTCCGGGTCTGGAACGCTGACCCACAAATTTTCCACGTATTATTTTATTGCATTTAATTTTAATGATGCTCTTTTCTTTTCCCTTGACAGTGATTTGATGTTGTGAATAGAGAATTTAATCATGGATACACGGCAAGATGATGAGTATGTCAGAATGTTATTGGGCACCGTACCCCGAGAAGAAGAAAAGGAAATAAAGGGCTGCAAACTGCCAACTAATAGGCAGGTCTTACTATGTCTGTTAGCAAACCTTCGGGATATGCATTGGGACCAGGCTTTATCTGCCACCATTGACAACGTGCTTTTGCATTACCAGAAGGCGAATGTCCCGACCATTACAGGCAGGAACAATATTGGCCGAGTGATTAAAACTTACTATGACAAAGACTACATGATGCTTATGAAAAAGAATGAGGATAGAAGACGGGCTGATGATCCTGGAATTATGAAGTTTAAATCAGAATTGAGCCTGACGATGAAATTTTATAAGAACACAGTGTTGAAAGACATGGCAGCTGCAAAAAGGGGAAAACTCAGGCCGAACAAGATGCCATCGATACTGACATACTCTTTATGAAAAGCATGCTAAGTGACAGAGTAGCTACCTACTCTGGGGTAAACAAAGTACTCACAGAAAAGGTTCAGGAGCGACAGAAAAGGCAGATGCGAGAAGAGAAGCGACAAGAGAGAGAGCAATGTGATCATGCTGAGAATGTACAGGCTGATATTGATTCACCTATTAGCTCTGATGAGGACGATGACATTGATGAGGCCAGCACTGCTGAACCAAAGAGAGAACATCGGAGAACAGTGAAAGAGGGAGTTTCAATTTTTGTGCCCCATGATATTCTGAAGTCGGCAGAACTTGTTTCATGCAGTGTTCGAAACATCATCTCGCCGACCCAGCTGAGTGCAATTGTGTACTCCCTTGTATCTGCATGTGGTGGAGATACATCAAAGCTGAGTCTAAATGCAAGGACGGCCCACCGATACCGAGCTTCCATCGTGTCAGAAATAAGTTTAAAAATCATGGATGAATGGCAACCATCAGACAAAGTACTGGTGCACTGGGATGGTAAACTTATGGACACGCTGGATTCCAAAGGCACTGATGACCGCCTGCCCATTCTTGTGTCTGGTGTCAATGGCACAAAGCTTCTTGGAGTCCCACCTCTTCTGCATTTGACTTAAAAAGCTGGCCTGGTTCAAGGAGACTTGATATCAACAGCAACCAAACAACTTCTGGTCGATTGGGAGTATGAACAGAATGTCGTTGGTATGGTTTTCGACAACTTCATCCAATACAGGTAAACCTATTTCAAACATCAGCGTGAATTTATCACGACATTAATACCAAAATACAGTGAATGATTTAACAGAAATCTGCAAAAAGCATGTGCCTGAAATGGTGGCCTTAAACTACAATTACATTTTTTTTTCAGGACAAAAAAACAGCTGCTTGCGTCTCCCTCCAAAAGGAATTAGAGCGTGCCGTATTCTGGTGCGCCTGTCGCAGGCATGTGGGCGAAGTCATCCTAGGTGTTTGCTGGGATTGCTTGAAAGTGGAGGGCTCTTCAAGTCCAAACATAATGGTTTTCCAGAGGTGAGTCATAAGCTTTACAAAATAACAAGGAATATTATTATCTAATGAACTAATTTAGTGGAATTTCTTTTATTAGACTTATAAGATATACTAACACCAAGCAAATGATCGATCATATCAATCTTAATACCCCTAAAACAATATTATAGATTAGTACGAAATACAATAATCCCAATAATTGCATTTCTAGGTTCAAGAACCATTTCTCAACTGGCGTACAATGAAAAAAAAATACTACTACTACCCCGCAATGCCTGGAGTGTTTGAGGAGCGCCAGCAGGAGATGGCTGACTTCTTCCGTGAATCTCTAGCCCAACCATTTACACGTGGCGACTACAAGGAGCTGGTAGAGCTTTGTCTGCTGCTTGTAACTAAAGGATCCGAGCCAGTGAATTTCACAATGGTCTACCCCGGCGCACTTCACAAAGCAAGGTGGATGGCTAAACTGCTCTATACCCTCAAGATTGTTCTTTTGTCAGGCCAGATCAAAGAGCAGTTTCCCAAAGCCGAGGTTGTGACTAAAAGTCAAATCAGCAAGTTAGAACGGTTTGCTGTGTTCACAGTCGCTGTTTATGTCCCATGGTGGATTGTTTGCCCCGTTCCAGCAAGTGCGCCACTGAATGACTTGAATTTGGTCGAAACCTTGGCTGAATTTGCCCCATATGACGCCACAATAGTTGACAAAGCACGTGTGGCACTCGGTAGACACACTTGGTACCTAACTGAGGAGTTGGCCCCACTGGCTTTGTTCTCGTCCCAAGTACAAGAAAGGACAAAAGAGGAGATGAGGAAGGCCCTTCTTTGCCATGAAGGCACTGAAGTTACTAAGAGAGTGGGGCTCAATCATGGGGGCTATGGAAAGCCATATCTTCCCCCTGTCCCAGAAAGTGGCACTGCCCTGGTGGACCTAATTGGGCCTGACTCAAGCCGGTTCTTCACCATTTTAGGCATGCCCTATCAGTTTCTCCACAGTCCAGCCAGTGAATAGGCGGATCATGACGACTACCTGAACATGAAACGGGTTGTGGACAAGCTTCAGGTCGTCAATGAGGCTGCAGAGCGTGGTGTAAAACTTTGCCATGACTTTCTTAATGTTGCCAGGGATGAGGAGCGCTTTCAAGAAGTCCTTCAAGTAGTTGAAAATGACAGACTCCGCGTTCCTAATCAGCGCAAATGATCATCTGTTTCCGAACAGAAATCATGGTTTCTTGCTCTAGAGAAAAATACCTTGTGAATATATGATAAAACCCCTTAATGTACCATGAGAGAATAAGAATGATTAACTTTTTTGTGTTAGTGATAACAGCTTTTAATTAAGACAGGCAAATGATTTGTGTTAATATCCCTTATGATGGTTGTGTAATCTCATATATAGGCGCGTATGCCGTATAAGCAAAATCGCTATTTTTCAAATTGCTGGTGCTCACTCGAATATGCATGAATCTTGAAAAAATTGCACGTGGGTATTTTTTATGTCAATATGCAACACCAAAATTTTGAACAGCATTGTAGGACAAAGTTGGGGCAACTGTCACACCCTAATATATATATATGTGTGTATATATATATGGGCTATGTAGTGGCCGATGTCGTAACACCGCTTCTCGGAGATCAGCGAAGTTAAGCGACATTGGGTCTGGGTAGTAGTTGGATGAGAGACCGTCCTCTGCGCCCAGATTATGTAGCGACCCGTGGTTCGGATCCCACGTAAAGCTGTAGGTCCCCTCCGTCATATGACCTTAGATGTTGCGAAGGAGGTTAAACAACCCCAATTAAAATAATAAAATATACACACACACACACACACACACACACACACACACACACACTTTACCTTACAAAGGTTCCGCGCGATGATTTCTCATTTCGCGAAGGTCAAGCTTGTCGCTGCTCCTCTCGAGTTGGCCTGGTGAAGTAGTGAGTTGGATTCTTGCGCTCTCCACCTCACATAGCCAGGTACGCCCGGCTCATCGGGGATTGTTCTGAGCCAGGCGTCTAGTCTTCTTTTGAAGATTTCCACTGCAACTCCCTTCGTGTTTCTTAGGTCTTTGGGCAACTGATTAAACAGTTTTGGTCCTCTCGCTACAAAACTATTTTGTTTCAGGTTTAAGGCTGTTCCCTGTCTCGCCTTCAATTTGGGAATACGACACAGTCTACCGCTTCTACTTTCCACCGTTGTTTGGGGAGTTATGGGATTCAGAGTAAGATTAGGGACTAGCTTCTCCATTATTTTCCAAGTGTAAATAATGTTGTATCTCTTCTCCTTTCCAGTGAATATAGGTCTAGTTCTCGTAACCTTTCCCAGTAATTTAGTTCTTTGCGCCCATTGATCTTGGCTGTGAAGCTTCTTTGGATCCCCTCCAGCTGTCTAATGTCTTTTTTTATATGGGGATGTTAGGACCGAGCAGTATTCCAATTTGGGTATTATCAGGGTTTTCAGTAGAGGAATCATTACATTCCTATCCCTTCGTTTAAAGGTTCTCAATATCTGACCCGTTATTCTCTTTGTTCTGTTTACTGCTATCTTATTTTGTGTTTCAAATTTCGCATCATCTGTCATTACAACCCCTAAATCTTTTGCTCTGGAATTTCTCTGAATTTCCTGTCCATTTGGGGTATAATATTCCATGGACTTTAGGACTTCTCTTTTTCCGTACCGTAATAGCTGAAATTTCTCGGTGTTAAACTTCATATTGTTGTCTTCCGTCCACTTGTAGATTTTGTTTATGTCGGTTTGTAGAGATCCTATGTCTTCTGGATTTCTTATTTTTCTACTGATCTTTGTGTCATCCGCAAAGGATGTTACTGTGCTGTCTCTGGTAACGTCCTCATCTATGTCAGTTAGCATGATTATGAAGAGTAGTGTTGCTAATACTGTTCCATGTGGTACCGAGCTGAGGACCTCTGATTCTGATGAAGATACTCCTTGTACTGTAACGACTTGCCTCCTCTCACTAAGGAAATTATATATCCATTTCCCTACTTTTCATGTTATTCCCATATATTTCAGTTTATGTATTATGATTCCGTGGTCACACTTGTCGAACGCTTTAGCAAAGTCTTTGTGTAGTACATCATAGTTTTCATTACTTTCAAGTGAATCAATAATGTTGTTGTAGTGTTCCATTAGTTGTGATAGGCATGATCTGCCTGACCGAAACCCGTGTTGGTTATCATTGAATTTTTCTGAGTTTCCAAAAAGTCATAGATTTTATGTCTAACTATTCTTTCAAATATTTTAGTGAGATGAGATGTAAGCGACACTGGCCTATAGTTTTTGGCCTCGGATCGATCTCCTCCTTTATATATTGGGTCTATGTTCGCGCTTTTCAGGATGCCCGGTATTTCTCCCGCGTCTAATGATCGTCTCCATATCCAGTATAGTGGCTCAGCAATTGCATTCTTGCAGTTTTTGATCAGTGTGGCATTCCATTTATCCGGTCCTGCCGCTGAGTGTGTTTTTAGTTTCCCTATGGCTTGTGTAATATCATCCGTCGTAAAGTCGAAATCCGTTATACTTTCCCCTTGTGGTTCTTCTTCAAAGAACGCGTTTCTATCGCATATCAATTTGTCAGTTTTTGGGATACTGAAGATGATTCATACTGAGCTTTTAATATTTCAGATACTTCTGTTAGATCATCAGATAAATCACTGTTCTCATTTTTAAAGGTCCGATAGTCGCTTGGTTTTTTCGACTTTCTTTTTGCGAAATTATAGAAGTACTTTGAGTTAGCCTTTATCGCTTCTATAGCGTCGTCATCTTCTTTTTCTGTATGCTTCTCGATTTGTTCCTGTATGACGACATCGATACTTTGCAGTTTATCATTTACTGTTTTTCTGATGTTGTCATCTTTACAATTACTTAATTTTGCAGTCCCTCTTTTTCTCTTTCGGAACAATGCCCTCTTTTGTCTTTCGAACCTGCTTCTCTTTCCTCTTTGTTGTATCTTTGGGACATGTTTTTCCACAATTTCTAACGTCATCTCTAACTTCATTAGCATCTCTTCCGTTGTCGTCGCCTCGAAAATGGTTTTCCAATCTATTACTTCCATGCTGGATGTTACATCTTCCCAGTTTATAGCTTTGGAGTGAAAATTAAAAATTTCGAATTTGCTTCTTTCTGTTGTGCGTGTTCTTTCCTTTCCTGTTGCCTTTATATTAGTTGTTATTTCAATGATGTTGTGGTCTGATATCATAGTTGGGGATATTTCTAAATTATCAATTAGATTACTGTTGTTTGTGAATACCAAATCTAGGCAGTTGTTTTTCTTGTGTTTTCTGTTATTTCTTGCGTTAACATAAATTCATCAGCTAAAGCTAGTAGCATTATATATATATATATAATATATATAATTTTTTTTTTTTAAAGTTCGGGAAGAACCAATTCGCCTCTATTTAAAAGGGCATATCTCGGCGGAAAAACAAAAAAAAAGTGAGAGGAAAGACAAAGGAAAAAGAAAGGGTGGAGGGGACAGTCGAAGTGGAAAAAGACCAAGGATGACAAGGACTGCAGGGTCGAGCCCCATCATCCTTGGGTGCTAGGGCCGGGAGGGTGCACGTGAAACCTCCAGGAACAAGCACGTACAAACTAGCACAAAGAGCACTCAAGAGCACGAGCTTAGAACCCCCTTGCGGGGAGATATATATATATATATATATATATATATATATATATATATATATATATATATATATATATATAATCCCTTTGCTTTGTCCGGAGCTATAGGGCGTGTCCCTCTGTGGAAAATGGGGGAATGCATCTTCCTTCGATGTAAGGGCTTTCTCTGCCCTCGTGGACCATTAGACCCGTTTGGGGACCCGGCTGATCTCCTACTCTCCTACGTATATTTTCTCCTCCTTTCCCCAACTATCTGGCTTTTTTTTTTTCTCCCTGCATTTGGCTTTGTTTTGGACCTTGATTTGACTTTTTCCTTGAACCTTGGGTGAAGGAGGTACTTGTCCTTCACCCTTGTCGCTCTTAAACCAAACCCAAGCCCTGTCCCTGCCATCTTTCACCGCGCGTTGGATGGGAGTGGCCGCCTTTTAGGCACGGGGACTGGGAATGGGTGTATCTTCCCTGCGTGACATCTATTGGCGGTAGGACCGAGTGTGCCCACGATTCGCCCTTCCCTTGTTGGAGTCGGTGGTGGCTGGATGCGCGCGGGGGATGAAGTTTCTTTTTGTTTGCTATGGCTTCTTCTCCTCCTCGGCTTGCGACTTCTGCTTATATTTCTCGGACTACTCCTTCTCTCGACACTCGGGTGGTGGGCAATCGGGCCCTCGAGTCCTCTACTACTGGAAGACCGCATCCTGATGGGGTTGACCCTCCTCTGGAAGCGGAACACTTGCACTCTCCTTTTCCGTTGCCGACCCCAGCCTGTACCTTCAACATGCCGTTGGACATACACCCTCTGGAGCAGGGGTTTCGCCCCAGCCCTCCTCAGCCGCCTTCGGGCAAGTCAGGGTCCACCCAAGACTTGCCCCCAAAACCCGGCTTCTTGCTCTCCCCGTATGCCCCCCTCACCCGCCGTCGGCCCGCCTCCCCACGGAGAGAGCCCCGCGGCGGGCGGACGGGGAAGTCGGCATTCACGACCTTCCAATCGACTGTTGTTGAATATCCCAGTCCACTTCGATTTTACAGCCTCCCTATCCCTTCCAAGTATCCACAAATTCCTAGTGATCCGGCCTACCTCTGGGTCCCTCCCGTCCAACTCTGAACGGACGTTCCAGGCGATCCGAACCCACAGCAACTCCAGCCGCTATGACGTACGCCCACAGATGTACGACCACAGAGACGAAAGCCCTACTCTCCCTCACTGAGGTCATTGGATGCTCGGTGTCTGTTTCCCCACACCCTCGCCTGAACCAGAGTCAGGGCACTATTTACGCCACCCGCCTATTGTCGATCACAGTGAACGAGCTCCTGGAGGACCTCGCACCCCAGGGTGTCACTAAGATCCATCGCTTCACATCCCGACAGGGAGTTACCCCCTCCCCCACCCCACGTCTACTTATCTTCAATACCTTAGTCCCTCCTGACCGTATTGTATGGGGTATGGGAGACCGCACGTCTTGCGAGTTTTCTGTCTGCCCCTACATCCCAGACCCGACCCGTTGCTTTAAATGCAACAAGTTCGGACACGTTAGCTCAGTTTGTCGGCAGCCGCACCAACTGTGTGTCCGTTGCGGACAAATCGCTCACCCAGACAAGTGCCCCAACACACCCAAATGCATGACTCCAGATTCCTGGGATCTTGGGAGCATTGCTCCAGTAAATTTGACCATGAGAAAAAGTAAATTTGGGTTTGGGTTTTGTTCATCCGCTAGACGTTATGCAATTTTTTTGCGTATACGTTCTTGTACAAACCAATTTTTTTAAATTACAAATTTAGTTATTTTAAGTTTAGTTGGTAATTCCATATTTAACAATTATTTTTATTTTTTGTTAAGCTTCAATGTTTTGATAATTAAAATTTTATTAAAACGTATATTTTTTTAATATAAAATTATCAGGATTGGACTATGTTCCATTGATCTCGGCCAGGTTTGATAAATTGGCCAGATAATTACTTGGGCGGTTTTAAGTAATCCACCATGACTCTAGAATTGAAAAGTTTAGTTAAGTTTAAACTTACTTTTACTTACTTTAACTTACCTACTTTTACTAAGTTTAAAGCACTTACTTTCATTGTACTATATTTACTTACTTTTACTCACTTTTACCATACTATATTTACTAACTTTTACTTATTTTGTATTTTTTCAGGTAGTCAATAATCAATAATGGATCCTAATATTGATGAAGTTGGAGAGAAAAGTGAGGGTGTTAAAAGGGGTTACTTTTGTGGTCAATGCAAGAACAAATATTCAAAGAAGCAAAACTGGGAGGAACATTTTAATTCCAAAAAAAATATTTGTTACAATACAAGAGGTCCCAGAGTTTGGGCCCACAGCTTAGATATTGCAGTAAAGAAATACCAGGATGAAGTGCAGCAAAGAGATACGGCAAAGCAGTCATTTAGTTTGTTCACAAAATGTGCTAGTGCTAGACCTCAGAAAAATGAACCAACTTCATCAACTGCTAATCTAGAAAATGAAACTTTTTCACTAGATGTTTCACAGACTGAAGAAAGTGCTTCTCCTCCACCTAAGAAACAAAAGGTAAGTGAGGAATCTGCGCATCAGACTAACAAAACTGCTTTAGAGGAATTTGAAAATTCCCAAATCCAGAAGACATTGAATGCAATTTTGCGCCTAACAAAAGAAACTCACCAAGCTGTTGTGGTTAATAAAGAGAAGAGTCAAAATATGCCTTCAAGTTCAAGTGTTGCATCCAAATCTAATAAAGCAAAAAGCAACAAATGCCTACATGCAAGGTCTAACATCGTCCACTGTTGCTGCTGCAATGAATAAATAAACTTAAGGTGAGTTATAAACTGTACATTATTGTATTATTATGTTTAGCTAAAACAATTTGTAATTGGTATGTCGTCAATTCAAGAGTTTACTATCATTAACCTATCTAGTGGTGTAAGGGGAAAAAAAGTAAATTCAGAGCTGTGCTCCAGTAAATTTTTTCAAATCTGGAGTCATGCCCAAATGCTCGAATTGTTAAGGCGCACACCCCTTTTCATCCCGTGAATGCCTGTTCTTCAGGTTCCAGGAGGTTCGAGGCCTGCAGGTAGCGGACTTCCTTAGCCTCCGAGAGGCACGAGACAGGGTGCGGAGTCGGGAGGTGAGGCCGGGGGGTCTCTTATGCTGCAGCCCTCGGCTCAGTTCCCTCGACTCGCTGTCCGGATCCGCCACACAAACCCCCATTGACTACTCATCCCACGTCCCGATCGGGCCCCACGCCGAGCCCGGCAGCCGCCTGTCCCCCTACCACGCCTACCCACTGTGAATCTCCAAAGCTACACACTTCCCAGACCTCTGGAATCGGGACTCTCGGTTCTCGTCTCCCAGGAACCCCGCTTTCACCGCACTCCGAGAAGACATCCAAACCCAGCGCCCGGGGTAAATCAACGAGGCGGAGACGCCGGAGTGAGTCTCCAGACTTACCGACCATCCAACAAGCCTCCCTCTCTTCTCCGAAATCTAAAAGGAGAAACCGAGTACCTACACCCTTAACCTCGCCTACGATAACCTTCTCATCCCTGCACTCACCTCTGCTGTATTTGACAGTCGTTGCTGACGTGTACGAGCCACCACCTAGTCCGAGACACGGGGCAGATCCAGGGCTGTGGAGCTGGCACCAAAATCTTAAGCTCCGGCTCCGACTCCGGCTACAGCATTTTCAAATTTCTGGCTCCAACTCCGGCTCCGGCTCCAGCATTTTTTTATGCCCAGCTCCGGCTCCGGCTCCGGCTCCAGCTCCTCTCACCATATATTAATGATTGATAAATCTCTTGAAATTGTACCTTGCTACTCATAGGCCATAGCAGGCAGCCACACAAAACATTTCATCACCATCACATGATTCATCAGGCTACTTTTTAAAATTTAGACCAAAGCCTGTTGCAGCTATTAATCTAAATTCTAATGACTATAGCTGTGCCTTTGTGGCTTTTTTTTATCATTTATTAATAATAATATTACCTACACCTTTCATGACAAAAAAAATGTTTTACAAAAAGACAAAAAAAAAACCTTATTCGTTTGTATTATAGAATGTTTATTTGGAAAATGTAGCCTTTTAAAAAAATTAAAATAATTTTTATTACTTTTTATACATCTTCATTACATGCCTGTCCTCAGAAATAAAATGGCTTCTGCTAAGTCATCCTTCATTGATGCTCTTAAATCAGATTTCACTATTCTCAGTGCTGAAAAGAGGCGTTCTACACTGACTTGTGTGGGTGGTAGAGCTGATACAATACTAGCTACATTCCTTATAATCTTTGGATATAAGGGTATGACATCGTCAACTGTCAGTTTAGAGGAGCAGTTGTATTTTTCTACTTCCTTTAATTCAGCATAGAATTCTTGCTTGAATTTGGTTATTTTCATCTGTGGAGGCTTCTTTAATTCTACTTTGAGACGTTTTGCATTTGATCTCTCTATTCTGTCCAAATATTTTGTGAAATCTTCCTCATCATTTGAAGAGGATGATTGGTTGGTAATGCTGCTATCTTCTTCATTCTGGGCGTCTGGTTTTTCTGATACCAGCTTTTCCATGCGCAATGCAGTGTCATAGAGGGCCTCTTTTCCTTTAGCTTTTTGATCTTCATTTAATAGAACTCTGTTCATTGGGTCTATGTAAACAGCAGCTAATACAATTGCATTTTCTAATAGTAATACCTCTCTTCTCTTCATCGACGAAACAATTCCCTCAGCAAGTAGTCCTCCTGTTTGATTGAGACGAAATATTAATTCTTTCCATGCCAACAAGAATTCACCAGGAGTTAATTCTTCTGTTTGAAACTCTTTAGTGACAGCAAAAGGGTAACGAAGCAGAACTTCTAATTGGGTCAATTGCATCCATTCATTTTCAATTAATGAGACATTTTGATTTCCCAGGTCTTCAAGATGTGGTTTCAGATCAAGCAAACGCTTAATCATCAAGTAGGTGCTGCCCCACCGAGTATCTTGATCTAAAATAGCTCCCATACCTGAATGTTTCTTCACAATGGAGTCTATTTTTGGTGTTCTGGCTGCAGTGGCTACCTGTCTGAACTTGCTGATCATAGTTGCTACATGTCGTTCTTTTAATCCATCCCTTATCGCTAACTGCAATGTATGCACAACACAGCGCATGTGTTGAATATGAGATAGCATAGTGGCTTCTTCAGCAATATCATCTAGAACTTCATCATCTTGTTCTGTCACTATCATTTCATTTGCAGAATCAATTTCAGAAATGTCATCTTCATTTTCCATTATTTCCTTAGTAACTGTCCCTCTATTTAGTTTTT
Organism: Bathynomus jamesi; assembly: GCA_023014485.1. NCBI lineage: Eukaryota > Metazoa > Arthropoda > Malacostraca > Isopoda > Cirolanidae > Bathynomus > Bathynomus jamesi. The sequence goes on along the minus strand of JAJOZX010000027.1, from coordinate 2,376,767 downwards.
CAATAGTGCTTAGCATATTCGAAGCATTGTCAGTGACAATACATAGAACTTGTTCTTTTTTTATTTTAAAATCTTGTAAGACAGTTTCGACTAACTTAGAAAGATATTCACTGGTGTGATGTGCATGTGTATTCCTTACTGTCAGTGTCCGAGTCACCTTTTTATTGTTGTCATCTATATATCTCACATTGATGGCAAAATAATTAACTCTATGGCGAGTGCATCCATCCATTTTGAGGAACACAAAGCGCTCCTTAAGAGTTCTTTGAAGTTCCTCCTTTTTGTGTGTGGCATCTTCAATCACAATCTTTCTAATGCTATTTCTATCCAAAGAAACTTGGAGTTTACTGGCCATTTCTCCATTAAGACCTAAAAAAGCTGGTGTTGAGAAAAAAGATAAAGGTATACTATTTTTTACCACCATTTCTATGATGTACTTCTTGAATTTATCTGAGGTCATATTTACAGTAACTTTATTACTAGGAAAGAAACTTGTTAATGGTGACATTTGCAATTGTCCCCGAGGACAAATTTTACTTTTAGTTGAGGTGGATGCTTGACTTGCTTCACTGTCTTTCTTATTAACAATTTCTAAAATTTTTGGATGAAATCGTTGTAGATGTCTTTTTAAATTTGATGTCTTGCCAGTCTGGGATGGTACTTTTGTATCATAGCTTGTACAAGAACTAATTTTAGTTTCACATAATTGTTCATCATTATTTTCTTTCTTACAGTGACAAATGAAATATTTTCCATCTGTAGAAACTGTGAAGTATTCAAATAATGCGGACTTTGTTTGACTTTGAGATCTAGTTGTCATTATGAAAGGGCTCAAAAAAAGAAGAATGAAACTTAATATTTTCAATTTTTAAAAATTAAGCTTACTAGTTTAAGTTTCTAAAAATTTCCTGAAAAAAATAAAGTCCAATTAGAAATTCAAAATAAAAAAAAAAATAGCATAAAAAAGTTTGTATCTAAATATGAACTCTTTGTATTGGGCTGGAGCCGGAGCTGACACATTTTTTATCAGCTCCAGCTCCAGCTCCAGCTTCCCAAAAATAACTGGCTCCAGCTCCACTCACCAAAATTGCTTCAAGCTCCAGCTCCTGGCTCCGGCTCCAGCTCCAGCTCCACAGCCCTGGGCAGATCACCCCACATCCGAGGATCCAGTGGACGCGGCAATGGCACGTCTACATGGTGTGGCCAGAGTACCCTCTGCCGCACCCTCGAGCCTCCTGGATCTGCTCTTACCCCCTGGTGCCATCTTCTCCACCCCACCACGGGAGCACCCTGGCTCATCCCCTTGTACCTCTACTGACCCGGCCCCTCTCGTGCTTCCGGCTCTTTCCTCATCGGCCACCCAGACTTTGTCCTCTTCCCCACCCGCCCGGTTTTACTCGCACCCCCTGTCGTTACTCCGGGTGTCCCAGGAAATCACAACCAAACAGGAAGGTGCCAATCTGGACAACGGAACCCTCCCCCGTTGCATGACTACTGAACCCTGTCTAGAGACTCCTCACCTCTGAGCCCGCGACGGTCCCCGGGCCGACGCGATCCACGTCTCCGGTTCCGTTCGGTCGACTCGGCCCCACAGTCCCCGAAGGGGTTGGCAAGTTAGCCGATTCCCTCCTTGGTGAACGGCAGGTGACCCAACAGGCCTCCGACTTAACCCCCGCTATCATGGACCTAGATCCCCATCCACACTCTAACTCCCTAGCACCTTCACCCTCTCCTCCTCTCCCTCGTCCAACAATGAACCCTCCGAAAGCGACGATCCTACAGTGGAACTGTAGGGGAATCTTCGCAAATTACAAAGGCCTAAATTCCCTGATTGCCTCTGCTCGTCCGGTATGTGTCTGTCTGCCCTGCCCTACCGGATATTTTAGCACTACATCTCCGTCTCCTACCTGCACACGAAGGGGGGCTGCCATCCTCGTCCCCCGTACAGTCCCCTTTCACAACCTCCCTATTAGATCCCCGTTACAGGTGGTTGCTGCCAGGATTTTCCTGGACAAGCAATACACAGTCTGCTCAATCTACCACCCCCCTCACTCCCAAGTTTCCCGCGATGACCTGGTTGAGGTTGTTCAACAACTCCCCCAGGCCCTTCCTACTCTTGGGCGATTTCAATAGTCGCTATCCCTTGTTGGGTGATACGACCTCCTTTTGTGGCTCCGACCCTGATTACCCTCATGGCTGAACTCTCCTTCGAGTGCTTCAACGACGGCTCTCCCACACACTACCACGCCACCAGATGCACCCCGTCCTGTGTAGATCTATCGTTTATCTCGACAGACGGCCTCCTGGACTTCACCTGGCAAGTGCTTCGGGATGACCACGGCAATGATCACTTCCCTGTTTGCCTCTCACTAAATCGGCATGATCAGATCGTTCGGGTACCGAAGTGGATAACGGCCAGAGCTAACTGGCCACTTTTCCGGGACAACACTTCCACACGTTGTACGACGGCCCACTTTCCATCCTCCGATGAATGCATTGCGTACTTTGAGGCGACTGTGGTCGCAGCTGCAAGCACCAGCATTCCACGACCTTCGGCCTACCCCCGAGCCCGACGAGTACCCTGGTGGAATCCAGAGTGCGCGGAGGCCACTCGTGCCAAGAAGAGGGCTATCCGACGATTTTATCGTACGCGAACCCCTACCCATCGCATGGAGATGCAGCGGGCCAGAGCCGTTGCTCGCCGTGCGATGAAGAAAGCGCGCCGAGCTTCCTGGCGTACCTTTGTCTCAGGTATCACCTCCTCCACATCATCGGCTACCATCTGGAAGAAGGTACGGAGTGTCGAGAGACGACACGCCCCCTCCCGACCTTCGGTCCTCCGAACAAATGACGGGCTTCTCTATGAACCTAGGTCAGTAGCGAATCTTCTAGCATCTACCTTCGCTGCCGTCTCCACAGACAGCCCCCACGCGCTGGCCCCTAACAAGAACTGCTCACCATCCCTCGACAACTCCTACAATGGGCTGTTCACCATGCGAGAGCTACAGGCGGCACTGGCCTCTAGACGGTCTCCTTCCCCTGGACCGGACGGCATCCCCTACTGTTCGATCCAATACATCCATCCTACTATGCAACTGTTCTTCCTAGATCTCTACAACCAAGGGTAAATAATAATACCCTTGGATGTTTTTTCCGATGTAAGGACAAAATCCCCCCCTGCCATGAACTGTTCTGTTGTTTATTTGTTTACCTGCCCTGGGTGTTCCCAGGGGACCTACGTTGGCAGCACAGTCCGTTCTTTGCAGGCGAGATTTTGCTCCCATATGGGTATTAGCCATAGGACAGGGAAAGTTTTATCGAAAAAGGAACAGTCTGCCATTAGAAATCATTCTGTCAAGTGTAAGGTTGACATTTCCGTTAATAACTTTAAAATTCTTAAATCATTAAAATACCCGTCCTCCCTCCGTATTTACGAATCTTTGTGCATTAAATTTCTGAACTCCAGTTTAAATATTGATTCTAGCTGTTACCCCCTTTATATTAATTAGAATACCTACAAACTAAAATTTTTTTATTTTTTTTTTCCTCGTGACCCTGTCTCCTTTTCGCCTCAGTTTTTTGTGGCTGTCAAGTGAGCATGGTATGTTTGGTGCACTTTTGTGTTTTTTCGTTTAACTTTTTATTAGTAAAGTTTTTTAACTATTTTATGTTTGAATGTTTTTAGTTTTTAAGTTTTACTTATGCCTCTTTTATGCTCTGTAATTTTAATTTTTATTCTTGAACAGTTTTAATGTTGTACTTTAAATTAGTTTTAGTTTTTGACATTCGTATATTTTTGTCATGCATTAATTTTAGCTTTTATTTATTAGGCCTTGAAAATGGGTAGAGTTGCCCGAAACGTCGGCTGCAGCCAAATATAATGACTTTTGCTCTACGTCTTCGTTTTTATCATATATATATATTATAAAGGGTGATCCAGAGAAATGGGACCCAAAAGAAACCCCTGTAACTCTTAAAGTATAAGTCCTTTTATAAAATCGTACGCATCATTCGAAAGAGGATAGTTACAAGTTTGTACAGGATTGTATAGGTTTTGACAATACAAGACAAGATAAGATACAAAACAAAATAAAAGTGTTAGTTAAAACTAACCCTTCAAGATGACTGCCTGGACTGTGGAACAGCTGCGTTTCATAACTGAGCATGGAAGAAGTGTAGTTTCAGCTCAAAGATCTTTCAAGACAAATTTTCAGATGTCAAAATCACCTTCTAAGAAAGTAATCCGTCGTGTGTCAGAAATTTTTCCCTAACTGGCAGCATTGGAAAAAGAAAACCAACTGGAAGAGTGCGCACAGCAAGGATAGACGAGATCATTAACAGAAACTCATGAAATTGTACAGGATAATCCTAACATAAGCATCAGACGTGCTTCTCAGCTGTTAGGAGTTGGATATGGAACAACAACACACCGTATATTCAAGCAAAATTTAATTCTCTTTCCATATAAAATTCAAACAGTGCAACAACTAAACGATGGAGATTTCGCACGAAGACGACAATTCTGTCAATGGATCCAACAGAAGGTAAATGACACCACCAATTTTCTAGCAACTTTGATTATGTCAGACGAAGCCCATTTTCACTTGAATGGAACTGTAAACAAACAAAATTGTCGTTTCTGGGCAACAGAAAATCCATTGAATATTACCGAAGTCCCGTTGCATAGTCAGCGTGTAACTGTTTGGTGTGGTCTTACTGCATCTCAGATCATAGGGCCGTACTTTTTCGAGGATTCCACCGAAACACGGTCACTGTAAATGGTGATCGCTACGAAAAAATGTTGACCGATTTTCTTATTCCTAAATTAAGAGATCTTTGTCTAGAAAACCACTGGTTCCAACAAGACGGAGCTACCTGCCATACCACGAGGAACTGCATGGCAGTTTTGCGTCAAACGTTTCCAGGCGAGTTAATCTCAAGATTTGGAGACGTTGAATGGCCCGCAAGGTCTCCGGATTTTTCTCCCTTAGATTATTATCTCTGGGGATATTTAAAGAGTAGGGTCTACAGAAATAACCCAAATGGAGCACATTTGAAAGGAGTCATTTTTAAAAAATAAATATTTCATAATAAACTTGTAACTCTACGCTTTCGAATGATATATAGTTTTTATGAAAGGAATTAAATATTAAGAATAATTGGCTTTTTTTTATGGGTCCCATTTATCTGGATCACCCAGTATATATATATATATATATATATTATATATATATATATATATATATATATATATATATATCTATATATATATATATATTTTTTTTTTTTGGGGGGAACAGCTTTTCCTTCAAACATGTTTGGTTGAACAATCGACCGTAGTTTTTATTATTCTTCGCTTTCTGGCCGCTTCATTTTTCCCCTCTATACTGTATACTGTATAGGGTATTTAATTTTCTGGTGATCCCTGCCTTGACGCTGTTTTCATGTTGTTCGTACAGTTGTTTTAAACTTTCGATGACCCGTTTTCTTAGATCGTTACTGATTTGAGATTCTCTCAATTGATTTTCAAGTGCATCACGCTCTTCATTGTTCAACCAAATATGTTTAAAGGAAAAGCTGTTCCCCAAATATACGAATATAAGAATTCACGACACAACAGCCAGAAGAGAACAAATAACCTTAGAATTTCGAGAGAAATTGATGAACAGACAGTTATCAATCTTGAATGAGGAAATAAAAAGACTAAATGGAGAGCGTGATGCACTTGAAAATCAATTAAGAGAATCTCAAATCAGTAACGATCTAAGAAAACCGGTCATCGAAAGTTTAAAACAAACAACTGTACGAACAACATGAAAACAGCGTCAAGGCAGGGATCACCAGAAAATTAAATACCCTATACAGTATACAGTATAGAGGGGAAAAATGAAGCGGCCAGAAAGCGAAGAATAAATAAAAACTACGGTCGATTGTTCAACCAAACATATATATATATATATATATATATACACACCATGACTGCAGTTTAGGATTCTTACAGGACTACAGTAATAGCGTCTTTCTCTCTCCGGTTTCAGGTGAGCCGTACTGCTGTGGTTAGTCCAGTGACCCATTTAATTGTGTTCACCTTGAAGGAATTGGTCTCTCTCCCTCACTCGAGCACCCTCCTTTCTCTTCTTCCCCCCTCCCTCCTGTCCAACCTCCTTCCTCTCCTCCCATCCCCTCTTACTTTCGACTACCCCCAGCTCCTCGCTCTATCAGCCACTGACCCCCACCAGGAAGGGGTAACACTCCTTCCCTTAGACATCTTGGCTCAGTCCCACAGGAAGGAGAAGGAAGTGAGTCAAGCCGCAGCTAAACTACTTTGCGTTAAGAGGAACCTTGAACTCATGTACTGAACTTGCACAGAAGTTAAATCTTACGAACACCAGAATTGACGGACAGAGTTCGAATCTCGGTACCAAAAATTTGAGATCGGGAAAGTGATATTTATTTCCATGTGTCGTTTAGTAATAAACAGGATTTGAAACCAGTGGGATGCTTAATAACCAGTGTGTTTGACCCACAAGGCACTGTGCCTTAGAGATTAGTGTGTGTGTTGGTTTCACAGATGATCTTGAAGAGGGACAGTGCATTAGAACATAACGTGTGAACACTTGGACTGTCGTTAGCGACGTACAAATTTTGGAAAGAAAGTTCTTCCGAGAAACGGAAATTTTCTATATAGATACGAATTACCTTACCCTTAACCGAGACGATGAATACAGGAATACTACTTTAAGGATTGATCAGTAATGATTATGCTTTGTTTTTTAAGTTTTATTTCTCTCGACAAAAGAACAAAATATCCAAAGAAATAAGCATATTGCCATTTAGTAATTTTCCATGATTTTTAAAAGTTTTCTAGGCGAATTTTTTTCTGAAACTGTTCACACAAACAATGCCTCGTACTGTGCTGAGGTGTTTTTTGGTATTTACGAACGATGAAGCATCTGTGAACTAATTCTGACTGGTTATAAAGAGCTTTTTGGACCGCATTTTCCCAGCGAAAGTTTTAAGAATTTGTGCATTGCCCCGCATTGAACCGACACCACAACAGAGTACCTGACTCGCGATTTGCTTATTACTGAGAAGGTCGAGGATGGAGGAATCGGTTCCTCGATCCTAGCGAAGAATATGACCAAATATCATCCGAAACAGATCGTTGATAACTTAAGAACGCCCGTTGTTGTTGTTGTTGTGGCAACGACAGAAACTATTTTAATATACTGTAGTATGTTATTATATGAAAGTTTTGTTTGATACAAATAAAAACAGACAATTTAAAATCTCTCTTAAACCTTCTGATAAAATTTCCCGTTATTTCTATTATGAATTTAACGCGTATTCCTTTTATACTTTAATACCATATTGTTTTTTTTATGGGAGAATTGAAAAAATATATTTAGAAGAATACAACTCGCATAATTTTTATATTATTTTTCAATATTTGATCTGTACAATTTAGATATCTGATATAACATATTTACAATATATGTATTGTAAATATATTTACAATATTCTAATCTGAAAATGCTTTTGGAAACGTGAAAGCTTTTTAGGCGAAATTAATGGGATTCGGTTTATTTATTACGTAAGGGGATACGTGATTTTGTCCGTTATTGTTATTTGAGAGCGTTCGTGAGAATTTTTTATGAATGACTTCCAAACGATGCGTATTTCTTCGAGTTACCCAATATTGTAATGCAATATAACGTAAGTGGATGAAGAAATAATAATACGGAGTAAGGAGCGATTTCTGAGGTTTTTTTTTTTCTAGTTTAAATAATATGAAGAGAAATCTAGATAGTTCGTATTTGTACGTTCTGCGGTAATAATAATAATAATAATAATAATAATAATAATCGTATCATATAAGACGACTTTGTCACGTTCAGTAAATGTTTATTAGCGCACATCCATTTATAAATATGCTCTAATGCCCGTTCGTTTTATTTATCGGGTCTAAATTAGGATGGAAAGAAGCAATTGCGGCAACATCTGCTGCATACTGTACGCAATTTAGTGTGGTTGAAAGATGAAAATAATTGACGTCAATTAAAAGTAGTTATGGGCCCAAGAATAGTTTCTCGTGGAACTTCACTAGTTAGCATCGCCGTGTCGGTTAAATTATCTTTTAATCTGACGTATTGATAACGAATTATCAGGAACGATTTTAATCACTAGAGGTTATTTCCTCTTATCCCTTATATATAAAATTTATTCAATAAGATTTCACGCAAAAGTGTATCGAATGTTTTTAATACGTCGGGGAAGAAGACCTACGAGGAGTTAACAAAAGTAAATAGACAACACGATGATTGGCCTCAAGAACAAGTGGGAAAGCTCATCAATAGAATGCCAGAACGTGTGTCACCTTTACGTAATGCAAAGCAGCGATTCTAAATATATTGATTCAATAAATTTATTTATTCAAGGACGCCCACAGGTCTAGGCACACTAGGCAAGTGCCTGTAGTTGAAATTTGAATAAACTATAATAAATTTATTAATAATGATTGGATTGTGTAAATAAATTGTGTTGAAGCAGCTTTATAATATTAGTTTAAATTATTCATTAGTACTTCATTCATTATCGTATTTACCGTTGTTTTCAGTATCTGAATTACGTAGTAGTGATTATGATACCCTGTGAAATATACGTGACAAAACTAACAAGTTAGAGATATTAAACATAACAATTGAACAGTTATATATTTTGTACTTTGGTAGTGCCTACAATGGCATGTCAGGCTGCTTGCGGCCTTGCTGTTTGACTTTTATCATCAAATCAAAATCTATGGAAAACCGGGATCTGTTTACTTTTGTCAACCTCTTATTGGCAGTGTTTTTTTCACTCTGCTGTTTAGGTTCTGATAGACATATTCCAATAAGATGTGTATGGCATCTTCCGTGTGTGCCCATCTCTAAACCTAAATTGTGTGTTATTTAAGATATCATATTTGTTTAAGAATTTACGAATTTCGTTTTGGTCTTTGTTTTGGTTTTGGAATAGTTTAGTGGTTGCCGTTCAATAACGCCTTTGTTTTGGGAGAGAAAGAAATAATTTAAGTTGTAGGTGGGAGGAGAAAAAAAAAAATATATATATATATATAAATAAATAAAACCACGAAGGAAAGGAAACACAGAATGGTGCTCAAGCGCTTTCGTCTAATGACATCCTCAGGAACACTGAAGTACATAAAGAGTTACAGCCTATATATACGTTACAGAAAAAAATATATATATATACGGTATATACAATAAACGGAGAAATAAAAATTAAACATTAAAGCATTGTGGGAGGAGCATACAAATTTGTAAGGAAAAACTACCGATTTTTAGCACTTTTGCTCGAATCCAACACAAGATCAAATGAATTGTTTCCAACCAATGTTATAGTTAATTAAAAAAATAATAAATTAAAAAAAAAACTTATAAGAGGAGCATACAAATTTATGCTGGAAATCTGCCCAGGTTTTAGCACTGCCCTTCTAGTCTAAGTTTGATATATATAAAAATAAATTGAAAAATAAAAGTTATTAGAGTAGCATACAAGTTTACCAAAGGTTTAGCGTTCTACCCTTCATATCTAAATCCATTCTGAACTTATTTGTAAGTTGGATAATGGCAGACTCAAGAATATTTCTATTAACAATGTTGCTAGAGTGAAATAAAACTGAAGCATTATTCCAATCAATACAGTGGGATAACTCTGACAAATGGAAAAAGGACACTGGACGACTGTCCTGTTCTAACGGAATATTGATGCTGTTTTATGCGTGTGTGCAAATCCTTTCCCGTCTGACCTATGTAAAAGGAATCGCAATGTTTACAACCAATTTTATAGATAATGCCTGGATTATTGGTAGGGCTATTTTTTACTGATATTTTTCACAATATTGTTATATGAAAAAACTACACTCATATCCAAAAGTTGAAGTACATTAGCAATGCCTAAGAAGCCCTGGAAAAATGGAAGTACTAAAATATTCTTGGAGAAGGTGCGAGTGTTATTATTCACACGATAGAAGGTTCGTTTAGCCTTATTAAGACAAGATTCCATGAACGCAGATGGGTAACACAGATCACTTCCAATACCGTTGATTTTTTCCAATTCGGCATCGATGTATTGCGGACTGGCGATCCTAAGGGCGCGGAGAAACATTGAAGAAAAAATGGCCTTCTTAGTTGGGGTGTCATGTCCCGAGTAAAGGTGTACGTAGGACAAATTGTTTGTTTGTTTTCCGATAGATACTAAATTTAAAACCTGGGCTTTCCCTATGTCCACGCACATCTAAATGGCTTGTCAAAGTCTTGTCCCCCATTCTCGGAACTATCTCTGATTCACATGTAAAAAATTCCATGGATCTTACTGAAAAATTGAATAATGCACGTACTGAAAACAACGATAGATTGATCAGTTTTGACGTTTGTTCATTGTTTACAAAAGTGCCGATTAACGATATGCTTGACTTTCTCTCCCGAGAATTACATAAGTATGACCTGCCACTACCTGCACACATCGTTTTGGAACTTATTAAGCTTTGCATCAATAACTAGTATTATCAACAACTTTTTGGGATGGCCATGGGCAACCCCTTGTTGCCCCTTCTCTCCAATATTTATATGGAGTTTTTCGAAGTTAGTTACATTCCGAGAATCCTGGGGGTTGGCATCCCATAGTTGCGGTACGTCGACGATATTTTGTGTATCTGGCCCATGAATCGTGACCTGGATGACTTCCTCCTTCAGTTAAATGATCAAGTTTCCTCTATTAAGTTTACTTTAGAAGTGGAACAAGACAACTCAATCCCGTTTTTGGATGTGTGTGTACATAGGGAAAGCCCAGGTTTTAAGTTTAGTATCTATCGGAAAAAAAAAAAAATTTGTCCTACGTACACCTTTACTCTGGACATGACACCCCTACTAAGAAGGCCATTTTTTCTTCAATGTTTCTCGGGGTTTTCGATGAACCTTTGTAGTAATCGGACGTACCTAGAATTGCTTGTAAACAAAAAGTTCAAATTATATATTACTGAAACCAGGAGTGAAGTGATTACAATATATATACTTGAATTGGAATTATTGGCGTTTCTGAATCTTTCAAAGAATTTTATTTTTAACTAGCTAGGTCTAGGCTTTTAGCCAGGCCTTATTATACCTTTTTGTGGTTATTTTGGTGTAGGGTAACATACTATTAGGCCTAGGGACCTAACTTGGGCCCTAGGCCACCTGGTTTGTTAATCGTAGGTAAGCCTGCGCCTGTACCTCGGTCTTGAGGAGGGTCGTATGGCTGAACACGATCGTTCATCACGAGATGCATCAGGGCTTGGAGTTGGAGTTGAGACTCAGGCTCAGCCTAGGTCTGGCCCATCCCATAACCTTGAGAACCTTGACCCCGATCAGTTAAGCGACTCAAACTCTGAAATGGATATTCCTTTAGCTGTTTCTCAGCAGCCTAAGGCTTCTAGAAATGCTAAACGAGACAATAGGCTTAAGCAAACCAAACGTAAAAAGTCTCCTCCTGGAAGTCCAAATTCATCTAGATCTAGTGTTGGTAATGACATTAGTATTTTTGACCCCTTAGATTCTTGTGAATTGGAAACTGCTGTTGCAGATGCCACAGCTGAATTTTTGGGCTGGCAGAGCCAGAAGACCAGAAGTTCTAAAAAGCGGGCTAAGGCAAGCCCAAGTTCAACAAGGCAATATACGCCTCTTTTTACTGAAACTGAGATCAGGTCTACTACAATAGGCCCATCCCAAGAAGCTGCTCCTGGTACTTCTGGTTTCGACACTGTTTCTGAGGAAGGAATGGGAAAGGTTATCAGAATCTGGGTCTATCACCAGATCCAGTTGGCTCCATTTCAGCTTGTCAGAATGGTAAATTGGCTGATGCCTTCCGAAGGCCGTATAAGAATATAGTTCCACAACGAATGGGCCTAGCTGAAATCAATAAACTTTCACTGAGTGATTTTGCTCCCCAGATCTCTTCAGAGACTGTTGTTAGGACTATTGTGCTATGGTTTGATGATGCTTGTCATCATCAGGCAGTGGAGGAATTTTTGCAAAGCAAAATTAAGGTGGTTGGGCAGCTTAGGGATTCTATATTGAGTTCACTTAGGATCACTGGGTTCCGCCCGAATCCTCTTCGCCATTGTTTGGCAATTGATCTTGACCAACAGTCTTATGATACCCTTTCTCTGCAGAAGATCACCACATTTGGTACATTCCAAGTGTCTTGCCGATTGCCCGCAAGCAAACAGGGCAATTATGGAATAGTATACAATATAGATAATTCCTTAATGGACTCAGAGATATTATCTGAGCTTGAATATAGTAATCCTACTATAAAAATAAAATCTGTTTCCCGCTTCCAGCCTCCAAAAAACAGGAATTCTTTGGGCTCAAATTTATCATTGTCCCCGCCAGTTAAAGTGGAGTTTGAGGGGCCTATTCCTCCTCATCTGTACCTTTATTATGAAAGATATAGAGTTAAAGAATTTGTACCTAGGCCTATTCGATGTTTTAAATGTCAACTTTTTGGACATATAGCTCAATCTTGTCGAGCTACCACTGATCATTGTGCAGTATGCGCAGGTCCCCACAGAACAGATACTTGTCAGGTACAGTCTGTACATCGTTGCTTCAATTGTGATGGCCCTCATATGGCTTCTTCAACTGAATGCCCAGCATTCACAGAAGCAAATTTAGTTTCAAAAATGGTTAAAAAACATGAGATGAGCTATAGTACAGCTGTCAAGTTAGTCCATAAAGTTACTCGAAACACCAAGGTTCACCCTATCCCCAGTGCTGTATCAGTGCCCTCCAATGATGGATTGTCCCATGGCAGTAGGGGTCCCAAACCGGCTAGGTTGGAGCTTACCTCTGGTGCTGGGCCTTCTCATCATGTTGAGGTTCATGCAAATGTCTCCCCACCAATTATTAACTACAAGAGTTTACCTCCACCCCCCCCTAAACCAATTATGTGTGACATGTCCACACAAACTTCAGCTCCTACGGAAACTCTCCCTGCACCAATTAAGCATGGCATGTCCACACAAACTATGGCTTCCAAGGAAATAGAAAGTAGACTAAAGTTACTCCACAAAAAACCAGTATATTGGACTTTATTCCCCTTGATACACTAACTACTCTTATAAATGATATTGTTGCCACCTGTAAAACTACTTCTATTGCAGGTCCCCATCCTGCATCAAGAGTGCGAAAACTTTTCATGAAAGCATTTTCTAGTACCTCTATCAAAAATACTCGTTCATCTCTGAAACCAGCTTCACCATCCCAAAACAAACATGGATAATAGGTTTTCTTTAATATTTTGGAATGCTCGTAGTCTACTTAGTAACCTTAGTGAGTTTAAGTTAATGTTGTATAAGCAGCGTCCCGCACTTTGTTTTGTATGTGAATCTTGGTTGAAATCTCACATTAATCCCAGGTTTCCAGGATACTGTATTATTAGGAAAGATAGGACCCATGGTCATGGTGGTGGGGTACTACTACTACTACGCAATGATTGTACACTTTTACCATTCCCATTGCAAGAATATCCAAATGGTCAGTTTGGGATCCTAGCCTGTAAAGCTTATCTTGACAATAGCTGGCTCACAGTATTTGGTATTTACAACCCTCATGGTTATCAGGTTTTGTCTCCCTCAGAGTTAGACTTTTACATCTCCCAAAGCCCCCCAGCCTCAAAGATCATAATCTGTGGAGATCTTAACGGCAAGCATCCTTCTTGGTCTTGTGGCACACCCAATCAGGCTGGGAAGGACCTCTTTAACTATATCTTGAATTCTCCCACTTTATGTTTACTTAGCCCTCCTCATTTAGTTACTTTTTATGATTCATTCTCCGGTTCCCCCTCGTCCTTGGACCTGTGCATTGGGTCTGTATCTTTCCTCAGTGTGATCGAAATCAAGACCTTGGCCGATATTGGCAGTGACCATCTTCCAGTAATAGCTTCTCTCCCCCTTGCAGCTGCTTCTGACAGTATTACCCTCCGAACAAAGTGGAAGATTCCCCGTAACTTTGATTGGAGAAATTGGTCAAAAGTGCTCTTCTCCTTTTGTGATACCCATGCAACATCTGACAATCCAGTTACTCCCCAATCCATTGCAGATGATTTAAATCATCTTGCCTCTACTCTGTTCACCAAATCATCAGGGAAACCCAAACTGACAGCAAATAAGCCTTGGTGGAACGAAGCCTGCTCACGGGCAGTAGCTTTACGCCGCCTAGCAAAGAGACGCTACCACAGGAATTGTACAATCCCCAATTTAATAGACTGTAAGAAAAGAACTGCACAGGCTAAAAGAATTATTAAAAAAGCAAAACGTGACTCCTGGAAAGTTTTCTGCTCCTCTCTAAATTGCCACGCTCCAATCTCACAAGTGTGGAGGAGATTTAACTCTGTTAGGGGAGTCAGAATATACCATCAATTCCCCGTTCAAATTGACAACAAACCATTAGCCCCTGAGGACAAGGCCCTCGCTTTTAGTAACTATTTTTCTACCATGTTTCATGGTTCCTTTCAACATTTAAATACAGCCTCTCAAACTGAGTTTATCTCATCAAGTATGAATACCCCTATGGATGATCTGGATGTTCCTTTCCATCTTCATGAACTTGCTTCTGTTTTAATAACTCTCCCAGACAATAAGGCTGCTGGTTCCGATGATATACCGTATGAATTTTACAAATATGCTCCCCCTCAGTTTCATTTACAATTGCTAACACTTTTTAATCACTCATGGGAATTCAGTATAATCCCACCTCCCTGGGGGCATGCACTTATTATGCCAATACCAAAGGCAAATAAAGATTTAACCTTCTTACAATCATATAGGCCCATTTCTCTCTTAAACACACATTGTAAAATTATGGAAAAAATGGTCTACAATAGACTGTATTACTATGTGGAATCACACCACCTCCTCTCACCCTTTCAAAGTGGATTCCGTAAAGGCAGAAGTGTCATTGATCAACTACTTAGGCTAGAACATGTCATCAAAGAAGTATTAGTTACAAAATCAGTATGTGTAGTTGTCTTCATTGATCTCAAGAGTGCCTTTGATTCGGTCTCTCACAAAGAATTGCTTTTCAAGTTGGCAAATTTGGGTATCACTGGAAAGTTGTTGCAGTGGCTTCGGGCATTTCTGGAGAATAGAACATATCAGGTCTGTCTGCAGGGTTGCTTCTCTCCCTCTGTGGCCTCCTCAGTGGGTGTACCACAGGGATCTATTCTGAGTCCCTTGCTATTTTCAATCATGTTATCTGACCTTCCCTCCTTGGAACCTGTTAAACTCTCTGCTTTTGCAGATGATTTGGCAATTTTTCATAGTGCTGGTACCCTCGACGAAGCTATTTCTGGGATTCAAGCTGCTTTGGATAGAATTAATGCTTGGACTGCTGAATGGGGATTTAGCGTTAGCCCCCTGAAATCCTCTTTCCAAATTTATACCAGAAAAAGATCAGAACTCTTCCTAACTTAATTTTCAACCTTGCCCCCATTCCTTTTGTCAGAATTCAGAAATTTCTAGGTCTTTATTTTGATGCTCCCTACCTTACTTGGAAGCCTCATATTGAACATCTTGTTACAAACTGTTCTTCTAGATTAAACATTTTAAAAACACTCACTGGATCATCTTGGGGTTGTCAACGACAAATCCTGCTATCATTTTATTCTGCCTTTATTCGTAGTAAGATAGAATATGGAGCAATTTTGTATGGTTCTGCTGCTACAGTTCATTTAAAGAAACTTGATGTATTGCAGAATTCAGCTTTAAGGATAATTACTGGAGCTCTACGCTCTACACCAATAATATCTCTGCATTGTGAACTCAATGTTTGGACCCTGGAAGAAAGACGTACCCTCTTACTACTGACCACACTTTATCGATTCTATGGGGCAGACTCCCAACATCCTGTTTTACTGGAAGTCATAGATGACTTCCCAAAACATCGCATGCTGCCATGGCATATAGTTTCTAGGGGCTCCTATATAATCAGAGCTATGTCAGCACTGATTTTGCGTGGTATTGATCTTCCCTCTCCAAACTATGTCCCCTGTCTCCCTCCTTTCCCACCTTGGGAAACCAATTGCAATTTACCAATCTCTACAGACCTTGTCCTACCTGTTACTAAGAAGGACGCACCCCATCTTCTTCGTGCTGCATTTTATAGTACTTTGGAAATTAGACATGAACAATCAATCCAGATCTTTACAGATGGGTCTCGAACAGTGCTTACAAATACTGGTACAGTATCTGTTGCTGCCGCATTCTATATTCCATCTTTACAGGTTGAGTGCTTTTGGCACCTATCTGATATACTCTCAGTGTTATCGGCAGAATTGGTAGCAATCCAGATGGGCCTTAGGTGGCTCATTGAAAATGCGCATCTTCCTGGTGCATTTGTTTTCTGTGTCGACTCATTATCAGCCCTTCATTCATTACCTCATGGTAATTACACGGAAATAACTTCAGATATTGTGTCAGCTGTGAGGTCACTGTGTGGCAGGGGTATTCATGTGTCTTTTCAGTGGACCCCTGCCCATTGTGGTGTCATATCGAACGAGAAAGTGGATCGGTTAGCTAAACTTGGGCATTCACTTCCCCGCATAACAGTCAGACCAGTTCCTCTATCTGATCTTCTTCTTCATGCCAAAAATGTCTTGGAACAGGAAAGGAGAGAAACCTGGCAAAGGAACAGGACCCTAACACCTCTTGGTCTTATAAAAAAAGATTTGGAGACCTGGCCTTGGGCATCAATATCTTGCCGACGATCTGAAGTAGTGTTGACACGCCTGAGGGTGCAACACACAGGCCTAAATGACCATTTTTATAGGCTAGGTATAGCAAACTCCCCATTTTGTGTTTCTTGCCATGTTCCAGAAACTGTCCCTCATATTCTCTTCACTTGTTGGAAATACCACTCGCTAAGAACGAAAATGCAGCACAAACTATCTAAAATAGGTGTCAAGAACATGACACTACAAATTCTCCTTGGAGGTGGTGGCTTCAGTCCCCCTCTACAATATCAAATCCAAAAGACTCTATTAATATTTCTAAAAGACTCTGGTTATATCAAACGCATTTAACGTTGCTACAACACATACTGTACCATATTACCTAATTTATCAAATTACTTGTACCACACGTTATATACATATAATTATATGGTTATTATCTCGTATACTATATGCTGCATTGTGCTAACTCCTGGTTTCTATTTTTCATCTTGCAATAATTTAACAATTATCGAAATTGCTTTAATTTATAGTCTTGCTGATCATGGGACTATTTAAAAGGACCCTAAGTCAGCAATAAAACATCAAGTCAAGTCAAGTCAAGTCAATGTTTCTCCGCGCCCTTAGGATCGCCAGTCCGGAATACATTGATGCCGAATTGGAAAAAATCAACGGTATTGGAAGTGATCTGTGTTATTCGTCTGCGTTTATGGAATCTTGTCTCAACAAGGCAAAACGAACTTTCTGTCGTGTGAATAATAACACTCGTACTTTGTCAAAGAATATTTTAGTACTTCCATTTTAACCGGGCTTTTTAGGCATTGCTAATGTACTTAAACTTTTGAATATTAATGTAGTATTTTCCTATAACAATATTGTGAAAAATATCATAGTAGAAAATAGCCCTACCAATAATTCAGGCATTATTTATCTATAAAATTGGTTGTAAACAATGTGATTCCTTTTACATAGGTCAGACGGGAAAGGATTTGCACACACGTATAAAACAGCATCAATATTCCGTTAGAACAGGACAGTCGTCCAGTGCCCTTTTTGTCCATTTGTCAGAGTTATCCCACTGTAGTGATTGGAATAATGCTTCAGTTTTGTTTCACTCTAGCAACATTATTAATAGAAATATTTTTGAGTCTGCCATTATCCAACTTACAAATAACTTCAACATAAGCAAAGGTCTTTTTCAATTCGATCCTGTTGTTTTGAATTCCTTCAGAACGGATTTAGATAAGAAGGGTAGAACGCTGAACCTTTGGTAAACTTGTATGCTACTCTAATAACTTTTATTTTTCAATTTATTTATATATATATCGAACTTAGACAAGAAGGGCAGAGTGCTAAAACCTGGGCAGATTTCCAGTATAAATTTGTATGCTCCTCTTATAAGTTTTTTTATTTTTATTTTTCAATTTATTATTTTTTTTAATTAACTATAACATTGGTTGGAAACAATTCATTTGATCTTGTGTTGGATTCGAGCAAAAGTGCTAAAAATCGGTAGTTTTTCTTTACAAATTTGTATGCTCCTCCCACAATGCTTTAATGTTTAATTTTTTTTTTATTTCTCCGTTTATTGTATGTATATATATATATATATATATATTTATATATATATATATATATATATATATTATATATATATATATATATATATATATATATATATATATATAAAAATTTCTGTAACGTATATATAGGCTGTAACTCTTTATGTACTTCAATGTTCATGAGGATGTCATTAGACGAAAGCGCTTGAGCACCATTCTGTGTTTCCTTTCTTTCGTGGTTTTATTCATCATAAATATTTTTCACGTGTTATTTTCGTGAAATAATTTTCACACACACACACACGTACGTTTCTGAAGAAATGCAGAGAGAGTATTGCCAAACCGCTATACTTACGATGGAGGAAATCACTTGACACAGGACAAATTCCACTCCCCTTAAAGAACGCGAACATTGCCCTCCCTATTTAAAGGTGGTAACAGAGCAATGCCCAAGAATTATCGGCCAGTGGCTCGTACCTCACACCTTTTAAAGAGTTTTGAACCTATAATTAGAGGCAAAACTACCTACTACCTACGAGAAAAAGACTTGTCCAACCCAAATCAACATGGCTTCAGGGCTGGAAGATCATTCCTATCACAGCTACTAGACCACCAGGAGAAAATATTAGAAACATTGTGTCGAGGACAAAACATAGATGTAATATATACGGACTTTGCTAAAGCCTTCGATAAATGTGACCATGGAATCATAGCACACAAACTTAAGAATACAGGAATTACTGGAAAATTAGGAAGGTGGATATTTAATTTCTTGACGCAAAGAACACAGAGTGGTGGTAAACGGAGTTAAATCAGAAGTCTCAGAAGTCGTGAGCTCTGTCCCACAAGGGACAGTATTAGTTCCCTTGCTGTTCATAATACTGTATTGATGCAGATATTAAGGACAGTACTGTATCATGCTTCGCAGATGACACAAAGATATGTAAGTAAATATTGAACGAAGGTGACGTACGAAAATTACAAAACGACATTGAAACATTATTCCAGTGGGCAGAAGACAACAATATGAAGTTCAACAAAGAAAAATTCCAATGACTAAGATATGGTAATAACAAGGAACTACAGAAAAAAGGGTACAAAACTATGCAAGCCAAACAGATAACACCAAAGCCACAAGTCAGGGATCTTGGAGTAATAATGTCGTCGGATGCAGAATTCAGAGAGCACTATAATATCAAAATTACAACGGCTAGAAAAATAATGGGAATCATCTGGAGGAGCTTCCGCAGCAGAAAAGCAAACATCATGCTCAAATTATGGAAGAGAGTAGTCCTACCAATAATTAAGTATTGCTCAGTACTCAAGCCCATACAGAAAACGAGACATTGCGAATATTGAAGCTATACAAAGGATTTTTACGTCTAAGATAGAGGAAACGGAAGGTGAAGACTACTGGTCTCGACTACAATCCCTGGAACTCTACTCTCTCGAAAGAAGGCGCGAGTGGTACACAATAATATACATATGGAAAATACCTGAGGGCTCTGTCCCTAACCTTAGAAATGAACTAGAAACAAACTGAAATTAGAGAAGAGGCAGATTTTGTAAGGTCCCAGCTGCGGTGAGACAAGGGGTTATGGAAAAACTATACACGCTTACAACATGGTATCGTATGTGGTACCTTTATTTCATAATTAAATATAAATTATTAATTAATTGAATTAAATATCTACAAAATTGCCTCGGGATTGGCGACATAGCCTATTGGGAATGAAAATAATTGCCATACATATATAGAACCCAATATGGAGGTATTGGGCCCACCCAACCACAAGAAAAATTTATTTCATGTTCAAAATTTTCCACTGCTGACTCATGAAAATTACATCGAGAGAGGAGTCAACGAACGTTCAAGAATCAGCAGATTCCTGACGATTATATGAGCGGCTCGCTCGGAGCTTGCTTATGTTACAGCGATGCTTTAAGCAAGGAAGATGTACTTTATCTTCCTAGAAGTTCTGAGTGAAATCCTCTTAATATAAAACTTAATAACTATAAAAAGGATAGGCCTATTCCTTCAGGTATTTAAATGAAGTGACTGCTAAAATTAATTACATCAAAGCAACTCGTTGTGTAACTCCATCGTACCGCAGCCCTACATCGAAAAACATCGTCGCGCCCTACATCGAAACAGAAGCGAGGTCCAACGAAATAATAAGGTAAGGCAATTCCTTTTTTTACCATTAGGCAGCGCAAATACCGAAGGCAAATAAACATAGATGTCCTTTAAAGACCTACATATACATAACTAACGAAAAAATGTAGGGCATTTGTCGTTAACTCTCCACTGTAATCTGCTGGAAATTTCCAACGGATGAGGGTATCAGGCAATCAACCCAAAGCCCTATAGTTTTTTCACAGGGTCATGAAAACGAGGATGGAAAATATCCTCAGAATACGAGGCCCAAAACTTTTCAATGTCCTACTAAAAGAAGTGAGGAATCTCCAGCACACCGACCTAAATAACTTTAAGAACCAGCTGGACAGATTCCTGTACAAAGTCCCTGACCAGCCATGCGTGGCTGACTCCGAGGGCAGGAGGAGATCAGACCAATTCCCTCCTTCACCAAATCCCGCAAATGAGGCGGGATGCTGCAGAGGGGTCGACCGCAGGTTGATCCTGAACCGTCGTTCAAACTCGCCTAAAGTAATATATATATAGATATATATATATATTGAAAAACTGGAGGGTATGGAATAACTATACACGCTTACAACATGGTATCGTATGTGGTACCTTTATTTCATAATTAAATATAAATTATTAATTAATTGAATAAATATCTATACAAAATTGCCCCCGGATTGGCGACATAACCTAATGGGAATGAAATGATTGCCATACATACATAGAACCCGTATGTAGGCATCGGGCCTACATAACCACGAGAAGCAAATTTATTATTTCGTGTTCGAGAGAGGAACAAACAAAACTTTGCCAAATCAGCAATTTATAATAAAAATACGAAGATTATATTTGAGGAGTGGCGAACTGAGAGCTGCTTAGTAAGAGCAACGCTTTAAGCAAAGCAAGATGTACTAAATCTTCTTTAAAGTTCTGAGTGAATTCCTTATAATATAAAACTTAATAACTATAAAAAGGATAGGCCTATACCTTCAGGTTTAATTCGTGACTGCCTATATTAGTTATAAAGTGTCAACTCGCAGTGTAGGCTCCATCGTAACGGGCCTACATCGAAGAAGATCGTCACGTCCTACATTGAAGCAAACTAAGGCCCAGCGAAAATAAGGTGGGAAAATTTCTTTCGTTCACATATAGGCATCTAAAACAATTAAATATAAAGAGGTCCTTTAAAGACCTACATTAACATAACATAAACTAACGAAAAAACATAGGGCTTTTGTCGTCTCTCTACTGAAATCTGCTGGAAATTTCCAACGGATGAGGGTATCAGGCAATCAACCCATAGCCCTATATACTTTTTTCATAGAGGGCATCGATAGGGAAATACAGGCCCTGATTAAGGACCATACAGAGAAGGAAGAGGAAAAGGCGGTAGAAGCAATAAAGGAAAATCCAAATTACTTCTATAGTTATGCGAAAAGGAAAACAAAAACGCGCGCCGCTATTGGGCCCTTAAGGAAGAGAACTAACCGACGATCCAAAAGAAATATCTGAAACATTGAGAGCCTAGTATGAATCAGTTTTTAGTACCCCAAAAAGTGACAAAGCGATACCTGACATAGATGCATCCTTCGAAGAGAAATTGCAAGGGGAGTGTATAACAGACTGATTTTACCCTAGAAGATGTAGCGAGAGCTATAGGACAAATGAAACCACATTCAGCTGTAAGTCCGGACAATTAGAACGCATTATTTATTAAAAACTAAAAATTAAATAGCTACACCTTTATACTGGATATGGAAAAGATCCCTAGACACTGGGAAAATACCGAGCATCTTGAAAAAGAGCAAACATTGTCCCTAATAAATTAATTTATTTATTTTATTTTATTTTATTTTAATTTAGAGCTGGGCACTTGCGGTTTTTTTTGCGGTACTGCGGTACTACCGTGTTGGTCGGTACCGCAGGAAATTTGAATGCGGTAGCGGTACTGCTGTACTTTCAGCGATCCTTTGCGGTACTGCGTTATGCGGTACCGGTTTGGTAGTGCGGTAGTAGTACCGCAGTACCGCAGTACCGCAAAAAAACGCGCAAAAAAACGCAAGTGCCCAGCTCAACTCCCTATATATAAAGGAGGGGACAGATCTCAAGCAAAGAACTATAGACCAGTGTCATTGACGTCCCACCTCACCAAAGTATTTGAGAGAATAGTTAGAGAGAAAATTTATGATTTCCTGAAGACACGGGAAAGATTCAACGAAAATCAACATGGATTCTAATCAGGTAGATCATGTCTATCACAACTAATAGAACACTACAACAATATCCTAGATGCCCTGGAAGGCAAGACAACTACACTGTCATATACACAGATTTTGCTAAAGCTTTCGACAATTGTGATAATGGTATAATAGTACATAAAATGAAATATATGGGAATAACAGGCAAAGTGGGAAAATGGATTCACAACTTCCTCAGAAAACGTCTACAGGTCGTCAAAATTCAAGGTATATCATCATCAGAATAGGAAGTACGCAGCTCAGTACCACAAGGTACAGTACTGGTCCCACTCCTGTTCATTATCATGCTAACAGACATGGACAGCGGAGTAAACAGCAACAGTATAGTAACATCCTTTGCAGACGATACAAAGATCAGCAGAAAAATCAGCGATGTAAATGAAGTGGAGGCCTTGCAGAGGGACACGAACAAAATATACAAATGGTCTGAAGACAACAACATGACATTTAACAACGAGAAATTTCAGCTCTTGAGATATGTTGAAAAGAGAAACTTAAACTGCATATTATGTTCCAGATAGACAGGAAATTCAGAGAAGCACGAAAGCGATCGATCTGGGGGTAATGACCGATGATGCGAAATTCGAAACAGAAAGTCAGATAGCGATAAATAAAACAAAAAAGAGTAGCGGGACAGGTACTAAGAACGTTCAAAAGAAGGGACAGGACAGTAATGATTCCCCTGCTGAAAACACTGATTATACCAAAACTTGAATACTGCTCAGTTTTGACGTCCCCATATAAAAAGGAAGAAACTAATAAACTACAAGAAACTCAGACATTTCACAGCAAAGATTGATAGCTGCAAACAACTCGACTACTGGGAAAGACTACGTAAATTAAATCTGTACTCCCTGGAAAGAAGAAGAGAGGTACACCATAATCTACATGTGGAAAATGATTGAAAAACTGGTACCAAACCTCAAACTAAACCCAATTACCATTCAAACAACAATGGAAAATAGGAAAGGCAGGATGTGTAGTGTTCCCAAATCAAAGGCCCAACAAGGGACCTCCTCAACACTGAAGGAAAATAGCTTGGTTGTCAGGGGGCCAAGACTTTTTAACCAGCTTCCAAAGGACCTCAGAAACCTTACAGGGGTCAAAGTTGAAGTCTTCAAGAAAAGACTAGATGCCTGGCTCAGGACGGTACCAGATGAGCCGGGTGTACCTGGCTATGTACGGTGGAGAGCGCAAGAAAGCAACTCGCTCCTCCACCAAGGCAGACCTAGAGGCGGGGCCACCAACTTGACCTTCGTATGAAGAGAGACCAACGCACGTAACAGGAACGAGGTGTGTGTCTAGTATATATATATATATTATATTGGCCAAACTGGTAAGACCCTTGAGTTACGTATTAAGCAGCATCAATACAGTATAAGAAGTGGCCAGGAATCTAACGCCATTTTCATTCACGTAAGAGATACTAATCATCCCATTGACTGGAAAAATGCTTCCAAATTAAGGTTTAGTAAATCTGTTGTTAGCAGAAATATACTTGAATCAAGTGTGATCAAGAATAATGCGGACTTGGTCCTTAATATTAGCCCTGGGCTGTATAAATTAGACTCGTGCTGCACAGTGGCGTATCAAGGGAGGGGCGACCGCCCCGAGCGGCACTTCCCGAGGGGCGGCAAATTACTGTCAGGCGGGCGCAGTATGCAAAATTTTGGGTTTTTATGTTTTAAAATGCAACCCTCCAAAAAATTATATATCATCATTGTCGCGCGTTATTTGTGTACAAAATATCCATGGTTTTGATGAAAAATCATCATTAAATGCTATATATGCCACCTCAATGCCACTATTTCCACAAATAGTTGCGTTAAATTTTCACATCGGAAAGGTTGCCAGCCCTAGTTTTCAGACTTTCCCTATATTATTTAGGTTAGGCTTTGCATTCTTTGAGCTTTGATGATGTTAATAATTAATGGTTGTTTTATTTTGCAGATACCCTACTGAATTAGCAAACATGAGCAAACGACAGAGACTGAGTGGTGCTGCATACAAGAATCTTCGCGAAAAAAAAGAGGAGGAAGGCAAGCGTGCCGCTAAGCGATTTCATCAGTTAATGGGATTCTCAGACACACCTTCAGTGCCTTCTGGGAAGCAAGGAGATCAACCGGAATGTGATATATCTTTAGAGATAGATGTTCAAGCGGCAACTTCAAGTGAACCCCCAAATAATCAGGATCAACCCTCATCTACATCACAAAGTCACCCACCCACCCATCACCCACAGAGTCTGTTTAACGATTCTGGCAACTGGCCCGTTCCAATGACGGACAATTTGAGAATCGAACTCATTAAACGTGGACCATCACATTTGAAAAACATGAATGGACCCTTTCCAGCTGATTCAAACAATAGGTCAATGTCAAAAGTTTGGTATTTCAAAACTTTGGGAAATGGCGAAAAAATTGAAAGGTCATGGCTAATCTTCTCACCTTCAAAATGTAGCTTGCATTGCTTTTGCTGTCGTCTCTTCAACAACATCTCCAGTGCATTTGGAAAAGAAGAAGGATTTTTTGCCTGGAGGAAACTGAATCCAAGAGTAGTACCTGAACATGAAAACAGTCCATATCATACCCGATGCTTTGAACAATGGAAAGAGTTGTCTATGCGCCCTCAGTTGAATGCTACAACAGATAATGCACATCAGTTGCAAATAAAACATGCTACTGCTAAGTGGAAAGAAATACTGAGACGAATTTATGACTGCATCATGTTCTTGGCAAAACAAGATCTTGCATTCCGAGTGCACCGAGAGAACTTAAATGAAAAAGCTGGGCTAGCTGGCAATTCTGGAAACTTTTTGGAGTTAATAATACTAATGGGCAAATATGACCCAGTAATTAGGGAACATCTTACAAAAATACGAATGACTGACAAGATATCCACTACGTATTTGTCACCTAACATTCAAAATGAGTTCATCACACTAATCGGCTGTAATGTTCGAAAATGTATAATTGATAATGTGTCTAGTGCAAAGTACTTTGCAATAATTTTCGATAGTACACCAGATATATCGCATATTGATCAGATGTCTCAGGTAATTCGCTGTGTCGATTAAAGATGGTAATGTAGAGGTGAAGGAATCCTTCGTTGATTTTATTAAATTAGAGGGGAAGACTACTGAGGCAGTTACTGATCTCATTGTCACTAAGCTCCGTGAGGATGGGCTGGATATCCAGAATTGTTATGGTCAAGGATATGACAATGCTGCTACGATGGCAGGTATTCATCTTGATGTTAGCAAACACGCTGTTTTCATTCCTTGCAATAACCACTCGCTGAACTTGGCTGGAGTTCATGCCGCGGGACTGAGTCCTAATGCTGTAACTTTCTTTGGAACAATTGAACGAATTTTCGTCTACTTTTCTTCCTCTACTCATCGTTGCAGTGGCGGTCCTAGCTTACATGACGCCCTGGGCGAACCTCACCTTCAGCGCCCCCCCCCCCTGTTCGCCAACACACACACATTCGAATCCCCCCAAAATAAAGGACAGACATAACTCTTTCACAAAATAACTTTTTATTGGACTAATTGTTGGAACTTCAGAACCAAAACAAAGACTCAAATTTCTGAATTTTACAAATCCTTCATCACGTAAATAGAATAACTCACTTAAGAGAATGTAATTATGATACTATGAACAGGAAAAATACAAATTAAATTGCACAACTGCCATAAATAAACTAGAGAATCAAATTTCTAAATTGTACAAATGCTCTATCACATAAATAGAATAAGACACTTAAGAGAGGGTAATTATTATGCTACACTTTGAACAAGAAACAAAATAAATTACACCACAGCACAACTGCCATCTAAAGCCTGACTCTTCTTACCTTCCTTGATGCAAAGTCATGAATTAAATCATCATATGAAATCTGCTCAGCAATTGTATGATTTATACTGATGATGGCCAGACCGGTAAGGCGTTCCTGTGACATAGTTGACCTCAGGTAGGATTTGATGAGCTTCAGCTTTGAAAAGCTCCTCTCTGCTTCAGCAACAGTGACTGGAAGAGTAGGACCAATTCTGAGAGCAGTCCACAAATTTGGATATATTTCAGAGAGCTCCCTTTCATGGATAAATGTCAGCAGTTCAAGCAAGGATATGGTCTTTGATGGCAAGTCAGGCAAGTTCTTCAGCTCCTGTGCAAGCTCTCTGCCATCCAAGTCAGATTGTCCCTTAAAGTGTAGTGTAGTACTAAGGTTCACACATTGTTCTGTCAGCTCCTCAAATGTGAGATTTTGGAAATGTGTCAGCACTCCAAACTTCTCTCCCACAATTTCCAACGTGGAAAATCTTTCCTGAATGGCTGATGTTGCAGCATCAACCACTGCATTGAAAAATGTCACCTCCAGCTTCTTCAAAGCATCAATCAAGGGCTCATCAGATGCTTCATAGGAGAAGTGCCGCTTTGTGGACCTCAGCCGTTTTTGTTTTAACACAGCGTCCACATTCATTTGTTCACAGATATCTGTGGCTGCCATTTGTGCAGCCACAAAACCTGTTGCCCTGTAATTGCGGAGACCTCTCTCTGTTTTTTTTAGGAGATTTACTGCAACATCAACGTGCATGCTAGGAGACTGCATCTGCTTGCTCACATGCTGAATTTGGCACAACAGGTCATGCCACACCACTGAACAAATGGCGAAGCGGTATGACCCAACCTCCTCTGACAGAGATTGAGCCTCGACCTTTATTACAGAGTCTTTGGTGTGGTCCCTCACCTCGATCAGTGCATCTCTCACTGCAGCTGCCTGATATCTCAGGGGCTCCACACTCTTGATCTTGCTTTCCCACCTTGTATCAGACCACATCTTCAATGTGATGTTCACATGTTTTTTCAAAATGGCCCATCGTTGTGTGGAGGCTGAAAACAAGTTGTAAAGCTTCTGCAAGATGCCAAAGTAACTTGTGGCATCAATAGATCCCTTAGCAGCATCGGCCACAAGCAAATTCAGAGAATGAGCCCCACATGGAACAAACAGAGCTCTGGGATTAATTTCTAGGAGCCTGGATTGAACACCCTTGTTTTTTCCCTTCATGTTGGCCCCGTTGTCGTATGATTGTCCTCTACAGTCCATGAAAGGAACTTTTAGCTCCTCCAGTCTCTTCAGAATCAGAGATGCCAAATGTTGACCAGTGGACTCCTCTGCCTCCAAAAACCCCATGAAATGTTCCTTTATATGGGGCTTCCCCTCCAGTGACACAACCCGAATCACAACTGACAACTGTTCAGTGTGGCTGATATCTGGAGTGCAATCTAGAATTATTGAAAATAACTTTGATTGTTTGATGTCGCTCACCATTGCTGAAATGGTCTTGCTGCTCGACAAATCAATGAGTTCGTTTTGTATGTGGTGGCCGAGGTAGCTGGTGTGACTGGAGGTCTCTTTTTGGACACGGTTAATGTGCTCTTGCATTATAGGATCAAATTGTGCCATCAGTTCAACTTCTTTCAGAAAATTGCCATTTGATGGTGAGAACAATTTTTCTGTATGTCCCCTTAGTGCCAAATTCCTAACTGCCAGAGAATGCACAATAGCAGTGAGACGTGTCAGCACCGCTCTCCATCTCAACTTCTCAGCCTCCAGAAGTGCCATCTCCTGCTTGTCAATGGTCTCCCCCTTTCTCATCCTCACTGCCAGTTCTTTCCAGATTTTCATAGAATTTAGGTGTTCTGAACTGTTGTCATGTGATGTGAGCAATGAGCTTGCATGCTTCCAGTCCGAGAGTCCCAAACTTGTTAAATTTATTTTCCTCTTGGAAAATAATGTACAACAGAAACAGAAAAGGCTGTTGTTTTTTAAGGAATAGACCAACCAACTTCTGGTTATATTTTCCCCACTAACCAATGACTTCCTGAAGTATTGATGGTGGAAACTTCTTCCGTCACTGTCGTTTCTAGGGAATACAAAGTCAGATGGTACTTGACTTGGTCCCCTGGAAACCAGTTGTGTCCGAATTCTCTCAGTCAGAACTGAAGGCCAGTTAGCAGGGTCGGTGGACAGAGACTCATCCTCAGGAGGCGATTCTGCTCCAGGCCTTTCTAATAGAAAGAACAAGAGCATTACTCATTAGTATACACACCTAAGTTAGATAACACATTATTCACAGCACTTTGTTATGGTGGTGGTGTTATGGAATTATGGTGGTGAAACACCACACATACCCAGTAACCCAGACCCAGTGATAATAACATTATAATTTATAACTGTTTGCAAAATGCTTTGCAGGGATGCACACACATACACATACACACACACGCACACACTCACAGACATATGTGCACACAAACTCACCTGAAGAGTCCTGCCGGGGAGAAGTAGAAGCAAATGGGTCTTCATCCTCAGGATCAGACTGCATTTGTGGAGACATATGTGAGGCTGAGGAGGTAGATGGCTCCTCAGCCTCAATAATGGCAGAAGTAGACGGCTTCTCATCCTGGCTAGTGGCAGAGGGTGTTCCAAAATATTTCAAAAGTGCCCCTGCAAATAGTAAAATTGAACATAACAGACCAATGCATGAATAGGCTAGTACAATTAATTTAACATGTTATTAAGCACAATTTATTAAACTTTTAGAATAGGAAACAAATGAATAATACAACCTCCTTGGTTAATGGCTAATTATATACATAATAGTACACTTCAAATGACTCAGAAAGCTATATCACAAAATAGCAGTGCAATATAGCAGTGAAGAGTAGATGACATAGCTCTATACCTTTATCTTTTGCTCGTTTCTCCTCTTCTTCTTTCCTCTTTTTTCTAAACTGAGCACCTGATAGCTTTGACCTCTTCTTATCCATTTGCGGTTATTTGACAGACCTTAGTGGCTTAGTGTGAAGATTCGTTCTGTAATAAATAATATACATTTCACTATTTAACCAAACCCAGAAAAATAACATTACATATGTTAAAGTATGGGCCTTTATTCCCAATAATATTAATCTGGAAGCATTTTGCATTGTTTAGGTCTTTTATGGGAAGGTTTATGGAAAATGCAATAGATGGTTTTTTATTAATAAAAATATATTTATTGATCTTTTATTATTTATTTTATTTTATTTTTTATTTTTATTTATTTCTTTATTTATTTATTCTTATTTTTATTTTTATTTTTTTTGCAGGCGCTCATGCCGCCCCTCCACAAATGCCGCCCTGTGCGGCTGCCCATATTGCCCATATGAGGAACCGCCACTGCATCGTTGGGATGTCTTAACAAAACATTCCAAAATCACTGTCAAGCGAGTCTCTGATACGCGGTGGAGTGCTAAGTATGATGCTGTTTCTAGTCTTAAGAAGAACTTGACTCACGTTGTTAGTGCCTTGGAAGAACTGAGTGAAGGGGTCTCCGAAAATCTGGACACAAAGGGCGATGCTGAAGCTCTGTTGACCTCCATCATGTCATACATATTCATTGTGTACTTATTTTTCTGGGATCCAGTGCTGAAAGAAATCAATGATGCTCAGCTATATTTTCAAAGAAAGGGACTTGCTTTGGATCAGTGTGCATTAAAAATGAACTCTTTATCCGTGTTTTTAACTAATGAACGAGAGGCAGTAGTATCAAACGCTGCAGATGCCGCCGAAGAGTTCTGTAATGAAATGGATATCAGTATAGACCGCAGAGTCAGGAGACGGAGAAGAATGCCTGGAGAGCAAGCTCGTGATGCTGGATTGACTGTGCAAGAGGATGACGCAGAGAATTTTTTGAAATCATGGATCGTTTATTAGCAGAAATTGAAAAACGCACAGTTTGTCTTAAAAACATGAATGATCGCTTTGAATTTCTGTCTCCTTCGTACCTTTTGAATCAGTCCAAAGATGAAGAAATTAATACCAAGGTCAATAATTTTTCTTCCATCTACAATTTTTTGAAATCATGGATCGTTTATTAGCAGAAATTGAAAAACGCACAGTTTGTCTTAAAAACATGAATGATCGCTTTGAATTTCTGTCTCCTTCGTACCTTTTGAATCAGTCCAAAGATGAAGAAATTAATACCAAGGTCAATAATTTTTCTTCCATCTACTGGAAGAAATAAAGCGTTTGCGCAGACATTTGCTCAGTTTCGAAAGCATAAGCGTCGACGATGATCCAAAGAACTGGAATATGTTAAAACTACTTCAGTGGATCGTTAAATGGGATCTAGTGGAATCTTTGCCTCATATAACAATTGCCCTCCGGATCTGTCTAACTACATGCATGTCCGTGGCAGTTGCGAACGAAGTTTCTCGAAACTGAAACTTAATAAAAACTTACCTCAGGTCAAATATAAGTCAATCTAGACTGAGCAATTTGGCGATTATTTCAATTGAACGCGAAGTTGCAGAGACAATGGACATAGAAAAAAATCATTCATGAATTTTCTGTTATGAAAGTCCGAAAATTTAACTAGGCATTATACATTATATAGTTATTGTTAAATTTATGTAGTGTATTATGTACGGTACATTATGTAGTATTGTTAAAATTGAAGTTGCTTTATTTAAGTATTTCTTCCAATAAAAGTTTTGTTTAGAAGTGTATTTTTGTAAAGGAATTGTTTTTAAAATTGAAAATTGTTGCAGGGGGGGGGGGCGGCGTTGGCATTTTCGCCCCGATCGGCAAAAAGTATTGGTACACCTCTGCTCGTGCATTGTTAGAAAGTTGGCGAAAGGCCTATTGTTTTCTTGACCGCATTTTTCCCCCTTAACGCTTTGCCTTCGTTAAATAAATATTATTTTAAGAACTGTTAACTTTCTTATGTGTCCATTTTAATTGTAATATTTCTTTCGTATATAATCTTTTTGTGCTTGGTGGTTTATTGGACTTTTCAACTGGTTGGCTATTGGGAAAACAATTTTTTTCAGACTGTTTGTGGAAATTTTGGAATATTCTGTAAGACGATGGCACCGTTCCCTTTGTTTTCATTAAATTCTTGCCACTTAATTGCCTGCTTTAATTAAATACTAGTTCTAATAACTGTTATAATAATTTTTGTTCTCTGTACTGGTTTTCTGTCTAATTTCATCTATATAGTTCTTTTATATTCAGTAATTTAGTAGCTTACAGATTATGTTATCTATTGAAAAAATCTTTAGAGGGTTTTATGGTCTTTAATTTGAGTTGCCGATTGGAATTTTTTTGCTTGTGTATTTAACTCATTTACTTTGTAACTAGGCCTATTTTTTGTTGTTCTCCTTGAAGATGTGAATATATCACGAAAGCGCTCGGACTTCGTGTTTCCTTTTCCTTTTCCCTGTGGTTGTTTGCTTATTAATAAGATCACGTGTAATTCCGTGATTTTAGTGCATATATATATATATTAGGGTGGTCCAAATTATACAGTAAATTTTAAAAGTATCTGAATCTTAAGTCTTACCCTCGGAAGTTACCTATATTAAAAAAACGTTACTGACCAAAACTTATCAAAATTAATAAATATTTAGTGGTGCCACACTCGACTTTAAATTTCTTAATTTTCTTGTTTCGAAATTCTTTGAATTCATATTGAAAAATTTCTTTAGTTTATCGCAGTCCCCCTCCATATTTAACTATAATGGAGTAGTAACCACTCAGAGGTGGGGGTCTCATGGGTGCCCATCTCCCACTCATTGTTGCTGCGTTCGCAGTTCCTGCTTCAAGTTTGATTTTTTTACATTAGGAAACTGCAGGCGATGTTGCTCCGCTACTTGCAGGAGAAACTGCTTTTGACTCATTCTTAGTTAGATGTGCATTGAAAATTTTTATTAATGCTATTCCTCTTTCGGAGTTATCATTTGTTATCATCATTGACTTGACATACTCAAGGGCCATTTGATAATCTTGTCTGTTCTTCCAGTTTGTTGGATCATCCTCAAGAAAGGCTATTGGAAGTCCGAGCTTAGTGAAAAATAGTTGAGACGAGCTAGTAACAAAGCTGGCTACTGTCTTATTTTGAATATCGTTGGCAGAAAGATTCAAATTTATTCTTTTGGGCGGATGTTTAGATCCCCTTATGTCGAGTACCTTTACCATGTCTCTTTTAACATCAATGGAAATATCTTCATCAAAGAATGAAAGCGAAATAAGAAATTCACTTAGGTACCAAAGATGGCGAGAAAGTGTTTGAGATGCTGCAGAAGCAATGCTTTTGTCTTCGTATACTAGCAGCAGTTTTAGTAGCGAAAGATCATTGGCAGGGGCAGAAGCAGCGATAGGTGCAGAAAACCATGCAGGAACATAGTATGGAAAACTGATGTGTGGGTAGTTGGGAGGTAACGAAAATGGT
This sequence comes from Bathynomus jamesi, assembly GCA_023014485.1. Classification (NCBI taxonomy): domain Eukaryota; kingdom Metazoa; phylum Arthropoda; class Malacostraca; order Isopoda; family Cirolanidae; genus Bathynomus; species Bathynomus jamesi. Next base: position 2,343,755 of record JAJOZX010000027.1, on the reverse strand, counting down.
TCACTGAGTAGGTAGGTAGTTAATCTAACAATTATTAAATTCCTTTTATGTCAATAACTGGGTGGATGAAACCAATTGGTTGCTCACCAGAGTTATTCTCCACACTAGTATTTATATACTGTGTGACAAGAGCGTGCTCGGTAATAGATATACATTACCGATCAACCAACCGAAGAAAAAACCAAGACGACGCTGGTGGAAAAAGCCCCGCGAAAAGGAGAACAAGGAGAACGAAAACGAGGAACGGGGCGAGAAGACGGAACGAGAGAAGGGAGAAGAACAGACACGAAAAAGATCCCCACCAGCAAGTACGCTCTCGACAATTAACATAAGGAGAAAAGGACTCTCTAATAACTAGCAGTAAGTGACTAATTGTGTTTTTAACCCAGTTAGAAGTAAACTCATTAAATTAAGCTGGGTCAGACAATTAGGCCTACATTGTGGCCTAAGACCTAGCATCAACTCATAGCTTAACAAAGGTGAAGGTAGATTGCCCTAACCTAATTTGGTGAGGAATCCTACTGTGGACCTCAATTTATCTGCCCGCTCTGGACCATTTCCGGAATCTCTAGGCTGACCCTACAAGGCTAGACTTAATCTACTCTATAGTTAGACTGGAGATATAAGGGGTGGGTTAATTGTGGACCAATTCATACAGAGCATTTTTCACATTGGTGGTCCGTGTGTGGGGAATTTACAAACCTTAACCTTACTTAACAAAAATTGCAGAATTAGGCTAAATGGTCTAGCCTAAGCCTAACCTAATCAAGCCTAATTAGGTCTACAACCTAGGGCCTAACTAGGAAACATTTACATTTAAGGAGTCTCATTCTCTTATAAGCTTAGACCTGAGTGACACATAAGTACTTGGGGGGGATTAAACCAAATTTAAAACTTGACTGTTTTGTCTGTGATCTCTCTTCTCTAGTAATTTCTTCTTGTCCTATATTTCATTACGATCCCCAGTTAAACAACATTAGTGAACAAGCATTTAAAATGCATACAACTCCAAGCATCCAATTCTTCTTTTAAGGAAGAATCACTCAACAGATTTTTTCAACAGGCACATGCATTCCTTGCAATCTGTGTGTATATATATGTATATATACACTGTACTCTTTACATGTGCCACAAATACACTCAACCTATCTGAACATAAGCAAGGATTGCATGGGTTACTCAAAAGGGTCTTATGGCCTACTTTGGCCATAGCCCAAACACTGAACCTTGGTCTTATGGCCTACTTTGGCCATAGCCCAAACACTGAACCTTGGTCTTATGGCCTACTTTGGCCATAGCCCAAACACTGAACCTTGGTCTTATGGCCTACTTGGGCCATGAGCCAAAACTGAACCTTGGTCTTATGGCCTACCTTGGCCATGGGCCAAACAACAACTGAACCTTGGTCTTATGGCTACTGTGGCCATAGCCCAAACAATGAACCTTGGTCTTATGGCCTACTGTGGCCATGAGCCAAACAATAAAGGTCTTATGGCCTACCTTGGCCATGGGCCAAACAATAAGGTCTTATGGCCTACCTTGGCCATGGGCCAAACATAAAGGTCTTATGGCCTACCTTGGCCATGAGCCAAACAATAAAGGTCTTATGGCCTACCTTGGCCATGGGCCAAACAACAATGAACCTTGGTCTTATGGCTACTTGGCCATAGCCAAACAACTGAACCTTGGTCTTGTGGCTTACTGTGGCCATAGCCCAAACAATGAGCCTTGGTCTTTTGGCCTACCTTGGCCATGGGCCAAACATTAAATGTCTTATGGCCTACCTTGGCCATGGGCTAAACATAAATGTCTTATGGCCTACCTTGGCCATAGGGAAAACTATTACAAGGGTCTTATGGCCTACCTTGGCCATAGGGAAAACTATTACAAGGGTCTTATGGCCTCCCTTGGCCAGAGACCAAACAATACAAAATAAGACCCAGACTATGGATAAACCAAAGACTGTTCCCAGAGACCAACTAGCTACAGCCAAACAGACAAAACTTGATACTGTAGAATCAAATGTGACCAACTGTAATACACGAACACCTACATTACAGAACTTTAATGTAACTGCTGCCTCAACTTACACACCACATTGCAAATTTTGTGCAAGTGATAAACACAGTTTGAATGATTGCCTGATTGAGGGTCCTAATCTCATTTCTGACCTTGTGAAGATCTTACTGAGGTTCAGGTTAGATAAATATGCCGTACAAAGTGACATTTCAAAGGCATTTTTGAGAATAAATCTAAAAATGAATATGATAAGAACCAACTTAGGTTCTTATGGTTCAGGATCCATTTGATTTGAATAAAGGGTTCATAACCTATAGATTTAATGTTGTGTTGTTTGGAGCCAATTGCTCACCTAGCCTATTAGCATTGACAATTAGACATCATTTGAACCAGTTTAATAACTCTTTAACATTGAACTTCCTAAGGAACATTTTTACGTAGACAATCTAATAGGCTCAACAACAACAAAATCTGAATTATCTGAAGTCTATGAACACTCTAAACATTATGCAACAAGGTAACTTTGAACTTAGAGAGTGGATTTCAAATGATGAGGATTTAAACAAAAAGATTTTAAAGGATAATAATGGTCTTACTGAGCCATCAGACAGAGTTAAAACTTTAGGTATGAACTGGTATTTGGATGCAACTTCTAACAGTCATGATTCAATCTGTACTAAAGGTTTTAAACTTGATGAGGAAGCAAATACTAAAAGACAAATATTATCAGAGGCTTCCAAAATTTTTGATCCCATGGGTCTATTCCTGCCTTCAACAATAAAATCAAAGATTCTCCTCCAAGAATTTGGAGGACAAATGTTGGGTGGGATGATCCAATAACAAATGAAGATCAAAAATCTTGGAAGAAGTTAGCTGCTGATTTAACAAAAGTGCAGAACATTAAAATTCAAAGGTGCTGTGGGTTTAGGGATAAGCCCCAGAGACTTCATGTGTTTGCTGATGCAAGCACACAAGCTTATGGGTGCTGTGCGTATCTTGTAAGTCCTACAGAAAGTCATCTAATTTATGCAAAAGGGAAAGTTGCACCTCTCAAACCTACCCGAACCATACCTCAATTGGAACTATTGGCTGCTGCATTAGCCATTAAAACCATTTCATTGCTTAAGGATGCTTACCATGATGTGAACATAACTGATATCCACATCTGGCTTGACAGTCAGATTTGTCTTGCCTGGATACGGAATGATAGCATTAATAGTAAGAATATCTTTGTAAGAAATAGGCTAAAAGAAATAGCTGAAGCTAATGAAAGCCTACAAGTAAACTTTCACTATGTTCCAACTAAACAAAATCCAGCAGACTTTCTGACCAGAGGTTTATCCTACAAGTTGTTGAAGTCAAACAAAACTTGGTTCATGGGACCTAAGTGGCTCTGTAATACAGACCAATGGCCTGTGGAACAAGTTAACTTGACATTAAATTTAATCTTTTCAAATGAAAAGGTTGAACCAATCACTAATTATGAACAGTATTCTGATTTCAGCAAACTTGTCAGGGTCACAGCCTACTGTTTGAGGTTTGCTCACAACTGTTTAACTACAATAACAAACAGCTAAATAAAAACAATCATAATTATACAGAAGTTGCAACCAAGTACTGGATAGGCATGCACAACAAAAAGAGTACAATAAAGAGTTAGAATTCTTGACTAATGGGAAACAAACAAAAGAACCTGTACCATCAGTAGTTGTGGATCTAAATTTGTTCAGAGATGAGGAAGGCCTTCTAAGGTGTAAAGGGAGATTAGACAAATCAAAACTGTCATACAAAAGCAAACATCCAATCCTTTTACCTAGATTTAGCTATTTGACAACATTAATCATCAGAAAAACACACAATGATGTACATCATATGGGGGTACCACAGACACTAACTACATTAAGAAAAACTTATTGGATACCCAAGGGAAGGATCACTGTTAAAACAGTCCTGAGTGAGTGTGTCACATGTAGGCGTATTCATGCTAGGCCCTATAGGAAACCAAATCCTCCTGCTTTGCCAGAGGAGAGAGTTACTCTCAACAGACCCTTTGAGACTGTAGGCATTGACTATACAGGAGCATTGACTGTAGGGGTGGTTGACACTGAACAAAAAATGTACATTGTACTGTTTACATGTGCTGCCTCACGAGCTGTTTATCTGGATGTTGTGGAGGACCTTACAGCAGAATCTTTTGTTGCTGTCTTTAAGAGATTCTGTGCACGACATTCAGTACCCAAGACAGTTTGGACTGACAATGCTACATATTTCAAGGCTGGTGAACAAGTCATCACGACTTGTTAAGCAATGAACTCACACAATTATATATACAAAATTCAAACATAAAGTGGAAGTATATTCCGGTTGCCTCTCCTTGGTATGGTTCTATCTGGGAGAGGAATATACAAACAGTAAAGAATTGCTTGAAGAAAGCAATTGGTAAAAAACAGATACACTTATTTGAGTTGCTCACTCTCCTGGCTGAGATTGAGAACATCATCAACAATAGACCACTCACTTATGTGAGTGACAACATTAATGACCCGGAACCATTAACTCCAAATCATTTGATTCGGGGAGAACAAGTTAGTCTCCTGCCGGACTACAATATAGACTCTTCAGAAGACCCAAACTGGACTCAACGACGATGAACTCCAGACTAAGTTACAACACTTAACTAGAGTTAAAGCTCATTTTATTAAACAGTGGAAAACTGAGTACTTGATGGGTCTAAGGGAGAGACATAAACAAATGACTAAGAAGGATTGGTCTGACACAATTAAGGTAGGGGACCTTGTTCTCATACATGACAGTACTCCAAGACAATACTGGCCTCTGGCTAGAGTTTTAGAACTCAGACCAGGGGCAGACGGGGTAACAAGAGTGGTCAAATTAAGGACTTCAACGGGTGACACAACAAGAGACATTTCTCTTTTGTACCCTTTAGAGTCTGGACCCAAAACAATGGACTTTGGAGAACCTTCTCCACTGACAGTAACAACTGGAGACACTGAACTTCCAGTAACTATTCCTTTGACAGTAGGAGTGGTAACGCATCCTACTACAACATTGACAGACACAAGACCTCAGCGACAAACAGCATTAAAGGCGCGACTATTTTTACAACAAAAAATAGATGCTGGGGAATTGTAATTTTATCTTCTAACTTTCACTTTTTCTTTTCTTATGGTAAAGACCATAGACAGTTTCATCCTATGGATGTATATTTTCTCTTCTAATTAAATGCTACACCTTCTCCATGAGAAGGTGAGGATAGGCACTGTTAATCAGATTAACAGGCATTTACAGTCAAATAGTTAGCTAGTCTACACTCAGACATAAAAATTGGTGACAATGACACCAAAATTTTTATCTCCCGGGGCCCCCAGTATATGGAAAACTGATGTGTGGGTAGTTGGGAGGTAACGAAAATGGTTCACTGAGTAGGTAGGTAGTTAATCTAACAATTATTAAATTCCTTTTATGTCAATAACTGGGTGGATGAAACCAATTGGTTGCTCACCAGAGTTATTCTCCACACTAGTATTTATATACTGTGTGACAAGAGCGTGCTCGGTAATAGATATACATTACCGATCAACCAACCGAAAAAAAACCAAGACGACGCTGGTGGAAAAAGCCCCGCGAAAAGGAGAACAAGGAGAACGAAAACGAGGAACGGGGCGAGAAAGAGGAACGAGAGAAGGGAGAAGAACAGACACGAAAAAGATCCCCACCAGCAAGTACGCTCTCAACAATTAAACAAAGGAGAAAAGGACTCTAATAACTAGCAGTAAGTGACTAATTGTGTTTTTAACCCAGTTAGAAGTAACGCATTAAATTAAGCTCGGTCAGACAAATTAGGCCTACATTGTGGCCTAAGACCTAGCATCAACTCATAGCTTAACAAAGGTGAAGGTAGATTGCCCTAACCTAATTTGGTGAGGAATCCTACTGTGGACCTCAATTTATCTGCCCGCTCTGGACCATTTCCGGAATCTCTAGGCTGACCCCTACAAGGCTAGACTTAATCTACTCTATAGTTAGACGAGATATAAGGGGTGGGTTAATTGTGGACCAATTCACACAGAGCATTTTTCACAATAGTGTCTAATGGCAGATTGTGCAAAACGTTTTATTCGACTTTGTTCCTTTAGAGTCATTTTAAACTGTGAGCAGAAAAGATTCATTTTTATTGCATAGATTATGTCTACTCCTGTGCCAGACTCGAGTTTGGGTACTGCAAGCAACTTTGATTTGCCTCCTTCTGACACCAACACTGCTAATCTTTCAACTTTTTCATTTCCAGTTAAATCGATCAGCATTTTTCCATCCCAATGCACCATTAAAGAACATTCAGGATTAAAGGATTCTTTTAAATCTTTTGCGATTTTCTCACGTACATCCATTCTCTTTCGACGAACTGTACTTCTGCTTATGGACAAGTCATCAAGATCATGATCTAATGCAGAGGCAGCAGCTGATAGCACATATACGGCCTCTCTATCAGAAATATTCGATCTATCCAGCGCAACTCAACGTCTCGTATTACAAGTTCCTTCTTACTTGGTTTGCTAGGAACCTTCTTGCCTGCATTATTTTTTGATGCCGTGTTAGTTTTACACAACATTGTTTCATCTTCACTACTCATGCTACCTGATGAAGTCAATTTGGCAGACTTTGTTTCTGCCTCCTTTCTCTTACTTTCCCTACGTGCTAACCGTTCTTTAGCTGACTCTCTCTTCCTTTTACGGTCTTCTTTCTCTGATAATGCTTTGTCAACGTTAGCCATATATCCTTTTCTTCCCTTCTGTTTTTGAGCTTGGAGGAATTCTGTCTTCTTTAATCTTGATCATCTCGTGCGCTTTTTGGTGAGCAAATATCAAAGAGATCGTTTAAACTGTCCTGAAACAATCTCTCTTTCTCACGCTGAATTTCGGAGCAGCGGAATTTTAATTTTTGGAACGTTCTATATTTCGTATATACTTTTTCAATCATTGGTATAACATTATAATCAGCTCTTGTTGGAATTCTAGCTCGTTCCCAAAATTCAACTACCTCTATGTAAACTGCTTTAGAAGCTTCTCTTAGAGTTTTCTTTTCCTTAAGTAAATAAAAAAGACGACGGAACACATCACCTTTGGAAGGAAGTTTTCTTCCGCATATCATTTCAATTGGTTGTCCAATGAGCCATATTTCGGTATTTCTGCGAGTTTTCATTGAGGAACTTGCCATTTCTAATATGATTATTCACTATTGCAACACTGCAAACGAACTGCAATACACTGCAAATGACTGCAAACAATACACTGCAAACGACAGGTTGGCAAAAGACTGAGGCTTGTGAATAAAAAATAGGATTGTTATAGGAACGCCCTTTCAACACGTTTACGCAAGATGAGCACTTAATGGGAAAAGTGACAAAATCTATTTCATGGAAAAACGTGAATACAATTATCAACAGAACAGATGCGATTCTTGCCTCAACGTGTTCAGTACCGCTCATACAAGATGTGCTTCGGAATATTTAACCTCAATAAGCATACAAAAATCTATATTATGCAAAAAAATTATATATATCGAAATATTTTTCATAAAGAGACAATAAATCTATATTATGGGGAAGAAGCAAAAAAGGTTTTTTAAAATATCTAAAGTCAAATGCGATGTGGCACCACTTAACATAGATAACAATTTTAGGGGGTAAGGCCTACGAATTTTCAACATTTATCTTTTTGGACCACCCTAATATATATATATATATATATATATATATATATATATATATATATATATACACACACACGAGGACCACTCAATATATTTTGTCCCACCTTTTTTTTTCTTTCCAAGTTTCCTTGTAAGTTCCAGAAATTTTGTACACAAGTAGTTACATACCTTTTTCAAAAGTTTTTGTTTTTCCTCATAGTCTCCATCCTTTTCTACGATTTTCTTCCACCTCGAAACAAGGGCCTTTATTCCTTGCTGGTAAAAGTCCGCTGGGTTCCGCTGGAGCCACCTCTTAACCACCTCAACAACCTCATCGTCACTCTGAAACTTTCTTCCACGAATAGCATCCTTCATTGGCCCAAACAAATGGAAGTCTGAAGGTGCCAGATCCGGGCTGTATGGACGGTGGGGTAACACAGTCAAACGCAGTTTTGTGATGGCCTCTCTTGTTTGCAAACTGTTGTGTGGTCTTGCGTTATCGTGCAAAAGAAGGACGTCTTCCAGTTTTCTCTCCGGTCGAACTCGCTTTATACGTCTCTGGAGTCTCTGTAGGGTAGCAATATATGCCTCCGAGTTGATTGTTTATCTTTTCTTCGTAATGTCCACCAGAATCACCCCTTTCATGTCCCAGAAGATGGTGACCATAACCTTTCCTGCAGAAGGAGCCATTTTGAACTTTTTCTTGCGTGGGGAGTCTGCGTGATGCCACTCCATGGATTGGCGTTTTGTTTCAGGTTCAAAGTGATGTACCCAAGTCTCATCCCCAGTCACAACTCGTGAAAGATAGTCATCCCCTTCTGTCTCGTATCGAACCAACGACTCGGAAGCAATTTCTTTTCTTTGAGTTTTGTGATCTTCAGTCAGTTCGCGAGGAACAAACCGTGAACAAACTTTTGAGTATCCCAGTTGCTGAATTATCGTATTCACACTTCCTTCACTAATTCCTAGCTCCTTGTATGTAACGCGCCGATGTGATCGAATGATGCTGTTAGCACGTTGCACAGTGTGAGATATCACAGCGATGCCGGGCGACCGATGCGTGGCTCCTCATCGAGACTGGCTCTCTCTCTCTCTCTCCGATGATCTCGCACGTTTAGACCAGCATCCAATTGTGCTTCGATCAACAACAACATCTCCATAAACGTTTTGTAGACGTTTGTGAATATTTCTAACTGTTTCCTTCTCTGCGGTCAAAGCTGGGCACAAACCGTTAATCCGTTAATCGTTAATTAACGAAGTTAACTTTTTCGTTAACGATTTAACTTTTAAGTTAACTTTGAAAATCATTATCGGACTAATTAACTTCCGTTACATTTAACTTCCGTTAACTCAAGTCCGTTAACCCAAAAAATTCATAAATAAACGTTTAAAAGTTTCTATTATTTTCAGTGCTGAGCAGGTGCGCAATTAATCCGCCACTGTTAATAGTAATGAACGAATTTCCATTTCCGCAGTGCAAAATCAGGCGATATATTTGTTTCCGTCGCCACAATTTGTGTCTTACCAAATATGGTAGTTATTTATGGCATTGGTTTGAGCAAAACATGGTCGACTGTAAAATCAGGCGGAAAGATTTGCCATTTGAGTTGAATGTTTCAACTTCTTTCAAGAAATATCACGAGCATTTTAAGGCACTTTCAATAATATATATGTAACAATTACAACAAATAACTACATTCGTTTCATTTGCAGTCTGTCTCTTGCGCAACATGTTTGTGCTAGTGAATATTTAAAAATAATCGTTGTCAAGTAAGTCATGTATATTTATAATATGTCTGTGAGTACCTTATTAGTAGTCTCCTTGATACATTTCAAGAACCATAAAACTGATCAGGTAAGATTTCAATTCTCATGTCACTTTGATGACATAAATTAAGTCAATTGATGTCTTACAATGGGAGCGTTTTCACCTTAACCCTTTATGTCCTGGCGGTACTTCTAGGTACGCTGGTGCGGCGTGGTTCTGATTCCACGTTAAACTGTAGGTCAAATATATATATTTATTTATGTATTGTGTGTGTGTGAAGCCGCTGGGCTGCTGATTGGGAAGTTGCGGAGTCGAGTCCGGGCGAGGGCTTTGTGAGTTTAGACTTTCTTTTGCTTGTCGTGGTTTGAATTCCAGGATCACCTGAAGATCCTTCACCCCAGCCTTTTTTAGTTAGCTTTATAAGGCTTACTAACGAAAATATCACGACCTAACCTAACCAATCGTAGGTCAACTTGTACGCCCTTGACGATTGGCTAGATTAGGTCTTGATATTTTCGTTAGTTAGCCTCATAAGGCTAACTAAAAAAGGCTGGGGTGACGGATCTTCAGGTGATCCGAATTCCATGTTAAACTGTAGGTCCAAGATGGGGGCAACAAGTTTGGCATTCGTCAGAATGAACAATTGGGCAGAAACGAATACCAGGTTAAGCTGAAATATGTGTATAACCGTGCAGGGGTTCCCAAATTGGTGTTCCGCGGAACACAATTTGGGAACCCCTGGGTCACTATAACGTATCATGAGTGGAAAAAATTTGCGGATCATGAAAGATCCCTCGTACAGTTGACGCTAGTGATGTGAGAGGAAAGGAAAACTGTAGATGTTAATAATCCTTTATTATTATTATTACATATAAATACAGGAAAAAAAACATTAAATGACCCAAATGAAAACATATAAAACAAATCCTCACCATAGATTAAAAATCTCATTAAAGTTCCTTCTAAGATTAAATTATAATTGTTCAGTAATTAATTATGAATTATCTGGACTAATAATTGAAAACAAATACAATTACCCAGATTGAGTTTGTCAAAATATTTCTACACTTATAATTTAATTTGTATCTTACAAATGTACTCGCACACAAACGTTATAGTAATGACCTTGACCTTTCTAATTAACAAATGAAATTATGAAGATAAAAGTTGAAGTTACAGGAAATATCTGCTAAACACACACACACACACACACACTTGAACATGTACCACCAAAAATTAATAATACGAATTTTAACACCATAATAATAATAATAATAATTCTTGAAGGAATTTTCGCACTTTGAGATCAGTGGATAATTTAAACAATAATTGTTATGAAATTAGTATTAGTGAAATTAAAAAGAAAAAATTTCACCCTCGTAATATAATCTCGGGTTTTCCCCATTCTGCAAATTTTTCTTTAAGCTTCTCAAATGGATATTAATTTTGTCTTCACCATATATACTGTAGTTTCACTCTCAAAGCAGAATGAGAACAAAAGCAAGACACTGTCATTCAAGCTACTTTAAGGCTACAGTTTTTTTTTTTTTTTTTTTTTTTTTTATGGTCATTCGAAAACTTCGTTTAAACCTGGTGTAAAGGAAAATAAATGGTGAACTAGGGTTATAACAACAATGGGTTTATATCAATGCTAGTACTATGGAGTCTATTACGCTACAGTTATTTTAAAAAAGAAAATTTGTATCCAAATGTAAACATTATATTGGATAAATCTATCGGTACGTAAATGATTTTCACACTTAACCAAAGAGATTTAAAGGCACCAAAGCTGTTAAAATTTTTTTTTTTCACTATACAATTGCCAAAAATAAGTTTTATGTTCTTTCTATTTAAATGCTGCTGATATATAGTGAAGGTAGAGGAAAAGTCGATTTTAACTTAACAAAAACTTACCTACAACTTATAAATATGGCACATCTTAAATGTTTTAAATACTCTTTAAATTAATTTAAAAGTCACTCTTAGTCCTTTATATTAAATTAAAAATTTACTAACAACGATGATGTATGAATTAAATACATGGCATCGTTAAATTTAACATTTACTACAGACTCATAAAAGTTTGATAAAATAAAAACACGTCTGCGGCGAAAGCAATCGAAATATACCATATGATACTTCTGTGGTCGTTGTCATGGCAACATGACCCCATACCTTCAGAAGCAGTAAGAGGGGTTTTAACAAAAATCATCAGACGAAATTACATCATAATGTGATTACATAACTCTAATGAATGACTTGAAAGCTCTTGCGCTAGTGGTTATCTAAGGTGACAAGCTGCAAACAATTCCAAACTCCACCCAAAATGATTGGTTGTTTGAGAAACTGACCAACATATTACAGATTTCAAAAATTGGGCATTACCTGTCTAATGATTTCGTTGACACCTTAAGGTTTAAACTACTTTTGAATGTACGATAATCATAATGAGCTTAGGCAAGGCTGTTGTAGAATGTGGGTTAAATGTTCCTCATGACTGTTGTACACTGGCACTAAAGTTGGTCGAACGCTCACAAAATGGGAACAGAGGCTTATCCCGTAAACAAATTTTATTTCCCTAAAAGCTTTTATGAAAATAAAGGATCACCTGAAGATCAGATCCCTCAGCCTTCTCTAGTTAGCCTTATAAGGCCAACCAACGAAAATATCACGACCTAACCTAACCAATCGTTAGATCAACTGTACGCCCTTGACGACTGGTTCGGTTAGATCGTTATATTTTCGTTAGTTAACTTTATAAAGCTAATTGAAGAAGGCTTGGGGCCCTGATCTTCAGGTGATCCAAAGTAAACATTAGGGGTTCATTTCTACGCTTTCGCATACTTGGAAAGTCCTTGAACATTTCATATTGGTGTAGCCAAATCTATACTTTCTAAAAATAAACCAGGTAATCCAACAAGAGAATGGAACATCGTATGAAATTGAAATTTTGTATCGCATTCGTTGGAGATTAAAAATATAACTTAATTACACGCTCTCTTCCTAATGTCGGCGAAGTCGAACGAAATACTGTAGGCTAAATGAAATTTATAAGCAGCAAATGATGTTTGCAGAGATGGCGCTTCTAGTAGCAGAGAGTTTTCTTGAATTAACAAGTGTTTATAATCTAAATTTCTGTTGTGGATTTATTTCTTTGGACTCGGGGAGACTTTTCCTTTCGGGGGCGACTCCACCCTCATTTTGTGCGATCCAGTGTACTTTTTGGAGTCTGTGAGGCGGTCCACTGCTTGGCTCTTCACAACGGCCTAATCCATCAAGCAAAGGAGAATGAGAGAATCTTCTGATCACCGCAAATTAGGAGGGAAAGGCAAAAAAGGAGTTCAAGGGTTAAGGATATGCAGGATAATGCAGGATGCGAGCATAGGAATGTATGCATGCAAGGTAAGCAAAAAACGTTAAATGTGACAAATATTCAGGCATTTTCCGGATCTTCTCGGTTTCATTCACTGCTGCTTTATGCGCAGAATTCAATTTTGGCCTTTCTTAAATTTGGAAATTTACCAAAACTACTGTAAGATATATAAACCCTAACCAAACTGAAATAGAAAGTACATTATATACCCACCTATAGCCTAAATGAACGCGATATCTTCCACAAAAATCATACGATATTTTGTTTCGAAAGTATAATACCCTTTTCATAAGCTGCTGAGTTAAGGCTTAAGGTAAGCCTTAACTTAGCAGCTTATGAAAAGGGTATGCTCACCTAAGTTAAGCAGTTATGATATCCGTTAACTTATATAATAAAGATGGATGAAGAATTTAATTTAATGAAGTTGCTGAATAGATTGCAGACAGAAGATGATGCAGTACATTTTTTAAAGGAGAGACATAATACCAAAAGAAAAGGAATGCTGTAGAAAACATAAAATGGTGATCAAAATCGTACATATATGACAACCTAACCTAACCTAACTTTAAGTGGAGAAAAATAAATAAAAAATAATAATTTGTTTAAGAATATGTTAAACGACAAACTTTTCTTGAAATGCTAGACTAGCCGCATACGTATAGCTTACTTTCTATTTAAGTTAGGCTACAGTTGATATATCTTAATTTTGGTTAATTTCCTATTTAAGAGAAAATTTAATTCTGCCCATAAATTTACCTAAAAATACAGGGTGTACATAAAGTCAGGATCTATTTTTGTGAAGCACAACATGATGGTGCTCCTTGTCACTATGCCAAAATTGTTCAGGATTATCTAAATGGACGTTTTCCAAATCGCTGGATCGGACGCGGAAGCAACAGACCTTGGCCAGCGAGATCACCAGATTTAACCCCTTTAGATTTCTTTGCATGGGGCTTTATCAAATCGCACGTCTATCAACAATTTTGGCATAGTGACAAGGAGCACCATCATGTTGATAGACGACGGGGATAGGATTGTTAGTACCGTCGTCTATCAACATGATGGTGCTCCTTGTCACTATGCCAAAATTGTTCAGGATTATCTAAATGGACGTTTTCCAAATCGCTGGATCGGACGCGGAAGCAACAGACCTTGGCCAGCGAGATGACCAGATTTAACCCCTTTAGATTTCTTTGCATGGGGCTTTATCGAGTCGCACGTCTATCAGACGAAGATTACGAGTCTTGAAAACTTACGTACACGTATACGAACTGCTGCAGATAACATAACCCCGCAAATGCTCCAGAATGTGTTTAGAAATGCTGCGGAACGATTTGAGCTGTGCAGGGATACTGATGGGCGTCACGTCGAATCCTACTCTTAATTATTTAATAAATGTTACCACTTTATCATTTTATGATTGAATTCCATATAATTTCCAAGTGCTTCACAAAAATAGATCCTGACTTTATGTACACCCTGTATATATATATATATATAATATATATATATATATATATATGTGTGTGTATATATATATATATATATATATATATCAAAGCTATTGACTTCTCCTTAGGGAAACGGAGCTTACAGATGAAAAGAAGGATCAACACAACGGCAAACATTTTCATTTATTTGTACTTCAGACGTTTCGACAAATCTTTTGTCATCATCAGTGAATTAAGTCTTAAAACCTTAAAACAAAAGTAAAAAGTGAAAATTACATCAATACAATATTAAAACCATTAAAATTAAAACCTTAAAGCAAAATGAAAATTGCATCAATACAAAATTAAAATCATTTAAATTTCATCACTATAAAAACTAAAATTAAATTAAATTACCTCAATAGGTAAATACACAATGTTTACATCCACCTCCATACTTGGCAAAGTCTAAGAGAACACTGGATGGTCAGAGGATTAGAAAGGGTATGTGTGAGAGAATCGGTTGGTTAGTTAAAAGAGTTGTAATTTGTAGGATGAGCTATTATTATTAAGGGAGGGTTTGTTTCTATAGATGTACAAAGATTCTAAAATTCGGAGTTCTGTAAGGTTATTGGATCTAGTTAAAATTTCAAACTGAGTTTTGTGAAGGGGATGGTCGTTTTCATTACTATGGTTTCTAATTGCGGATTGTGGAGGGCTACTGAGGGGACGGTTGGTACGGACTGACAAGCCCAAATGTTGAGAAAGGCGCACCTCCAGTTGGAGTTGAGTGCTGCCAATATACGCAGCCTTACAGCTGTCGCACGTGTATTTGTAAACAACATTGGGGCATACAGTTTTGGGGAATTCATCTTTGAACTTTAAAAAATTTGATAATTTAAGTGGGTTGACGAAGGCGAATCTAAAATTTATTTGGGGATAACTAGACTTGAGCAGTTTGGACAATTCGCCTCGAATACGCAATGATAAATAACCATAAAAAGGTAATTTAATATATCTGGTTTCTTTTTGTACTGTAGTTATGGGGAGTTTAGTATCAAAAGTGTTATTTAAAAATTTCTTTAATTGGTTATCGAATAGATGAGAAGGGTAGTAATTGTTAATAAAGTACTGTTTTAAAAATTTAAATTCTTCGTTTAACGAAAAGTAATCCGAACAAATACGGTAACTTCTTGTTAATAATGTTACTATAGCACTAATCTTATATTTATAAAACATACAACTTAAATAATTGGTTCCCAAGCCAGTAAAAGTTTGTTTTCGAAATAGTGAAGTATGGAACTTATTATGAGCCCGTTTAACTTAAACATCCAGGAAAGGTAAACTATTATTTGTTTCGTTTTCACACGTGTACTTAATATTACTATGTTGTTTATTAAGATAATCAAGAAAAAGTTTTACGTGTGAAGGATGGTTAAATATTAAGAAAGTGTCATCCACGTATCTTCTGTAATATATGGGTTTAAAACTACTAGGACAACTTTTCAACCAAATTTCTTCGTAATGGCAAAGAACAAATAAATGAAAATGTTTGCCGTTGTGTTGATCCTTCTTTTCATATATATATATATATATATATATATTTTATTAAAAAACAGCAGTGAATGAAAATTGAGAAGACCCCCATTTTCGTAAGCAAATGGGAGTTAAGGATGATTTATAAGGTACAAATCGTCCCTCATCCTAAAATGAAAACTAATTCAATGTCGTAATTAATTAATTAGTTAATTCGTGTAAACATGTTATTATTGGTTTTGTTAGTTTGTTCAAGTAAAAGTTTAGTTTGCACTACCACCTTAAAGCACCTTATTAACCCTTATTACATAACCTTGGTAAAATAAACCTTGGCTAACCCTGGTTTTGCTTCCGCCCGAATTGTTCATTCTGACGAAGGTCGAGCTTGTCGCTCCACCTTAGACCTACAGTTTAACGTGGAATCCAAACCACGATCCACCACGGGCAGTCAGAAATTGCAAAGTCCTCGCCCAGACTCGATCTCAACCTCCCGCTCA
This sequence comes from Bathynomus jamesi, assembly GCA_023014485.1. NCBI lineage: Eukaryota > Metazoa > Arthropoda > Malacostraca > Isopoda > Cirolanidae > Bathynomus > Bathynomus jamesi. Next base: position 2,327,423 of record JAJOZX010000027.1, on the reverse strand, counting down.
GCAGCAGCAGCAGCCCAGCATCTTAACCATTAGGTTGCCCAAGGTATAACCTTGGTATAATTTACTAAGGTTATGTAGTAGAGGCTTACCCTAAGTTCATAACCTTGGTATAATTTACCAAGGTTATAAAATAAGGTTAAATGCCCATTAACTAGTAATTTCTTCACTGCTTTAAATTTAACCTTTTACTTACTGCATAAACGGACGAATTTGTAACCTGTCAAATACACGCATTCATAACTTAAACCTACAAAAAATTCGTGCAGTAAAAAGGGTTAAATTAAGTTTTGACTATTGGTACGAACTATATATATGTATACAAGTAATACGATATAAACTAATGTTTATATTTATAAAAACTATTCACACGTAAAGCGTAAATTTGTATCACAAGTTTGGTCTTGCATATCAATAAGTATCTATCTACTTCAAAACAATTAAAAACAGAAATAGCTAAATCTATAGGCGGGGGATCATGGGGGACCCACCACGATTTCACCGAAAATTTTTATGATTTTCATATAGGATATCATCTCTTTGTCCGAAATGTACTACTGTATGTCTTTACATCTTGAACCATGCAATATTTGATTATTGAAAGGAAAATCTGTCGCAAAACGGCAGTATTGAAGTACCCCATTTCAGATAACCCGTTACAATTTACTCTATTGTTGTAACTTGTTTGGTGCTCATCCTTTGTACAGTTGTGTATACCTACAAATAGTCTTTAATAAAAATAGGACTTAAAAATCGATTTTCGGTTTCGCTTATTTTTTTTAGAACAAAACTTGCTTGCTCCCCACTCCGGACAAAATCGGGGGATCATCTGAAGATCAGGGCCTCCATGTATTCTTGTTTTGGGTTTTTCCGTTTGGGGGCTCGCAGCGAATTTTAACGAAAATCGGTATACTAATGTAGTTTTGGTCACTGATTTCAAAAATAACTCTTTTTTTGGACAAATGAAAAACAAACATGTTAGAGCACTTTAAATAATTAATATGTGTTTTAACTAGCTTAAACTATCATAGTTACGGAGGATTGCGTTAAATTTAGCCAGAGTTACAAACTGCTACTGTTTATGAAAAAGTGCTCTAAGTGTGGGAAAGTGTGTTCCTTTGATAAAAATACCCAGTTCTTTCGTTGCCAAAAGCGTCGGTCAAACGGTAAAAGGTGCAACTTTACGAAGAATACATTTTTTGAAGGATCCCGGCAGATCTGTAAAAGTAGCAGAAAAAAAATCAAGAATTAATGCCCAATTAGGTCAATTGAATGCCAGGTTAGGTCAACTGTACGCCCTTGACGATTGGTTAGGTTAAGTCATGATATTTTCGTTAAAAACACATTAATTATTTAAACTGCTCTAATATGTTTGTTTTTCATTTCTCCAAAAAAGAAAGTTATTTTTGAAATCAGTGACCAAAACTACATTAGTACATCGATTTTCATTAAAATTCGCTGCTAGCCCCCAAACGGAAAAGTTGTTTTTTGCTTTACAGTACTAAATATAATAATAAATTAGATTGAATGGCCGGTTAGGTCAACTGTACACCATTGACGATTGGTTAGGTTAAGTCGTGATATTTTCGTTAGTTTTAACGAAGATATCATTTGGTTATTTAGGCTGCGGGCCCTGATCTTCATGTGATCCAAATCGGGCCCGGGCCCCTACACCTATATGGCTAAATCATGCGTATCGGTTGTGCTTAATTTAAGTTCCATAATATGGTATATTCCGTACAACTCTTCTACAGGGTGGACGGGAAGTCACTGCTTTCTGTTTTGGCATTTATAGTTGGACTTCTAACGTTTCATTAGTAGAGAGATTTATTGCCAACCCTGCGCAACTTTTGATCTCGCTTCTCCATTCCAGTTGGTATCACAGCGATAACTATTAAACCATTCAAAAATTGCTACAAATATAATTTGCCACCTAATTTTTGTTACGTTTGAAAATTAGCTTCTTTGGACACGAAACATGCATGGATATCACCTACAAGTTTAATACCGTCCCTTTGCTTCAGCCTTTTTTTGAAAACACATTAAAAATATTAAACCTCAGTCGAACTATACAGCATTGCGTTCATCTCCAAATAAATCTACGGACATTTCTGCCAAGCTTAAAGCGGATGCTGAGAAAGGTTTGGTCAAGGAGTCGATACTTTTCCCTCATGCAGAGCTGGAATACATATAATTACGAAGAAAAGTTCGGAGCTATTGAAGAATAGGGACCCCAGCCTTCTTTAGTTAGCTTTATAAGGCTAACTAACGAAAATATCATGACCTAACCTAACCAATCGCCAAGGGCTAACAGTTAACCTAACGATTGGTTAGGTTAGGTCGTGATATTTTCGTTAGTTAACCTTACAAGCCTAACTAAAGAAGGCTGGGATCCCTATTCTTCAATAGCTCCAAAAGTTCGCCAAAAACTTAAAATTTGTAGAAAGCTTAAAAAAATTACCTAATTCGTAATAATATGTTTTCTTTGGATATTTTATACTTTTAGTTACTAATAAAATTTCAAGAACAAAACCTAATCATTACTGATTATTAGAGCCCGGATGTTTAGCCACTAAACACCCTTAAAAAGACAGGCAAATGGGCAAAATAAGCATTCAAAATAGGCAGTAAACTCCCCCCCCAGAAAGACATTTATAAATTTGCTTTCGAAAAACGTTTAAGCTAGAATAATACCTTTATATACGCATATTACAACGCCCTTACTGAACAAAACAGTACGTAATGCAAATGTCAGTTACGCATAATAACAATGATTTATTTAATTTCCAAAAATAAGTTTAGTATAGAATAATGCCATTATATATAGGCCTATGTATAAATAATACATATGACAACGCCATGAGAGTGAACAAAAGAGTACGTATTGAAAATGTGGCTTACATAATAAAGGCAAGGATTTAAATTTCAAAAAATGTTTTATATAAAATAATACTATTAAGCACACTCAGTTTGTTTATATATATATATATATATATCACACTTAAACATGGGAAATGAATGATGCAAACTCACAAGGAAAAAAGAAAAAAAATATTGTTATAATGTTTCAGATCAACAAAGACCCAAGGATCCATTCATGGCTGGTCTACCTAACTGTGTTTGTAATTGTGTATTGTGCGTGTCCTCCGTGGTGGCGGAGAGGACCTACAATTTTACGTGGGTTCCGAACCACAAAGCCTTAATTTTACTACCTTAAATCTTACCCAATCTATGAACATATGCGTCTAATCGATTTTTAAACATGTTTATGGACGTGCTACTAATTACTTCTACCGGCAAACTATTCCAGCTATTTACTATTCTATGCGTAAAAAAGTTTTTGGCAACTGCTGTCTCGAACCTTCTACTTGTCAACTTACACCCGTTATTTCTAGTCCTATTATATTGAGATATTTCGAAAAAGCTATCTCTATCTACGTTATCGAACCCATTCATAATTTAGAAAACCTGGATTAGATCACCCCTTAGCCTCCTAGTCTCGAGTGTAGTCAATTTTAACTCTTTAAGCCTGTCCTCGTACGACTTTGACCTAAGCGACGGAATCATCTTAGTTGCTCGTCTTTGAACTCTTTCGATTTTGTCTATATCTTTTCGCATATGCGGATTCCAAAATTGGATCGCGTACTCCAAATGCGGTCTAACTAATGATTTATAAAGAGGAACAATAATATCGCGCGATTTGTACTCAAAATTCCGAGCTATAAAACCTAACACTTTGTTCGCTTTATTGACCGCTGCTGTACTTCGTTTTCCAAACTGCGTGTCCAGTTTGGACAAACATTGAGTTTTTAGTGTTTAATTGTCGTAGAAAAGAAGAATGGGTATCTCATATATTATATATATACAGGGTGATGTATTGGGGGCAAAAAAAGTAACGCGATACGATACTCGATACATTGGCAAAAATGTGTCTCGTTACGATACTAGATATATGAATAATATATGTATCGCGATAGATACGATACATATATATATACAAAGCTGGGCACAAACCGTTAATCCGTTAATCGTTAATTAACGAAGTTAACTTTTTCGTTAACGATTTAACTTTTAAGTTAACTTTGAAAATCATTATCGGACTAATTAACTTCCGTTACATTTAACTTCCGTTAACTCAAGTCCGTTAACCCAAAAAATTCATAAATAAACGTTTAAAAGTTTCTATTATTTTCAGTGCTGAGCAGGTGCGCAATTAATCCGCCACTGTTAATAGTGATGAACGAATTTCCATTTCCGCAGTGCAAAATCAGGCGATATATTTGTTTCCGTCGCCACAATTTGTGTCTTACCAAATATGGTAGTTATTTATGGAATTGGTTTGAGCAAAACATGGTCGACTGTAAAATCAGGCGGAAAGATTTGCCATTTGAGTTGAATGTTTCAACTTCTTTCAAGAAATATCACGAGCATTTTAAGGCACTTTCAATAATATATATGTAACAATTACAACAAATAACTACATTCGTTTCATTTGCAGTCTGTCTCTTGCGCAACATGTTTGTGCTAGTGAATATTTAAAAATAATCGTTGTCAAGTAAGTCATGTATATTTATAATATGTCTGTGAGTACCTTATTAGTAGTCTCCTTGATACATTTCAAGAACCATAAAACTGATCAGGTAAGATTTCAATTCTCATGTCACTTTGATGACATAAATTAAGTCAATTGATGTCTTACAATGGGAGCGTTTTCACCTTAACCCTTTATGTCCTGGCGGTACTTCTAGGTACCACATCTTTAAAATCTCCATAATTATTTTTCTACCCGGTTTTTCCAGGGTGAGGAAAAGCATGGAGGGTACAGTCGAGGAGGCCATGAAGCAGCAGTCCAACGAAGTGGGCAGCAACAGTGGAGGCAGCAACAACGAGGAGGAGGAGGATGACTTCTTCAGTGCTGTCATCCAGACAAAAGAGAGCAGCAGAAGCCACAGGTCATTCAAGGGCAAGGCCCAGAACTTGGTCAAGACCTGGCTGGAGACCAACTCCAAGGACTTGCTTACAGATGCTGCTTTCTTGGGTGAGCAAGTGTTGGTGGACTTGTTCATCAAGTTCAACACAGCCATCCCCTCCAGTGCTGCAGTGGAGCGTTTGTTCTCTATGGGCAAGGACATCCTGAGGGCCAAGAGATCATCCCTGTCTGATGAAAACTTTGATATGCTAATTTTCATGAAGGGCAACATGCATCTCATGGACAAAATGGAGAACGAGAAGAAGAGGGAAAATTAAATTATATATATATTGTGTTTTTCATTTTTTTTATAATAAAAGTTAACGTTAACGGTTTATCGGTAACTTCCGTTACATGTTTAACGGATTAACGGTTAACGAAGTTAACTTTTTGGTTAACGGATTAGCGGTTAACGAAGTTAACTTTTTGGTTAACGGTGCCCACCACTGTGTATATATATATATATATATATATATATATATATATATATATATATAATATAATGTATAATATACCGGGTGTCCGAGAATTATCTGTACAATTTTTGGCTGTTATTAAAAGTCAACCATGAAGTGTAGAAATTCCAGTGTTGTCCCATTTTACAGAGAATCTCATTAAGTTTTTTCTGATACCACGTTTTGACAAGTTTTTTAGAAATGTACGCGGGTGACAGACATTGATGATTTAAAAGCAAGAATCACAGCTACTATTGAGCGAATTGATGTGGATATGCTGCAGCGTACATGGCAACATTTGGAGTATCGATTGGATGTTTTGCGAATCACTAATGGTGCACATATTGAATGTTTGTAACAACGTTACTTTAATAAAAGAAACTTTTGAAAATACAGATTCTAAATAATCTTGTTTAAGAATTTTACGTGTGTTATCAAGAATTTTATTAAAAGATGAAATTGTACAGATAATGTTCGGACACACTGGAATTTCTAAAAAATTTGTCAAAACTTGGTATCAGAAAAAACTTAATGAGATTCTCTGTAAAATGGGACAACACTGGAATTTCTACACTTCATGGTTGACTTTTAATAACAGCCAAAAATTGTACAGATAATTCTCGGACACCCTGTACATATGTAGAGTATAATATATATATATATATATATATATATATATATATAATATATATATATATATATATATATATATATATATGAAAAATTATTTCACGAAAGTGACACGTGAAAAGTATTTATGATGAATAAAACCACGAAGGAAAAAGAAACACAAACGGGTGCTCAAGCGCTTTCGTCTAATGACATCCTCAGGAAGACTGGAGTGAAAGGACAGATCAAGGCAATATATAGGTTACAAAAATAAACATACATACATACATATTCACATATATATACATATACATATATATATATATATATATATATATATATATATATATATATATATATATATAGTAAGCATAGAAAAAATTGTGGGAGGAGCCAACATTTATAGTTTATGAAACAGATCACAAAAGAATAAAGAAATAAAAATAAATATAAATATAAATTGAGAAAAAAATTAATTACCAAATAGTGCCTTAGTGATATATATGTCACAGCCTAAATAATCATAAAGAAATAAACAGGCAAATAAAAAAACCAAAAATATAATACATACATATATATATATATATATATATATATATATATATATATAAAAAGACACTTTCAGCACTTTGGCCGACCTTCAATATAAATTCAAATGGCTTGTTTATGGAACAGGTCACAAAAGAATAAAGAAATAAAAATAAATATAAATATTGTAAGTGGAGTCTATAAATTCAAGCTCAAAAGGGAAGTTTTACAATCAATTTAATAGATGATGCCAAATTGATATATATGTCACAAAGAAATAAAGAAACAAAAAAAAAAAAAAAAATTAATTATTAAAAAAATAATAAAAAATAATAATAATAAATTGAAAGATAAATTTTAAGAGAGGCAACCAATTTATAAGGGAAAAAATAACCACATATGCATATTATAGTCACAAACGAATAAAAAAGTACAAGTAAATATAAATTGGAAAACAAAATGATGCCTAGATGATATATAAAGAACAATAAAATATATATACAACATATATACGGTATATATACGAAATATAAACGCAATATATACAGAATATATATATATAATTATATATGCATAAGGGAAAAAAAATTATTACCAAATTTGTTTTTATAATTATTGTCTGAAAAAACGGTAGGTCGCAAAAGAATAAAGAAATAAAAATAAATATAAATTGAAAAAAAATTACAAATAATACACGTACCCATGTATACCCGCATAACCAAATATATATACATATACACACATATATACAAACACACACACACACACACACATTTCTTTATTCTTTTGTGATCTGTTTCATAAACTATAAATGTTGGCTCCTCCCACAATTTTTTCTATGCTTACTATATATATATATATATATATATATATTATATATATATATGTATATGTATATATATGTGAATATGTATGTATGTATGTTTATTTTTGTAACCTATATATTGCCTTGATCTGTCCTTTCACTCCAGTGTTCCTGAGGATGTCATTAGACGAAAGCGCTTGAGCACCCGTTTGTGTTTCTTTTTTCCTTCGTGGTTTTATTCATCATATATATATATATATATATATAACGGGTGCGGCAAAAGTAACGCCCTTTTAATAATCAACCACAAAATTAATTAAATTCCAGTTATTTTTTAGTTTTTACTGAGAAAGTACTTATTATTTTTCTTAAAATGCTGTATTTTTCTTAAAAACCTTATTATTTCTCTTAAAATGCTGTAATTGATTTATTTCCTTCAATAAAAGAGAATAAACTAAAAAGGGCGTTATTTTTGCCGCACCCGTTATATATATATATATATATATATATATATATATATATATATATATATATATATACAGGGTGTTTGAAAACTTTCTGTACAAATTGTAATGGGGGATAGGCAACACCAAGACAAACCCTTTTCGTCTATAAGTGTATGTCCGCTGACGTCACCATTCGGCGCGAGAGGGCGCCGCTGCAATTGGCTAAAAGGTGAAGTGGGCTAGACTCGCGCTTGCCGCGGGCATTCTTAAATCGGACGTAGTACGCGTAACATGGAGCGCTTCACGACTGCTGAGATGGCTGACATGCATATGGTGTATGGGGCTGCCAATGGAAACGGAAGAGCTGCTGTGAGGTTGTACCGACAGCGCTTCCCAAACAGACGTGTGCCAAACCACCAAACGTTTGCGCATTTGCATCGGCGACTGCGAGAAACTGGAACATTCCATGCAAACATGCATGACACTGGTCGGGAGAGAAACGTGCGCACTCCTGACATGGAAGAAGAAATCCTACGGCGATTTGAGGACAATCCAAGCGCAAGCACGCGAGGTGTTGCACGTATCCTCGGTGTGAACCACGACCTGGTCTGGAGAGTGTTGCACGAGCAGCAGTTACATCCGTTTCATCGTCAGAGAGTCCAGGCATTACAAACCCGTGTAGCATGTGGATTTGCGTGCGCCCACACGTGAGAATTGTGCATGTTAAACACACCCTCACGTGTGAAACAGGCCTCATCTGAGAACAGCACATAAGCCGGAAAATTAGGCTGCACCGCTGTCTGCTGCAGAAACCAGCGTGCGAATTCCACACGAAGAGGGTAATCCCGAGGTTGTAATGCCTGGACTCTCTGACGATGAAACGGATGTAACTGCTGCTCGTGCAACACTCTCCAGACCAGGTCGTGGTTCACACCGAGGATACGTGTAACACCTCGCGTGCTTGCGCTTGGATTGTCCTCAAATCGCCGTAGGATTTCTTCTTCCATGTCACAGCAGCTCTTCCGTTTCCATTGGCAGCCCCATACACCATATGCATGTCAGCCATCTCAGCAGTCGTGAAGCGCTCCATGTTACGCGTACTACGTCCGATTTAAGAATGCCCGCGGCAAGCGCGAGTCTAGCCCACTTCACCTTTTAGCCAATTGCAGCGGCGCCCTCTCGCGCCGAATGGTGACGTCAGCGGACATACACTTATAGACGAAAAGGGTTTGTCTTGGTGTTGCCTATCCCCCATTACAATTTGTACAGAAAGTTTTCAAATACCCTGTATTAATATATATATATATATATATATATATATATTATGAAAGCACTGGATACCGCGACTCTGGGAGTGGGATTGGGGGATGGGGAAGGGAGAAGATAGAGAGAGGAGGGGAAAGATCAATGACTGAGTCTATGATAAAGTATTGCGTTACTGACACCTATTTGTATCGTATCTTTCGATACGATACAAATAATAAAAATTGTATCGCGATACGATACGAGATACAGAAAATGTATCGCGATACTACGCCACCCTGTATATATATATATATATATATATATAAGTAAAACCCCGCAATTCCGCGACAATTAGGGTCCCGCATTATCGTGTCATCGTGGTAAACATATATCGGACCATTTCCTGCATTCGCGACCTTTCCCGGTTTGTTCGCGAGCTGCCTGCCCGACCCAAAAACATGAAGAAATGTGGCACAACAGATATGTAATTCTATGTCACGTCGCGAAGCGGAAGTTGTTTCTAAAATTAAAAATTCTGGTTGTCCCAAAGACTGGTAGAAAGGCATACAAAGGCGCCGAGATGTATATTATGTACGTTATACATAAACAGTTAAACAGTCATTAAAATTTTATTGAAATCGTTAATGTTCTCTCATTTTACATTATCTTGTCTCGTTAAATATGTTGTTTCTTTTCATCTATATAATTATTGCTTTAATAACTTATTGATAATATAATAACAGTTTTAATGTTTTAACAACATATCGAGATACGTGTTACACTATAGACTATACGTAGGCAACGTCCAGAGCGAGAATGAGGCTGGAGCATAAATCAGCCAAACAACAACAACAACACTCACGCGGATGTCCATGCATATTTTTTTAAATGCTTAACGATTAATGCGTATGTTAAATTTCGTTGGAATGTGGTTACTCGCACATTCTAAGCATTGTTAAATTATGTTTAATAATAATTTTTCTTTAAGTGCCGGGATATATATATATATATATATATATAATATATATATATATATATATATACATTTCAACTGCAAAGAACACGCAGTATAATTAACGTAAAGAACGGCGCTTGTATAGGAGAACATTCCGCGCAAGATGAGGAGGGAGAACGAACAAATGAAAAAATGAGGTAACCACCCGGGAATCGAACCCGGGATCTTCCGATTACCGGTCAGATATGATAACCTCATATATATATATATATAAGCAAACAACCACAGGGAAAAGATAGAAACACGAAATCCGAGCGCTTTCGTGATATATTCACATCTTCAAGGAAAAGATAAATTTCCTATTTCTCTCTTTTCCCTGAAGATGTGAATGTATCACGAAAGCGCTCGGATTTCGTGTTTTTTTCCTTTTCCCTGTGGTTGTTTGCTTATTAATAAGATCACGTGTTATTCTGTGATTTTACTGCATATATATATATATATATATATATATATATATATGGGATGAATTTCGCAATTAAACACGTGAAATGAATGAATGATGCAAACCCACAAGTAAAAACAAAAATGATTCCAAGGCCTTTCGTGTATTCAGAAGTACACCTCGTCAGGGAATGAAGGGAGAAGGCGAGATGACCAAAATATATACAGTGGGACGGAAAAACAACAAGATTAGCACATGATTAACAAGAGTTAATGAGAGGCAAAAAGAATTTTAACAGGATATTGTCAATTTTATACATTCCAGCAGTTATTGAAATTATTTTTAAAATGGATAAATGCACATTCTAGAATATTCATTTCAATTATATATCTGTTTTTAACGAGCGCTTTAGAACTATCCCACTTAATACTATTATTATTACATCTATACATATGGTTAAACAATGCATCAATGTAGTCTTTAAGTATAATAATACTGTTAAATCACGCCTAATAAAGAATATCCAGATAATGTGGTTGATTGTGCGTAATAGATCGGATGTACACAATGTAACTCAGTATATATAGGCCAAACGGGTAAAACGTTATAGACGAGCGTCCATACCCCGATTTAAACAATTTTAATTCCCACCTTGTAAAGAAAGGTTGTAATGTTTTTTATTAGTCCTTAGTGTTCAGTGAACACATTTTTAAGTGTTGTTCTCAGTTTTCGATGTGCGGTTGCCATGGAAACGCCAATATAAACAAACACCTAGAAAATACCTGAAACTTTATCCAGATGATAATTTGTTTTAGTTTCGAACTGAAATACTGTTAACTAATCAACCTATACTGTTTATTATAAGTGTTTACTATCTAGATACACAATTGAATTATCACATTATCGTAAAACGTAATACAATCATGTATTGTTATAGGTTAGGCCCAGTTTTAAATTTACTTCCTCCTTTTATTATCACAACATTAGAATAAGAGAAATGTGTGCTGTGACGAATATTGTGCAAGTGTGTGGTATTGTTGAAAACCACAGTTTAATTATTGTTATTTTTATTTCAGACGATCATCTATATGAAGCATGGCAGAACCTGACTCAAGCCCATTAAAATTTGTACAGGTGAAGAAACAGAGGCTGTCAACAAATTTGGAGAAATGTTATATGTCAGCAGAGTCGCAAAGAAAAACTGGCTGTACCCACAAAAGTAGGTATTGAAACATTATTGTCAACATCATTGTTACGGCAGGATGACCTTTTACAAAGACTTGAATCTGAGTTTAATGACCTTACAAAATTACATAGTACGTTTGTTACATATCATCGTAGCTGTTATCAATCACTTACGAGTAAGAAAAACATTTCTCATGTTAGTACAAAATGTAGCACGCATGATTCTTCGTCACATGGTACCGAAGAACAGTGTTCGCACACGAGCTCAAACATCCAAGCTTACAGATTTTTCAATGTGTTTAATATGCAACATGCGAAAGAGGGACAGCATACATAAGGTACAAACAACTACATGTCAGAGTAATCTCTATGAAGCAGCACAAGGTCGGAAGGACATTTCTATGCTTGCCAAAATTGAAGGAGAAGACCTCATTGCAGCTGACGCTGTTTACCACAAATCCTGCATGGGAAGCTATACAAGTAAGCATAACATCAGTGCTTCAAGGAAAATGAAAGGAGAGAACATATACGAGAAGGCATTTATGGCACCAATAGGAGAAATAGATGTTAATCTACAACAAGGAAAAGCTTACAAGTTGTTGTTGTTGTTGGTTAGCCGATCAGCCCACCCTGATCAAGCAAGCCGGCGGCACGCAGATAACTGATCGCCCTCTCCGGAGTGAACCAGAGGTTCAGCGTACTAGTGATGTTGTGTTGTGTTTTATGTTGTGCTAGAGCGGTACAGTCTGTCATAATGTGTTTAATTGTTTGTGGTGTGTCCTGGCACAGGTGGCAGGTGTCGTCTGTGGAGTTGTCTGTGTTTATATGTCCGTAAGTTGGGGTGATGTCCACATCGGAATCGTGCTAAGTTAACTCGATCCGATCTACTCAGGCTGGTCTTCTGACCTGTCAATGGGTGGCGGCTTCGCACCTAGGACCGCATTCGGACCGAGTCGTGTCAGTACTTTGTGGGTTAGGTGTGTGCGTATTCCCTGACGAGGTGTACTTCTGAATACACGAAAGGCCTTGGAATCATTTTTCTTTTTACTTGTGGGTTTGCATCATAATATATATATATATATAGATATATGAAAATTCGTTTAATTTGTAGATCGTGTCCCTTCGTTTCATTTAAAAAAAATTACATACACACTCACTTCACTGTTGCTAAGTTAGTTTAGTCTGAGTTATGTTAGCATTTAACCATTTTTCCTCGTGGTCCTTCCCTGCACCCTTTTGAAAAATGACTTACCGTTGTCCTTGTGGTCCCCGGTAGACCGCATGACCGCAGTTTATTCTTCAGAACGGAGACTTCCACACTTTTAGCTTTCGCTAAATCCGCTAAATATTTTTCATAATCCTGATACAGAATTTTCATTTGCCTGAAATAATTATTATTATTACTATTATTATTATTATTATTATTATTATCGTCATCATAAATTCAGGGCTAGGTACCAATACCAGGTACCAGAAGATACCACATCAATTTTGATATTAGTACCAGTACCACTTAAATTAATTTTCAAATAGCAGTACCAGCACCAGTACCACCTTTAACTCTCTTTAATTGCTTGGTAATACCACTTTAAAAGGTGGTATTTTATTGGCAGCAAATTCTCCAGTAGGGACTAGTAAACTTTTTTTAGAATTTGTGTGAATGTCGAGTGTTGTTAATTTTAATAAGATCCTTTTTCTTATTCAAAATATAACTAGTTATTGGTTATTATTTATTTTTAAATTAGTATGACTTAAAAATTTCGGAATTGGAAAATGGAAATAAAAGTAGTTTGTATATGGCAACTCCGCAAACCTGCCGCATTCTCTCTCAGCGTTGACCTTGAGATACCATTGTTCCAATTCAGTTAATTGCTGGAAATTCGGTCAATATTCTGTTCCTAAAATCCAATGGACTTAATTAACTTTGGACAGACTGAAAATAATAAACCCAAGGTGTTATAATGAGTCTTTATCAAGCCTATCATTATTATTATTATTATTATTACTATTATATTTTCTTTTTTCGAGGCTAATAAGTTCCTATATAATAAGTTTAAAAGTTTCTGTTGCAAAGCAATTTGTTTTTAGGTTTTTACGCTGTTGCTTTAAGAAGCGGCTTATATTTTAAAAGGTCGCACAACTGAAATTAATAGGTATTAAAATATACCTCGCTATAGGTCAGTGGTGGCGAACTTTTTTGCTGGCGGGTCATTTTTGTTACTTTTGATTTTTAAAGAAACGAAATTGGGTCGCAATAATTTATTTAATTACTATTTTTAGTGAGAAACGTCTCGTTGTTCTCTGGTTACACCCAAAATTGACGACTCCAATTCCTTTTCTCGTAAATTCTTCAGATTAAGATTAATAAATTTAGTCTTCCATTCCGCACTTTCTCGGAAGTCAACTAATTCCATTTCTAAATTACCAATGTCAAGCTAATGAAAAGCTGATAACTGAAGATCTTCAAATTGAATAGTATTGGGGAATTGGATGAATTGTAAGTTGTCATACACGCGCATACGTTTTTAAATGTATACTATACGTTTAAAAACGTTTCAATGCGTATCGGTTGTTTATTTCGGTGGGAGAATAAATTAATTTTAAAACTGTAAGGCAGAAAATATTAAAAATTAAAGTCATATTTTATTTAAATAAGAGCTCGTGGGTTACTAAAAATTGCCGCCGCCTCGTGGGTCAGTACTTGACCCGCCGGTCAGTGGTTCGCCATCACTGTAGGTCAAGTATTCACTCCGCAAAATAAGTACTGTCCGTAGGCAAAAATAAAATTGATAATGTTCCGTCATTTACCGGTAACCACTTTCAGTTTCTGGTATTATCAATAACACTTTGCCTCAAATACCAGTACAATAGCGGATACAAACAAAAATTGCATAATAATAATAATACTATTATTAGTACCACTTCTATCGCTGGTACCCAGCCCTGATTATAATTATTATTATTATTATTTATGAATCTAAAAAGTTGTTCGAGCCAATCGGAACGAACGCGTTCATTTTTTAGTACATATTTTACCTTTTACATAGTTTTATTATTAATTTTATTGTTACTCCTTTAATTACGTCTATTATTTTTTACTTAGTTTTTAGTCCTTTTTTTTTAAATTTACTCTTTAATTAGTTGTATCGTTTATTACCTCGATGGACAGTGTACTTTTTATTATAGGATTTATCTCTGGTCAATAAAAATGATCATCATCATCATCATTGTCTCGTAAGAAGGTAGGGACAGTGGCTTTTTTTATGTCATTAACTTTTTCTCTCACGATTTATTTACGATTTAGAAGAAAAGGTACGCTACTGTATTATAACTTCATATAGACCCGCTGAGCTGGAAAGTATTAAGAGGGAGCAACCTATACAGATGTGTCTGTGTGTGTGTGTGTGTGTGTGTGGGCTATCATATGATACTGCAATAATCTTTAAGATACGCACATACACGGCCCATCGCAACACGAACGTGTATATCGTGATATTAGCAGTGTTGCCGTAGTTCGATTAATTTTTTTTAAGTAAAAATCATTAAATATAGTGAAAAAAGGGATATAATAAAGGTTATGTTAGGTTACGTGAGGCTACATTTGGCTTGGTTAGGTTATTCAGATTAGGTTTAATGTCGCCATCCACAATTTAAAGTGTAAAAATGTCGTGGTTTTGTGACGTAGACACAAGGTGTGAGAGAGAGAGAGAGAGAGAGAGAGAGAGAGAGAGAGAGAGAGAGAGAGAGAATTGTCTGAAAATTTATTCATAATTAACCGAAAACAAAAAATCGTTATTTGATGCTATAATAATCCCTTTAGTGCCTCAGGTAATATATATGGTATGAATTTCACAATAAACACGTGAAATAAATGAATGATGCAAACCCACAAGGAAAAGGAAAAATTATTTAAAGGTCTTTCGTGTATGTATATGTATATACTGTAGGTATATACAGTATATATATATATATATATATATATATATATATATATATACATATAATATACTGTAAATTAAAATTATTATTATTATTATGACCCTGTAGTTATGTACCCCCACTGTATTTGCTTATTGCATGCATGTGTTTATGATGCATATTTTAAAGTGGGTATTTATAATATCTTCAAATTTCTCTATGATATGCGGAGCACGTTTCATTCGACCTCGTTCATGCCGCATCAAAACGAAGCACGAAGCCTTCCGTTTACTTACTTAAACTTTTTAAAGTGGATGGCGGTGTCTGTTGTTGTGATGGTTTTGCCGTCAATGACCTTCGCTTGTTTCATCCATTTGTCGGATTGGGAAAGCGTCAAAAGTTTGCCGTCACTCTTCGTGTCACCAAATTTGCTGAAGGCTCGAAACTGTTCTCGCAACGTGGGTATCTTGATGGCAGCTGAAAAACGATTTAAATACAAACCTTTTATACGTGTTTGCCCTTCATTTTTTTCACGGAGAAGAATAATTTATGGATTAGTAAATACGTCATACTGAAAAATGTCTCCCGTTTTTTTCTTTCTTTTCCGATTTTGAATGAGGACCAAATGTTAACCTTTAAAAAGTGAAAACGAATTACATCAATATTCATTATTTCTCGTAAAATTTTTAGATCACAACCTTAAACGTAGAATAAGAATACTTGGAAAGGGAAAAGCAATTAAATACGAAACTATGAGCTAGTGGGATTCGAAACCGCGACACGTGGTTTTACAGTCAGCGCTCCAACCCATCATGCCATCCAGAACCTCCACAAAGGGTACTTATTTTCCGTCCTTTAATAATTATACAATCAATTAATTTTAAAAGGTCGCAAAATTCTCTTCTTATTCACGATTAAAAACGCTTTATAAACAGACCTTTCTTCATATGAAGCTCTCCTTGGAAGAAGTGGCTAAGCGACAAAAGTAAAAAACGCCAGAAAACGTAGTTGAAATTGTATCAATTTGATATTTCGTCGAAATATGTTCAAAAGTTATTTGGCATATTTCAAATTGATACAACTTTAACTGCGTTTTCTGGCATTTTTTACTTTTGTCGATTAGCCACTTCTTCCTACGAGGGCCTCATACTCTAGTCATTGCAAACGCTATTTTTAATATGTGACTTGTTAAACAAAGTAAGTTCTTGTGTCGGGGAAAAAAATTTAAATTTACGTTTCTCTCATAATAATTACAACTTAAAAATAAAATAAGACACAATTATTGGGCAGAAGTCTTTGAAGACACACGATTATAAATTAAACAAATTTTAAGTTCTCAGACATATTAAAAGAGGCATTTAACGAAATTTGTCCTGTAGCCACAATATATCGGTAGGTATGACCCCAAAAAGCTAAATCCATCGCTAAATAATCCTCTTTTAGACGCCATCCGACAGAAACATCTAATTTATATATAAACACGTAAAATAAGGTAGAATGCTTCAAGAAATATGAACACCAATCATAGAAACGGATTAAATAAGCTAATTTAAAAAAAAATCTCACTAATAAAATTGAAAAATACAAAGACGATTCTAAGAAACTGGAAATTTATTTAACGAAAATTTACATAAAAAAAAAAAAATAAAAATAAAAATAAAAATTCTTTCCACAAATTTAACTGTAAATAAAACCATTTTTAACTAACCCTTACATATAACCAACCACTTAAATAACTATGCTACCGTATACGAAAAACCACGGCTGATCGTGTATCGCCTTCCACACACGCTCATGAGGAATATCTTGGCAGTCCGCCACTCGACACGTTCCTCTAAAGTCTAAACTACTATTTCTTACAGGGAGGTCATAACGGCAGTTTTCACCCTTAAGAACTCGCCATTTTACGTTGATACTTTTCCTAACGCAGTATTTAAATAGTGTTCGGATCCTTTATCGCTCCCGTTATCAATATTGTTCAGTTCATGTTCGAATCGGGAGACAAATCACTACCTTCTAATTATGGAGTTACAGGCATATCCCGTATAACACGAATTCGTTCAACGCTGATTCGCCATAACGCTGATAAAACCTTGACACCATTCCCCGAGCAGCGATGCTTCAGATTCGCTCTCGCACGTTTTTGTAGCAAACATTTTTGACAAAAATGCATTTTTTAACGTTAAATGGAACAAAGTTAATTTTAAAAATAAGCGCGATTTTAAAAAATGTAAAAAATATTAACATATTTTTTCAAAAATTAAAGGGGTTAATTTTTAACTAAAAATTAAACATACAGTATACACTGGTAAATAGGAAACAGCTTTTATTTGTTTGGCTTGAAGATTGTAATAAAAAAAGAATTCTGCGGGGCTAGATGACAATTCATTTGAAAGCGCTAACGTATGAAGAAACTTTTACTGTTGCTCGTCGTGGTCTCGCGGATGGTTTGACAGATTAAAAAAGAACGTAATAATGAGCGCACTTTTAGCTAAAAATTAAACATATTCGTAAGTAAATTGTTTCACAATTAAAACTAGTTCATTTTCACGCAAAAAGACTGTTTTTTTTCAGATTTTTCTTTATCAATACAAC
Organism: Bathynomus jamesi; assembly: GCA_023014485.1. NCBI lineage: Eukaryota > Metazoa > Arthropoda > Malacostraca > Isopoda > Cirolanidae > Bathynomus > Bathynomus jamesi. The sequence continues at coordinate 2,309,274 of JAJOZX010000027.1, read as the reverse complement.
ATCTGAGAACGAAACACTATTTCACATTGATTACATTCCCCGATCAACGCTAATTCACGTAACGCGGTACTTTCCGCGGACGAATTAACCGCGTTAATCGAGGTATTGTCGTATATCTATTTTATCCCTACCCTTATATTAGAGAAGATATTTGAAAAACTCGCGTACACGCAGCTTTCAACATATTTCGAAAATAGATTCATATCAAAGTGTTAGTTTGGTTTTAGGGAGGACCATAAAACGAGCGACGCGATCTCAGTCAGCCGTATTAGACGTATTATATACAACCCTTAATAATAGAGGCTTTTGTTCTCTTGATTATGGACCTATCCAAAGCCTTTGCTACAATCTCCCACGACATACTTATTTATAAATTATCTCATTCTAACATAAGGAACGTCGCAATAACTTAATTCAAATCGTACCCGCGCAACAGAAGTCAATATATAAAACAAAATAACATTATCACCACCGAACTAAAAATTACATATTGAATTCCAGATGGAAGTATTTGGGGTCCTTTATTATTATTATTATTATTATTATTATTTTTTTTTTTTTATCTATATAAATGACTTTCATAATGGGAAAGGCTTTTAGTACGCGGATATGCTGAAACAGCGATTTTGCATCCCTTGATGAAAGTAAATAGAGATATCGCGGTAGTCTGACTGGCTGAAAGCCAACGAATTTATCCTTAAATAAAAATAAAACCTTTTTTAATCACAAAATGAAGTTAATACCAGGCTTCAATGTTATTATATATTATATTATTATTATTATTATTATTATTACTGACTCGCGTACGATACCGCTTGTCACTGACGGAAATAATTTTAGTTGCACCTGATGACAAACTATCTTTCCGGTAACATATTAAAAATATAGATCATAAACTCTCCAAATTCTTGTTTATTCTGATAAAATTACATTTTCTACCCACAAATATATACTTAAAAATAACTATACTTTTTCTCTCTATCCACACCTCATATATAACAAAACTGCGTATGGGAGTGCGTGTAACTATGTCATTAACACTAATCAAAAACGAAGAGAGAATTATATGGCATATAAACAAAAGTGATTATTTCGCTCATACTTCAAAAATCTTTAAGCAGCTGCGTAAGGGGTTCCAAAAAACCTTAGCCCCCCCCCATTTGCAACTTACATGTTTACTTATATCGAAATAGTTTTTAGTGATTATAAAAATATATAAAATTCTTTATTTATTGTGGGTATTAAAATTAATCTAGCTGATAAAGTGATAATACAATGGCTTCTCAATTAATTGGTGATTCGGAGAGGCAACGTGTGATAGATTGCGTACGAGCAATAACATTTCGGGAAGCTCGTGATGCTGGAGCCACCTTTATAACACGTTCATGGGTTTCCAAAAAGTTGCGAAGAAGTGAGGACTTCGTCAAAAGAAATTGGAATAAAACTTTGGATGAATGTGAAATGGATACAACCAAATCTGGGCGCCCAAATTTGCCACTCTCTCAGGAAACAAAGGACATCATTGAAAGCGGTACGCGTAAGCGGAAAAACAGCTGTGCTAAACTTTCTAGAGAGATCGAAGTGTTGAGAGGAAAGATCGTTAGTGGTGAGATCATTCGACTGTACCGTCATAGGCAAAGTTTAAAGCCTTGGTATGAACTTCCAAAGCCAAGAAAAACCCAACTTAACATCGATGACAGAATGTGGTTTGCCCATTATCTTGAAGATTGGGATGTGGATGATTTCATGCATTTAGCTGTCTCCGATGAATTTTTTGTTTACGTAACACGTTGGCCTAACTACCAAAATGATCGAGTGTGGGCCACAACACCAGATGAAATCGATGACAATGAACATTATCGCGAATTATTAAAAAGTCCAGACTGTGTTGGTGTGTTTGTTTTGTTCACTGCAAAGAAGCTCATGTGAGTGCTGAAGCCAAATGGTCAGAGTTGGGATGGACAGTATTTTCGTGATATTATTGTATCCCAGCATGTCATTCCTTTTCTAAGAAACCCAAACAATCTTATGGATGTCGATCAGGTCACACTTCTGCACGATAAGGCCCACTGCTTTAAGGCATTAGCCACTCAACAGTTGTTGCGGAACCATGAGATCGATTTCTTTGGAAATGAAGAATAGCCAGGAAATTCTCCTGACCTGAACGTCTGTGAACACATTGGATCAGTTATAAAGAACAAGGTTGAATGTCTCTCGTTTCAAGAACCTGCAGCAAATCGATTTTCGAAGGATACAATGACGCAACACATTGAAACTGTTTTAGCAAATTTGCGTAACGATCAAGATCTATTCACGTCACTTTTGGCAAGCTACCCAAAGCGAATTCAGGCTGTCTCGAAGCCAATGGCGGAAACACCAAGTTTCAATTGTTTCTCATTAAATGCAGGATTAAATTCTCTTTTGTAAGGTATGTTTAGTTTTACTGTACCTCTAATGGTTTAGGCCATGGGCTGGGGGGGGGGGGGCTAAGGTTTATTGGAGCCCCGTATATTAAAATGTAAGGCCATATTTGAATGCACTCCTTAAATGAGAGGAGGGACGACGAGCTTGCCCTTCGCGAAATGAGGAATCATCGCGCGGAACCTTTGTAAGGTTGTAAGGTTAATATTCGCTTACAAATTACAGTATACTCTTCAATGTAGTGGAAATTTAATTCTTACATTTATTTAGCGGTACATTATGAAATAATCTATCTAATGAATTAAAATCAATGAATTCTCACTCGTGCTCTTTCGTAAGGCAGTTAAAATCGAATGAATTCCAAAGTTACTCGATGTGCTTTACTTTTACACACTAAAAATTTATCATTAATCACGTTCCTTTCCCAAATGAAGGAAATAGTTGTTGTTGTTGTTGTTACTCTTTTTATTTTTTTTATCATTATAATTTTCGTTATTTCGTTTTATCATCATTTCTTTCATTATTATTACTTTTTATCATTATCTCTTTCATCATTATTTTTTATTTTTTTTACGGTTTAACATTTTGCACATACAGTTTGTATATTCAAGTTTTATATATAGGTGTATATACGAATTAATTCCCGCATCTGTCTTCTTATTTTAACTGTATTATCGTTGTGTTACGGACACACACGGGTTTATTACAGTTGCTATAATGGAATTTAATATGCATACAGAAGTCATCCGCCGTCAAATTTAAGCATACAAAATACATCAATTGCTAGAATGTGTAACAACCGATTACGATAAAAACCCTTTTACGAGTTTATGTATTGAAATGTTTGAAAATTAATACATTATATCCCAGTCTATAAGTTACCCTTCAGTCTTTAAATCTTCATATAAACACTTTATAATTATGTTTAAATAAATAGATTTCAGCTTGTAAAGAATGTCCGCTTGCTAAAAGCAGTTTACAATTGCATACAGTATATGTGTTGGAACAAGGGAGGGCCTAAGATAATTTTAGTGAGTGGCTTAAAATAGTTTTTTGTATTTGTATTTGATCACAAATCAAATGTATATGTTGATGCATATATACTCGTATGCTCATATACTGTATTTCTACTATATAAAAGCAAGTCTCTTTCTGTCGTGTGTGTGTGTGTGTGTGTTAACTTTTGGGTCTCTAAAAAGAGCTGAATTAGCTAATAGGGTCCTACGGGCGGTGCTGGGGCCTTCGGGCCCAGTAATTGGGGGGGGGGGGGCACATATATTTTTGTTCATTACTCATCACCCATCCACCATACGAAGTTTGGTCGAAATCGGTTCAGAAACGTAAAAGTTTTCCTGCGGACAGACGGACAGATATTCGATGAATTCATTCTAGTAAGTGTATATATATATATATTATATATATATATATATATATGTGTGTGTGTGTATATATATATATATATATTAAATAATACACCGCTAGGTATATGCATAATATTTTTAATCTAAGAAGTGATACGACGAAAAAGAGTTCAATAATTAAAATTTGGTACAGTAAGCCCACCCCAAGCAAGTACTGGGCATAACAGCTGGTATTCGTATATATGCTCTTATTTTACTTTAGTAGGTGGGTGAAATCTTTTAGGTGGGTAGGCAGTTGCCCACCTACAGAAAGATTTCACCCACCTATTAAGATAAAATAAGAGCATATATCTATATATATATATATATATATATATATATGAGTATATATTGCCCGCAGGGCCCACTTTTACTGGTCTATGTATGATAAATTCTGTGAATATTTGTAAATAAAGAACTGAAATTGAAATTTCACGCGTTTTTACAAAAATTTTCGACGGTGCACTAAATGTCGTACCGTAAGATGGGGTAACTGGGCCATACTAAGTTTAAGATAAATTTCGTTATTTTTTCCATACATTTTAGGTATCTATACATAGGTAGATACCTACAATTTATGGAAAAAATTCATACTGTTGTATAACGAAATTTACCTTAAACTCAGTAGGGCCAAGTTACCCCTGCAGGTGCCCAGTTACCCCATCTTACGGTACGTTGTTTTGCAAACTAATAATAATAATAATATTATTATTATTAAGTCAATATCAGCTTATTGTTTAATATAAAAATTAAGAGTTCTTCAACCTTCCTAAAATTATGTTTATTATCGTTGTCCAGATATTTAAGGGATGGGTTTTGAATAAAACTTTATGAACGCTTTTAAGAATGTCATCATGTACGAGAATTTATTTTAATTCGAACTTTCAAGCGTCACAGCGATCATCTTCAGGATATATATGAGTATCTAATCTATCTATCTATCTAATAATTGAGGCAGAGTCTGTCAAAAAAATTATTTCAAAGCTGAAATCGGATACCGACGATTTTGAACAGAAATTATTAAGGCAATAAAAGCTTACTATTTATGTACTTTAAGTTCACGAGGAACTTTTGTGAAGCTTAATAATTTACCCCAACCCCCAATAATTGGGGGCCGCAGGCCCCGGCACCGTAGGTCTAGCTAAATGGGCCCGTAGGATCCACTTTAGCTAGAAAAGAACGCAGCAATGAAAATCTCAAACTTCACATCCGAACTCATTGTATAGAGATTTGTGAAACTTAAGATTTTCATGGCGTTATTTTCTATAGTTCTATTGACCGAATAATTGACTCGCCAGTAATTGGGGGCCCGCAGCCACCCCAATTACTGAGGCCGAAGGCCCTAGCATCGCGGGTCTAGCTAAATGGGTCCGTAAGGCTCACTTTAGCTAGTAATAATGATAATAATGACTGGGATCAAATTACAAGCTGTTTTTTAAATATTAAATATGCGAATCTATCAAAGTTAAATTTTTTGGACTAAACTATTGAAAATTGAGGAAATAATAATAATAATAATAATAATAATAATGGTGAAGTTGTTAGGTTTATAAAGAGTATGTAGGCTGTATATAGATTTAGTGGGGGATGAAGGTTTGTGTTTATCAGTGACAGGTCACATTTCAAAAATACCGTTGAACCAAACTTTTTGCAATAATTGTGCATCGCTGCAAATCCTCCACTTTCGATCAGTAAGAGGAAAATTAGTCTAACCATGTTACCATGTCATCCATGCGTAAGAAAGTCTCTTCTACTCTTTTGTTAAGTGGTGTACAATATTATTGGTTATTTAACGACAGAATACGCCATTTACCGTTATTTAATAGAACTATCGAGTTGCGCGTGTTTGCAAATTTAGGCGAGGGTCGTCATTTACTTTTTCAAAAGAATAAAAAAATGACGTTTGTTAACTGAATGAATAAAATTTATATTATCATTTTCAATCTTTTCTTTAAAGAAAAACTTGTTTTTATCGCAGTTATTGTGTTTATAGAGTAAACTACTTTCACCAGAGTATACTGATGAGTCTGATGTCATCTGTCAACACTACAGAAAAATCTCCCAAAACCCAGTAAATAATTTTGGTTGTTGTTGTTTAGCCGATCAGCCCACCCTGATCGAGCAAGCCGGCGGCACGCGGGTAACCGATCGCCCTCTCCAGAGTGGACCAGAGGTTTAGCGCACTAGTGATGTTGTGTTGTGTTTGTTGTTATGCTAGAGTGGTACAGTCTGTCATAATGTGTTCAATTGTTTGTGATGTGTCCTGGCACAAGTGGCGGGTGTCGTCTGTGGAGTTGTCTAGTTTGTGTTTATATGTCTGTAAGTTGGGGTGATGTCCACATCGGAATCGTGCTAAGTTAACTCGATCCGATCTGCTCAGGCTGATCTCTGACCTGTTAATGGGTGGCGGCTTCGCACCTAGGACCGCATTCGGACCGAGTCGTGTCAGTGCTTTGTGGGTTGGGCAGGGCCGGATTAACCATTAAGCAAAATAAGCCCGTGCTTAGGGCATCAAGGGAAGGGGGGCACCACAGAAATTTTCCATTGTCGGATTTACCATGGATTTATTATACTATTATAATCGCGGCTTATAGCCTATAAGCTGTTGAAAACTGAATTATATATATTCATATATAGTATTTATTTTTTTTCATTGTTTGAATTTGTAGTGAACAACAACCCTTTTGAGAGAATAAATATATTTCGTTGTAATCACACACTTTACGCTTTGCGTTATTATTTTGTTTATATCAAATCTTTGAGCGTCATATTAAAAATACATATAGATTAAATATTTTCGTGTGCTATAGGAAGTTATTCTGAACGTGTGATTTGTGCATATAATATTAAATATATATTTTACATAAAAAATACAATTTTATTTTATGGTTTATTTTTGTTTATATTTTGAATTACATATATATGGGGCACCAAAATCTTTTAAGTGCTTAGGGCCTCTAAAGGTCTTAATCCGGCCCTGGGGTTGGGTGTGTGTGTGTATGCGTTTTCTGTACTGTGTAATGTCTGTGGGGCGTGGTATGGAATGGGGTATTTGGTTATAATGTCTCTCTGGTGTTACCTTAATGGTGCGAGGTGTCGGTGCATGATTGTACATGTAGTGGCAAGGGTGTTGTGGGTTAGTTGTCGCTGCTGCCATGAATTGTGTTCCCCTCATGTCTAAATGTTCCCTAACTTTCAGTATTTTTGTTTGTGTGCAGGTGTTCTATTGGTGTTGTTTGAGTGCATCCTGTAATGATACGAAGTGTGTTGTTTTGTATTGTCTGTAAGGTGTTTATGTGTGTGTTTGAGATAATGGGTGCCCAGCATGGGCTAGCATAGTCCATAACTGAGCGAATATATTGTTTGTATATGAGTAGTGTTGTTTCCTGCTGGTGTGCAAAGTTTGTGCCTGTTAGTACCCTAAGCATGTTAAGTCTTGACGTACATTTGTTTTTAATGTCCTGAATGTGGTTTGCAAAAGATGATGTGTTGTATGTGACCCCAAGTATTTTGGTCCTGTGAGTGTGTGGAATGTTGGTGTTGTTTAGTGTAAGCTATGGAGTTATCTGGTGTTCTTTTGTGTTGCTTGTAAGCAAGGTGATGGTTGATTTTGTGAGCGCTACTTTGAGTATATTGTGTGTGAGCCAGTCTTCTACAGATCTACAGAAGCTAAGGCTAACAAAGACCCTAAGATCCACTCTAAGGTTAGCTTGAGAGAAAGAAGAAAGTAAGGGGTTAAAAGAAGCGAATATGGGGTTAAGTAGCAAGACCTATCACTCGTGGGTTAAAAATTCATTCAGAAAAAGAGAAAGAAGGACACCATCATCATCCGCCGGTCACTGCCGACAAGTCGGAAAAATAGTCGAAGAGAATACTTCCAGCTGTTGCAGACCGGTCCTCCACTCCATAGGGAAGTAGAGGATGCAGCCCACTCTGCCGGAAAGGGGTGGTAGATGAAAAGAAGTAAAATAAGAACGCATTACAAACCATGCAACACACTCTTAACTCAAACACTATCATACCATGCAAACTACAGACATGCAATGAAGAGAGTTACAGACATGCAAGTAAGGAGGGGGAAAAAAAAAGAATAATAAAAAGTGAGTTAGTTTACGCTACGAGCTACATCTAAGTTCGTGTTAGTTTTTTGTTGTTTTTTTAGCTGGCATATCACACGCTGGCATGTCACAAGATGACATTAGTCGTCAACAGACTCATCCCCGATCACCACCCCCAGAGCTCCTTTTACTAATTGTTTTATTATTATATTAAATAACGTTAATATTTTTAAAATGCCTATTTAAACGGTTCTTAAACACATTAACGCTGGTAGAGTTCACGACTGACGCGGGAAGATTATTCCATTTATCAATTACTTTAAACGTAAAGAAGTTTTTAGCAATATTAGTAATGAAACGTCTGCCACGCAACTTAAATCCGTTATTACGAGTATTGCTATTATCGAAAGTGAACAGTTTATCAAAATTTACGTTATCGATTTTATTAACGATTTTGAAAACTTCAATAAGCTCCCCCCTTAATCTCCTAGTTTCGAGTGAATGCAAGTCTAACTCTTTAATCCTATCTTCATGAGGTTTGTTGCGCAATGACGGAATTAGTTTCGTGGCGCGACGCTGAACCCTTTCTAACCTATCAATATCCTCACGCAAATACGGGCACCAAAACTGAACGGCATATTCTAAATGAGGCCTGACTTGGGACTTGTAAAGGGTCAATATAATATTCTTCGATTTAAATTCGAAATTATGCGCTATGAAGCCTAACATCCTATTAGCTTTTGCGCAAGACTCCAGACACTGGTTCCTAACTTTTAAATCCTTAGATACGTGTACACCTAAATCTATCGGGTCATCCCATAAGTAATGTCGTTTTTTAGATCGGAATTTGAAGGACAAAAAAAAAACTCAACTGAAACTTTTTAATCTAGTATATATTTTCCATCGGAATCAGTGACACTCTGCGAACGTCCTACAAGCTTTTCAATGCCATGTTTATAAAATTCAGGCGGTTTTGAGGCAAAAAACGTACAAAGACTGGTGTGCAGGTCATCTAAAGAAGTATACTGTTTCTCGTCAAGATAGTTTTGCAGACTCATGAAGAGATGATAATCTGAAGGCGCAAGGTCTGGAGAATATGAAGGACGTGGAAGTTTTCCCACCGAAGCTCCTCAATTTTGGCAGAAGTAATCCGAGTGGTATGAGGACGTGCTTTGTCGTGGTGGAACACGATTCCTTTCCGATTAACCAAAGAAGGTCTCTTTTCTTTTAGTGCAGTGTTCAAGCGATCCAGTTGTTGACAGTAGACTTGAGCGGTGATTGTTTGGTTGTGTGGTAAGGTTTCAAAGTGTATTACACCACCTTTATCCCACCAAACACTAAGCAACACCTTCCGAGGGTGAAGATTTGGTTTTGGCTGTGGTGTCGCTGGTTCTCCGGCACAAACCCACTGTCGACGGCGCTTAACATTCTGGTACAGTATCCACTTTTCATCACCAGTCATTAAACGGTGCAAAAACGGATCTTGGAGTTCACGGGAATGAAGAGCTGTGCTAATGTTTACCCGCACCCTCAGATTGTCGACCGACAATTCACGTGGCACCCATTTTCCTAACTTAGGCACTTTCCCGAGTTGTTGCAAATGTCGATGGATGGTGGACGGGGATGAATTGAGTTTCTGGGCCAATTCTTCGACAGTTGTTGAACAGTCTTCTTCAAGTGCGGCTAACAGCAGGGCGTCCAGAACGTGCTGCACCTGTCAAACAGCAGTCACCATTCCTAAACTTTTGAAACCATCTTTGACATTTCCTCACATGCAGAATATCGTTGTCATAAACGTCCTGAATGTTTCGCGTTGCTTCAGTAGCACTATTCCCTTTTTTGAACTCGTAAAGCATTATATGCCTGATATGCTCTTCTGATACCGTCATATTTATGAGAGGTTCACATAAAGCAAAACACACGTCTTCACTGGTCAAGGTCTGTAAAGTATGTAGCGAAACACGATAGATCTCCTTTTAGATATAACCTTCTGAAAATTTATGCTTAAACCGAGTAGGACTAGTTTAAACTTAATGTATCGTAAAAAACGACATTACCTATGGGATGACCTGATACTTCCTCGTCAACGCTCGCTAACTCTCTCTCCTCCATCGTGTACGTGTAATTATTGTTACGAGAACCTATATGCAAAACTTTACATTTGTCTACGTTAAATTGCATCTGCCACTTATCTGTCCACTCCATAATCCTATTTACATCGTCTTGGAGCCTATTTCTATCGTCCTCGTTAGCAACCTTACCGCCTATTTTAGTATCGTCCGCGAATTTTGACACGTTACCAGTCAATCCTACATCTATGTCGTTAATGTAAATTACGAATTGCAATGGGCCTAACACTGAACCCTGTGGGACACCGCTACCTACATCCAACCACCCCGATTCACTACCATTAACAACGACCCTCTGTCTCCTAGCATGAAGCCATTCTTCTAGAATCTAACCAGTTAGCTACCTGACCGCGTATACCGTGCGCTTTAACCTTCGCAATTAATCTTCTATGCGGAACTATATCGAACGCTTTTTTAAAATCTAAATAAATAACGTCAGCCGCTCTATGCCTATCGTAATCGCGCACTATTTCGTTATAAAATTCTAACAAATTAGTTAAACAAGATCTATGGCTTCGAAATCCATGCTGACTACTATTAATCAAATCGCGACTTTCTAAGTGATCGATGATACGATCCCTAACTACGGATTCCAAAAGTTTATCGACAACTGACGTTAAGCTAATGGGCCTATAATTGCCAGCTAATGTGCGGTCGCCTTTTTTAAAAATGGGCGTGACGTTAGCTAATTTGAAGTGTTCAGGAATAATCCTCGTTTCCAGTGATTGATTAAAAATCTTCGTTAAGGGGTCTACGATAACGTCTTTCAAATTTTTCAGATGCCCAGGATAAAACGCGTCAGGGCCTGGAGCCTTGCTAACTTTTAGCCTATCGATATAATGCGCAATTTCACCCTCGTAAACAGTTATTTCATCCAAAATAGTCTCGCTGCTAAATGGAACGATATCGTCCACATCGGGGACATTATTGACGTCTTCTACGGTAAAAACTGTCGCAAAAAAGTTATTAAAAATACCCGCCATTGCCTGAGCGTCGGAAGCCAAAGCGCCATTAGCGTCCACGAGGGCCCCTATATTACCTTTTATTCGCTTACAATTATTCAACTAATCGAAAAACTTTTTTGGGTTATGTTTACTATCCGCAGCTATAAGTATCTCTGAATTACGCTTAGCATTCCTAACTGATCTTTTAACCTGACGTCGAAGCTCGATATATCTATTAACGTTAGCTACCGTGACATTGCGCTTATTAAGTCTATACGCTCTGTTACGCTCGTTTATGAACTCGCCTATTTCCCTAGTCCACCACTTGGGCCTACCATGATTTCTAGCGCGCTTGGGCCTACAAGGAATAAACTCCCTTTCGATATTCAAGAAACTATCTTTAAACGCCTCCCAATGCAAATTTGCGTCATTACGCATAAATAAGTTATCCCAGTCCACTACTCTCATCCTATCCGCAAAACTATCAAAATTGGCCCTACGAAAATCAAGGACTTCTATTACGTTACTATCCTTAGTGTTTTCTATCAATAGCTTAAACCTAATAATTTGATGATCACTACATCCTAAACTCTCGCCTACTTCTAAACCTTCCACTATATTTTCGCCGTTCGTCATCACCACGTCTAAAATATTGTCACCGCGCGTTGGTTCGGTACCCATCTGTCGTAAAAAATTATCTTCCATGAACTCAATCAATCTCAAACCCTCATCGTTACCAGTAAAAGTCTCGTAATTAACGTTAGGGCAGTTAAAGTCTCCGACAACTATACTATCCCGATTATTAATAAAGTTACCAAGAAGTGTGTAAAATCTAGTATCGGTATCCAGGTCCGGCGCCAGCCTATTTGGCGCCCTTAGCAGGACTGCAGCTGGCGCCCCCACCCGCCTCCCACTTCACGATTGGGTTTGCCCACAAAGTAATCAAGGTACCATATTGAAGAAACTATTTGCCTTACACTGATCTATTTTAATTTGCTAATACATACATTTATTATAAAATTATAAAATCATTTCACAGTTCAAGAAAGTGTCATGACCAATCAAAACAGCGAGTAAAGCGAGGCATATGTAGTAACAAATCAGAACGCTCAAAAGTGCTAAAATATGCGTGCAAAAAGGACATATCTACTGTTTTTGCCAAGCAAGAAGGGCATATGTCACATAAAAACAGTTATTCGCTTATTGACGACTCCCGGAACTCATATTAAGCCGTAAATAAGCCGAGTCGCTTATTGACGACCCGTCTGTGCGCGCAACATTTTTAAATCGCTTATTTACGACTCCCGTCCCTAAAGGGTTAAAGGTCGTGATAGTGAAAGTTCTATAATGACCCAATAAGATGAATAAGTTAATTATGTAAATATCAGTCAAGCTAAACTGGTGTACATACGTCGTACAACCTTTCATCATTTGTCTATGCTTCTCATTCCTTCATTATTTTTTTCATGTTGTTCTTACATAATACTATCAGACGTGCACAGGGCGGGAGGCGCTGGCGCCCCCCAGATCTTTGGCGCCCTTAGCATTTACTAACCTCGCCTAATGGAAGCGGCGGCCCTGTCGGTATCGAATGGTTGAACGGGGGAGGTCTATACACAACAAAATTGAAACTACGACTACGCGCCCTAACTTCAATGCATATCGCATTAATTGCTGCCGGAAAATCTGTCTTAACCTCGATAGCCCTAAGGGAATTACGAATGTACAGCAAAACGCCGCCACCAATCCTATGTAACCTATCATTAGTAAAGAGTTTAAAACACGGTATATCAAGTTCCCCCAACAAGTCCCGAGTCACGGTATTTAACCACGTTTCAGTGACAGCAACTATATCGTAGTTGCCAGAATAAATTATCGCCTTAAATTAGTTTAATTTATTCTAATACTACGCGCGTTACAATAAAAGACATTTAAGTTATTTTTTACCACGGGTCAGGGTTTTAAACTATTTTTCACGTCGGACCCGCGTTTCCCAGACCCACAACGTTTAAAGAAGGCTTCGACCTATAAAGCTTTCGAACGTTTTCGTCAATTAACCTACCTAGCATAGCATTACCTATTTCATTAAAATGCACCCCATCTTTTATAAAAAGGCTAGGATCACTGAATTCTGACCACAGCTTTACGAAGGGTACATTTTCCTCAGCACAAATCTCTTCTAATTTAGTATTGAAAAAATATTGTTTTTGACGTAATCCTAAGACCCAAACCGTGCCTAGAGGTAATACCTAGAACTAAAGACCTATCTGATCTCGCATTCAGGGTAGGCTGACCATACGTACCGTTTTGAACGGGACAGTACCGTTTTTTTTATGGGTTCTGTATGGGTTCTGTCACTGAAGAATAATTGTAAGCTCAATATGTTTATGTACTTACTTTTTCATGAATACAGAATATTACATAACCCCCGTCCCTTTTTTGCCATCCCAATGTCCCGTTTTTGTCTCAAGGAAATATGGTCAGCCTACTTCAGGGACCTAATTAACCTCCTATATCTCTCCAAAAGGTCAGGCACTCTCGTATCGGGCCTATACGAGTTGTTGCCCCCTATCATCGTTACTAACATCGAGTGACGGGAGGCAACATCAATCCTATCCACTTCGTCTCTAATTCTGTCAACCCTGGCCCCCTGGGAGACAGACCCTCCTCCTCTTGGTTGGATTCCGTTCAGCGAACTTTTTATCCATATGGCGCACTAAGAGTCCCCAATTAAAATAGTTTCCCCTCGTTCACGTCCCTATCCAAATAGGCGAAAGGGTTCGAAACCTCGATGGGGGGGGGGATTCCTATCACCTAACATAGATGGCCTAGTTCCACCCTTAACTTCTCTAAATCTCTCCCCATCTACTAATCTCGGACCAGCTTTAACCCCTTCCTCAACTCTATCCAACCTTCCCGATAAGCTACCTAAACTAGAAACTAGGTTACGCACCTCACCCTTCAAATTACTAGCGTCTTCAACGTTAGTATTGGTTCGGCTTTCGTCAACTGTAGCCCTACCCCTGCCCTCATCAAGCGTTGCAAGTCTTTCCGTTACCTTACGTACATTACGTTTTATGTCAACTATTTCCTCCCTTAAATCACAAAAGAAACAAACCGATATCTCGGTAATCGCCATAGGACCGCCGTTATAATCCTTAAAATCCATATACCACCGATTTACACCACACCTAACACACGACGCTTTCTGCGACAGCATCGCGCAAGTTAAATTAGTTTATAACCATCACAAGTTTAAGTTAAATTAAGCCGGTACGCTATGAAAACTTCTAAATCGCTAAAAACCACCAATATTCAATTACTTAACTATAACAATGTGAATATAAACGCAAGTATATAAAATTCAGAACTTTCCAAAAGTAAAGTTATTGCAATATCCAAAAGTAGAAGCAATATCAGAGAGTTCAGGAAATGCGTCCGCTCAGTTCGGAGTCTGGCTGACGAATGAATGGCGAATGTTGGTGTTGTTTAGTGTAAGCTGTGGAGTTATCTGGTGTTCTTTTGTGTTGCTTGTAAACAAGGTGATGGTTGATTTTGTGGGCGCTACTTTGAGTCTATTGTGTGTGAGCCAGTCTTGTATACTGTTTATGCATGTTTGTAGGTTATTTGTAGCGGTGTCGATGTTGTTGTGGGTGGATGTTAGAGTGATGTCATCTGCATATGATGATAAGGTAAGCTTGTTATCTATGGGTGTTGGAATGTCATGCATGTATAAGTTGAACAGTGTTGGTGAGAGAACAGAGCCTTGAGGGATCCCGTTCGGAAAAAGCTTGTTTTTGGATGACTTGCCATTAAATGTGACATGTGAGTATCTTCCTGAAAGCCACCTCTTGATGTATTGTGCATGTTTGTGTTGAGTATTTTGTTTATGAGAGGGAAACGTGGGATAGCATCAAATGCTTTACCAATGTCTATTGTTGCTACTAGTGTACGTTGAGCTGGTCGTCTGGAGTTGATGCTATCCATGATGTGCTGCATGAGGTTAGTGAGTAATGTCGTGATTAAGTGTGAGGTCTGAATCCATGTTGAGTAGGCGATTGTGGTATGTGTGGGTTGGTGATTTGTAAGATTAGTCTTTCTGTTACTTTGGAAGGTGTGCCTAGTAAAGTAATGGGTCTATAGGAAGCTGGTTCAGTTGGATTTTTGTTTGGTTTGAGTAGTGTAATAATTTTACCTTGTTTCCATATGTCAGGAATAATACAGTGTTGGTATGAATATGTGCTGATATTTGTGAGAACTAGTATTCCCTGTGGGACCAAGTGTTTAAGGTGTATGTTAGATAAGTTGTCTGGTCCAGTAGCCTTCGAATGTTTAATGTTTTTGATGATCTTGGTGGTCTGGTCTGTATTGAGGGGTGTAATGGTCGTGTCGAGTCTGTAGGTTTTCTTGTGTCTGGCTGTTTGTCTGTCTGCGTGTTTCTAGTAAATAATTTTGGTATATCCCCTATGTGAGGTTCTTCAATCCTCATGGTAAGAACCTAAAGGGGCAATTCAGAGTTTGTGAACATTCGAAAGAAATCTCTTAAAATTCGATTAGTGGTAAAGTGGTAAAGAATTTTAAACCCTCCACGAAAGCAACTTCAGATACCGTTAAAAAAGGACAAATCGGACTATTTTCCGGACTCTTGTAAACAAAAGTCTTTAATAACCTTCAATTCTGAACACACACACACACACACACACACACACACACACACACACACATTGGAGAAATTGTCAAATCGATTTCAGAAAATTATTTAAAAATAGATATTTTAAACAATGTTTCCTTTAAATTTAGTGTAAAAACAAGAATTAATTAATTTAAAAGCTTATTTTCGACAAAAGCTATTTCTAATTTTACTGATTTTTAGTCGTTCTTTGATCCTTTTAGTAAAAGGTTCTGACATGCCCTTAATTATACTGAGGTTCCCCTAAAAAAAAAAATCCTTTTTTAAACCTATGTCTGGTTTCCCCAGTTTCCTTTCTCTCCTCCCTTGGACACCTAAATATCCGGGCAGTGATGGATGTTTTTTTTTCATCTTCGTTCTTTCAACCTCCCCCTCTATATCCCCCCCCCCCCCCTATTTTGTTTTCCTAAACAAACATTATTTATTTCTTAAGAAACCTCTCAGGGGTTCGTGAGTCGTTTCAGACCGTTAGAATGTATTTTTTTTCTTCTTTTAACACCTTTAGTGCTTGAGGTACTTTACCGGTTTTTGAACTGGCAAGTTATTAATATAAATGAACTGATTTAGCTTTCTTTAAATCAGTCAGTTCATTTATGTACAAATTTTGGTTAGGGTTTTATTTCTTATAAATATTTTCAACTACTGTTACGAAGTGTCCACATATGTGGATAACAGTCATTCTGGAAACTGTATGATAGTCCCATTGAGAAAAAATACTATGCTTTTTTGTCTCAGTGGTGCACAATTTGTTTAATATATGTGGGTAAAAGGTACTTGTTATAATAAAGCCAACCAATCAGATATCAGACATTAATATGTGATAATGTGGCAGCACTCTTGCTTTTCTATGCTAATTCTTCTCTCTGTGAATGGTCTACGGTTGAATGAAAGCTGCGGGTGCCACCTCGAATCGGCTATAAAGCTGTTGTGCCTTCCTCTTTTCTTTGTAACTCATTGTAACGTGTGTGTGTGTGCGCACACAGTCTCTCTCTCTCTCTCTCTCTCTCTCTCTCTCTCTCTCTCTCTCTCTCTCTCTCGAGCGTCAAATACTTTTGTTCTTTTATGTGTACAGCTGTTTGCGAGCTGAGAAGGCAATATAAGTAGTCAGTACTGTTTCTGTGTTAAAGTAAGCAAAAAGGGAACTTGGTCTACTTTGTCAGTGAATAAGCCTTCAACGAACTCTGATTCAAAGTCGGCTGTACACGAAAGTAGTGATGAGTCTGTGGATGCATCTTCAATGCCAAAACAGAAGAAAATGAATCAGAAATGGGTAAAATAAGAAAATATGAGAACAGTTACATCAAATATGATTTTATGTGCGTTGAGAGGAAACGTTGTAATAAAACCATAATGCGTTATCGGCGGTAGCGTTTCCAAGTGACGCTTTGAAACCAGCCCAGCTCGTTCGACACTTAGAAAGAAAACAAAGCTAAAAGTAAATTTGTTGTGTGTTTGAAGAAAAGCTACAAAGATAAAGGCGCAGCAAAGAGCATAAATGCTATTTCAAAAATAAGTAGCTCCACCTGAAAGTTTTTTTATAGGTGATACAAGCGGTAGCTCGCTATCGCCCTCCGGATTTTTTTTTCACTACTTCATTTTTTTATTGGTTGTAGATTTAAAATTATATTATATGAAGCCCTCATAGGAAGAAGTGGCTAAGCGACAAAAGTATGGCATATCACATCTATCTCATATATATGGCATATCACTGGATGGTACAATTAGAAGCACCGTCGTTTAAATATACATCAAGTTTTTATGATCCACAAATAAGAAGACAGTATTGTGTTTGTTCAATACTATAATATGATGGAATGCTTTTTTTTCTCTAACATATCGGAAAATGGTTCACTTGGAGTCTAACTTTATCGTTTATTTTTTGTCATACTTTATAAAATAATATAATTACAAAAATTGTAATGAATCGTAACTGCAAATCGATGAAAGAATGGAGCTTAATATCCCAATTAAATTGTGAGTCCTTTCGGGCTATCCAATCAATCACAAATGTAAAGAGAAAAACTTTTTTTTTTCACTTTTTCATATATTTTTTTTATTATATTATATGAGGCCCTCATAGGAAGAAGTGGCTACTTCATTTTTTTTTATTGGTTGTAAATTTAAAATTATATTATATGAAGCCCTCATAGGAAGAAGTGGCTAAGCTACAAAATTTAAAAAAACGCCATTACCCCCATTACCCCCCTTCTACTCCATTACCCTCCCACCCCCACTCCCCCATTACCCTCCCACCCCCACTCCCCCATTATCCCCACACACAAAAGTAAAAAAGCTTTGCAGATAGCTGGTGAGGGAAGCTATATTTTTGGGACCTCTTTGCGAGTGACCCGTTGCCCACGTCAGGCTAACATCATGAAAAAGAAAAAACTATAGTGTTTGTCATTTACCATTACTTATTCGGACTATAGTGGATTTAATTTTTCTAGAATAGTTCCTTGTTCCATGCACGGTCTGTGTGTATCATAAAAAACCTCAGGGAACCATTCTGAGTTCATTCCCATCATGAAACGGACATGTTATGTGCCTTGAAAAGTGGACGCTCAATTCTGCCAGTTGAGGTTTAAGTTTTGTTTTTTGTCTAAAAATATAATAGTTACACCTTTTTCTTTGATGTATTCAATCCGACGTGAAGGCAGCGAGTCTTTTGCTTATATTGAGGTTCTAAATGTAGCGGGGCTAGGCTGCTTTAAACCCTAGATCCTGTCCCAAACCTGGATCCTATCTGCTTTGCAGATAGCTGGTGAGGGAAGCTATATTTTTGGGACCTCTTTGCGAGTGACCCGTTGCCCACGTCGGGCTAACATCATGAAAAAGAAAAAACTATAGTGTTTGTCATTTACCATTACCTATTCGGACTATAGTGGATTTAATTTTCCTAGAAGAGTTCCTTGTTCCATGCACGGTCTGTGTGTATCATAAAAAACCTCAGGGAACGATTCTGAGTTCAATCCCATATATATAACGGGTGCGGCAAAAGTAACGCCCTTTTTAGTTTATTCTCTTTTATTGAAGGAAATAAATCAATTACAGCATTTTAAGAGAAATAATAAGGTTTTTAAGAAAAATACAGCATTTTAATTCTTTCCCCTGACTTTCCAGCTCTAACATCATGTTTTTGAAGTTCCGCAGTTGGTGTCGCTACAGCTGTGAGGACACCAGTTCTAGTTTTTGTTTAAAAGCATTCACTGAGGTAATCATTTCAACAAACACAATCCAAGCAGATAACACGATAGAAATACAGGCAGTTAACATTAAAACACGCGCAAAACACAACACCACACTAATCAACATTTACATCCCACCAGATAGTTCACCTCAGGTGCCAGCCAATTACAATCAACAGTTACACAATCTGGCCTCTCTCACTAAAGTCATCTTAGGAGGAGACTTCAACGCCAAAGACACTAGTTGGTACCTGCACAACCAAAGCAACACCAGAGGCGCCAACATAGCCACACAACTAAACAGCCTCTTCATTCTTAACAATACAGAAGAACATACACACATACCACATCAAGCAGGATACTCAAACTCCTCCCCAGACATAACGTTCTGTTCCCCCTCACTAGCAACACATACACAATGGAGAACAGAAAAACAACTGTCATCAGACCACCTGCCCATCACCATTACAACACATTCTACACTCTGCCCCAACAGCCTTAGGCACACTTACAGAAATTACAAGAAAGCTGATTGGGAACAGTTCAAAATACAGACTGAGGAACAATTCACCACATTAAACAGCACACCCATCATAAACATCAATACAACACTCAAGACATTTAATCAGATCATCAATAATGCAAACAAATACATCCCCAAGGGCAACATTAGGAAATACAACCCAAATTACATTAGAGAAATAGCCCACCTCATAAGGCAACGTAACAACCTCAAATATAACACACAAACACCACACACAGAAGCCATAAAACAGCAGATACAACAGCTCAATACAGAAATAAACAACAAACTCAAAGAAAAACAAACAGAAACATTCAGGGAATTCATAACAACACTAAACCACTCCACAGATACATCCAGGCTATACAAGACTATAAACAGCATTACCCACTCTAACAGCGGCATTCACACCTCACACGCGGCTATCTGTCGCAGCCAAAATAATATCCCAACATACACACAACAAGCTAACATTCTAGTTAATCACTACGCAAAGATAAGTCACTTAAACAGAGAAAACAACCAGAAACACGCAGACAGACAAACAGCCAGACACAAGAAAACCTACAGACTCGACACGACCATTACACCCTTCAATACAGACCAGACCACCAAGATCATCAAAAAGATTAAGAATTCGAAGGCTAGTGGACCAGACAACATATCTAACACACCTTAAACACTTGGGCCCACAGGGAATACTAGCTCTCACAAACATCAGCACATATTCATACCAACACTGTATTATTCCTGACATATGGAAACAAGGTAAAATTATTACACTACTCAAACCAAACAAAAATCCAACAGAACCAGCTTCCTATAGACCCATTACTTTACTATGCACACCTTCCAAAGTAACAGAAAGACTAATCTTATAAATCACCAACCCACACATTCCACTATCGCCTACTCAACATGGATTCAGACCTCACCACTCAACCACGACATTACTCACTAACCTCACGCAGCACATCATGGATGGCATCAACTCCAGACGACCAGCTCAACGTACACTATTAGAAACAATAGACATTAGTAAAGCATTTGATGCTATCCCACGCTTCCCTCTCATAAACAAAATACTCAACACAAACATGCACAATAACACCAAAAGGTGGCTGAGCAATTATCTTTCAGGAAGATACTCATTACTGACATGTCACATTTAATGGCAAGTCATCGAAAAACGAGCTTTTTCCGAACGAGGTCCCTCAAGGCTCTGTTCTCTCACCAACACTGTTCAACTTATACATGCATGACATTCCAACACCCATAGATAACAAGCTTACCTTTACCTTATCATCATATGCAGATGACATCACTCTAACATCCACCCACAACAACATCGACACCGCTACAAATAACCTACAAACATACATAAACAGTATACAAGACTGGCTCACACACAATAGACTCAAAGTAGCGCCCACAAAATCAACCATCACCTTGTTTACAAGCAACACAAAAGAACACCAGGTAATTCCACAGCTTACACATCAACATTCCACACACTCACAGGACCAAAATACTTGGGGTCACATACAACACATCATTATCTTTTGCAAACCACATTCAGGACATTAAAAACAAATGTACGTCAAGACTTAACACGCTTAAGGTACTAACAGACACAAACTTTGGACACCAGCAGGAAACAATAACACTCATATATAAACAATATATTCGCTCAGTTATGGACTATGCTAGCCCATACTGGGCACCCATTATCTCAAACACACACATAAACACCTTACAGACAATACAAAACAACGCACTTCGTATCATTACAGGATGCACTCAAACAACACCAATAGAACACCTGCACACAAACAAAAATACTGAAAGTTAGGGAACATTTAGACATGAGGGGAACACAATTCATGGCAGCAGCGACAACTAACCCACAACACCCTTGCCACTACATGTACAATCATGCACCAACACCTCGCACCAGTAAGGTAACACCAGAGAGACATTATAACCAAATACTCCATTCCATACCACGCCCCACAGACATCACACAGTACAGAAAACACATACACACACACCTAACCCACAAAGCACTGACACGACTCGGTCCGAATGCGATCTTAGGTGCGAAGCCGCCACCCATTAACAGGTCAGAGATCAGCCTGAGCAGATCGGATCGAGTTAACTTAGTACGATTCCGATGTGGATATCACCCCAACTTACGGACATATAAACACAGACTAGACAACTCCATAGACGACACCTGCCACCTGTGCCAGGACACACCACAAACAATTGAACACATTATGACAGACTGTACCACTCTAGCACAACAACGAGCACAACACAACATCACTAGTGCGCTGAACCTCTGGTCCACTCCGGAGAGGGCGATCGGTTACCTGCGTGCTGCCGGCTTGCTCGATCAGGGTGGGCTGATCGGCTAAACAACAACAACAACAATAATAGTTTTGTTTTTACCTTGCAACTCTAAGTTTAGCTGATTTATAAAAGCAGTGGTGTCAGTCAAAAAAGCTAAATCTAACAGCCACACTTCGTCTTCCAACTCTTTGTAATATGTTTCTTTTAACTTTATAAAGTCTTTAATATCAGGTAAGAGATCCTTCAGCCTCTGCAGGAATTTACCTCTACTTAGCCACCTGACATCAGAGTGCAACAAAAGGTCAGTGTGTTCTGCTTTATTTTCTTCTAGCTGAACCCGGAAGAGACGCCTTTGCAGACTTCTCGCCCGAATAGAACACACAATCTTATTGGAAATATCCATAATTTCTTTAATATTCAACATTTTACCACACAATGCTTGTTGGTGAATTATGCAGTGATAATTAAAGAAGTTTGGAAACCTTTTGTCACTTTTGCACAGGGCGATGAACCCATTGGAGCGGCCAGTCATAGCAGGTGATCCGTCAGTTGTTATGCTCACAAACTTGTGAAGTGGGAATTGTGTGTCGTTAGCAAACTCACCGAATACATGGAAAATGTCCTCACCTCGAGTTTTCCCTCTTAAAGGTAGGATTTTAAGCAGTTCTTCTTTGGCAGTCATATCTTTAAGCACGATTCTAATAAAAATGCATAACTGTGATGTGTCGATCACATCTGTCGAGTCATCAAACTGAAGTGAAAGGAACACCCAGTCATGTAAGGGGTTCTAAAAAACCTTAGCCCCCCCATTTGCAGCTTACATGTTTACTTATATCGAAATAGGTTTTACTGATTATAAAAATATGTAAAATTCTTTATTTATTGCAGGTATTAAAATTACTCTAGCTGATAAAGTGATAATATAATGGCTTCTCAATTAATTGGTGATTCGGAGAGGCAACGTGTGATAGATCGCATACGAGCAATAACATTTCGGGAAGCTCGTGATGCTGGACCCACCTTTATAACACGTTCATGGATTGCCAAAAAGTTGCGAAGAAGTGAGGACTTCGTCAAAAGAAATTGGAATAAAACTTTGGATGAATGTGAAATGGATACAACCAAATCTGGGCGCCCAAATTTGCCCCTCTCTCAGGAAACAAAGGACATCATTGAAAGCGGTACGCGTAAGCGGAAAAACAGCTGTGCTAAACTTTCTAGAGAGATCGAAGTGTTGAGAGGAAAGATCGTTAGTGGTGAGATCATTCGACTGTACCGTCATAGGCAAAGTTTAAAGCCTTGGCATGAACTTCCAAAGCCAAGAAAAACTCAACTTAACATCGATGACAGAATGTGTTTGCTCATTATCTTGAAGATTGGGATGTGGATGATTTCATGCATTTAGCTGTCTCCGATGAATTTTTTGTTTACGTAACACGTTGGCCTAACTACCAAAATGATCGAGTGTGGGCCACAACACCAGATGAAATTGATGACAATGAACATTATCGCGAATTATTAAAAAGTCCAGACTGTGTTGGTGTGTTTGTTTTGTTCACTTCAAAGAAGCTCATGTGGGTGCTGAAGCCAAATGGTCAGAGTTGGGATGGACAGTATTTTCGTGATATTATTGTATCCCAGCATGTCATTCCTTTTCTAAGAAACCCAAACAATGTTATGGATGTCGATCAGGTCACACTTCTGCACGATAAGGCCCCCTGCTTTAAGGCATTAGCCACTCAACAGTTGTTGCGGAACCATGAGATCGATTTCCTTGGAAATGAAGAATGGCCAAGAAATTCTCCTGACCTGAATGTCTGTGAACACATTGGATCAGTTATAAAGGACAAGGTTGAATGTCTCTTGTTTCAAGAACGTGCATCAAATCGATTTTCGAAGGATACGATGACGCAACACATTGAAACTGTTTTAGCAAATTTGCGTAACGATGAAGATCTATTCACGTCACTTTTGGCAAGCTACCCAAAGCGAATTCAGGCTGTCTTGGAAGCCAATGGCGGGAACACCAAGTTTTAATTGTTTCTCATTAAATGCAGGATTAAATTCTCTTTTGTAAGGTATGTTTAGTTTTACTGTACCTCTAATGGTTTAGGCCATGGGCGGGGGGGCTAAGGTTTATTGGAGCCTTGTATGTCTTTCTTCAGTTGTTCCACCAAATTCTCATCCATTACTTCACAACGCCGCATCACAGTGTTTCTGGATAGCTGAAACTGGTTAATAGCAGACAATATTTCCAATTTATTACTGAAATTCTGAAACAACGACTCTGCTGCCTCTATAAATGCTTCTTTGAATATTTCTCCATCCTGAAAAGGTTTCTTGTGTTTCGCAAGTACACGGCTCACCCGAAATGACGCAATCGTTGCTGCTTTCGATTTTGTGCTAGGCCCTGTAAAGATAGACTGCTGAGCACTAAGTTGAGACTTAAGTTCATTGTTTTTTCTCTTACGTAGTTCACTTTCAGCTGGGAAATCACTGTCATATCGCTCGTGAATAGTTTTAAAATGCCTCTCTAAATTCCCCTTTTTGACGAAAGCGACACATGCATGGCAAATTAAACACACACATTTGGAATTTTTCATCGTAAAAAAATATGCCGTCTCCCACTCATTGTGAAAGTAGTAAGTTTTTTGTTTCTTGGCACTTGGTCCAGCACTCATTTTAACGGTGTTAATGCAATTGGACTGGAGACTGACCTTCACCACCGATTATATATATTCCAAATGACTGACCCGTCAGCCGTCACTTAAGTGACACATGCTCATAACAGCTCAGCTTACCGCGCTATGAAATTTTTGCAGAAATTAAAGTTAGCGGTATCATTTTCTGACATTAATTAAATATATCTCAGAATTATTAAAGTTAAACTTTATTTTTTGTTAAATGACTGGTAAACACAAAGATAAAACAAATGAATGTTGCTACCGATAATGGAGGTGATAACATAAAGAACGTTCATTTTTGGTAGTAGCGGTCGGGTCGTGTGCTCGTTAGTATCGTGTAGATCGCGATCGACGTTTTGGTCGTGTATAAAATTTTCACACGTAGCCATACTTAGCGTATTAAGTAACGGCATGTACGTGTTATTGGAGTTGTTGTTGTTGTTGTTTAACTTCCTTCGTTACAGCAAAGGTCACATGACGGAGGGGACCTACAGTTTTGCGTGGGATACGAACCACGGGTCGCTACATCATCAGGACGCAGAAAATGATCATCCATCCAGCTACTATCCAAACCGAATGTCGCTTAACTTCGCTGATCTACGGGAAGGGATATTGCGACATGGCCACGACGTAGCCCAAATAACGGCATCCCGACATCTAAAATGCTAAACTGAAAGATGGACTGAAGGTTTGTTTCTAAGAAGGAAACCTACTGTAAATGTTAAAACTGATCTGATGAAAAGAGCTGGCAAGCAACCAACATCAATTTCAATTAATGTTACTGTAAGTCTTCTTTAATTTTTACGAAATAATATTTTTTTAGTTTTTTTTTTTACAAAACGGAATATAAATTAATTAAGGTATTTGGATCTGTCTTATAATAACACCACTATAATAAGAAAAGTTAATTCTTACTGTACTTTCGCAGTATTACTTGTCATCAAATGTTTTGACTAACTTGGTCCATGTGTCTTCCAACGACATGAATATTCAGGGATATTGGTCTCATTATATCTTCATTATTATACCTCCTTCTTCCATCATTAAATATTTACATATTCGCAAAGTTTGTTGTGGGATACATTTCTCATCCATATATACATTTTTCTTCTACATTTGGTACACCTATTCTACTCCCCCCGCCCTTACCTCCTGGTTCCCCATTCGCTTTCGGTTCTGGGCTTTCCTTGGGCGTCTTATTTTCCTCTTCTTCTTTGATCTGGGTCGGGGCTGGGCTCTGGGCTGGGCTCTGGGCTGGACTCTCGTCTGGCTGTGGTTCTTCCTTCTTAGGTGGGGATTCTTCTGCCGGAATTTTATTTTCAACTTTGACCCCCGCCGGTAGGTTGTTCGATGCTGTCTCTGACATCTGAAAAGAAGAAAATAAACAGTATTTTACGTGGAGAAGTACTTTGGTTGCATAGGGTCTAGGGGAAATACAGATTAATTAGGCCTGTACACATAGCAAAGCCTTAGATACAACAATCAAATAGCATGATAAATTATTTGACAGACAATTCAAAATGACCTTCAAAATTACTTTCCACGCTCATCTAATATACTTCATAATGTTTGCAGATGATAAAACGGTCTTTTTCTTGCAAAGATGTTAATTCAGCTAAGAATATATTTAAATCAGAATTTATCAATGTAATGAAATGGTTGACTACCAATAAACTCTTTCTAAATGTCAGTAAAACAAATTTCATGATTTTTACTATTAAATGAAATGTGTATCTTGATGAACTAAATGTTGATGAAATCGCTGTAAAGGAGTGTACTGTAACAAAATTTCTTGCAAGGATTTGCAATGGAGTGATCATGTAAATTATATCGCGAAAAAGATTTCAAGGAGCGTTTCTCTAGTCTAATGTTTAAATAATGCACTAGAGTGATCAAGGAAATCAGCATCAGATAATAACCTTATTGCTCTTTTTTGGATGACAAAGATACTGTTTCCCCAAACAAGGTTTCGGTACGTTATATAAGGAAGAAGAAAAGTATGATAAAGAGTTAATAAAACCTGTTTAAGGTCTACATTTCTAGGTTTAACCCTTTAAAGAGCTAAAACTACTAAAGCTCGATGATGTAATCAAATTGGCACATTTTATTTTTATTTACGAGTGTAAGAACAAAATCATTAATTTACAATGGGTAAATATAGGGCCTATATTTTGTAATTCATCAAGAAATTCACTCATATCAGACCAGAAACGGATCAAAGTGTGTTATTCCTCAATTTAGATTGTATTTATCTCAAAAATTACCCATTTTCATTGGACTGAAATTATCGAATGATTTAAATGCTGATATAAAAAAGTGGATCACCTGAAGATCAGGGCCCCCAGCTTTCTTTAGTTAGCCTCATAAGCAGAGGCGTACCGAAGGGGAGGGCGACAGGGGCGATCGACCGCCCCCTTGAGCTAATAAATTATTATTATTTTCCCAGTAAAATTGCACGTTACAATAGGATGAGAGTGAAAGTGAAAAAATTTCGGCGCTTTCGGCGCTAGCTCTTGCCTCCCCCTACTACTAAAAATTTAAAATGGCTTAGAATCCCTAAAACTCTTAACCCAGCCCTGAGAATAATTTTCTTTTATAAAGGTAATAGTCCAAGGAAATGCTTAATCTCGAAATTAGCACATTTTTATTCTTATGTTAATACAAATCTGAGCATTCTAATTGCGGTTTGTATTGAATATTATGTTATTAATCAGATTTTTATCATAATTTTTATATTTTTTATAATTTTTAGATTTTTATTCATAATGTGTCTTAGCAGTAGCTAGTTAATCATCTCTAACTGAACGATAAGCTCATCATGAACGTACATAAAAATTATTTAGCTCTATTTCAATTATATTTCTACGATTAATTCCAAGTTCGCCCCCCACCCCCTTGGCAAATTTCTGGGATAATCTCTAGGAGCGCTCCATTTTTCAATATTAAACATACACTCATAAAACATATACCATTTGAAAGCTCACATTTTTCCGAGTCTAAAAATGTAGTAATCCAAAAGTATCAATAGCAAATAAAAAGTAACGATTTAATTAATTGTTTGACGCGTGACGTCATTAACTACATTATAAAGGTTGGCTAAGTTATAAATCTTCAGTCTGTGTTGTAAGATGGTATTTTTGGTAATTGTTACGCTAACCTAACCTAACATGAATATGTTATTACATTATCATTTGTATAATTTAGGTCTCGGGGGTACGGGGGCGGAGCCCCCGTAAAGATCACGCATCACAAATTGATCGGTATAGGGTTTTATATTTAAACCTAGTTACTTTTTATTTGCTATTGATATTTTTGGACTACTACATTTTTAGACTCAGAAAAATGTGAGCTTTCAAATGGTATATGTTTTATGAGTGTATGTTTAATATTGAAAAATGGAGCGCTCCTAGAGATTTACCAATTTCTGGGTACGCCCCTGCTTATAAGACTAACTAACAAAAATATCATGACTTAACCTAATCAATCGACAAGGGCGTACAGTTGACCTAACGATTGGTGAAGTTAAGTCGTGATATTTTCGTTAGTTAGCCTTATAAGGCTAACTAACGAAGGCTGGGGGCCCTGATCTTCAAGTGATCCAAAAAAATATTATGAATGTAAATTCGTTTAAAACTAAGTTGAAATCTCGATTAATAATGGCATTCTAATAAAAATCTAGGGGTCTTTTCAGTTTGGCGTACCGCGGATTTTCGAACTGAAAATTTGTATACTAATAAATTGTTATATTCTAATAACAAAAATTACATTATTTTACTGGAGAAATATGCGCAACATACGAAAAAAATTGCATTTATCTGCGCACTAGTTTGCATGGCGCATGACCGTTATCTAAATTATGTAGTGTTATGTAGCGGGTTTTACAAAATAAAAAGCAGATAATATCCTTTATTTATTAAAATTTGCAATATTTAATATTTTAATAAATAAATCGGATCATCTGAAGATCAGGGCCCCCAGCTTTCTTTAGCTAGCCTCATAAGGCTAACTAACGACAATATCAGGACTTAACCTAACCAATCGTCAAGGGCGTACAGTTGACCTAACGATTGGTTAGGTTAAGTTGTGATATTTTCGTTAGTTAGCTTTATAAGGCTAATTAACGAAGGCTTGGGCCTCGATCTTCAGGTGATCCAATAAATCTTCATTTGCATATCTTTTTCATCATACGAACTCGCATAAACAGTAATTTTTGTTGTTGTTATTAATGTTTATTTGTTGCCTGCTTAGACCTAGTTCAGTCTGAATATTATTGTTGTAGTGTGAGCGTGTGATAATGCAGTGCTGTGATCTATCTACTTGTGAGTTGCCCCCGGCCAATTGAATGCCCGGTTAAGGCAACTGTACGCCCTTGACGATTGGTTAGGTTAAGTCATGATATTTTCGTTAGTTTTAACGAAAATATCACGACTTAACCTAACCAGTCTTCAAGGGCGTACAGTTGGCCTAACCGGCCATTCAATTGACCTAACTGGCCATTCAATTAACTGGGGGCCGCACAGCAACCTCGTATCCGGGCGTCATGAGCAGTGTAAACTAGATAACGGTCATACGCCATGCAAACTAGTGAGTGCGCTTATAAATGCAATTTTTTTCGTATGTTGGGCATATTTCTCCAGGAAAATAATGTCATTTTCGTTATTAGAATATAACAATTTATTAGTATACAAATTTTCAGTTCGAAAATCCGCGGTACGCCAAACTGAAAAGATCCAAATCTAGGATTAATGTACATTTCTATTGTTCATTCATTTCTCGTGTGTAATCTAGGATTAAATGTTCATTACTCGTTATTGTTCATCTCGCAATATCTGATACAGATGTTCAAAATGTTTTCAAGTTTGGACAATTTAGATGTAACTTTTTCTTATAAGAGTCTGATGGAAGAACTCGAGGGTGTAATAAGATAATTTTTCTTAGAAAATTAGAAAATAGATTTGTTGACTGGATCTATGAAATTACTTTTTCAGTCACAGAGTACAGTAGTAGATTCTTGGAATGACTTGCCATATGATGTAGTAAATAGTAGCTCTTTAGGTAGTTTTAGGAAAGTTAGACGCTTTCATGAATGAAAGAGTTTATAAATTGTGTAAGTAGTGTATATTTTAAGTTTACGGTATGTAGGCTACTTTGCTAACACTGTAAATGGTTTATTTAAATAGCTGACTTGAGATTGTCATTTTGAAAAATTTTATTATAAAATATAACTTATGACTTGGGTAACCTCGATAGGCCCAAGTGACTTCATGTTTTCCAAATGTAATGTAATGTTCCACACTTCTAAAATTTTTCTCGGCTGTTCTGAGGTATACAGTATCCTTTTAAGGCAAAATGTGTACATTTTATATATTTGCGAGTTCCAAAAGATGACGTCACACTTGTTAATGTAAATCTGTTTATTTTTCACGTCTTCATTTGATGTCAAGATGAATCTTGGTATTTACTCTGCTGTAATTAAAACATATATGTAAGAAGAAATTAATGCCCGGTACGCAGACACATTTCACAGATGGCTGCAAAGAACTCAACTACTGGGAAGACAATGTAAACTAAATCTGTACTCCCTGGAAAGAAGAAGAAGAAGAAGAAGAGAGGTATACCATAATCTACATATGGAAAATTATCAAAAAACTGGTAGCAAACCTCAAACTAAACCTAATTACCATCCAAACAACGCTGGAAAATAGGAAAGTCAGAAGGTGTAGTGTTCCCAAATTAAAGGCCCGACGAGGGACCTCCTCAACACTGAAGAAAAATAGCTTGGTTGTCAGGGGGCCAAGACTTTTCAACCAGCTTCCAAAGGACCTCAGAAACGTTACAGTGGTCAAAGTTGAAGTCTTCAAGAGAAGACTAGATGTCTGGCTCAGGACGGTACCAGATGAGCCGGGTGTACCTGGCTATGTGCGGTGGAGAGCGCAAGAGAGCAACTCGCTCCTCCACCAAGCCAGGACTAGAGGCGGGGCCATCAACTTGACCTTCGTGTGAAGAAAGACCGACGCACGGAACCCAAACGAGGTTTTTATATATATATATATATATATATATATATATATATATATATATATATATATATATATATAAACGTGTGAATTAATGATAACACTAGGCAACAAAGATTTTGTTACAGAAGACCAAATAGGTGCTCCTAGCTAATTTCGGTATGCTGATTTCAAATCTATAATTAGATTTTTTCTATCACGTCTAGATTTTGTGTAAAATGCAAATCACTTTTAGTAAAATTTTCTACCACGTCCAGATTTTGGTTTTAATCGGCTTAATGCCAGTAATATGAAACTTGCTTTTCAAGGTTAAAGCAATTTTTTTTGCCAACTATATACAAACAAATTCGAACAATTTTGATAAATAAAATTTATCCCGAGTTGGCAACACTGAGTCAAGAGCATAGTAACGGGCAACGGCCCAACGGTCAGTCGCTACGTGACAGTCAAGCAGAACGGTTGTTGAAGCTCTCTGCTGATGAGCAAGTGACAGGTTGTGGTGACTTGTGTGTTTTTATAGCATTTGTTTTGTACTACGGTGTGTATTTCTTTTTATTTTGCACATCGTAATAATTACTTTCTACGTTTTTTCAGATATTGTATGGTAATTCAAAATGGCATCAAATAGACGTGCTTGTGTAAATCACCCAGACAACTTCTGCTTTGTCTGTGGACAATATACACCTAAGCCACAACGTAGAAACATAACAACAAAGATTAAACTTGCCTACAAGTGTTATTTTGACTGTAAGTTAGGAGACCAACAGAGGGACTGGGCACCACATATTTGCTGTGCACAGTGCAATGCAATGTTAATAGCTTGGATGAATGGTAAAAGAAAAGCTATGCCGTTCTCAGTCCCCATGGTTTGGCGTGAGCCGAAAAATCACTTCAATGATTGTTATTTTTGTTTGACAAAGATTGCTGGTTTCACAAAGAAAAACAAATCAAAGATCACGTACCCAAACTGCGAATCAGCAATGAAACCAGTACCACATGATGAAACAAATCCACCACCAGTTCCACCAGCAACGATAACAGACAGCAGTTCATCTGAAGATTCTGCTAGTGATATAGAAACAGGGAAAGATGGCATATATGTTCCAGATGCAAATATTTCCCCACATTTGTTAAGTCAAGCGGAGTTAAATGACTTAGTGCGCGATTTGGAATTACCAAAAGAAAAGGCAGAGTTGCTTGGTTCAAGACTTCAAGAATTTAATCTTCTCCAACCAAACACCAAAGTTTCCCATTTCCGCCATCGCCATTTGCAGTTTTCATCATTTTACTTACAGGAAGAAAACGTTTGTTTCTGCCACGATATCAGTGGTCTGATGCAAGGGATTGGCTGTCGCTATGATCCAAAAGAATGGAGACTGTTCATTGACTCTAGTAAAGCTAGCCTTAAAGCTGTATTACTGCACAACGGCAATGAAAAACCTTCAATACCTGTAGCACATGCCACTGGCCTTAATGAGACTTATGAATCGATGAAACTGCTGCTAAGACTCATCAAATATAAGGACCACACATGGAATATTTGTGGCGACCTTAAAGTTGTATCATTACTTCTTGGGTTACAGTTGGGCTACACAAAGCATATGTGCTTTTTGTGTCTATGGAACAGCAGAGATGACAAGAACCACTACAAAAAACATGATTGGCCATCTAGAACTGAACATGTTGTTGGTAAATACAATGTGAAACACCCAGCACTTATTGACCCTCAGAAAGTACATCTTCCACCACTTCACATTAAACTTGGCCTTATGAAAAATTTCGTGAAGGGTATGGATCATCAAGGTAGTGGTTTCCAATATTTAAAGGATAAATTCAAAGGAATATTGACAGATGCTAAGCTAGAAGCTGGAGTTTTCACTGGACCACAGATCCGCAGTGTCATCCACGACTCATCGTTTCCATCTAACCTAAATGAGAATGAACTAGGAGCATGGACATCTTTCGTTGAAGTTGTCAAAAATTTTCTTGGAAACCACAAAGCTGAAAACCACCGTAAACTCGTAGAAAACATGCTTAAATCTTATGAAATAATGGGATGCAGAATGTCTTTGAAAATTCATTTTTTACATTCTCATCTTGACTTCTTCCCGGCCAACCTTGGGGCTGTAAGTGACGAGCATGGTGAGCGCTTCCACCAACAGATCTCAGTTATGGAAAACAGATACCAAGGTAATTTCAACCCAAATATGATGGGAGATTATTGTTGGTTCCTGCAGAAGGAGAGCTCGTCATCCTACAAGCGACAAAGGAAGAGGACACACCAAAGTTTCACTTAAGAACAGGAATTTGCCTTTCAGTAGTAACAACAAAATACTAACGCGCTTTGGGTGGATGGTTGGGCGCAGGGGTGGTAACTCCGCCAGCGGAATTCCGCTGTCTGTCTTAAGCCAGAATAAAGGAGGAAAGACATCCCTGTTCACTAATTATTTAAGTATGCTTAACATAAAACGTGGCACGGAAAAGTAGCTTAGACGGCTTTCGTAATAGAAGCGGGTGAGAAAAAAAATGAAAAATAGGGGTTTTCGGTTACACAAAATCTGGACGTGATAGAAAAATTTTTATATCAGATCTGAAATCAGCATCAGCGCTTTAGTAGGAATCAGTAGTTCACGTGTCTGTAACAAAAAAAAAGTTGAAATTTGTTGCCTAGTGTAATGGAAGGAAAATGAAAGAAAATTCTCAAGGATTTTCCAGTATTTTTATACCAAATTGTCATTTAAAGAAATATGCAAAAATACTTGGAATTTTAATTTTCTTCCGTCTTCCCTCTTCTGCATTATTTAAAGAGCTAAACCTACTAAAGCACAATGATATAACCAAACTGGCACATTTTATTTTTATTTACGAGTGTAAGAACAAAATCATTAACTTACAGTGAGTAAATAGATATTTTGTAACTCGAGAAATCCACTCGTATCAGACCAGAAATAGATCAAAGCTTGTGATACCTCAATTTAGATTGTCTTCATCTCAAAAACTACCCATTTTTATTGGATTGAAACTATGGAATGGCTTAAATGCCGATCTAAAAAATATTGTGAATGTAAATTTGTTTAAAACCAAGTTGAAATCCTGATTAATAATGGCATACTACCAAAAATCTAGGATTAATGTCCATTATTATTGTTTACTAATTATTAATTTCTCGTGTGTAATCTAGTATTAAAAACACATTTCTTGGGATTGTTCAGTTCTTATCTCTCATGTATAATACTGGTTTCTTTGTATGGTATTGGTATAGTGCCTTCGATGGTGACCTTGTATTTGTCATGTCAGTAGTGATAATTTAAGATTAATAAGTGTTTTAACTACTAATAATACTTATTTACTTATTTATTATTATTAATTAATAACAACTAGCTCTTTATTTTTAATAAGAGCCCAGTAAAGCCTAAAGCTTAAGGGCCAAATTAAATTAAATAAATAGTCGAGCTTCAAAATTATTCGTGTCCTTGTAAATTGAAACGAATGTATTTATTTTATTATTAATAAAGGTTATTCAATTCAGTTAAAAAAAAAATATATATATATACACACACACACACTTTCCAGTTCTGTTTTTGTGTGAGGGGGAGGGACGGGGTTGCGGCGTGGTGTCCTGGGCGACATGAATTTATTTAATCATTTGTTTTCCCGTTTGTGATAAAAGGCCGCCAATAGAGGCCTGACCCTCTAATTACCATTTATGACCTCTTTCTACGATAAGAAACCCGCGCTCCTTCCACGCACGCACGCAATGCAATTAAACAAGTTGAAATGGGAGGTGAAGAAAGGAGGCCAGATATTTTCCGTGATGTCACCCAACACTTCTAACAATCTTTTTTGCACTTATTAAGTAACTAATCGATATTTAATGACCTCTTTCTAAGGTCAAACGAAATATGACCTAACTGACCTCTTTTGCCGAATTAACTTGTTGCTGTAAACGCGACTTCATTTCACGAGGCTAAATCGATATTCCAGATAAATCTTCCCCCATTTTTTTGGCTATAAAGACGCAATAAAGTTGGTTAACTCTCTTCTCCTTTCAATGAAACGAGTTAATCCAATGTTAATTTTATATATATATATATATATATATAAATATATATGTATGTATGTATGTATATATATATATATATATTATATATATATATATATATTATATATATATTAACATATATAATTAACATATATATATATATATATATATATATATATATATATATATATATATATAAGGTCATCCCATACGTAGTGTCGTTTTTTACGATAGATTAAGTTTAAACTAGTCCTACTCGATTTAAGCATAAATTTTCCGAAGGTTATATCTAAGAGGAGATCTATCGTGTTTCGCTACATACTTTACAGACCTTGACCAGTGAAGACGTGTGTTTTGCTTTATGTGAGCCCCTCATAAACATGGCGGTATCAGAAGAGCATATCAGGCATATAATGCTTTACGAGTTCAAAAAAGGGAATAGTGCTACTGAAGCAACGCGAAACATTCAGGACGTTTATGGCAACGATATTCTGCATGTGAGGAAATGTCAAAGATGGTTTCAAAAGTTTAGGAATGGTGACTGCTGTTTGACAGATGCAGCACGCGCTGTTAGCCGCACTTGAAGAAGACTGTTCAACATCTGTCGAAGAATTGGCCCAGAAACTCAATTCATCCCCGTCCACCATCCATCGACATTTGCAACAACTCGGGAAAGTGCCTAAGTTAGGAAAATGGGTGCCACGTGAATTGTCGGTCGACAATCTGAGGGTGCGGGTAAACATTAGCACAGCTCTTCATTCCCGTGAACTCCAAGATCCATTTTTACACCGTTTAGTGACTGGTGATGAAAAGTGGATACTGTACCAGAATGTTAAGCGCCGTCGATAGTGGGTTTGTGCCGGAGAACCAGCGACACCACAGCCAAAACCAAATCTTCACCCTCGGAAGGTGTTGCTTAGTGTTTGGTGGGATAAAGGTGGTGTAATACACTTTGAAACCTTACCACACAACCAAACAATCACCGCTCAAGTCTACTGTCAACAACTAGATCGATTGAACACTACACTAAAAGAAAAGAGACCTTCTTTGGTTAATCGGAAAGGAATCGTGTTCCACCACGACAACGCACGTCCTCATACCGCTCGGATTACTTCTGCAAAAATTGAGGAGCTTGGGTGGGAAAAACTTCCACATCCTCCATATTCTCCAGACCTTGCGCCTTCAGATTATCATCTCTTCAGGAGTTTGCAAAACTATCTTGACGAGAAACAGTATACTTCTTTAGATGACCTGCACACCAGTCTTTGTACGTTTTTTGCCTCAAAACCGCCTGAATTTTATAAACATGGCATTGAAAAGCTTGTAGGACGTTGGCAGAGTGTCATTGATTCCGATGGAAAATATATACTAGATTAAAAGGTTTCAGTTGAGTTTTTTTTTGTCCTTCAAATTCCGATCTAAAAAACGACATTACTTATGGGATGACCTGATATATATATATTACCAAAAGTATTCGGACACCCCGCCACAATTACGTATTGTGGACTAGCGCATACGCAGTGGCTTGGAAAGTCCTCAATATAAAGCTTGTATGTCTGCCTGGGCAGTAGCAGTGGATTAGACGCCAGTATGCCGCGTTAGGGCGGGTCGTACTCAGGTGACAACATGAATCTGAAGGAAATCCTACCATCAGGGGTGTCTAAATTATGTGTTTTTACATGGGGAATTCAAATATGAGCTTATTTTTTGGATAGGATAACTCTAACCTACATCATTTTGTATTTCTAAATTGCCAATTTTACCCTTTTGAACCCCTTTATAATATATTAAAAGATATAAGGTAAATCATTTATATTGACAAGGCCAAATCAACTTTACATATATTTATTAATAGGTGAACTGCATGTATATCACTGGATATAATTACAAAGATCATTCTCCTGACATCTTGAACTTTGCCAGGTTGCACAAATCCTGCTTTGACTCAGACTTGGACATCAGCTTCCTGCTGGTCTCCTGAGCCCTGATCCCTCCATCCCTCTTTTCCTATGAGAAGTACTTAGCAGAAGCCTCAGTCACCATTTTAACAACCCTCTCAATGCTTTGTGTGTGGCAAGGCCAGTTGCGCACCTCCATGGGGGTGTTGATGAAGTTTTTCACCTCTGAGGTGCTTAGAGAGCAGGTGAGAGGTGGCTCTGACACACCTTCTGACCAGCTGATCAAGTCACCGATGCTGGAAGCATCACAATTGATGCCAGGTGTCCTTCTGCTCCTAACAGAGGAGTCCCCCAGCTGAGTGTCCGGGTCCCCCTCTCCCCTGATGGCCTTGATTCTCTCCACCCCTTCAATCCTCTCCTTCTGATTCTCAGAGCAGAGTAGTGTTTGGAGGATGACTTCACTGTGGGCATACCAAGCAGATCTTCTCACAGTTGGCATCACAATATCCAGCACCTCCTTTCTCTGGGACTTGAGGCAGTCCAGCTGAAAGAGGATGTGCCTAGGCCCTTCGATCCAGGAGTGCTTGACCTTCACGTTGAACCAACATGGGTAATACACTCCAATGATGAATTCCACAATGAATTGCAGAATCTTCAGGTTCTTTCCTTTAAGTCCGTGCTTTGATACCCAGAGCCTGAGAAGTCTGTTCGCTGTGGTGAGCCAGCGGCTGTGGTTTACTGGTCCTATCTCTAACAGAGCCAGCCCTGCAGGAAGTACTCCATCCCTGACTGCACAGACAATTTTATAGCCATAGTATTGATCAGTTGAGAGATCTTGAATGACCTTGTCAGGAAGCTTGATCAGTGGAGGGCCAACAGAAATTCGGGTGAAGTTTGGATTGATATCAAAGTCTGTAGCAGAATCAAGGAGCTTTCCTATTGGCCCGGATAATTTTTTGTCTGACAGAGTAGGGCCATCAAGGTCAACAATGAGATGGCGCAGGGGAAGTTCAACAGTGTGCAGGTTGCACACCAACCAGACCAGCTTTCTTCCCAGGTGCAGCTCCAGCTTCCGCATTACTCCAGCTTTCACACCAGTGTTGACATTTGTTGAGTCTCCTCCAATGGCCAACAAGGTCTTATCATAACCCCTCTCTTTCAGCCAGGCAAACAGGACCTTAGCAATCTTCTCCGCATGTGACTCCTCTTTAGTTGCTTTCTCTGGGGTAAAGTGGAACAGATAGTAGCTGCCAGGCTCACTAACAACACTATAGTGTTCTTCCTTGATCTTTGCGAGAAAAGATTGGTCACTGCCCTCAGCTTCCATCATCACATTAGTCAGGTCAATCCGCCCATCAAAGAGGATGCAAGAGATCCCCCCCTCCTCCCTGCACTTCTTCTCGAACTGTTCCCCCAGCTCTCTCATCAACTTCTCCTGTGCTCTCTTGACCTTGCTCTTATCAATCACTTTACTTGTATTGTCTTCTGTGATGATTCCTGCGTCAATCAGAGCTGCTGTTGCTATCGCTGCAGTTGGCCTAAGCCCTATGCCATACCTTACACTAGCAAGGGCAATGTTTTGAATCTCATCATAGTTTTTCTGTACCTTTGCCGAAGCTGCTGGCTCAGGGTCAGTTTGAGGGAAGAGCTCAACTTCAGGAACAAACTCATCTTCATCACCACTTCTCTCCAATTCCAGATCCTCATCACCATCTGCCAAAAATCTCTTAACATCCTTCCTGGCTGCCTTCTCTGCTACTGCAGCACTTTCCTCCTTGCTCCTTCTCCTTTTCTCTGCCTTCCTTTCCATCCACTGCCTTTTCAATGTCCTCACCTGTCTCTTGTGCTCTGGTAGATCAGGACCCCCTATTTGGTGGGGTCCCTTACTTCCAACCTTCTCTTTCTGTCCTTTGATGTAGGCAAGATCTTTCACAGGAATCTTTTTCTCTCTGCTGCACTATACCAAACTGTATGATAATACCTTTTTATTTGAGTATTTAAATATTATTATTATTATATGAATTACATTATATGTGTTTATATGAATTAGTTAGAACAATGCTCTATGAGAGATAACGTGAGCAGCCATGATAGAAAACGTGAGAAGACATATTCTGGGGTAACTACGATAGTAAAATAATCAACAATTTAATAATAATCAACTGCAAAATGATGTAGGTTAGGGTTATCAGAATTAAATATTTTCTTCAGAATTGTGTTCTATACACCAAAATATGTCATTTGAACACCCCTCTCGATTGATTTAAAAAAAATGCATAGTATGACCCGCCCTAAATTGCCGCGTGGAGCGCAACTTAGCCTTTCAATGTGGGATGGTGGTTGGATGCCACATCAGTAACCTTTCTGTGCGTGCAACTGCGAACCGTCTGAACATTTCGAAATCTACTCTAGCGGATGTTATTCAAAGATGGAAGACTGAAGGTGCCACTACAACAAAAAAACGGTCTGGACAGTCTCACAAACTCACGGAACGTGGTCGAAAAGCCTTACGGAGGAATGTTCGGACCTCACGCACGTCGTCTGCGGCAAACATCACGGCAAAGGTGCAACAGGCCATGGAAACATCTGTCAGCACGTCAACTGTTCGTAGGGAGCTGCATAGACTTGGATTTCATGGCATGGCAGCTGCGCACAAGCCCAATATCACCGTCACAAATGCAGAACGCCGATTGGAGTGGTGTCGTGCTCGACGTTCATGAACTCTAGAGCAGTGGCAGAGTGGCAGAGAGTGGTATGGAGTGATGAATCGCGCTACACATTGTTTCGTTCTGATGGACATGTGTGGGTGTGGCGATTGCCTGGAGAACGCTTCTTACGGGACTGTATCGTCCCGACTGTAAAGTTCGGTGGAGGTTCTGTGATGGTATGGGGCTGTTTC
The DNA here is from genome assembly GCA_023014485.1 of Bathynomus jamesi. Taxonomy (NCBI): domain Eukaryota; kingdom Metazoa; phylum Arthropoda; class Malacostraca; order Isopoda; family Cirolanidae; genus Bathynomus; species Bathynomus jamesi. Next base: position 2,270,029 of record JAJOZX010000027.1, on the reverse strand, counting down.
AGCTGGATGGGACTTGGTCCGTTAGTTGTTGTGCCGGAAACCATGAAGTCCAAGACGTATCTGGATATTTTGGATAATTCTGCGCTCCCTACGCTCTAGCAGTACTATGGTAATGGGCTCTGCCAGTATCAGCACGACAATGTTCCATGTCATACCGCAAAGTGCATACAGGACTGGTTTATGGATAACAATGTCGAAAAGTTGGACTGGCCGGCTCAGACTCCGGACCTTAACCCCATTGAACACCCTTGGGAAGAATTGGAGCGCCGCATCAGACTTCGGCCAAATCAGTCTTTTCCAAACCACCTCTGGGAGCGGCTTTGCAAGAGGAATGGAGGGGTATTCCGATAGACACCTACCGGAAGTTGGTTGAAAGTATGCCAGAGAGAGTATTAGGTTTTTGCATTAAAGACCCTTTTAGCTACTACATATGCGTGTCCGAATACTTTTGGTAATATAGTGTGTGTGTGTGTGTGTGTGTATATATATATATATATATATATATATATATATATATACCTTACCTTACCTTACCTTACCTTACCTTACCTTACCTTACAACCTTACAAAGGTTTCGCGCGATGATTTCTCATTTCGCGAAGGTCAAGCTTGTCGCCCCTCCTCATCGGGGATTGTTCTGAGCCAAGCGTCTAGTCTTCTTTTGAAGATGTCCACTGCAATTCCCTTCGTGTTTCTTAGGTCTTTGGGCAACTGATTAAACAGTTTTCGTCCTCTCACTACAAAACTATTTTCTTTCAGGGTTAAGGATGTTCCCTGTCTCGCCTTCAATTTGGGAATACGACACAATCTACCGTTTCTACTTTCCACCGTTGTTTGGAGAGTTATAGGGTTCAGAGTAAGATTAGGGACTAGTTTCTCCATTATTTTCCAAGTGTAAACAATGGTGTGTGTCTCTCTTCTCCTTTCCAGTGAATATAGGTCTAGTTCGCGTAACCTTTCCGAGTAATTTAGTTCTTTGCACCCATTGATCTTGGCTGTGAAGCTTCTCTCGATCCCTTCCAGCTGTCTAATGGATTCTTTTTTATATGGGGATGTTAGGACCGAGCAGTATTCCAATTTGGGTATGATCAGGGTTTTCAGTAGAGGAATCATTACATTCCTATCCCTTCGTTTAAAGGTTCTCAATATCTGTCCTGTTATTCTCTTTGCTCTGTTTACTGCTATCTTATTTTGTGTTTCAAATTTCGCATCATCTGTCATTACAACCCCTTAAATCTTTTGCTCTGGAATTTCTCTGAATTTCCTGTCCATTTGGGGTATAATATTCAGTGGATTTTAGGTCTTCTCTTTTTCCGTACCGTAATAGCTGAAATTTCTCGGTGTTAAACTTCATATTGTTGTCTTCAGTCCACTTGTAGATTCTGTTTATGTCGGTTTGTAGAGATCCTATGTCTTCTGGGTTTCTTATTTTTCTACTAATCTTTGTGTCATCCGCAAAGGATGTTACTGTGGAACATGCATTTTTTATCAAATTTGCAGTATCCACTTGTGTAATGCGGTTTGCATAATGTGGGATGTGCATATATGCATTGCCCATCCCGATATCTGCAGTTCCCTTTCGCGTAGTATTTACATACGATATTTTCTACGCTTCTGCTTCTTTTCATATTATTTTCAACGTTCTTAATTTTGGCATTATCATTATTTTTCTTTGGCTGTTTATTTTCTACGTTTTTAATTATTATCTTTTTATCATTTCGCTCGTTGGACCGTTTGACTACTTCGCAACTTTTACTTATTTCTTTTCTTTCATCTATGTCTTCCTTCCGTATTATATTATTTATATCGTTATTCGTTATTAAATTGTTGTTCGTTATTATGCTGTTATTTTTTATTTCGTCTTCTCTCTCATCCACCCGGTTTTTCGTTGGGACCATTCCGGACCCATGTGTCCTCATTATTTCATTCTTTTTTGTAACTTTCGAGTCTGTTATCTCCATTTCTTTAAAGACCGCGAAAGAATTTACGGTCTGTGTACATGCGCCACATAGAAATTTGATCCCCACGACGTGTTTCGCGTTCGAGTTATTTCCCTATCATTCCAATTCATGCAGATAAAGTCATTCAGGCGTTGGCAGAAATCACATCTAATCGCCAAGTTTTCCGTTGTTACCAGATTGCACAAATTACAAATTAAGTGAGAATTTGGACCCACAGCCATGTTATTCCTTAATTAGCGTAAAAAGAAATACCCACACAAAATCTTCATTTATTTATTTTTATTTCTATTTCTTTCCTTTCGATGGTCGAGGGTATTTCGAGGGTTTTCTGACCTTTTTCCTGCCTTGTTCCAAAATTTCTCGAATGCCAACCGTATTTCGTTTTGAATATATACGTTAAAAACTGGTGATACATTATGTACACTGTATTGCACTTTCTTAATTTTAATGAATTTCACTTTATAATTTTTATGCACGGATTCACTGATACTTTATACACTTTCGGGTGCAAACAGAATAAACCGCCGAATAGATTATTCCCTTCTAATTTGGGCGTTAAATAGAGAGAGAAAAACAGCACGTCCATTCACCACAGGGTACAAGCAACTATATATATATATATATATATATACGTGATCAGTCTTTCCTTGTGGACAGACGTGTTTTATCGAGTGTCCAGTGTTACCAAGTGAATAAGTGGTTTTCGTTCAAGTGTCTTTAAAAAAAAAAAAAGTGTTTGGTGCATTCTTAACTAAATTACTTCGTGTTACTAATCATTCATTAACGAATATATTTCATTTATTGAATTTATTCATTACTATATTACTTGACTAAACCAAGGCTAGTGCCTTATTTGTTCCCGAATCTATTACTACACGAGGTTTCATAAGGTTGAAATTCCCTTGGTTTGCCTTTGTTTTTCAAATCTATCAGAAACGAGGTTTCTTAAGGTTCATTTTCCTTCACACACTACCTGACCTCCAAGGGTCACCCCGTGGGAAAAAAGGATTAAGTCGGTAAACAGCGGACAGATAAGTTTCATTTAATACTTTTTCTTTAACAGATCTTTCGTCGGTAGCTTAATTATATATTCATTTAGCATAAAATTGTGTTACAAGAACCTGTTTCTGCGTTTCAAGAACATTTTTGCGGGTTTTCGCAGGTGACGGCACAATAAGCACGCGGTAGACCTACGTTGTAATTTATTAATTTCCAAACGCTCGTTTTTTTTTTTTTTTTTAACTAATTAAAAGCATGGCACCCCCGTCAAGTACTTGCAGTCGCTGTGAAGGGAAATTTGCCGCTTACGCGTTTACAATGGCTAATAATAATGAACAGTTAGTTTGCAGGTGGTGCTCAAGCATGGAAGTCCTGAGGAACGAGTTAGAACGTGAGAGGGAGGCCAGGGTGAGGCTTGAAGAAAGCGTGATGCTCTGACGGCAAAATTAGAATCCCTTGAGACTCCAGTTACGACCCCTCCTGCCTCAGTTTCTACTAATAATATAAATAGTATTAATAGCCCTCTCTCTTCCCCTAGTTCCCAACCCTTCGTTCGAGTGCGTAATGGAGCCCCATTGAGAAAACCTAAGACTTGTCTACCAGTAATAACAAGCAATAAGTTTTCTGTTTTAGGTTTCGAAGATGCTGATGAACCGGAAATACGACTCGTTGGCGATTCCATTGTTCGAGGGCAGCTCGAGGAATTCTGTGGGAGAAACCCTCGTCGTAGGCGCCGTTACTGCTACCCTGGTGCAAGGGTGGAGGATATAACTAATAGTGTTGACCATTTTACAGACGGTACCGCCGAGGACACAATATGTTATTCATGTCGGTACTAATAACGTTTTAAATTCTAGATCGGAAGAACTGCTGGCTAGGTACAGGGACTTACTAGAGCGACTAAAGGAGAAAACTAATAAGATTGTCTTAACAGGTATACTTCCTCGAATTATCCAACGTAACGATTTCTACAGCAAGGCGACCTATATTAACAATAACCTAAAGTCTCTTTGCCAACAGGAAGGAGTGCATTTTGCGAATTTTTGGAACAGTTTCTACGGCAGGAGGGACTTGTTCCTCGAAGATGGACTTCATCTTAATGACGTTGGAGCTGCGCGTTTAGGAAGACTATTTCATAATACTGTCTCTTCTTTTCAGGCTGCCGTAACTCGAACGGTCCCAGCGTAAATTCCACAAATTTCCCCTGCGCTCGCGAAGGTGTCGCAGTTACAAACAATTTGAAGGTTCTATCCCTAAATGCTCATAGCCTACGAAATAAAATAAACAAATTTTTTTCTTTAATTGCTTGTAAAGACTGATGTAATTGCGATAAGTGAATCGTGGCTTAGCACTGAAACACGTGACTTTGTAGGGGAGTATCAAATTAAAGGTTATAGACTTTTTGTTAAAAACAGAATAGGTAGGCGAGGAGGCGGTGTTATGTTGTATATCAAAGATAATATTGCGAACGTTATAGAAGTAAAACACACAATTCCAGAACCGATAGATTCGACTACAGCAGAACTTAAATTGAACGATTTCAAACTTCTTGTTGCCGTTATATATAGGCCCCCTAATCAAAAAGCTGATACGGACGAAGCGTTATATCGTGAACTAAAGAGAATAATCGGTAGTGAGCAGGCTTTAGTTATGGGTGACTTTAATTGCGCCAACGTGAATTACGATACAATGCAGGGAGACGCGGAAGGTAATCGTTTAGTTAATTTTCTCGAGGATAGCTTTCTTATTCAAAAGGTTGGGGAACCTACGAGGTTGGACAGTATTTTACATTTAGTAATAACTACGGATGATAGGCTAATTACTGATCTTCAAGTAATAGAACCGTTAAGCAATAGCGATCACAATATGGTAGAGTTTGTCCTCTCAGTAAGTCACTCTAAACCAACTAACTCGACTAAAATTCCTAACTTCCAGCACGCAGACTTTAGTAAATTTCGAGATAAATTGTCACACGTCAATAGGGAAAACGTAATGGGGAACTCCAACGCAAAACTAATGTGGGAATCGTTCGAAACGGTACTTAGGACTATAAATGAGGAATGTGTACCGTACAAAATTAAGCGTGCGAAAGTAAACAACAAGCCCTTTTGGTTTACTTCTAGAGTAGGAGACATTATAAAGAGTAGAGATAGAGATTATAGGCTACATAAATGCGATAAAGACAATTTGTGGTTACGAAACAACTACATATCTCTAAGGCGTGAAGCGAAAAGTGTAATAAAAAAGTCCAAGCGCGAATTTGAAATCTCCATAGCTCGTGACGGTAAAGAAAACCCCAAGCGATTCTTTCAATACGTCAATAATAGAAATCCAGTAAAAAGTGTGTTGGGGCCTTTGAAAAAAGTAAACGGAGATCTAGTTTCTGAAAACAAGGAAATGGCTACCTTGCTAAACGAATTTTTTACGTCAGTTTTTACTATAGAAGATGTAACGAATATCCCTAAGGTCATAGACATAATACCTTTTGATAATGGTAATATTTTGGATAATATCGTGGTTAGTGAAGGGGAGGTAATGCGCTATATTGATAAAATGAAAACGCGTAAATCACCGGGTCCGGATTCCATATATCCCATACAACTAAAAGAATTAAAAGATAGCAGTGTTGTGCCGCTAATAAAGATTTTTAATGCGTCTATTTCTGAGGGGTGCGTACCAGATAATTTCAAGTTAGCAAACGTAAGACCTATCTTTAAGAAAGGCGATAAAGGTGCGGCGGGAAATTATAGGCCAATCAGTTTAACGTCTGTTGTAGGTAAGCTACTGGAATCAATAATTAGGGATCTATAGTCGAACACTTAGAATTGCATAAACTAGTTAGAAATACGCAGCACGGTTTTAGGCGAAACAAATCTTGCTTAACTAATCTTTTAGAATTTTTCCAAAGCGTGGTTGACGTTTCCGATAGACATCGGGCGGTTGATGTAGTGTATTTAGATTTTCAAAAAGCGTTTGACACCGTGCCGCACAAGACTCATTGAAAAAACTAAGGCTCATGGAATCAGGGGTGTAGTAATAAATTGGACAGAAGAGTGGTTGCGAGGTAGGAAACAGAGGGTGGTCGTTGATGGAGCGGAGTCGTGTTGGGCTAATGTAGCGAGTGGCGTTCTTCAGTGTTCTGTATTGCACCTCTTGCTTTTTCTTATATATATTAACGATTTAGATGTCGGCCTAGTCAGTACAGTTTCAAAGTTTGCGGATGACACGAAGCTGGGTGGTAGGGCGATTAACGACGAAGATAGAGGTAAAATCCAGGAAGATCTGAATAAAATCGTTGATTGGTCAGTCACATGGTAAATGAGATTTAACGTTGATAAGTGCAAAATGTTGCATATAGGTTCGCGTAACGGTAATTTTGCGTATAGTATGTCAGGGAAAGATTTAGCAAGCGTAGAGCAGGTAAAAGATTTAGGGAGTTATAGTCACTGGTGATTTAAGAGTAGCGAAACAAAGTACAGCAGCGGTCAATAAGGCGAAGAAAGTGTTAGGTTTTATAGCTCGGAATTTTGAGTACAAATCGCGCGATATTATAGTTCCTCTTTATAAATCATTAGTTAGACCCCATTTGGAGTACGCGGTCCAATTTTGGAATCTGCATATGCGCAAAGATATAGACAAAATCGAAAGAGTTCAAAGACGAGTAACTGTATCCCCTAACCCAAGATGCTGCCTCCCTATATCCCACAACACTTGTGTTGAGCTGTAGGATTTATTACCTAAATGTACATAATATATATGAAATAAACTAGTATCATTCATGCAATAAAATGGGCTTAAACATTATCACCAGATGTCCCTTGCAGACATCAAACTATCCAACCTTCTTTTGAAAGAATCAATTGTATCTGAAGTCACCACTTCTTCTGTCAGACTGTTCCAAAACTTAATTACTCTGTTTGTAAAACTATGTTTTCTTAAATTTGTTCTACATCTTGGCTTAAATAATTTCATACTATGACCTCTAGTCTGGTTATTGTGATCTTGAATGAAAAGAGAATCAAAATCTATCTTATTCAACCCTTAATTTTACTACCTTAAACTATACCCAATCTATCAACATATGCGTCTAATCGATTTTTAAACATGTTTATAGACGTGCTACTAATTACTTTTACCAGCAAACTATTCCAGCTATTTTCTATTCTATGCGTAAAAAAGTCTTTGGCAACTGCTGTCTCAAACCTTCTATTTGTCAACTTACACCCGTTATTTCTAGTCCTATTATATTGAGATATTTCGAAAAAGCTGTCTCTATCTACGTTATCGAACCCATTTATAATTTTAAAAAACTGGATTAGATCACCCCTTAGCCTCCTATTCTCGAGTGTAGTCAATTTTAACTCTTTTAGCCTATCCTCGTTCGACTTTGACCTAAGCGACGAAATCATCTTAGTTGCTCGTCTTTGAACTCTTTCGATTTTGTTTATATCTTTGCGCATATGCGGATTCCAAAATTGGATCGCGTACTCCAAATGGGGTCTAACTAATGATTTATATAGAGGAACTATAATATCGCGCGATTTGTACTCAAAATTCCGAGCTATAAAACCTAACACTTTGTTCGCTTTATTGACCGCTGCTGTACTTTGTTTCGCTACTTTTGAATCACCAGTGACTATAACTCCTAAATCTTTTTCCTGCTCTACGCTTATCAACTCTTTCCCTGACATACTATATGCAAAATTACCGTTACGCGAACCTATATGTAAAATTTTGCACTGATCGACGTTAAATCTCATTTGCCATGTGACTGACCAATCAACGATTTTATTCAGATCATTCTGGATTTTATCTCTATTCTCGTCATTAATCGCCCTACCACCCAGCTTCGTGTCATCCGCAAACTTTCAAACTGTACTGAATAGGCCGACATCTAAATCGTTAATATATATAAGAAAAAGCAAGGGGCGCAATACAGAACACTGAGGAACGCCACTCGCTACATTAGCCCAACATGACTCCGCTCCATCAACGACCATCCTCTGTTTCCTACCTCGCAACCACTCTTCTATCCAATTTATTACTACACCCCTGATTCCATGAGCCTTAGTTTTTTCAATAAGTCTTTTGTGTGGTACGGTGTCAAACGCTTTTTGAAAATCTAAATACACTACATCAACCGCCCGATGACTATCGTAAACGTCAACCACGCTTTGAAAAACTTCTAAAAGATTAGTTAAGCAAGATTTGTTACGCCTAAAACCGTGCTGCGTATTTCTAACTAGTTTATGCAATTCTAAGTGTTCGACTATACGATCCCTAATTATTGATTCCAGTAGTTTACCTACAACTGACGTTAAACTGATTGGCCTATAACTTCCCGCCGCACCTTTATCGCCTTTCTTAAAGATAGGTCTTACGTTTGCTAACTTGAAATTATCTGGTACGCACCCCTCAGAAATAGACGCATTAAAAATCTTTGTCAGCGGCACAACAATGCTATCTTTTAATTCTTTTAGTTGTATGGGATATATGGAATTCGGACCCGGTGATTTACGCGTTTTCATTTTATCAATATAGCGCATTACCTCCCCTTCACTAACCACGATATTATCCAAAATATTACCATTATCAAAAGGTATTATGTCTATGACCTTAGGGATATTCGTTACATCTTCTATAGTAAAAACTGACGTAAAAAATTCGTTTAGCAAGGTAGCCATTTCTTTGTTTTCAGAAACTAGATCTCCATTAACATTTTTCAACGGCCCCAAGACACTTTTTACTGGATTTCTATTGTTGACGTATTGAAAGAATCGCTTGGGGTTTTCTTTACCGTCACGAGCTATGGAGATTTCAAATTCGCGCTTGGATTTTTTTATTACACTTTTCGCTTCACGCCTTAGAGATATGTAGTTGTTTCGTAACAACAAATTGTCTTTATCGCACTTATGTAGCCTATAAGCCCTAGCCCTATCTCTACTCTTTATAATGTCTCCTACTCTAGAAGTAAACCACAAGGGCTTGTTATTTACTTTCGCACGCTTTATTTTGTACGGTACACATTCCTCATTTATAGTCCTAAATACCGTTTCAAACGATTCCCACATTAGTTTTGCGTTGGAGTTTCCCATTACGTTTTCCCAATTGACGTGTGACAATTTATCTCGAAATTTACTAAAGTCTGCGTGCTGGAAGTTAGGAATTTTAGTCGAGTTAGTTGGTTTAGAGTGACTTACTGAGAGGACAAACTCTACCATATTGTGATCGCTATTGCTTAACGGTTCTATTACTTGAAGATCAGTAATTAGCCTATCATCCGTAGTTATTACTAAATGTAAAATACTGTCCAACCTCGTAGGTTCCCCAACCTTTTGAATAAGAAAGCTATCCTCGAGAAAATTAACTAAACGATTACCTTCCGCGTCTCCCTGCATTGTATCGTAATTCACGTTGGCGCAATTAAAGTCACCCATAACTAAAGCCTGCTCACTACCGATTATTCTCTTTAGTTCACGATATAACGCTTCGTCCGTATCAGCTGTTTGATTATGGGGCCTATATATAACGGCAACAAGAATTTTGAAATCCTTCAATTTAAGTTCTGTAATAATCGAATCTATCAGTTCTGGAATTATGTGCTTTACTTCTATAACGTTCGCAATATTATCTTTGATATACAACATAACACCGCCTCTTCGCCTACCTATTCTGTTTTTAACAAAAAGTCTATAACCTCTAATTTGATACTCCCCTACAAAGTCACGTGTTTCAGTGCTAAGCCACGATTCATTTATCGCAATTAAATCATGGTCTTTACAAGCAATTAAAGAAAAAAATTCGTTTATATATATATATATATATATATATATATATAATATATATATATATATATATATATCCCATTTCCTTCAGCAAAATAATTAAATTTCTTCGTCCCTTTTCTCAATTTATGAGTGTTCTTCTCTATCCTTTTCTCTTTTTCCTTCACGAAAATGATTTTCATTTTTAAAATTCGTCGAGTAATAATCTCTAAAGATCTTTTTCACACCTGCGTAATGAAAGCTTTCCGAACGTTTTTCCTTTACACGATTGTTCTGTTTATCATGAAGCGGGCTACGCCGCAACACCACTTCCCATTTGATCATTATAGTACAGGATCTGGCCTAGAGTTCGTGTAAATTTCTGGGTGCAGAGGTTTTGACGACTGATTTAGACTAATTTTGGGGCGTAGAATCCAAATTTTTCTATGCCATCGCAACCAAATTAAAATTTTTTATCAGTTTTTCGTATTTTTGTCATATTCTTGAGTTGAAATTTTTTTTAAGGGCAATTGTTTGTTTGAGAATCTGTGTTTATAACATACTGCTGTTGCCTGAACCAATAAAACTGACAAAAATAGTAAAAAATAAAAGCAAAAATAGTAAAAAATTAAGTAAATATTGTCAAAAAATCGCAAAAATGAAATTTTTGGCTATTTTGGTGCATAAACTAGCTCTAACCAATCTTATCGAACTAAATAGTCAAGAAATTAGATATTAATAGCTCTACTAAAATTTCCTAACACAAAAACATGTACAAATGTCTAAATTTTTGGGTTACAATGATTAAAAATGGTTGTAGAATATTTGAAAAAAAGACAAAATATAAAAAATAGTGCTAATTTTATAAAACTCTTAGGTTTGCATGTTGTAAAAGACTGAGATAAGATTATGTATTATTTCTGATGATGAAGTTGACTGAAAATCTTGCAAAAGTGGCAAAAATGGTTGGCAAAAATGACAAAAACTGTCAAAGCCGCTTATGTGATTGAGAAAGAGTGTTACCGTCACTCAGGTGCATCTTTCCAGTGCAGCACCACGGCAATGGGCTAAGATCTTTAGACTGTGACAGGTTATGTATAGTTTGAGCAAATCTGACATGCAATGGGGTAAGCTCCAAACCATTATGAAGGATGTAAAACAACATCTGGAAGATAGTGTCACACTTCAGCATCAATTGATTGTTGCTATCTGATACATTCCGGGTGGAAAACAAATGCTGAAGAAATTCCATCCATATTGGAGGACGTTCATTTTGGAAGCGTTTTAAAGCTAGATCAAGATCGTTTGGATCACAATAGCTAGAGCGTAAACCAAAACTGTAAGTTTTCAACTCTTTCCTTAGGTCCTTAGCAACGTTTTCGACAGATGATTTCCGCAAAGTTTCAACAATTCTTGCACTCTCAATCTGGACAGAATAAACCATCTAAGATTTTCGTTTGTTGCTAGGATATGTAAAATAAATGGTGTCCTTAAATTTGTCTATAAGCAGGCTCTTAACCAAATAGTTACTGATAGATTCATCCTGGTTCAGCTTTTTATTGATCTCTTGTCTCAAGTAGGTGACACTGTATCCACAGCTTGTGAAGTCTATTTTTGAGACTACATCATTAAACGCTTCTTGAACCATGTCAGTAGAACCCATAACTTCATTTTCTTGCTGTCTGTTTTCCAAAATCGTCTCTATTCTGCGATCATAGGCTGCAAAATGCTTCTTTATACAATTATTATGATAGAATACATCGTCTTGGAACAAGTGAGCATAACTCAATAACTTTTGGGCACGACCTGGAGTACATATCCAAAACAAATCATGGTCAATGTTTCCACCTTTCAATTTGACTCGAGCTGAACCACAAAATACACACACTTTCATATCCTTGATATGCTGTGTTTTAATCCTTTTGCTTGAACAATTTTCTGGAGGAGTTAATGCTTCCCCTAAGGAGGAATCGGAGGGTTCAGATTCAGCATTTTTAGACTTCTGGCTACGTTCAACGAACTTTTTATATGTTGCATAGCACGAAGTGCTGTGATACTGGATATAAGGAGTCTGACTCTCAGTAAGAGCTTTCAAACGCTTGCTTCTGTCATCATTTGGGTACGCAGAAGCCAACTGAAGCAAATTTTTTATTCCATGTTTTCCGCTGCTCAAATATTTCTCTCCACTTGGGCTTTTGTTCTTCTGGCACAAGATACATTTACCAAGGTTTGAGCTATGCTTCTTTTCTGGCACAAGTTGACATACATCCTGAAAAAATAAAATATACTAAGACTTCTTGCAATTGCAATTATAATAAACTGGTTCTATTCTATACATATAAAAATTCATTTGTAACACATTGGTCTTTATATTTATGTTTTAAATATTCAATTCGATTATTACTTACTATGATCTATCATCTGTTGATACACATAATGAATACAGGGATCCTCAATTTGTAGCTACTACCAATACTAAACCTGAAACACAATAAATATGACTTAGTTACTCTAAAGAAATCAAATAGATCGATTCTATGAGAAGTTCAAGCATTTTACAACAAGCAAGCCTAAGAATAACATAAAATTATAACTATTTTTTTATATTTTTGCTACTTTTTTAAGTATTTTACAACCATTTTTATCGATTTATACCCGAAATTTAGACATTTGTACATACTTTGTTTTAATAAATTCTTGCAGAGCTATTAATATCTAATTTCTTGACTATTTAGTTCGATAAGATTGGTTAGAGCTAGTTTATGCACCAAAATAGCCAAAAATTTCATTTTTGCTATTTTTTGACAATATTTACTTAATTTTTTACTATTTTTGCTGTTATTTTTTGACATTTTTGTCAGTTTTCTTGGTTCAGGCAGCAGTATGTTACAAAAACAGGATTCTGAAACAAAAAATTGCCCTTAAAAAATTTTTCAACTCAAAATATGACAAAAATACGAAAAACTGATAAAATTTTGCCATTTTTGCCAATATTTTGCCATTTTGACCACTTTCGCACCAATTTGGTGCGATGGCATAGAAAAATTCGGATTCTCCGCCCCAAAATTAGTCTAGATCAGTCATCAAAACCTCTGCACCCAGAAATTTATACGAACTCTGGGCCAGATCCTAGACTATTAGGGTTAAATGACGTTGTATCTGGTTAGTATAGTTGGATGGGTGACCGCCCTCCGCATTCAGATGAAGTTGTTATAGGTTCTCTCCGTCACGTGACCTTTGTCGTTAAACGACTCTTATCGTTATTATTATAATGAAATGCTAAATATCAATCGTATCGCGCACGCGCGTTGCGTCACGGCGAAACGGTGTACTAAAATCTTTCTTCCGCTACGCTAAATAACATCAATCGTTCTATGTGAGTTTAAACTCATCGTGGAACTCTTTTTGCATGCCCGAGTTTACTTTGCGAACGTCTGATGGTGATCATGGTGGCGAGTTCACCATACGAGACTCTTTTTGGCTGCTCTTTCGGTACGAAAGCGACCGCTTATCCGCTATGGAACCTTTCGGAGTCTCTCTATCTTACAAGATCCCCGGTAACTCCTCGTTGACGAAGATTGTTCGGAGGGAATTTTGGATTCTCAAAATGCATATTTTCCACACCACCACACTGAAGATGACTCCAGAAAGTTAGAAAAATCTCCGCTCTTGAGCGAAACTTTTTGCTTCACACATAAAAATTAGAACGTAGTTAAAACGCGTGTACACTTCAGTGCATAGATGCATAAGAATAGATTTAATGCATAAAAGAATAGATTTAGTGCGTAAGAATAGATTGAACACCATCTTATTCTCGCCGCCACATTGGTATACAAGCGATAGTTGTGGAAAATTATTAATGGTTTCCATTGGGAAAAGTTTTTAATATAGGATAATTTTTAATATTTTCCTAAAAAAATTTTTTTTTTTATTTAGTGTAAATTTTAGCATTTTTAATGTCTTACAAAGGAATACAAAGGATACCAAACATCAACCGATCGGCTGGTCTCCCTACGAGGCTGTCTGTTTAAGAAGGAAGGTTAAAAGATGGAAGAAAATGTAAAGAGAGTGAAAGTTTTAAAGCAAAGAAGAGAGGTTGAAAGGAAGGTTAAAAGATGGAAGAAAATGTAAAGAGAGTGAAAGTTTTAAAGCAAAGAAGAGAGGTTGAAAGGAAGGTTAAAAGATGGAAGAAAATGTAAAGAGTGAAAGTTTTAAAGCAAAGAAGAGAGGTTGAAAGGAAGGTTAAAAGATGAAAGAAAATGTAAAGAGTGAAAGTTTTAAAGCAAAGAAGAGAGGTTGAAAGGAAGGTTAAAAGATGGAAGAAAATGTAAAGAGAGTGAAAGTTTTAAAGCAAAGAAGAGAGGTTGAAAGGAAGGAAAGAAATTTAAAGTGAAAATTTTAAGTACAGAGGAAGGAATCCGAGTGAAATTCTACGATACTTCTACGCAGGCCCTCCCAGAGGTCCAGAGAGGCTCGGGCCACTTCCAGCTTTTGAGGCCCATAGCTAAACCCAATTATTACTTTCACTGCAGAACATTATATTCAAACCTGAAAGTTTCTAAATCTGAGGCCCCCCCTTAAGCTTGAGGCCCAAGCCAAATGGCTCTCCTAGGTCCCCCCGCTGATAGGCCCTGCTTCTACGTGCTAACAAATGCTTCTAACTGGGGGTTTAAGTAAGATAAACTATCTAGTCTCTTTATAAATGATTCAACCAAATTACTTTGAACTGCACCAACTGGCAATCCATTCCACAAATTAACTACACAATTGAAGAAAAAATGTTTAACTTCATTAGACTTAAAATGTTTACCCACTAATTTAAGACCATTACTGCAAGTTCTATCTGCATTTCTGAAAGCGAAATATTTTTTGGCATTGACATTATCAAAACCTTTAATCATTTTAAAAACCTGGATTAAATGAGGGGTCCCGCGTTTTAAGGTACCTAAACGCTAAAATTAAAATTCGCCAGAAATTGCCTCCAAAGTTCATCAATATTCTCGCAATAGTATCTCTGTTATTAATTGAGCTAGAACGTTCATTTTTGGCGAAATTAGAGTTCTAAGTATGCTAATGAAGATGTTGATGAGTTTTCGGAATAGATTTTCATATTTTATATTTTATATATATATTATATTTTTTTTTTCTTATTATGCCGAACTTTGGGTGAACTTTTGGCTGGCGATAGAGGTGAAGAAAGTAGTTCGCTTCATAAGGTTTTCAACCATACTTCTAGTGTCGTAAGGTCATTATAACCCAAACCACGCGATAGAGGAAGGGTGAAAATAGTGATATCCATCAAAAACACGTTTTCGCCTGTGGTGGCGCCTAGGTACCTTAAGACGCGCGACCCCTCAATTCTCCTTGAATTCGCCTTTTTACGAGTGAGAATAAATTTAACGTTTCTAAACGGGCAGCGCAGGATTGGTTTCTAAGTCTAGGAATCATCTTAGTTGCCCGTCGCTGCACTCTCTTCATTCTGTCTATGTCCTGTGGTAAATATGGGGACCAGAACTGAACGCAGTATTCCAGGTGGGGGCATACTAAGAAATTATATAATGTTGTTTTTTCCGACTTACATTCAAATGATCTTCCAATAAATCCCAAGATTCTATTTGCTTTTCTGACCGCTTCGATACGTTGCTTACTCGGTTTAAGAGTGTTTGCAGCAATAATAATAATAATAGCTAAATCTTTCTCTTCCGTAACACTCGTTAGTGTCTTGTCGCGCATAAAATATTATACTTTCCTTTAACATTTGTTTCTACCGATGATATGCAACGTTTTGCATTTATCTATATTAAAGTTCATTTGCCAAATTTCTGCCCACTCGAGTAATTTATTAATATATTTTTGAATCTGCAAAAAACGTTCTGCCGCTGATTTTGTTCATCCTCCTAGTTTGGTATCATTCGCAAATTTTGAAATTCTACTCTTAATAATTAATTCCTATGTCGATGTCATTGATATAAATAATAAAAAGAACTGATTCCTGAGGCACGCCGCTAGTTACACTTTTCCAGTTAGACGCTTTGCCATTAATGATCACGCTTTGTTTGCGTCCACTAACCCAATTTTCGATCCATTTGAGAACATTACCATCAATTCCGTGAGACTGAAGTTTAGCTAATAATCTCGTATGTGACACTTTATGAAACGCTTTTTGAAAATCGAAATATTTTAATATCTACCGTTTTACTCTCGTCATATATATTTACAATATCATTAAAGAAGTCGACCAAATTAGTAAGACAAGAACGATTACGTCGAGAGCCGTGTTTAGAATCTCTGATTAATTTATTAATTTCTAAGCGATTAACTACTTTGCCCCGCGAACGATCGTCTCCATAAGCTTACCAACTACTGAAGTCGGACTATTGGGACGATGATTTCCCGGAAGCAATTTGTCCGTTTTTAAATGTTTGCAAGTTTTCAATCGAACGGAATTTCTCCAGATTGTAACAGTTTATTATTATTAAATATATATATATATATATAATGTGTGAGAGGAGAGACTGTAGCGCAGTTTATTTCTTTAAATACCCTAGGGTAGAGCTTATCTGGACCCAGTTTTATTTTAATTAATTTTACCTATGGCCGAGAGTACTTCCGTTTCACTGATGGTAAAA
Organism: Bathynomus jamesi; assembly: GCA_023014485.1. NCBI lineage: Eukaryota > Metazoa > Arthropoda > Malacostraca > Isopoda > Cirolanidae > Bathynomus > Bathynomus jamesi. The sequence continues at coordinate 2,253,676 of JAJOZX010000027.1, read as the reverse complement.
CCGTGAAGCTTTAAGTGAGCATCACTGAGCATGATTACGGGAACGGGAATGTTGTTGAAATTTTCGTTAGTAAAGACGGAAGAGAAGAATTTACTTAAAGCTTCAGTCATTCGTAAGTCATCGTACATTTGCTCGCTGTTTTCGTCTTGTTCCAATGAATACATTAAATCTGGAAAATAATCTTTATTATATCTCCGTAATTAGATAAAAAAATGGAATGTTGGCTGCTGGCTTAGTGGGGCACTGATATATATATATCCTAGCCTAGCGTTTCCCAAATTTTTTTTTAACCAAAACCTCTGGTAGTTCCTTTTACTCGTGACGTACATCCACTGCGGAACGTCGTTTCCCCTCACCTTAATCTGGTATCACAGTTTTCTCGTTCCATTCGTTCTCTCTTGCGAAAAAGTCAATTATTTAACTCTTCTTCTAATACCAGAGTATAAGAGTTCATATAGAAGCTGTTCTAAGAACTACATTGGCGAAACTACTGATTTCAAAAGATGCCTTTATCGACATAAATAGTTTAAATACGGCCGACAAAAACTTGACCTTGCACATGCATCGTTCAAACAACGAACATAACATTGATATTAATAATGCTCAATTATTTTTAAACATTAATAATAATCATATGATAAACGAAAACTCGTTCAATCTTCTAATATAAAAGATACCAACAATTTTAATATAAAACACGGAACTTTCTCATTCGATCTTATGACTAGTCTTGCCACCTGAATGATAAGAGTAATTTCTCTCGAAAAGCTTCGCATTATTTAGTATTTTATCTCTCTTACTTATAGGAGATTTTATTCTATATATATATATATATATATATATATATATATATATATATATATATATATACTGTAAATAAATTACCTGCCAACCAAAGACCATTTCAATTTTACAGCCGGATCAAAACTGTGTGTCGACTTGCTACGAATGTTCTTGTCTCGATCTCTAGGTCAGAACTGAATGTGCAGGAAATCTAGCCACATCGCCAACCAATTGGCGTCAGTCCGCGCCTATCTCGTGTTCATCCGATATTACGTGGCACGAGTCTGCGCTACTTGGCAAAATAGCTCAATTTCCTTTTGATGGATAATGACATGTTACATTACGGGCCCATTACCCCCAACCCCCACCATCACCAATGCATGCTCATCATCATCATCCGCCATCTAAAGTATTATACTGTATATACAGGTATGGGTATGAGCATGAAATCTACGCAGGGTCACGGACGTATACCAATAACTGCTTTCTGGATAATCGTTCCTCGAAATGACCATTTCGTAAATAGACTCACGAATAAAGTAATGACGAGGTTAAAAATGTCGTGTGTATGTGTGTGATACACTCCGCAAAGAAAATGAAAAACTATTGCGAGCGCTTTCGTCCCTTACGAGTACAAGACCACCTCAAGAAACGAAAGCGCTCGGAATCGTTTTTCATTTTCCTTGCGAGTTCTATCATATTTAATAGAGTTCGCGTGGAAATTATGAATTATTCCCCATATATATATATATATATATATATATATATGATGAAAATAACCATGAAAGAAAAAGGAAACACAGAATGGTGCTCAAACGCTTTGGTCTAATGACATCCTGAGGATGTCATTAGACGAAAGCGCTTGAGCACCATTGTGTGTTTCCTTTTTCCTTCGTGGTTATTTTCATCATAAATATTATTCACGTGTTACTTTCGTGAAATAATTTTATTTTATTTATATATATATATATATATATATATATATATATATATATATATATATATATATATATATATATACACAGGGTGTCCGAGAATTATCTGTACAATTTTTGGCTGTTATTAAAAGTCAACCATGAAGTGTAGAAATTCCAGTGTTGTCCCATTTTACAGAGAATCTCATTAAGTTTTTTCTAATACCAAGTTTTGACAAGTTTTTTTAGAAATTCCAGTGTGTCCGAACATTATCTGTACAATTTCATCTTTTAATAAAATTCTTGATAACACACGTAAAATTCTTAAACAAGATTATTTAGAATCTGTATTTTCAAAAGTTTCTTTTATTAAAGTAACGTTGTTACAAACATTCGATATGTGCACCATTAGTGATTCGCAAAACATCCAATCGATACTCCAAATGTTGCCATGTACGCTGCAGCATATCCACATCAATTCGCTTAATAGCAGCTGTGATTCTTGCTTTTAAATCATCAATGTCTGTCACCCGCGTACATTTCTAAAAAACTTGTCAAAACGTGGTATCAGAAAAAACTTAATGAGATTCTCTGTAAAATGGGACAACACTAGAATTTCTACACTTCATGGTTGACTTTTAATAACAGCCAAAAATTGTACAGATAATTCTCGGACACCCTGTATATATATATATATATAATTTAGTGGTGGACCGGATGTCAGTTTTTCAACATATGCGGATGCGGATTTTTTATTTCAATATCCGCGGATGCGGATATTTAATTAATCTATCAATATAATATAGAATTATGAATATATGACAATTTTTCAAATTTCGTGATATTACTATTATGGCAGGCAATGCATAAGAATTAAAATTAATATTAATATTTTCATTATGATAAAAATAATAACTTTCTCAAGAGTTTCAGCCACAGAAAATTCAATGAAACAAGTTTCATTCAATTTTCTGTGTTACCACGTATTTATATTTTGAGGTTTATATATTTGTTTGTTCATTAATAATTAATACTTTACATGAAATGTGCATGACTGGGCCTTATAAGCTACTTTATAAACTAATTTAATTGCATAATTTATTAGAGGTAATATCCGCATAACATCCGCAGTCAGAAGTGCGGATGCGAATATCCGGTCCACCACTTATATATATACTGTATATATATGGTTTCCAAAAAGTCCTGCCTCGTAATGTACATTATGTTAGCCTTTGGGGCAAAACTTCAGACACCCTGTATATATACAGGGTGTTTCAGGAGGAAAGGTCAATACTTCGGGAGGTGATAGTATCGGTCATTGTGAGAAAAAAGTTCATATGAACATGTGTCTAATTCTGAATGGTTAAGGAGATAGAGCTGTTTGAATCTACAAATACAAAAGCATTGTTAATGGTAATCAAGAAAGAGAAACCAATTACTGTTTCTAACATTTAATGTTTAAACATTGGTATTTTGAGTGGTATCAGATACAGAAATGACAAATTTTTTACAGTTTACAATACGTTTTCGAAAATCCCACCGTTAACCTCAATGCACTTTGCAACTCGTGTGCGAAGATCGCGTGTTGAAGATCGCGGGGGAGGAAGAGCTGCGCACGCATCAGATTCAAACAGCTCTATCTCCGTAACCATTCAGAATTAGACACATGTTCATATGAACTTTTTTTCTCACAATAACCGATACTATCACCTCCCGAAGTATTGACCTTTCCTCCTGAAACTCTCTCTCTCTCTCTCTCTCTCTCTCTCTCTCTATATATATATATATATATATATATATATGGTCGAACTGAGATTAATTTAAGATTATGATATGAATTTTGAGGAATTTATGATTTAAGTTATTTTTGTTTTTCATTTCTCTATTTTTGGAAATTACATATTTCAGTTATAATTGAGAATTTTTTTCACTTTATTCAAAGAGAAAGAGAGAGAGAGAGAGAATATATTTTTGCCGATTGAACTCGCTTTTTAGGGAGAATTTTTGCCTCTTAAAGAGAGAGTTGAATAGGCAAAAACTCTCTCTCTCTCCGCAGGGGGTATAAAAGTTATGCACATTTCTTCTGGGTGTTGTAAACTTTATACTTGGGGTGTGACAGTCCTCCGGTCCCGAGTCGTGGGATTCTAGAGAAATTGGCTGCCAGTTCCTTTAGGTTCTCTCTCTCTTTCGGGAGGGCGGGTGAACTCTGTTGTACAATCCTGTCCCGTGGGTTACTAGGACCCCATCCCTGTTGGCTGTACTGCTCTTAGGTGAGAAAGCTTTACTGCCAAGCTGGCTGCCAGGCTAGCGGAAAGTCTCGGGCGTAGCTGCTGGGTCTTGTGGGATATCCCTTGAGCACTGGATTCTAAGAGTCTGGCCGCTTGTGAGTGACTAGTAAGACTTAGTAAGGAGCTGCATCTCGCTGTCGCTCCTGGCTGGAAATCCGTGACGTCTGCGTCGCGATTGTTTGTCAATTGGTAGCTGTGACACGTTTGGGACTGTCCGGCCCTGGGGAGACCTTTGGTCGGTGCGGCAGCAGTGAGAGGTGTAGTCTTCTGGATGGGATGAATGTCACTTGCAGATAGGCAGATGCGGCTTGTACGGGAAGAATTCAGCCCCCTCCTTTTTTTATGTACTAGTCAGAACGTTTTCGATAGTTTTCATTGCTAGAACGCTTTATTTTATTCAGTGTATTCGGAGTTAGAAAAAAAATAAGTTACAATGACTGGACCATAGTAACTGAAGGCTGAGTGCGCGAGGTGTGGAGTAAACCAGTGGGTGACGAACTTCGAAGAAGCTTGTTTCGAGAAGATCAACCACTCCAGCATGTGCCGCTTTTGCGAACTCATGCAGTTGTACGAGAAGCTAGAGGAGAGGGTCCGGCGGCTCGAGTCATCCAGATCGGCTGTTGGAGGTGCGGCGGTCACTGACGCGACTGCGCCCTCCACCCCGCAGCTTATTGATAGGATAGCCGCCATGGAAAAGCGGTCCAGCAGCGGACTGGACAGAGCTCGAGACCGCAGAGAAAGGGTAGAGGTGCAACCGGCGGCAGGGGTGCAAAATCAGTGTCAGGAATCCCCAGCGACCCACGTGAAATGCACGGAACCGCGACGCAAGGTGAAGGGAAGGGAGGGCGCAAAGAAGGGGCCGATAGAGAAGGGTGGGAAGGGGCCGATAAAGAAAAAGTGTGGGAAGAGGCCTACTGATGGCCCAAAGAAACCGAAGGATGTAGCTGCCGGTCAGGGTGGGTCGGGTGCTGTAAGTGCGGCTGATTCTACGGGTGGCGACGGGTATCAAAAGGTATCGGGCAAGAAAGCTGCGAAGCCGAAACCTGAGACTCCGGTTGCCGCTGTCAGGACTTCCAACCGCTTTAGTCTCCTGTGCGCGAAGGAGGAAGACACCGTTTTGATTGGGGACTCACAGATCAGGGGCCAGGAGAAGTACTTTGCTTCTGCAAACTGGGACAGGAGGAAGGTAAGGTGCTTACCCGGGCGGGGAACGGCGCACTTAAGGAAGGAGTTAGAGAAGCTGCGCGTGGCTAGTTGGAGGACTGCGATCGTTGTCCACGCTGGTGGGAACGACCTGTTCCTCAAAGGCGGAAGGGTAGGTTCGACGGAAGGGATCATCACCGAGATCATGTCTCTTGCGGATGATCTAAAACTTAAGACAGACAGGGGAATGTTGATGGGTATTTTACGCAGATGAATGCCAGTGACCACGCGCTCAGTAAGGTCATTGGCATCAACGAGAGGGTGCAAGACTTGTGCGTCCCACTGGGCGTGAGGTTTGTTGATCCGTTCGACGCGTTTTCAGGTAGGTGGGACCTTTATCAGAGGGATGGTGTCCACCTCAATGTCAAGGGTAGTAGCATGGGCGCAAAAGCCGAGAGTGCAATGCGATTGCAAATGTTGATCAATGTTGGAAATGAAATGTTGCATAAATTAGGCAACAAAGGGGGAGGGGGTGTTGCAATGTGTTATGCAACAAAGGGGGAGGGGGAATGTTGCGAAAGCAACAAGGGTTATGCAACTTGGAGGCGGAGTTATCCCCAAGAGAAAGAGAGAGGAGAAGGAGAGAGAGGTGTTCGCTTGGCAGGAGCCAAGCGCATATTAAGACTTCAGCTGAGCGGCCGTTGTCTTAATATATTCCTAATCAGCCAGTTGGTTTTTCTGGCTGAGCTACCAGATTAGGCTATTTATTTAATTAAAGCATATATTCTGGCTTAACTAGCCAGTTGACTTAGAAGGCTTAATTGGCTTGTTCGGGTGTACATTATTAGGGTTGCAGATTGTGCTATCCAGATATATTTGGCAGTTGGTTTAGAAATCCGTTTTAGAAGGCAGCCATTTGCTATAATTAAATGTTGTGTACAACCAAAAGAATTAAATAAAACACCATTACATCATTCTGTTTATTTAGAGGAATTAATGGATTCAATTTCACGAAATATATAGAAAATAAATATACAATGGAATATATAAGATCAAAAATAATAATAGCATAAGAAATACGAACGATGAATATATCAAAATAAATATACAATGGAATATATATGATCAAAAAATAATAATAGCATAAGAAATACGAACGAGAAATATATAATCAATAATATACAAAACGTTGTAGTATAACCATCAACATATTAGTACAGGAAATATTATATATATATATATATATATATATATATATATTAATTAAATAATAAATATACATCAAAATACTTTGTTCTACGGCGCAAAACGCTAAACTCACGTAATCGAGTCTACATTCACATCGTTATTACTTTGCACTACACGGTAAAACCGTCCAAGCAATACTGCACCGCTAAGTTATATGGATGCCTATACTCGACATAAATGGCTTTCATATCGTTGAATACTATTTTTGTGCCCACTTTACATTCGGTTGGCAAGTCATCTTTAAACACGGCTAGAATACAATCAGAAGCACGCACAAAAAGGTCATCGTTAACCACAACATCATTATTAAATACAAGTTTATAAACACTCCTTTCCAATTGAGGTTTTTTTCTTAACGTCCCGAGCTTTTCAATCGTGAACTCTTCACTCTGCATAGCGGCAATTGAAATAATCTTCCAAGTCGTAACGACAGCTCTTCAGGGTGAACAGTGTAGGCAAGCTCTGCCATGTACCGCTCAAGTGCTTTGTAACAAAGTTCGGGATATTTCGAAGAATCTAAACCCTTTAAATATGCATCCAGCTCTAGGCCATTCCCGCCTTGTTCATTCCTACATTCGATAAATCCGTCGAGCAGAGCGGTGTATGCGTATTCAAGGACCGTATCAAAATAAATCATATCCGTAACACAAACGTCTAATATAGGCTTCAGCTTGCGGAATCCGACGATTTCAAACATTCTGTCGAGGATGAAACGGTTTCGCGTAGGGACAAGAACGTTATTATCAGATGCATTCTTCCACATCAGTCGTATATCAATGCATGATTATCGTTATTTATACATAACATGCAAACAACGGCATATGAGGGGGCATCACTAATCTCTCTTCTTCTTGTACCTACACCTGCAGGTATTTTATAACGGTCCTCTCCCCACTTCTCAACTATCACGAAGACTCTATTCATGTCCTCAACACTTAAATAAAGAACATTACGTTTACCAGAGTTTGCTTGCCTGCAAATCGTTTCAAGTACATAGTTAATGGTGCCGGTTTCACGCCTGAACACGCACAATGACTTCATCACGGAGACATCGTACGAGACATTGAGAATGCTTCTCAAAGGAAGTTCCATCGTATTCGCACGTCCAGTCGGTTCAAGCTCTGAGATGACTATGAGCCACAGGTGGACGGATCGGCTCGACGGGCGGAGTGAGTCACGCTGATGAAACGTGTACGGGTTTGTTCGAACTCGGTGTTTCGGAGGGTGAGGTACACGGGTGGGCGGCTCGCTGGGGGGGAGTCACACCATAAACTGCTGAAGTGTGTACAGGCTCGTTCGAACACTTGTGCCCCTGGACAAACAGAATTTTCCGCTACATGAAGCAATACCGGCTTTAATGTTTTATCACTCACCAGACGTTCATTTCCACAAACTAAACATCTTCACAATCCGGTGCACTATTTGAGAGAAACATATGCCCATATTTATCCTTTTTTTTAACAAGCGATACTCGTCTCTAAAGTCTGTTAAAAACTCACACAGCCCATTAGCCACAACCTCACTACAAACCTCGTCATGATATATATTAATATAGTGGTAAAAATACTTAAGATTCTCCATGATGACAAGATTTACATTCTCAACCGTAGGGTACGAGTAGTCGGTATGATGTAACATGACATAATATCGCTTGTCACACCACTCATCAACAAGACTCACTATCCATAACCGTTGCTTATCTTCTGAACGTGTTGCTTCTTCTACTTCGCGGTATATGTGAGCTTTTATAAAGGTTAGGTCTACAACATACTTCAATACATCGTTTGTACTACGAAATCCTACAATGCCCTCGCCAGAATACCCGTAGAGTATTTGAACATCTTGGTCCTTCGCACGGCTCAATGTAGCCTTAAAAGTATCAAAGGAGGGGGAAATAGGGAGTTTTTCAGTATCCACCACATCTTGGCACTTTGCCGAATACCACTTCATAAACGTTGAACACGCAATATTAAAGGTAGCCATTACTATTTTTCGCCTACGCGGGAGAATACACGTCTGAGCTCAAGGGTATGCAGAGGTCAACTGAGCACGCAGGGATAGAGATATGCTCAGGTAGTGGCAGGAGTCACGTGGCCGATCTTACAGTGGGCGGAGCTTAGCTTTTTACTGTACACACACACGCACGCACGCAAAGGAGAAAATGAAACCTTAATTGAAACAAATATACGTGATAAATAAACATATCGTTAACAATACACATATATATAAATACAATCAAGGATTAAGGTAACCAAAGGGTACGGTATCATAGGTACCAGGCACCTGGTAACGCTTCCTATAGGTGTTACGGCATACCTTCGTGCCCCTAAGTTCCTTCACACACCCCAGTTTCTGCGCCCGAAAATTGTGCGTCCCCACAGTCAGTTGGGGTGGCTGGTCACCCTCATCTTCCAAGCACACTAGATCCTTCAACGAGTCAAAGTTAACGACTCGACGGTTCGCATGGTTAAGCGTGATACCCTTAGCCTTCACGATATACTTCATATCATCCCCTACCCTCACCCGTACCCCATAGGTTTTTGGCCCTGTTGACACAAACGAGTCTGCGTATGCACCATCACCATACTCATCCTTGATCTCGTCAGTTAGCTCTCCGAGGAATTCCCCAATAGCAGGCATGTATTCACCTTCCCTCGCTGTGAATATCACGCTATCTGTGTCAGCGTACAGCACCCTCCGTCCAAGAGAGTGCAGTAGACCCCAAAGTTTGATGCGGGCGTAGGCCGTTGTGAAACTGGCTACAGGTATGTTTGTAACCCGTGAGGTATCTGTGGCCAGTTCGGTGATGTTGTACTTTATTATGTAAGTATTACCTACATTCACGATCTCCATAACCTCTTTATCGGGAGCGTTGGCATAATCCCAGACTTCACTATAACTTTGTGCCAAATGGACGTTCCCTTTGCCGGTATTCTGTGCAAATTTCCCCAAAGACTGTTTAGCACAACTTTGCACTAAAGCGCTTGCCAGGATTCTTAACAATTTGGGATCGGTCAAGCTGTATACCTTCATGGGCACGGTAACGCTGAATATAAGCCGTTTTTTCATCTTCGGTATCAACCCCTCGCGGATATCCTGATGCTTCTACTTTATCCTTCAAAAAAGCGTTTATATATGGTGTGAAAAGGTTGGGTAGTTTCTAAAACCTCCACACCTCCTGTATCTTCAATATTCTATACCCATGGCGAACGGCTAGGGCCAGCTCAGTGCTTGTATATACGCCTCTGATCTTACGCTGGTTGGTTGTATGGTCACAATCACCGTTGTTCTCTTCTGCGCACTTCACGCACAGGGGAAACATGAGCTTGTGATCTATAACGACGGGTAAGATCGGCATCCATAAATCGCGAGGGAGGAGCACGTCTACAAAAGATTCCAAAGTAGCGCTCATTCAAGTTAGCTGAAAACTCCGCGATGGTTGGTATGGTGAGACCCACCATTTTTTCAGGCGCACCTACGGGGTACGGATTGTTCTTCACGTAGGAGTATAAAGAGCAGAAGTCGTAGTAGTGGAGTTTCACTCCCTTCGTAGGCGGAAAGTTTAGCTTGAATGGGTTTGTGTGCCCTCCAAACAAGCTGTCACTGCATTTGAGGGGGTCCAACATCATTGAACGTTTGATGGCCCTTATTTCTTCACGGTACTGGGCATCTGTTTCCATCCGTGCATCATACTCATGCTCCCACACGATTTTGTGAGTGAACTGGGAGCCTATAAGTTGATCACGGTTACGGGTCCATGCGAGGCTGTCGGCGGGGATCTTCCATAAAGGTCCCCTGTGACGGCACATTCAGCACGCGGGCATCCATGCCACCAGCAGCCGTTAAAGGAATACACAGTCTTCTCACCAGTGGCTGGATCCTCACTTAGGCCGTCAACCCAAAAAACACGACCATTGACCTTAACGGGTACTTCACCCGTGTTGCGGGCATGTTTTATGTATACCCCGGTCTGTTGCTGTAGGTGTATGAGCCAGTAAATAGCCTTGTGCCCATAACTGCGGGGTTGTTTCTGTGAATGATTGCTAAGGTGTCTTTAGGCATGAAGTTATTCTTGAACACTGTAAAACATAATGAGGCGATCGTGGTCGCGACTTGCAGCGGATCGCATTTGAAACGGGTTATGTACATCCTTCTAAAGGCTTGAAAGCATACTCTAAGTACACGTACGTCATTCACGCAATAACGTTCACATTCATCGGCTATATTGTATGGATTAGCTTCATTAAAACTGTTGTAGTAGCGGTCAAAATCTTCACGCTCACTATCACTCATGTTGGTAGTTAAAGTAATGTTTGGGTGGAGGTAGTCCTACGTAATTCAAAGTTTCGTTAGTGAGGAATGTGTAAGGGAAATACCCTTTTGAAACTTCAGCGGCTACGCCCATGACCTTGGGCAGCTTTGCTAATTTACAAGGTGTGAACAGCAGGGTGTCTTTAAACTGTACATTACCTCTTATCTGCATCTGTATTAGTTTGTTGCCTCTTTTCAAGGGATCACCTGTAAATATCGCAGACGACTCGTGTTCAAGCAGCTCCTTATAAAGGAACTGTGTGTCAAATTTCGCCCGTTATGGGCAAGAATATACACAGTCATTTTTTTAACTTGTCCGCTAATTTGACAATATAGGATACAAAGAGTTTCACAGGGCTGTCGTGTGCATTCGTTTTAAAAACGTTTGTCCGTTTTCCACATTTGTGGCACTCATCACACTCGACTCCATGCACTCATCACAGATAGTCTGACTTACGAGTAAATGTGGAATGACCTCTTTGGTTTCAGCGTTCGTGTAAGTTTCTATATCGTAGTACACGGTTATACAAGGGCTATTTTTAGGCTTAGCATCTTTCATATAACATACATGCTTCACTCCATCCGCCTTATATTTTTCATGACATGTAGAACAGTGAATTTCATCGCATTTATGTTTGAAATTCCCCCAATTATCCATCATGTGAAACATACCGCACTTACAAATCCTCATTTTCCTGCAAGTGCCATTTGATTTATGGAGCAAAGCATTTATTATTGAAAATGTACGTCTACACACATTACATTCCCTCTTCTCGGTTTCAACTACACGACTTTCACATTTGGGGCTTTTACACTGCTCACATACCATGTAGCAATCCTTACAATGTTTCACCATATCATCAGCAAACTCGAGACAACCCTTACACAAATCATGATGCCTTCCATATTTTCGACTTTTATCATAACTGGCGTAGAGAGCCCTTATGTTACGGATGGGGAGATACGATGTTCCTGACAATCCTAAAATAAGTAGAGGTCTTGTACGATCTCTCACGCTGCTTTTAAAAACATACACAGTCCTACGACGATCATCCATTCCAAATACGACTATACGTGCATTCATTTCCTGCTCGGCCCTTCTCAGTTCTTCAGGACCCATATTACACTCAAACTCAAGCTTACAATCTGAAGCCAGTTTACGGGCACGCTGCACAACCGTGGCAGCCAAATTTTTTGCGTCCAAGTATTTAGCACAGTGAACATATGAGCTAAGATTATTGCTATAAAACCACAACCACGATCGACGTTTAAATGCTTTCTGTAAATAACCGGAGAATTGAAATTAAGAGTATAAGGTGTGGCACTATGACCCGCAACCCGGAATACTCTGTCAATATCTACCATGAAGTTGTCCATATTGAAGGATGTACCACTTTGAGAGGCTTGCATTATACGGCCCAAGATATATTCTATGTCTACACAGCCGCCAAACGTCTGAACGGTATTACCACCCAAAAATCGTCCCCCTCATCTGACCCGAACCTGAAGGATAACCTCGTCCGGACTTCACGTTCGTCGCGGTTCTGAAGGGCAAACTCCACAATACGTTCAACTACGCGTCGCAGTCCGTTGGTATACAGGGATCCAGGGTCAACCCTGACCACGTACCGATTTCTAGTCAGGGCAGGGGTGGGGTAGCGGTGCGCACCAACTCGAATGTTATACCATCCTCCACAGTATGAGAAGCTGCTGTGGAGGAAGTACCCGGAACTGAACAATGGGGCATATTTGAGGAAGGTACTATTGTGGGGGTTGTGTCGTAAGACGTAGAGGGTTGGGGGCTCTATTACTGGGGGTCTAACAAACCGGAGCAATCCTGGCACGCTTTATGACGTGGAGAGCTCTTCATCATGCTTCCGCTTTGAAACTGTCGCATGCTACAGGTGTCGCTGGTAAGGGTTCGTCAGCGGGGAAGGGTTCTGTAGCTGCACGGTCATCGGGTTCGTCTGTGATATCGATGATGGGGTGCTGTACATCGTCGTCATTCACGGTTCTGTGGAAGAAAACAAAATATAAGGAACAGCACTCAAAATTTTAAAAATTTTGTAAATGACCCACTTAGGGGTGTGACGTGTTAGAGATGGAATCTGTAGAAAAATTCAGGTTCACAAACCCCTCCACATGTATTATATCTGGCCCTACAGGATGTGGAAAAACTGTATTTATGCTTAAAATCATTAAAGATAAGGGGGAGATGTTCTCAAAATTTGTGCATAAAGTAATATGGTGCTATACGACGTATCAATCAGTGTTCAACGAGTACCAAGATGAAATTTTGTTCCACAAGGGTGTCTATGACGTTAATTCGTTAAAAGGTAATAAGCACACAGTTATTGTAATTGACGATCTCATGTTGGAAATGGATAAAACGTTTGCCAAGACATTTACAGTGTTCTCTCACCATCTTAACATAAGCATATTCTTCATCAACCAGAATCTATTTTTAAAAAATAGATACATGCGCGATGTATCGCTAAATACACAATATCTAGTCTTATTCGCACAACGCAGAGATGTGTCACAAATTGGGGGTATTAACCAATCAAATGTTCCCGAATCAACGTAAGGAGTTTTTGGAGGTTTATAAAGAAGCCACAAGCCAGCGTTATGGATATTTGCTTTGTGACCTTCACCCGCAAAACACGTTTACGGTGCTTCTAAGAACGAATATATTCCCAAGCGAACCTGAAACGGTGTATATTCTAGAATGACAAATAGGCTGAAGAAATATCGTGAATTAATAAAAATCTATCAACGATTGCCCCGGGCACTGCAACAGATGTTTGTTAAAAATATCGACTCCGACTTTTTAAAATGCATCAGTGAAATCTGTCTTAATATTATAAAATGTAATGTGCCAATGAAACCCCCTCAGAAGGCTCGCTTACGTCGTTAGAAGAACATAATACGAGCGCTCGCTCATAAAAGTCAAACTGTGGGTAAGAAAAAGCGAATTATTGTACAAAGAGGAGGATCATTCCTACCCATCTTATTTTCAGTTTTGGGTCCTTTACTGACTAGATTAATATAATGAAGAAGGTGGTTGTGATTCCGCACGAGATGTATGCTTCATTGCAAAGTTCAAAGATTCCAGACACGGCTCAAGAACCCCGTGAAAGTAGGCTTAAAAGAATGGAAAGCGAGTTGCTAGCCCTATTAAACAGTGAAAAGTCACCTGATGAGAAAAGGTTTTTGTACTAAAAGGCTTTGCAGAAATTTTTTCATGAGTACGAAGATTATAAGAATCCTACAGAGTTCCCCGTGGTTATTAGGCACAGCGCGATTAGCGCTGAGCATGGCGACACAGGACTTGGGCCGACGTATTGAGTGAGGACCCCATTATACAGTGGGCCGATACAGGCGAGGTCATTGTTGAAGGAACAAGGGTACAAGGATCCAATATCGTTGATATTGTTCATGATCTGGTGAGAAAGTGGGACAGACCCTCACCAACAGGATGGAAGCATATTAAAGCAAGACTACACAAATAAATGTCCCCAAAACATTGATAGGTAATCTGAATAGGTTAAAAGACCTGGATTAAGTCTCGCATGTGTCACAACTGAGTACGCCATCGCCCCCAGCAGCAGCGTCTCTGAAGAAGAGAAAGAAGAGAAAAACGGCCAACCTTATCCACGTGTCTCTAAAATAGCAAATGGCTAACATATTAAGTAAACGCTATTATGACATTTCTAACCCCGCCTCCTATTGTGGCGTTAATAGACTGTACAGAGGTGTTTACGGAGTAGGGAAAAAAGATGTTGAGTGGCTTTTGCGGGAACAGGATACTTATATACTTCATAAACCGGTGAGAAAAAGGTTTAAAATGGCCAAGACAACCGCGGATTCGATTGACTCTATTTGGCAAGCGGATTTAACAGACATGCAAAGATATTCAGTGTATAATGACGGATACCGCTACATCCTATTCATAATACATGTATTCTCTAGATGTCTGTGACTAATTCCCCTGAAAAATAAATCGCCTGAAACAGTTGCTAAAGCGGCCAAAACGTTGATGTTAAAAGAAGAAAGGGTTCCTGGCTATTTTTGTACGGATATGGGGAAAGAATTTATAGGTCGCGCTTTTCAGAACATGCTGATAGAGTTTAATATCAGTTACTACACTAGCAGTTCTATACATAAGGCCTCGTTAGCTGAAAGAGTTCAACGTACCATAAAGGAACGCATGCATCGCTATTTTACACATAAAAACACATACAGACATATAAACGTTCTCGGGTCATTGGCATCATCATACAACTGTTCACACCACCGTACGATTGGGACAACACCTAACGAAGTTTTAGAAAGAGGTACGCTGCCAGAGGTAAGAAGAGATGGAGCACCGCCACCACACTCTACACATTTCAAAATCAATGATTATGTAAGGCTATCACTTTCTGGAAATAAATTCGCGAAGGGATTTGAGCAAGGATGGACACGTGAGATTTTTAAAGTTCGTGCTATGAGACCTAAAGGCGAGATAATGATGTATTACGTTGAAGATTTGAATGGGGAAGAGATCGCATCGCTAGAGGCTTTTACCGCGAGGAGTTGCAGAAAGTGACATTTAATTTAGGAAAAAGTGTGTTTAAAATTGAAAAAATTTTAGGCAACAAAGGTTCAGGAAAGAGAAAAATGTACCTGGTGAAATGGCTGGGTTACCCAGAAAGCTTCAACACCAATATAAAAGCTGCTGCAATAATGAAGCTTAATTATCATGTCATCCCATAAGTAATGTCGTGTTTTAGATCGGAATTTGAAGGACAAAAAACTCAACTGAAACTTTTTAATCTAGTATATATTTTCCATCGGAATCAATGACACTCTGCCAACGTCCTACAAGCTTTTCAATGCCATGTTTATAAAATTCAGGCGGTTTTGAGGCAAAAAACGTACAAAGACTGGTGTGCAGGTCATCTAAAGAAGTATACTGTTTCTCGTCAAGATAGTTTTGCAAACTCCTGAAGAGATGACAATCTAAAGGCGCAAGGTCTGGAGAATATGGAGGATGTGGAAGTTTTTCCCACCCAAGCTCCTCAATTTTTGCAGAAGTGATCCGAGCGGTATGAGGACGTGTGTTGTCGTGGTGGAACACGATTCCTTTCCGATTAACCAAAGAAGGTCTCTTTTCTTTTAGTGCAGTGTTCAATCGATCCAGTTGTTGACAGTAGACTTGAGCGGTGATTGTTTAGTTGTGTGGTAAGGTTTCAAAGTGTATTACACCACCTTTATCCCACCAAACACTAAGCAACACCTTCCGAGGGTGAAGATTTGGTTTTGGCTGTGGTGTCGCTGGTTCTTCGGCACAAACCCACTGTCGACGGCGCTTAACATTCTGGTACAGTATCCACTTTTCATCACCAGTCACTAAACGGTACAAAAATGGATCTTGGAGTTCACGAGAATGAAGAGCTGTGCTAATGTTTACCCGCACCCTCAGATTGTCGACCGACAATTCATGTGGCACCCATTTTCCTAACTTAGGCACTTTCCCGAGTTGTTGCAAATGTCGATGGATGGTGGACGGGGATGAATTGAGTTTCTGGGCCAATTCTTCGACAGTTGTTGAACAGTCTTCTTCAAGTGCGGCTAATAGCAGGTCATCATCAAACTCAGCAGGGCGTCCAGAGCGTGCTGCATCTGTCAAGCAGCAGTCACCATTCCTAAACTTTTTAAACCATCTTTGACATTTCCTCACATGCAGAATATCGTTGCCATAAACGTCCTGAATGTTTCGCGTTGCTTCAGTAGCACTATTCCCTTTTTTGAACTCGTAAAGCATTATATGCCTGATATGCTCTTCTGATACCGCCATGTTTATGAGGGGTTAACATAAAGCAAAACACACGTCTTCACTGGTCAAGGTCTGTAAAGTATGTAGCGAAACACGATAAATCTCCTCTTAGATATAACCTCGGAAAATTTATGCCTAAACCGAGTAGGACTAGTTTAAACTTAATCTATCGTAAAAAACGACATTACTTATGGGATGACCTGATAGTATGCAACATGGCGCCTAGCCACTTCTATGTCACACTCCCGTCCTCTTCTTCTCTGTCTGTACATCATAACAACACCCTGGCCAACTTTGTGACAGAACTCCACGGACCCATTGAATTGGAGCGTGATTCGTATGAAGTGGGTTTATGTGAACTCAAGTTAGTCTCCAAATTTTTAACTCTTGAAAATGAGCAAATCATATTTCTGATCCTTAGAAGAATCGATGAGTGCGAAAAATTAGGCATAACCTTAGACAATACTATGCGATCAGTCCTGTTCGGTGAGGAACAGTACTATAGCACAAATGCTTCGCTAGGAATCGGGCATTATGACACAGCCGTGGACATTGTGACAGGGTTAAACAAGAGTCTTGAAAAGTCGTACCTCACAAACGATTTACTTTTTGAAGTCGTAAACATAGAGACGTCTGCATGCACATTGAAGTTAAAATCAATGCCTAGTAGAAATATTAAAGATAAAGAGCTGTTCACAATTGTGGCCGAGGGCCGATATAGCGCAGCTCTCCAAAGAGATACCTTTCACGAGGTACAGCATGACATGTCCAGCTTAATGTATCAATTGAAGATGGAGTAATTGGGTGAAAGCTCTCCACCTCCAGACATGTGCTATATTTACAGCAATATCGTAGAGCACCAATTCTTTGGGACACCCAGGCGTGCCTGCTGCGCATTGCACACATCCCCAACCATAGAGGGAAAAGTTTGAGCATTACATATGACAAGCCCCATCCATTATGTGAATGTTGCGACTAATCTATTAACCAACATCTCGATATATATATATATATATATATATATATATATATATATATATATAAGAACGATTGAGGGAAAAAATTTCCCATTCGGTGATGGGAGCTTAACAGTGAAACTACACTTTCGCCGTTTATAATGACCCGAAGGCCATTCACCATTCACAATCTATCGAGGAGTGAGATACCAGCGTGGGAGTGGGCTTGGATCCATTTTTTTCATCCATACTACGCACCGCTGTCCCACTGTTGAAGAGGGGTGCTAGATACCTAGGGAGGAAGACGTTACAAACAGGTTTTAACGCGGCAGAAGACATAATGGGTGGAACTAAGCCTAAAGCTCTTAAAAAACATTTAAAACGTACACCGGACGAAATCATCAAAGGTGCAAAGAGAAAAATGCGTGGTGGCGGAAAGAAGAGAGCTGCCAGGAAGAAGGGGTTACCATCACGTGGCGTTAAACGTAAAAGGAAATCAAAAAAGAAGTGCTCTAAAGGTATGAAACCTCTGGCTGATCATTTTTTTAACTGATATAAGCTGAGAACACTACTCTCACGAATCATAGGCTGATTACTAGTTGTCGAGAGAGGTGGCACTATTTGACTCGTCATGGCGCGTTTCATCCATCCGTGTAGTTCACAATGCTGTAAATCGGAACTGTCCCTCTTTGATATGCCCCCCACTCAGGTCTCTATTGAGTATAGCGACTTTTATTACAATTAACCCATTAAACACAATTAGTTCGCTGTGTGCCCCTATAGAATTCGTGATACCCAGCTCAGGCCCTTACTTTTGACCCGAGCTGCATGCATATGTACGCTAAACTGCGTATAGCCCATTCTGATGGAACGGACTGCGATGATAGTTACTCAGCGTACCCTGAAACCAACTTTTTACACTCCATATTCAGCCAGTGTGAGGTGTATTTAAATCAGGTTAACATCTCGGCAGGAACGGGTTATTATCACCGAGGAGCCTATCTGGAAAATGTCCTCGACTTTTCAAAAGAAGCGAAGGACACTTTTTTAACCGCCGAGGGATATTACCATATAAAGATGAAAATGGTATAAAGGATAAATTTAAAAATTCTAAAAAAAAGATATACAAATGTTTTGGACGTCTTCATACAGATTTCACATTCCAGGAGAAACTGCTTATGAACGGGGTGGATATGAAGTTGAAGCTTACCCGCACCATTCCTGAGGTCTGCATAAATCTGGGGTCTGATCAAGAAGAGGGCGCGAAACCCGTTGTGATTCACATAATGGAGGCGTATTTGCGTATACCACGAGTGAAATTAAGTTCGCCAAAACAAATAGAGATTGAGAAAGACTTAATGCACGCCACAGTAAAATACCCAATTAACAGGGTACAGATCAAACTATACACGGTGCCCGCCGGGTTGGCCTCGAAGCAACTAGAAAACGTGGCCCTTGGAGTTCTACCTAAAAGGATATTAATTGAAATGCAGGACCACGCCTCGACGAATAGAAAATATAAAAAGAGTGCCTTTAAATTCGAGAATTTCGTCCTTAAAAATATAACCCTATACGTTAATGGCATCGCTTTGGGAAGACTATGATTGTTGATTACTCATCAGACGCTGTATTCCCTCTCTGCGCGAGAGATTATAGTAATCTGGCTCATAATACAGGTGCATGTGACGAGCTTGGGTTCGGTGTAACGCAGAAAGAATTTGTCGAAGAATTTAACATTTATTCATTTGATATTACGCCTGACTTGTCTGCTGGCGTAAATACGCACTTAAGTCCACAACAGAGTGAAAACATCTCAGTCAGGATAAGTGTGCTAGTTTACTTCGAATCACAGACACTAATAGAAGTTGATCGTTTCAGGAACGTGGTGACAGACTTTTAAAATGGACGCGAATACACTCCAGAGAGTAATGAAAAGTGACCGATTCACACGCTCCAAATTTATCGGTGTGCTTGCGAAGAATGAAATATTGAAGTTGCCAACTACGAGAAACTGGTACGGGATTATCGTTAACACCGACATTGTAGGGGGTGAGGGGATTCATTGGTTTGCAATCTATTTTAAAATAAGGAAAGAATATACTATTTTGACTCACTCGTCGCTCAGCCCTGGAATGATTCTGTGGTTGTGCATTTTATCGAAGAGATTGTATGAAACCCGTATCGCCTTCAAGGATATTATAGTAACACGTGCGGGATGTACCCACTCTCATTTCTCATGCACATGTCACGTTGGAAGGGATTTATAAATTTTTTAAAATTATTTGATTTGTGCAACACTGAAATGAATGATAAAAATGTATGCAGACAGATAAAAAAAGGTTCCCATATGTTAGCTCCCGCTGTATTGTGTAAAGGTGTATATCTATATTGTGTAAAGGCCTATTTGTGCCCGTTAAGACTTATTTAATGGACACTGGTTCCGCTTTGTACATGTTTTCTACCATTTAATAAGTTAAATGAAAACGCAATATGTTTTGTTCTTAAACCCCCAAAAATACTTACATTAGTTCCCCGATGACCTGGCATTCGTTGGACCAGATGTGATCCAATACCACGACCTCTGTTTTCAGATCGCTGGTTTGGTTGTGGGGTAAAGCATCCATATCACTTATTCCCCTTTCATCAAAACGAAAAGTAGCTATAACACGCTCAAGTTCCGCATCGGTTCTATAAAGTTAAGTAAAAATAAATTAGTTTAATCAAAGAGCTACAATAAGAGAAAATGCCACGAATTTTAAAAATTATAATCAAAACGCAGATATCCTGACAGTTTTCAAAAGTATGAGTGCTAAGACAACGTCTGCCGACACCGGGTCTCGAACCCACAGACACTTCTTAAACGTTTTTAATATTTCTAAAATCCTACTGCGGTGCTGTCTTTAAATTATCGAGAAAAGTATTATTAAAGCCCCACATATATATATATATATATATATATATATATATATACAGGGTGTCCCATAAGTCCGGCATCATAGGAAAAATAATAAAAAAAGGCAAAACAAAAGCTTTTATTTAGAGAACGTGCTCAATATGTCCATCATTGTTTTCAATACACAAATTCAGACGTGATACTCAGTCAGCAAGCACACGGCGAATGATGTCAGGAGTAATGGTGTTACATGCCCCAATAATGCGCTGCCGCAAATGTTCAACACTCCTAATTTTCTCTGCGTATACCAGCACTTACATGTAGCCCCAGAGATAAAAATCTAGTGGCGTGAGATCCGGGCTTCTAGCTGGCCATTCCACAGGCCCTCGACGTCCTATCCAATGACCAGGGAATTGTTGGTACAGGTATTCCCTTACTTGGGTGCTGTAGTGTGCAGGAGCGCCGTCTTGCTGGAACCATGTTAGGAAATTTCCTTCTTCATTCAAGACACTGGGAAATGCTTCTTCCTTGAGCATACGTAGGTAAGTGCCTCCAGTGACATGTTCATCGAAAAAGCGGGGGCCTATGATGCGATCCTTCCAAATGCCACACCATACCATCACCCGAGATGCACCTTGTTCCTTTGAAGAGGTATACCAGTGAGGGTTGTTTTGAGACCAGTAGCGGGTGTTCTGTCGATTTACCTCACCATTTCCATAAAAAACAGCCTCGTCACTGAACAGAATGGTGGACGGGAAATTGGCATCCCGAGCATATTGTTCCGTAGCCCATTCACAAAATTCCATCCGCCGGTCGAGATCATCTTCGCTTAATTTCTGTAGGATCTGAAGTTTATATGGATGCCATTTGTGAGCCTGAAGAATGCGATGGATGCTACTTTTCGACACTCCTGTCTCGGCAGACAATCGCCGAAGAGACTTATTGGGACTTCTGTTAAAATGAGCCAGGATACCAGTCGCTGTATCATCGTCAGTGGACCTCCTTGAAGGTCCACTGCGTGGTTTATCTTCTGTGGATCCTGTTTCCTGGATGCAGTCTGTTAAATTCAGCAGCGGCCTCTCTCTGACTCCGATTTCCTATGAGTAGAATTATCTGGATTCGGTTTTCCTTGCTCCCAGACATTATGGCCTGTAGAAAGAGAAAAATATGAATTATGGTTTGTAGAAATAGAAAAATATGAATTTCTCCTATGATGCCGGACTTATGGGACACCCTATATATATATATATATATATATATATATATTATATATATATATAATGCCGAAATAACCACGAAGGAAACAGCATAATTAATAGCAAGTGCACTAATTTATAGCTCAAAAGGAAGGTTAGCTGGGTGTCTAAGACATCTCAGAGAATAATTAAAAGCAAGTACGCTAATTTACAGCTCAAAAGTAAGATTAGTTGGGTGTGGTGTGCTCCGTCTGCCTGCAACGGATCTCGAACCCGCAGACAATTCTTAATAGGTTTTAATATTTCTATTGTAAGTTTTTAATATTTCTAAAATCCTACTGGGAGCTGTCTTTAAATTATCGAGAAATGTGCAAATAAAACACTATTATATATATATATATATATATATATATATATATAATATATATATGCCGAAATAACCACGAAAGAAACAATAATTAAAAATATTTTTCCAAAAGCAATTTGTGTGGCCTTTTATAAGTTAACGCCGATTGAAACGTTTTATATGTAGGCCGAGAATAAAGCACAATCTATTTTCAAATCGCATTTATTATGGCACTTATAAGTTAACACTGAATGAACCGCAGAATATAATCACAAATTAACTACTTACATTTTAATATCGTCTTCATTGAACGGTTCTTGCATTTTGTCACAATTTTCTGAAACAACTTGCGTAGATAGAAGTTCATTCTGTTCCACCGTGTTGAAAAGGTGGAGCGCAGCTGATGGGTAGAAATCTTGATCTTCAAACAAATCGGGAGAATTGTAGAGCGATAACTGACTCGGTGTATATTTCAAAAGCACTAAGCGAAAAAAACATACGAACTGAAGCTCTGAGATGAACTGACTCTTTTTATAAAGGGGGCTTGTGACCAACCCACAAC
Source organism: Bathynomus jamesi (assembly GCA_023014485.1). Taxonomy (NCBI): domain Eukaryota; kingdom Metazoa; phylum Arthropoda; class Malacostraca; order Isopoda; family Cirolanidae; genus Bathynomus; species Bathynomus jamesi. The sequence continues at coordinate 2,231,215 of JAJOZX010000027.1, read as the reverse complement.
ACACGATTCGCGAGCTCCCTGTTGGCTATCAGTGAATTTTGGGCGGAGCTTAAGCGTAGGCCTGCTTAGCAGCCAAACAGAGGTCCTGGGCTCCGCCCACAGGGATGTGATTGGCTGCCCCATGAGAGAGAGAGAGAAACGCTTTGTTTTTTTTATCTTGTATTCGACCGAGAGAGAGAGGGTGAGAGCGAGAGGCAGCTGAGGATGGTATGTGAATCGGTTTATGGCTCTGAAATATAAGAGTGGAAGGTAATTATCCATGAAGAAAAACCATCAGGGTGCGAAGTTCTTTAGTCCTTCGAGACATTTCCTCCCATCTGTAAAAGTCTATTGTATCGCGGAATTCTTATACGATACAATAAATAAATTTTAAAAAATAATTCACTGGTCGACAAAATCGAACTTTTTATTTGTCACATGAACAAAAATGGGTGGATCTTATAGGTTTTTTACCGCTGAGTTCAAAAATGGCCTCAAAATTTTTCTATCGCCCACCAATATTGAGTGAATCGAAAATGAAATTTGGACTAATTTATAGGCGTAATAGCAATATCAAAGTAGAAAATGCATATTGAATTCACCTAAAATGTGGCTACTGATGGATGATTTACGCTTGTATTTCGCCTCTGGGCCATCCCTTGACAATGTCCAGCAGTAGTAATCCAACATGCTGGGGCTCCACTTGCGCTGGTATCGCTTCTCCATCGTGGATATTTGTTGATGAAAGTGTTCCCCATGCTCATCACTAACATCGCCTAAGTTTGTTGGGAAGAAGTCGAGATGTGAGTCAAGAAAATGAATTTTCAACGACATGTTGCACCCCACGTCTTTGTAGGCCTTGAGAAGTTCTTCAACAAGTGACTCTTAATTTTCGGCCTTGAAGTTTCCGAGGAAATTTGTGTTCACTACTTTAAATGCTCTCCAAGCTGCTCCTTCAACTTCACTTAGTTTCATCAAACGCGCTCTCTCATGATTTCTCTAATTTGCGGGACCACAAATATCCCTTCTTTGATTTTGACCTCGCTGATCCTCGGAAATTTCTGTTTCAAGTAGAGACACCCCCCCCTCCCGTGCCATTTTGATCCATAGCCTTAACAAAATTTTCCATTAAACCAAGTTTAATATGTAGTGGTGGCAAATAACTTTTTTGGATTAAGAAGAGGTGAACTGGTGAGATTTTTATGCCCTCGAATCAACGCTTGTCGAAGTGGCCATTGTTTATTTGAGTAATGGCTTTCCCGTGCTCTGCTGTCCCATTCACAGAGGAATTATATGTAAATTATATCGCGAAAAAGATTTCAAGGAGCGTTGCTATAATGTTTAAACTTAGAAATGTAGTCCCTAAACAAGTTTTATTGACTCTTTATCATACTCTTGTTCTTCCTTATATAACATACTGCACCCTTGTTTGGGGAAACTCCGCTAACAACGCATTAAATGGTATCTTTGTCATCCAAAAACGAACAATAAGGTTATTATCTGATGCTGATTTCCTTGATCACTCTAGTGCAATATTTAAAGAGCTAAACCTACTAAAGCTCAATGATATAACCAAACTGGCACATTTTATTTTTATTTACAAATGTAAGAGCAAAATCATTAATTTGCAATGGGTAAATAGATATTTTGTAACTCATCAAGAAATCCACCCGTATCAGACCAGAAATAGATCAAAGATTGTTATACCTCAATTTAGATTGTCTTCATCTCAAAAACTACCTATTTTCATTGGATTGAAACTATGGAATGACTTGCATGCCGATATAAAAAATATTGCGAATGTAAATTTGTTTAAAACCAAGTTAAAATCCCGATTAATAATGGGATACTAACAAAAATCTTGGATTAGTGTCCACTAATAATGTTTAATATTGTCCATTAATATTGTTTAATATTGAAATACAGGCTTTAACTATTAATAATACTTATTTACTTATTTATTTAATTTATTATTATTAACTTATAACGGCTAGCTGCTTATTTTTAATAAGAGCCCAGTAAAGCCTAAAGCTTAAGGGCCAAATTAAAAAAAATAAAAAAAATTTAAAAAAATAAATAAATAGTCGAGCTTCACAATTATTTATGTCATTGTAAAAATTGTAAATTATAAAAAGACTACTGTATTTATTTTATTATTAAAAAAAAAAAAAAAAAAAAAATTTAGTATAACCCAGTTGTAACCCAAGAAGAAGTGCAATCACTTTCAAGTCTCCACAGATATGCCAAGAGTATTTATCATATTGGATATGTTTCACAAGCAGGTGCATATTGTCGTATGATTCCTTCATATGTACGGCATGTGCTAATGGAACTGAAAGGTATTTATTTCCATTATGGAGCAATACAGTTTTTAAACTCAGCTTCGAGGAATCAATAAATAGGCGCCATTCGTTTGGATCATGTTGTTGGCCAAGGGTTTTCATGAGAGGGTAGAAAGTTTCTTTGATGCTTGCGGTAAAAAGATATCTTAGTGCCTTTTTCTTGAAGATTCCAACCTTTCAACCTGGAAGCCGAAAGTTCGGATTGATCTTTTGACAATTTCAGATCACAGACAAGCTCGCTCAGGTTTGCTTGAGATATTAAGTGAGGCTCTGTCGATGAACAAGATGGTTCAAACATTGGATCAACATCGTCCATCAGTAAACCATGTTGAGCTTCGTCATTACCATTGTACATCAATTTCATTTTCATCATCTAAACTCCACGTTTCCGGTGGCCTTGGTACTGGCAAATGTTTATTATGTAAAACAGGCCTTATGGCTGATGGTAAATTTGGGTATTGTACCATATGTTTAGATTGCGCAGTGATGCCTAGTATATTTGTTAAGCAGAAATAACAATCCGTTAAATGGTCTTTCGGCTCTCTCCATATCATCGGAACAGCAAACGGCATTTGACGAGACCCATTTAGCCAGCCTGTCAGAAGTCTCAAACACGTAAAACAGCATATATGAGGTGCCCACGTCTTGTTCTGATCCCCTACCTTGCAACCAAAATAAAGTTCGTATGCTTTTTTAACGAGAGGTGTGAAATTTCGCCTTTGAAATTTAAGTGTTAACTCTCTGCACACATAACAGAAACAGTTTGGATGGTTGACACACTTGCGTGGCATTCTGTCATGAAACAATACGAACGCACTGACACAAAAAATTATTAAGGAAAATCACGAATAAAATGCACGATGTTCACCGGGTGAAATCAAATGAGTAACTGACAAATGAAAGTCAACAGTGACGTGTAGCAACTTATAAGCAGAGGAAGAGGAAGGGGCAGACCCCGCCCCCTTCCTATTCTCACTAAAATCCTAAGTAATGTAAATTCGTGTGTCACTCTAAAACTGCGGGTGATAGAAAAATTCTGTTTTCATTTTCGTAATCAATGTAAAAAATTACACACAGTTCAAGTAAAAATATCTCTGTGACAAAAACTTTGTTGACCAGTGATATAATCAACGCCTCATCATGTGACCTTTCAGAGGAAATTGAAGACACATGTGGGTGAAAATAGAGCGAATTACGGTACCCCTCTAAATTAGCTTCGTAAAATTTATTATGCCCTGTAAATTAAATCGTCTGGAACTGGAAATGGTTTTTAAAAAAATATCACCTCATCAGGCAACTTTTCACAGACTCGTTTAATTATCGCTATTTAAAACGCGACCTTCTCATGGCTCGTATAATTAATGACCCGATGCTGACAGTCATATAATTTAATGGTGCATGCCTTATCTCGAATCTTGGAAACCAGAAAAAGGGCAATAAAGAATTAGATAAACAACATGTACCTTACCTTACCTTATGTTGTTTCGTGCGTTGCTCTCTCTCCACACGGAGGTCAAGCTGGTGGCCCTGCCTCTCGGTCTGGCTTGGTGGAGGAGCGAGTTCTTTCTTGCGCTCTCCACCGTACATAGCCAAGCACGCCCGGTTCATCTGGTACCGTCTGAGCCACGCATCCAGTCTTCTCTTGAAGACTTCAACTTTGACCCCTGTTACGTTTCTGAGGTCCTTTGGAAGCTGCTTGAAAAGTCTTGGCCCCCTGACAACCAAGCATTTTTCCTTCAGAGTTGAGGAGGTCCCTTGTCGGGCCTTTAATTTGGGAACACTAAACATTCTGCCTTTCCTATTTTCCAGCGTTGTTTGAATGGTAATTGGGTTTAGTTGTAGGTTTGGTACCAGTTTTTCGATCATTTTCCCTATGTAGATTATGGTGTACCTCTCTCCTTTCCAGGGAGTGCAGATTTAGTTTACGTAGTCTTTTCCAGTAGTCGAGTTCTTTGCAGCCATTAATCTTGGCTGTGAAGTGCCTTTGCGTTTCTTCTAGTTTATTAGTTTCTTCATTTTTATATGGGGACGTCAAAACTGAGCAGTATTCAAGTTTTGGTATAATCAGTGTTTTTAGCAAAAGAATCATTACTGTCCTGTCCCTTCTCTTGAACGTTCTTAGTACCTGTTCGGCGACTCTTTTTGCTTTATTTATCGCTACCTGATTTTGTGTTTCGAATTTCGCATCATCGGTCATCATCATCTCGAGATCGATTGCTTTCATGCTTCTCTTAATTTCCTGTCTATCTGGAGCATAATATGTAGTCTGTTTAAGTTCTTCTTTTCTACCATATCTCAAGAGCTGAAATTTCTCGGTGTTAAATGACATATTGTTGTCTTCTGACCATTTGTATATTTTGTTCGTGTCCCTCTGCAAGGCCTCCACGTCATGTACATCGCTGAGTTTTCTGCTGATCTTTGTATCGTCTGCAAAAGAGGTTACTAACTGTTGCTGTTTACTCCGCTGTCTGTGTCTGTTAGCATGATATATGATAGAAGTTCAGAATGGAAGTGAGAGGGTATTTATAGCCTCACCCACAGCAATGGAATTAGTGGAGCATGAAGTCCATACATTTCTCGTATTAAATTTTTTTTGTTGTAGAAAAACTCTGAATATCAGATGTTTCAAATTTTATTTTTAAATGTGAACGAAGTTAAATATAACTGTAGGTGTGTATATATATATATATATATATATATAATAAAGGAATTAGCCGGCTTTACATTGATAGAAAATAATTTAAAAGAATAATTATCAGAATTGGCAGAGGTTGAGTTAATTAATGCAATTTGACGTGATTGTTAATTATAAATTTTGCGCACACTTGTACTAATTTTTTATAGTTTTCAGAATTTTTTTAGATGAACTTTTTTCCGGAACTGTACATATAGTCTTTCTTTGGTTAACCCTTCGATTGCTTCCGCCCGAATTGTTCATTCCGGCGAATGTCAATCTTTTCACCCCACCCTAGACCTACTTTTTAACGGGGATGTGTGTGTGTGTGTGTGGTATATATGTATAAAAGAGAGAGAGAGAGACTGGTTTCCCATTTATCTACCATTCGTGAAAGGATGTTTACACTCCACCTTAGACCTACAGTTTAACACGGATCATTAGGTTACCCTGGCTACCAACCGTGGAAAGACGAGCAGCCACCGGGTCTCGAACCCGACGCATATAATTGTGTGCGCGTAATATTTTATGGGGGTATAGACGGGTGTGTACGTGCCAAAACGAAGTATACACTGTGCCAACTGGCTGATAATGCCTGGAAGCATTGGCTGATTAAGCCGACTGGCTGATTAGGGGCCTATAAGAAAACGTCCACTCGGCTGAAGTCTTAATATGCGCGTGGCTCCTGTCAAGCGAACACCTCTCTTCCTCCCTCTCCTTCTCCTCTCTCTCTTTCTCTTGGAGGATAACTCCGCCTCCAAGTTGCATAACCCATGTTGCTCTTGCAACAACTCCCTCCCCCTTGGGGGGGTTGGCGCCGGTGCGAGGGGGTTGGCACTCTTGCAACATTGATCAACATTTTCAATTGCGTTGCACTCTCCTTTTGTGCCCATGCTACTAAGGGTAAAGGTGTGCTCGGCGCACTGCTCAACCGGCACCTATACCGTATGGTGAGGTCAAGCCCGGGGATTGATGACGTGCCCCCTCCATGGAGAGATGATCTTGGCGGACGTAACTTCAACTGAAGGGTGCATCCATGTACAGGTGGATGACCCTTCTTCCCCGTTGGAGGAGGTTCAGGCTCCTGCAGAAGTTGCCCCCTCGTTAGTGAGGAGCTCTTCAACTCCCAACAGCCCTGGCTGTTCGGGAAACGGGTCGTGCTATGGGGGAGGTCAGAATAGGTAAGGCTCCCTCCGTATAGTGCTTTTTAATGCTAGGTCGATTAGGAATAAGTTTTGCGAGCTAAGGGCACTCTTAGCATCAGAATACCAGGATATCGTTGCTATCACTGAGTCCTGGATTCATACTGATCGTCGTGACTACGTTGGGGAGTTCGAGATTGCCGGGTATAGAATGTTTCACAAGGACCGCACCCGTGGGGAGGGGGAAGGGGTACTAATATACGTGAGAGACACGTTGAGTCCGGTTGACCCAATTCCGATCGGAACGGCAGCTGCTTGGCGTCGATCTGAACGTGGGAGGGACGAACTATAGGTTAATTTTGGTGTACAAACCTCCGCATCTCCTCCTCGAGGAGGATACAGCCCTGTACACCGAACTCCGTAGCCTGCTAGGGGAACAGGGTGTGTGTGTGTAGTTTTAGGAGACTTCAACTGTCGCGGCATAAAGTGGGAAGACAGGACTGCTGATGCCGAAGGGAGGAAGGTAGATGACTTTGCTGATGAGAACTTCCTGATTCAGTGAGTTAATGGGCCTACACGAGGCGAAAGTGTTCTAGACTTAGTATTCACGACCGAAGACAACATCGTCACTGTCCTCACCGTTGACGAATCGTTGGGCGGGAGTAATCACGGTCCGATTAGGTTCTGTGTGTGCGTCCCTCGGGTGAAGCGTAGTAACTCGAGAGGCAGTAAGCTCGATCTACGGCGGGCGGACTTTGTTGGCCTCCGGGATAGCGTAGGTGAGATGGGGTTAGAGGTGGGCGGCAATGTTGAGGGAGTGTGGAGTGCATTCCGGGACGAGTTTATGGTGCTGCAGTCTGCTGCCCTACCCTCAAAACCGGTCAACCCTGCTTCAACCCAGCCTAAGCGGTTCAGTCGTGACATCGCTTCGGCTATCCGAAATAGGAAAGCTGCGTATAGGAGGGTGAAGGCCAATGGTTCCCATGAGAACACTGAGGGGTATGTCCGCCTGTGCAGGGAAGTGAAGGCGACGGTTAGGCTTGCCAAACGTAACGAAGAACTCTGGGTGGCAAGCCTCTGTAAGGGGAACCCTAAGGAGTTCTTCAGTTATGTTAATAGTAGAAAGCCCATTAGAAGCATGATAGACCCGTTAATGGACCCCAGCGGCGCGCTGCGGACCTCCGACGCGGACATCACTAATGTGCTGAATGAGTATTTTGCGGGAGTGTTCACCAGGGAGGACACTCGTCTCATTCCCGAGCCAGGCGTCAGGCACGAAGATGCTGGCCTGGATAGTGTTCGGTGTACCCCGACAGTCGTTGCCAATGGAATAGACAAACTGAGCGCGTTTAAGGCTCCTGGGCCAAACCAGTTCCTCCCCAGAGTCTTGCGGCAAGTGCGCGACCAGGTGGCTCCCCACCTGGCTACAGTCTTCAACAAATCGTTGGAGACGGGCCAGGTGCCTGGTCACTGGAGGGAAGCCAACGTGACCCCTATCTTTAAGAAAGGGGGTCATGAAAGTCCAGGGAACTATCGTCCCATTAGTCTCACTTCGGTTGTAGGTAAATTATTAGAGGGGATAATAGTGGATAGGATCGTTGACCATTTGGATTCCTACAAGCTGCTTGGGGACTCTCAACATGGGTTTAGACGGCATAGGCCGTGTTTCACCAACTTCCACGTCATGTGGAGTATAATAAGAGTAGGGCGATTGACATACTTTATCTCGACTTTCAGAAAGCCTTTGATAAGGTACCTCACCGCGGCTAATGGCCAAAGTGCGCGCGCTGGGTATCGGTGGGGAAGTAGTTAGGTGGATTGAAAACTGGCTGAAGAATAGGCGGCAGAGGGTTGTAATTAAAGGGGCTAGTTCGGGTTGGGCCTCGGTCACTAGTGGGGTTCCTCAGGGTTCCGTTTTGGGCCCACTGTTGTTTATTATTTACATAAATGATATCGACGGTTGCATCGTCGGTAGGATCGCCAAATTTGCTGATGACACCAAGCTTGAGGCCAATGTTGGGACGCCAGAGGCGGTCGAGCAACTGCGTGCGGACCTAGGTAGGATAGGAGAGTGGTCCGGAAAATGGCAAATGCCGTTTAACTTGGGTAAATGCAAGGTGATGCACATTGCTACGCCAATCCCAAGTCGGACTACTCGATGTTGGGGAGTAATATCGAGGCGACTGATTTGGAAAAGGACTTGGGTGTGCTAATTAGCAGCGACCTTAAGTTTACTAAACAGTGCGTAGAGTTGGAAAAGAAAGCCCAGAAGCTGTTGGGTTATACGAGGAGGCAATTTCGATTTCGGAAGAAGGAGATTGTGCTCTCTCTGTACAATTCTCTGGTTCGGCCGCACCTGGAGTATGCTGTGCCGATCTGGTCGCCCACCCTCAGAAAAGATATTGAGAGGCTGGAACGAGTGCAGGCGAGGGCCACAAAGTTAATCCCTTCCGTTAGGCATATGGGCATATCGACGCTTATGCACCCTGAATTTGTTTTCGCTGGAAACTCGGAGGCTGCGTGGTCAACTCATCGAGGTTTTCAAGCCCCTACGCAGGTTCAACGATGTCGATTTTAGAAGCATGTTTAGTTTAAATGATAACTCATCTCGCAATAATGGTTGGAAGTTGGATTTGAAACGGTTTAGCACTCGTGTGTTGTGTGGGAATTACTCTGCCTATAAGATCTGTGACACGTGGAACAGGCTACGTGGAACAAGGGTTAACCCTTGATAGGTGACGTCGGGTAAAATTTACCCGGCCATTTTTCACTATTAGAAGGTTCATTAGGTTCCTGCAGAGGTGGACCCTTGGGTCTCCCAGTAGCTTCAATATTTGTCCAGATGTGTCAGAGGGTGGGTGTGTCAAGCGCTACGGCTTATGGTTATTTGTGTACAGTACGCGTTCGGGTGGATTTTACCCGGCGTTACCTTTTGTGTACCTACATTTCACACAGGTACCTTACGGGTAAATGATGGATGGCCACCCTCTGCTGTTGCCAGGAGAAAGGACCACATATTAGGTTTATAATATGCACTGTGTCTTTCTTTTTGAATAATCAGATTGGCTCATATATGCTCTTTAGTTTGCTTGCATTTTTCAAAAAATAATTTTCAGATAATTTTCTAAAACATTTACCAAGCCAATGATTAGCCATTAATTTCACATAAACATTTTTCAGTCTTGTTAATATATAATTGGTGTCTTTATATGTACACGAATTTTCATTAATAAATTTGAATTTGATCCTCTGTGGATCAGTTCAAGAAAAGGTTAGACCGAATCTTGCACACTATTTGAGGGTGTAGAAATTTTTCCCTGGCACCCATTGTCATTGGTACCTCCTCGGTATGGGCCGCAAGGCCTTTTGAGGTACTTCTTTTTCTTGTAACACCTTGTAATTCTCTCTCTCTCTCTCTCTCTCTCTCTCTCTCTCACCTTTTTTGGAATGTTATGTTTAACTGATAAATCCATGCTAAGATGAAGTCATCACTGAAAAGAATTTCGCTTCCATACCTTCAATACTTAAATAATTCCTTTCACATAAACACGAGGAAAATTTTAAGTGGAGAGTTTTGAAGGACTCGAAACTCTCGTCATTAGGGTGGTGGAGGGAGGGTATTTGGACTGGGCGTAAGCAGGCCCCGGGAGAAGGGGGTGCGTGAGTTGTTACAGCATCAGGGCCGGACTGGAAAATAGGGAAGGAGATGATCGGGGGTAAAGGGCAGAGCTGGGCAAGTTCCGCACACCTTCCGCACCTCCGCACTGCGCGGAGGTGCGGTGTGCGGTCATCTCGGTAAGAAGGTGCGGAGGTGCGGGTGCGGAAGGTGTGCGGATTGGTCCGCACACCCTAGTAAAATTTTCTGACCCCTCATAACAAAAAAATGACTTTATTGTATTAAAACTTTATTTTCACAATTAAATATTAAATAAAAGTTTATAAAAGTATTAATATATTAATGGAAACATATATTTCCTTGCGATAAAACGTTATATATGTAAGTAGGGTGCGGGTGCGGGTGCGGTTGTGCGGAAGTGCGGGTGCGAACCTCCCATTTGGTGTGCGGTTGCCCAGCATTGGTAAAGGGTCCCGGAGTCAAAAGTAGCAGCAGGACCCCGAGCGTAAGTAGTTAGGTCAAGTGTGTGATAAATGGCGGATGTACAAAGGCAATTATTTTGGAAGGTAAATAACGTTTTTCTGTACAAATTCTCTAAACATTTTTACTCTCCGAAAAAATATACTTTAGTACTGATTAGTTAGGTTACGCTTCGTTAGGTTAGACGAGGTTAGATCATATTAGGTTAGGTGTGGGTATGTTAACTGGTACCTCACTATTTACCCACCCAACAGAAAACACCCTTCGAACCCTCACTTGCTTCCGGAACACTTTCATGCTGCAAGATTAGATTAGATTAGGTTAGGTTAAATTAAGTTAATTTAAATAGTTTTCATAAATACAGTATATTGAATTAAAAAAGTCGATACCTCACCTATGTGGAAGTTGTTTGTGCGCGCGCTTGGCTACTTTACTTCATTCCGACAATATTTACAGTACACAGAACTCACTGCGACCCGGAAGTACGGGTAGCGACATTAGCGGTGTTGCCATGGATTAACTTATTTTGTATTTAAAATTGTTAGATATTACTAAAAAAGGATGCATTAGGTCACGCCAGGTTGGGGTAGGTTAAATGTCGCCATCCATAGTTGAAAATGTGAAAATGCCACGGGTCTGTAAGGTGTGTCTGTGTACGCAATTGAGCATAAGTGAGGTCGTGTGTGTTGCAGTTCACAGATGAGTGGGGTAATTTTTTGCGAGGTAACACTTTTGGTACCTCGAAACATTAAAAAATTGATATAAAAAATCTAGAAACATTTTTACTGTCAGGAAAGAGATATGTTGGTCCTGATTAGGTCCAGTTCGCTAGGTTAGATTAGATTAGCGATTACCGCTCTATTTACTGACTTGGCAGAAAACACCCTTTGAGCCCTCAATGCGTCCGATATACTTATCACGCCCTTCTCGGTTCGATGGCACTGAAGTTAGGTTAGGTTAAATAAGCTTTGGTTAATTAGTGTTTTAAATATATAGATTTAAAAACGTCGATACCTCGCTTATGCGGAGATTCGCACATATATATATATATATATATATTTATATATATATATATGTGTGTGTGTGTGTGTGTGTGTGTCTGTGTGACGTAACATTTGTCAAACGTTATGCAAGTGTATTATTACCTTCACACTGTTTGTATATTATACATGAACTTGCGTACACACGATGCATATTCAGAAATTCATTTGTACGGAATCCAGAAAATTTCATGTACGATTTTTTGTTTGACATCCTAACAACCAGATTTCTGTACAATGAAATTCATGTGCGCATAAGTATACGTACATATCTGCACCGCAGATGCACTGATGTGTCTCATAAACTATCATAAAAGCAGTAAAACAACACTTGTGTTAAAACTTGTTTCAATATGATATACTGATTTTAATTATTTTCTTTGTGGAAAAACTATGCAGTTATTTGTTTTGTGAATATTCTCAATTACGAAAAGTTAAATTAAGGCAGTGTTCCACAAATTTTCTCACACTGCGACCTCTCCCCCCTCCTCTTAGGCCCTACTACAAAATACGTACTGAAAATTCCTATTATGTAGGTAACGAGATGATTACCCAATACGACAAAACAACTATGGAGTCAATTAGTTATGCCAACTCAGCATTCCAACCACCCTTATTCTCGTGTGCGGGTGGGTAGTGATTCGCCGCTAACTGTTTCCTCCTTACTTTCGGAGGCACTGCGCCCTCTTAGAGTGGCGCGCCCCACAGTTTGAGAAACGCTGAAGCGAGGGAATAAAGCCACAAAAAGAAATAAATTTATTGGAAGCGCAATATTTTGGCGTATACTAAGGTCTTCATCAGGTGCCAAGACCTTAGTATAGACTAGATGAAGACCTTAGTATAGGCAGAAAGCTCGTGATTCTAATAAATCCCTATATATTCCCTATACAGCCACTACAATTTCGAAAAATTCGCCTACAAACGTGAAATTTGTAAAAAAAAAAAAATTAGTAATGACAGTTTTGTTGTTGAAAGTTTATAAAATTGGTGTCACGAAAGAGACTATCGAAAGGAGAACGCAATAATACCACTAATTTGTTATGCTTTTTAGAAATTTCGTTTTTCTAGCCGAACTTTTTTCCGAAACTGTACGTCTGAGGTGTAGTTGGAAGATAGTCTTCCTAAAACTTCCTTAACATTTTTAAGTTTTAAAATATAAATTTAAAAATTGAGAGTAAAAATTTAGTTTTATTATATTCGACCTTAACAATTTCGCTTTCTGCAATAAAAGATGTAATATTCATAATTCACGAGGGATAGAAAGTGGCACAACGGCCATTATGCTAAATCATGGAATATTAGTAATCAGCACTATCGGTAGTCGAACCCCCCGCCTCAGTGTCTTCATTTCGTTCATAGGGAAACGATGTTACCCAGTCAAGCTACAGGAGCTGGCTTCTATAAGATATATGAAATTAAATTACTTTTGTGTGTGTGTGTGTGGTGTGTGTGTGTGTGTTCCTAATGCAGAGACCTTGTCCAGCGCGGACTAATGTCATCTGATCGATAAGACCAAACAATCGACAAGTTATTGTGGGTTGGGTTGGGTTACTGGGTTAGGTTAGGTTAAGCTCGGTTAGCCTTTCCTTGCGTAAGTTAGTTTTTTAGTATCGATTGTTTGATCTTGGTGACGAAATGGGTATAAGTCGTCCATATTAGGATAACATCTGATCGACGTGACAAAATCGATAAGTTATTCTGGATTAGATTAGGTTAGGTTAAACTAGGTTAGCATACGTTAGATTAAGCGTAGGTTACGCTGGGTTAGATTAAGTTAGTTATCTAAGAGTGTGGATGTGGTTGATGTTATGGCTCGTTGACCAAATGTGTATGAGGCTCTCCTAGGAAGAAGTGGCTAAGCGACAAAAAGTAAAAAACGCCAGAAAACGCAGTTAAAATTGTACCAATTTGAAAGTGAATAACTTTTGAAATTTTGAAGATGTTTCTTCGAAATATCTTCAAAAATTCAAACGTTATTCCTTTATTCAAAATGATAAAAATTATTCAAATTGGTAAAAAATTTTGCTGCGTTTTCTAACGTTTTTTATTTTTGTCGCTTAGCCACTTCTTCCTAGGAGGGCCTCGTATAGGATCGTTCAGTAATTACATTTCTTAACCCTTCTTCTCCTTTCGCGATACGCAGGAATGAACTTTTGTTCCTTTTCCTTCTCTTCATAGCTTCTAATTTATTTCTACAAATAAAGTCAAAACTCTCCACCAAACCTCATTTGGAGCGCGACACAGACCGACAGACTCCGCCAAATCCATAAATTCTGTCTGCTATCTTTAATGGGTCACAAGTAATATATATATAAATTTTTACTATGAATTTTTAAATTTAGATTTTAAAACTTAAAACTGTTAAAGAAGTTTTAGGAAGACTATCTTCTAACTACACCTCAGACGTACAGTTTCGGAAAAAACTTCTTTATTTTGAAAAGGTTATTTCATAAAATATAATAAATATATATATATATATATATATATATATATATATATATATATATATATATATATATACAGTGTGTCCGTAAAGTCATGGTGGGATTTTAAATAGCTATATTATTGCAACGAAACATGATAATGAGATGAAAAAAGGCAAATTGAAGAACAACTCTAAAAGAATAACTTTATTTAACGTAGTTCGATATGGGCTCCTCTGGTAGCCCTGCAGACATCTAGGCGGTGATTCAATTCCAGCCACACACGCCCAAGAACATCAGGAGTGACGGATGCGATAGCTTCCGTGATTCGCTCGTGCAAGTGATGAATATCCCTAATGGGTACACTGTACACGCTTTGCTTGACGTAACCCCACAAATAAAAGTCCAAAGGTGTCAGGTCCGGAGATCGTGGAGGCCATGGCTTCCATCCTCCTCTTCCTATCCATCTCTGTGGAAATTTTTCATTAAGGAATTCTCGAACAACGTTGGCATAGTGCGGAGGAGCACCATCTTGCTGAAGATGACATTATTGTCAATAAATTGGGGTACTGCAAAATGTTCCAACATAGCGAGGTAGTTGTGTGACGTCACAGTGGGTTCCGCGAAGAAAAATGGGCCAATCACTCGATCTCGTGCTAGAGCACACCACACATTAACTTTCGGGCTATTACGCTCATGTTCAACATAGGCATGTGGACCTAGACTAACTACGAGATAAAGGTTAAGCTTAGCCTAGACTAACTACAAGATACAACTTTGAGAGTTGTTCTTAATGTGGCATTGTTTCATCTCATTATCATGTTTCGTTGCAATAATATAGCTATTTAAAATCCCACCATGACTTTACGGACACACATCACGCCTAGATGTCTGCAGGGCTACCAGAGGAGCCCATATCGAACTACGTTAAATAAAGTTATTCTTTTAGAGTTGTTCTTCAATTTGCCTTTTTTCATCTCATTATCTTGTTTCGTTGCAATAATATAGCTATTTAAAATCCCACCATGACTTTACGGACACATTGTGTGTATATATATAAGCAAACATCCACAAGGAAAAGGAAACAAAGTCCGAGCGCTTTCGTGATATATTCACATTATCAAGGAGGAACAGAAAATGTGAATATATCACGAAAGCGCTCTGACTTTGTGTTTCCTTTTCCTTGTGGTTGTTTGCTTATTAATAAGGTCACGTGTTATTTTGTGATTTTAGTGCATATATATATAATATATATATATATATATATATATATATATATATATATATGAAATAACATTTTCAAAATAAACAAGTTCACGCGTATAATGTGAATATACTGTATATACCTTTGGTAACCTTTGGCTTGCTTCCGCCCGAGTTGTTCATTCTGACGAAGGTCAAGCTTTTCACTCCACCTTAGACCTACAGTTTAACGTGGAATCCGAACCACGGCCCACCAGCAGCCCAGCGTTTTAACCACTAGGCTACCCAGGGTACTCATTTATCTACCAATTACTTTCTTTATTGTGTGGAAGGATGAACAGCTGGGTTTGCTGCGCGCCGCCTGCCGTCACCGGGTCTCGATCCCGGGGCCAATGGATTCGTAGTCAGCGACACTAACCACTCACCACCGAGGCGCATTATATATATATAGTGCGTTCGAAAAGTCTCTCCGCAGTGCTATGTTAAACACATAGGAAATTGAAAAACTACAATGTTTTCATTCAATCATGATTTAGTGATTTTATTACATAACCTTTTGATTTTACAGCATGTGTTGAAAGTGTTTTCCACCATTTTGCAGGCACAAAGCAACTCGTCTACACTTGTTGTCAAACACTTTTGACAACAAGCACGTTGACTGCGGAGAGACTTTTCGAACGCACTGTGTGTATATATATAATAGTGCAAGAGTGATCATAACAGTTTAAAAACTCTTATATGAAATTTTATTGTTTGCTGCTCTCAGTTTTTCTTCTTTAACCTCGAAATAGACCCAAATTTGGCTTATCTGATGCATAAAAAGAGAAAAGATTGTTTCAGTTGAAGTAAGCACCACAGTGGCCACGAAGGTGTTTTAACAACCCCAATCATTAATTAATTATTATTATCTCGAAACGGTGAAATGGCCTTAAAGTCTTATTTGTCTGATTCCATAACGATTGTTTGTTTATTTAATTGAGAACATTTACGTCTCATAAACATTGGGTCTACACCTAAACTAGACATTTTTTAAATAATAATCTTATTACACCAACCACGATCATCTTCACAGTATTGATTTTCGTTCGCTCCATACGTATTCTAACAAACAAAGGTACGTTTATTAAACCTTAATAAAAAATTTTAAAACGGCTATAAAATGTCCATAAATTTTTAGTAAACGACTATTGTTTGAAAAGATAAAATTTATAAATGTGGTGGCGGATCCTTCCATGGGCGCCCGCAGGTAGGGGCAAGGGGGGGCGCTTGCCCACCCCTGGAAATGCCAAGAAAATATATTAAATATTTTCTAAGAAAATATTTATATCCTAAACTTGCTGAAAAGTATCCAACTGCCTCCTAAAGGGTGAAAATTTTTATTTGTGTGCATGATAAAAGGTTGCTACCTTTTTATTTGTTCAGAAGTCCCCCCTTAAAATTATCCCGCCAAGTTGGCAGCGCCAACTCAAGCACCTGTCAAAAGTTTTTTGCTTGCTCCGGTCCCTACCTATTAATACATTAAATTTTGCCCCCCCTTGGAAAAAATCCTGCGGGCGCCCATGGATCCTTCACTGACTACAATTTAGGACTAAGTATTACAACGTAAAGTCCTATACTGTATTCATCTCCAATAAAATTTTTGATTACGTAATTTCAGAGCAATTTCACACTCAAAGTTTTGAGTTTTTTCATCGTTAAACATCTTTATTAAAAAATCTAAACTAAAATATGTGTAAAAATCCGATATAGCCTACATAGATCTGTATTTTGGTTAAAGAAAAAATAAAGTTGTCTGTTTCTAGACAGTGTTCAAAAGAGAAATAAATCGTGGTGATTCAAATTCCCTCACTTTATCAGTTCCTGACGAGGATTTTAAGCGAGATGCAATACTATTTCCCTCTTTTGTACGAATCTTTTATGAGATGCTTTTAGAGTGACTCATTTCGTTTACCTTACAGCGACATACAGTTTGGATAGTATGACGCCATAGTGGATATATATATGATGCAAACTCACAAGGAAAAGGAAAAATGATTCCAAGGTCTTTCGTGTATTCAGAAGTACACCTCGTCAGGGAAACTGACGAGGTGTACTTCTGAATACACAAAAGACCTTGGAATCATTTTTCCTTTTCCTTGTGGATTTGCATCACTCATTCATTTCACGTTTTAATTGTGAAATTCATCCCAATATAGTGCGTGCGTGGCCTCCTTTTTGTCACGTGACAATTTAATTACCATGTTTTTACTATTTTAATATTCATAAGTTGACTTTATGGATATACGCCCTTTGATTTCGACATGCAACATGTATTCACAAAGAATGCACTGCGTGTATATATATATATATATATATATATATATATATATATATATTATAATTTAGGGTGTCTCTTATTGGGTAGTCAAAAATTGAAATGTTGAATTATTTTATCTGCGCCCCCTAAAATAGTTCCATTTAGCATAAAAACTAAAACGTGAAAGTTTGACACAAATTGGTTCATATTTAGGGGTCGCCCCCGGCTAATAAAAATGGTGACAATGGCAAAATAGCTCCTGACATATGATTATGCTCATTATACACATAATTCCTTCCTTCTTTTTTTAGTTTGATTCGTTTTTATAAGTATAGCCCTTCTTATTTATCATTGATCCTTTTCTAACCTATCCTTGATGTTGTTATAATCCATCCTTTGGTCCTCAATCCTTCTTTATCCCAATCCTTTTTCTCCTATCCAAAATCCTTCCTGGCTCTTTTTTTATTTACAATCAGCATTGAAGCATTGCTACAAAAAAAAACCATTAGTTTATTATATAGAGATAAATTCAAAATGCCAGTGCTATTTACATACTTTAATTACTTTAATTAGCATTATTTCCTTATACAACATTTATTTAATATACAATGATTATGATTATACAATATGGTGTATTTTAAGGTGCGACCTCATTGATGGTTATTTTTTGAGAAGAACAGTTTTTGATGGAACTGGGTGACTCGCGGTGTTTTGCAACAATTTGGAGCAGGAACTGGAGCTGCTCTTCCCCCACTGTCAATTTCTTATTCAGCTCTTGAACTAAAGCTACTGCACGTTCTGCCCGGTCATTTACAACAGATAGAGCTGCAACAATAGCTCTGGCCCTTAAATATTCACAGTTGGATGTCCAAGTGCTGGGTGCCTTGTTCAGAAATCCTTCTGGCAAATTCAGCTTAGTAAAGAATTCTCTAGTATTTCTTGTAACAAGTTGGTGTAGTCCTTCACCAGAGCAGAAGGTCGATTCAGGAATCCGAGGACGCTTGGGGTCTATCAGTGGACTCATCTTCTAATGCCTTTACCATGCGTTTCTTTACATCTGTAGTAATTCGCTCATCAAAGAAAGCAAGACCAACTGCTTCTTCAGACAGGTACCATAAGTGGTTAGAGAGCTTTTTTTAGTTGCATCAGAAATTTTTTTGTTAGGATAATTAATCAATGACCTCATAAGGAGCCAGTCATTAAATGGGGTTTCAATAGGGAGTGAGGATGTTGTCCAAGCCTTCATATAGATGAGAACAAAAAAAGGGAAAGATCTCGAATTCCTCGTTCTTCAGTCTTAGTCATCTTGAACTGGTTTCGAAAAAGCCACATCTTGATAGAATAGAGCGCTTTGGACATCCAGCGAGCTCGATGCATGGCACCTGGTGCACGAAACTTGATGCCTTTATTGGGGACACCTCCAAGAAAGATGATGGACAGATCCAAAAGTTCTTGATAGTCATCCCGTAGCATAGGTGCCTGGGATCTAGCAAACTGAATTAGTTCAGTTTTAGACTGGATAATTGCTTCTTTAGTAATCGTGTCTGTCTCACCTGTTTGGAACTGGCTTTGATCAACAGAAGTCCAATTGTCACGAAAACGCTTAAAGATCAATATCTCTGGACCAGTTGATGTAGATCCCAATGTTGCTTCAAATGCAGCTCCCAACAATAAATCTAAAACATGGTGTCTACAAGGCAAGTACAAAACATCATGTCCCAATTTTGCTTCGATGAGAGCACAGGCTCCACTATATTGACCCGTGTTTGAAGCTGTTGTATCGAAACAAATTGCTTTTACTCTCTCTGTAATTCCCCATTCATTCAGGCAGTTAAAGACGGCTTCAGCTTGTGCTCCAGTTGAGTTTGGGATTTTGGGGACACCAAGCAGCTGTTCAACACCAGGTCCTGACACAAGTACTGGGAGACGATCAATGTGCTTGTGCGAGGTGAGGTCCTCCATCATCTTGCCATCCCAGTGGACTGTCATAGAACATTCTCCATGGAAATGCTCCTTAAGTTCTTTAGCATGACGAGCTCGGTTCTTATTTCGAAGGCGATGGATAGAATGTTGGTTTATGTTGTAATCTGAAGCGTCCAAACCAAAGCTTTTAGCTGCCTCTGCGAGGATAAATGTTGCCTTTCTAGAGGAAATTTGTGTACGATCCAGGGCAGCAGACATCTGAATAGTCATGATGTTTTTCATGCCTCGTTTTTTCTTAGATTTTGGTAAAGCACAAGCTCCTTGATCTTGTCTTATCAAGCAATATTTTCAGCTACAAACTTGACAATTATCTCTAATATATTCATTTAATTGAATTCATCATAAATATGATGATTAATTAATTAAAAACATGTTTAGTATACTTGACAACTGCTAGTAATTTCAAATATTAATTGCATAAATAATAGCTATATTTTATGAAATTTAATAAACGGGGGCGACCTCTAAAAATTGTTCAATCCAAAAAAAATTTTATATATGATGTTTTTTCAACCAATGGAACTGGGTGAGGAGCATGGGCGCCCGCAGGATTTTTTCCAAGGGGGGGGCAAAATTTAATGTATTAATAGGTAGGGACCGGAGCAAGCAAAAAACTTTTGACAGGTGCTTGAGTTGGCGCTGCCAACTTGGCGGGATAATTTTAAGGGGGGACTTCTGAACAAATAAAAAGGTAGCAACCTTTTATCATGCACACAAATAAAAATTTTCACCCTTTAGGAGGCAGTTGGATACTTTTCAGCAAGTTTAGGATATAAATATTTTCTTAGAAAATATTTAATATATTTTCTTGGCATTTCCAGGGGTGGGCAAGCGCCCCCCCTTGCCCCTACCTGCGGGCGCCCATGGTGAGGAGGCGCAACCTAAAAAAATCAACACTTCGAAAATAAGAGACACCCTAATATATATATATATATATACATTTCAACTGCAAAGAACATCCAGTATAATTAACGTTAAGAACGACGCTTGTATAGGAGAACATTCCGCGCAAGATGAGGAGGGAGAACGAACAAATGGTTACCTCATTTTTTCATTTGTTCGTTCTCCCTCCTCATCTTGCGCGGGATGTTCTCCTATACAAGCGTCGTTCTTTACGTTAATTATACTGCGTGTTCTTTGCAGTTGAAATGTATATATAGGTGCGGCATGCGGGAAGTGCCCCCCTCGGGGCATTGGTTTCTGCGCGTATGTAGGAGAATTACGACTTCTGATCGAGTGAGGACCATGGTGTAGTGGTTATCATATCTGACCGGCAATCGGAAGATCCCGGGTTCGATTCCAGGGTGGTTACCTCATTTTTTCATTTGTTCGTTCTCCCTCCTCATCTTGCGCGGTATGTTCTCCTATACAAGCGTCGTTCTTTACGTTATTTATACTGCGTGTTCTTTGCAGTTGAAATGTGTGTGTGTATATATATATATATATATTGTGTGTTGTGTGTGTGACAGAGAAGTCACACACACACACACACACACACACACAGCACACAGCAGATTCAACCGACGCGTTCCTGCGCTTCCCGTTCAGAAGCTCAGAATTAAGTTATCAGATGAAGGCTTCACCTGAGCGCGCAGAAGAGTCATGTGGCAGCATCCAATTAACGGATTATCCGATTGTACCGATTAACTGGTCGTTCAGACACAAAGTCACGCGCGGGAACTCCATTTAACTGGAAAGGAGGTAGAACCGCACCTCAAACATGCACAAAATTTGAACTGTCGATGGAGTCTAAATGCTTTCGTACCGCAGTTCAACAACTGTACTCATTATATAACCCAAATGATACTTTATAGTTCTCGTCTTTATCGAAATAACAAAAAAAAAACATTTCTAGACTGAAACATTTAATAATAAATTCATTTTTTCTAACAGTTATACGATTAAAATATCGTGTCCTGACTCGATGGTATTTTTATATTCATCGTTTAAAGTGATTCACACTTTGTTTTGAAAAGATACTGTATGTGCTGGAAGTGTCCCCCACTCTCTTAGATGATATGTGGACAAGTATACACGTTCACGCTCAAGCGGATTAAAGTTTCTTGTTCTAGAACGAGGCAAGAGACCCGAAAGGTACTTCGTACTTACACCAAGGCATTTTACACCGAGGCATGAGGAGTAGAGGTAGGGATCGGTCAGTGGTAAGTGTGGCACGGGTCTCAGGGTTGCCAAACTGAATATTTTAAGGCGCGTGTCACGCAAAAGTTTGCGTTCTGTGACGGAAAGTATGATCTCGTGTCTCTTACTGGCGTTTCCCAAATTGTTTATGGCGACTTAGGCGTGATTTTTTTTTGGCTAAAATGCGCGTTATTACAGTGTGATTAAATGTAGTAAAATGTTTATAGTTCTCTGGCATTTCTCGCTACATTTAAATCAAAGAAATTCAATTGCCATCGGAAACTGAATTCAGCAAACAATAACAAACAATCTATATTGAGAAAAAGAACATATTACATCATAAGGTATAGGCTACCATATTAAATATATTTACAGAATATTTGCACTCTTATTTTCGATTTTGTATTCAGTAGCGAGGAATGTAGTCAAAGTATTCTTATCTAAATATGATGATGATGATGATGATGTTGGGAAGCGGGTGAGCTTTTCACGCAAAATCTTTTGAGATCCATTTCCATTTTTTACGAAAGAATGTGAAAATAAAAAGAAATATAATAAAGTGGTAAATACCAAATTTGGTGGATTAATATTACAACTAGAGTATCAGATTTATATTCGATTAATTTTTATAATTACGAATGAAAGATGAGACCATATTATAAATAATAAAAAGAAAGAAATGGTAAATAATAAATGTCGCCTATTAATTAATATTTGGCCTAATATAATGGAACTTTCAAAATATAATTAAACAAATAATTTGTGATTGAACCCGATTTAAGATTGTGAATTTTACATAGAGCTACTCTTGACCAATGTAAGATTTTACTGGAAGGAACTGCAATTTTTTTTTATGGCAATAACACACAAATGGGATGCAGTAGAAGGAAAATACAGTAAAATTTAAATTTGAATTTTAGGCAAACTAGGCCAAGGTTTCGTAACCGGGATGGCGCGAAATTTCATGTAAATAAGTAATTAAAAAATTAAGTTATTGAAAATGTAGAATTTTTAAGTAAAATAAAAAATTCGCAATTTATTCCGAACTGTATAGTCTCAGTTTGAAGTTACATTTTTTTTTTTTTTTTTTTGAGGAGGGGAGGATGTTCAACACTGGGAGATGAAAATCATTCGGGTGCCGCGAAAGAAAAGCAGATGGCACTGGGGAGCCCTGAACCAGAAAAGATTGGGAACGACTGTACTGGGCTGTATGTCCATATTCTATATATTTTGGATGTGTGTGTGTGTGTGTGTGTGTGTGTGTGTGTGTGTGTGTTCTTGGGTCTAGATCAGGGGTCAGGAATCTTTAACAGCTTGTGAGCTACATCAGGTCACATAAAAAGATTATCATGAATAAAGAGCGGCAAGTATGATTTTATTTTTATGCACGGAGGAGGAGGAGGAGGAGGAGGAGCCAAAGGCAAACGCCCGCGAGAAACGACCCCAACCCCCTAATGAAAGGAAAAGATAGCCGAAATCAGGGTCTGAAGTTTTCGAGGTGCCTGGACAATGCGTTTGAAAGATTGGAGGTTATAAAGAGAAGGAAAGATGGATTGAGGAAGGTTGTTCCAGAGTTGACCGGCTAAAAGTAAATGAAAGATTGACACATACTAATTAACCCTTGTAGGGTGTAGGGGCGTCATGCAAAAAAAATTTTGGGGGGTGAGGGGAGCACTGTCAGAGAAATAATTTTTAATCAGTTGTAAGAAATCAGTAATTCAATGCTTTAACTACATTTTAAGGATAAGAAAAGTCATTATTATATATGGGCTAATTTAGTTAAATTCTCTTTTCTTTACTAAATATTATTTCGTAAATTTAAATTTATTCCAGTAATTTTTTTTTTGGGGGGGGGGCATGTGCCCAGTCCCTAGGCGCCGGAAGTGAGGGGTCAGAGGGGGCGGATGCCTCCCCTGAAAGTTCGTTAGAGGGTCAAATGACCTTTTTGCCCCCCCCCCCTCCTATCAAGACACATAAAAAAGACCATCAAAGTGAAAAAAGGGAAAAGAAAACGAGAGAGAGAGAGAGAGAGAGAGAGAGAGAGAGAGAAGAGAGAGAGAGGTGTCGTAACCATGCAATTGGCATGCAGAAATGTTAGTTTTAAGATTTTATTTTGTTCGCAAAAAGCCAAGCGTTTTGGGTTATGAATATTCATAAAGGCATAAGTTAAAGATGTTTTCAAAAATAGAACGGTCGTTCTATTTAAGTGGTTCTCAGGGGAAGAGGAAACCCAAAACCGCTTGGCCGCGGAGATTTACAACTAAAGGTTCTAGATGTACAAATGGTTAGTTTCGCTTTCAAATGAGGTTGTGACTTTTATAACGCAGACTCGAAGACGCCAACAAAGTTGAACCACGAGGGGGTCATAAACTTAGGGCTTCGAATCTGTTAACGGTATTTAAATGTATTTCGTGGGAAGAAGGAGGGGTCTATACTCGGAAATCAGGTCCAGCTCCAATCAGGGGGCCCAGGATCCTGGGAAACGTAGTAAAGACGCCTTCTTTCCCTCTTGTATGGGTAATAGCCTTCTGGAGGGACGATCTTAGGAAAATATGATTTGATAGGTTTGCAGAATATTGGAAGGCGGGGTCCTTCAAATTTGTAAAGTAAATTCGAAAATTGAAGTCAGTTGTAGTCGTTCCTCCTTGAAGTTAACTGTGGTTAAACAAACACCCTGTAGACTTGTGGCGTAATAAACTTTAAAACGGAAAGTATACCATGTCATTAGCTTACGCGGAAATCGGCGCGTAAATAAGAAAACTTAAAACTGAAAGAATCAATTGTCACTAAAGTAAAAATTAAGAACTTATAGTTCATGAAATTCGTTTACGCGGAAATTTGATTTCAATTGAAGGTTAGCGACCTTAACCGAGAATTTGATTGTATTAATTTGTTAACCAACGGACCAAGAGTTTTGTGAACGGTCTCTTAAGTAAATTTAGCTCCACTTAAATAAGAAATAGGGTACGTCTGGGCCCTAATTTCCTGAATCCGTCATTTGGGTTCGGAAGAAAGTCCCGTAGTATATGTAGAGTTGCAAGCTTTGTAGCGGCCGTAAATCTACGGTCCGTACGCAGCCGCACAAGTGGGAGTGATTGTTTCTCCTGCTCGTAGTAAGTAAATAATTCTTTGAATATCTGGGTCGAATTCGACCACTTCATTTATTGTTATTTATTTTGTTGCACTAAAATAAAACCCCTCGATCTATAAATTATTGAAATTCATAACTGTTAATCTTTTCTTTAGATTTATCATTGTTGATCAATTTAACGATTTGAATTCAATCACTGTGAACTTTGTCTTTGACGTTAAGATTATTGTATTGTCTGAAATTTTATAGATGTAATACAGAATAAAATATTAAATGCATGTACTGTGTCAAGTAACATTTAATAAAATTTATAAGAGGGCGTGTGTTGTTTTAAATACCTTGTGATAGACCCCTCTTGTTAGCTGGGGAAAATTAACGTTCAAGTAGGCTTGTGGAAAGCCGAAGGAACCTAGCCTATCAATTTAAAGGGCCATCCGTCTTGGGTAGGCCGAATAATCCTGAACGAAAATAAGAGATAAAATTAACGTAATAGAGAACGGGCGTTCAATACCATAAATAAAAATACGGATTGGGCGCGTACGTCATTTGGTGTCAGAAGTGGGATTCTATTTCAAGGTATTTATCGCAAGTGTGTAACTTTTGTTAAAATAAATTTGCGTAACAATAAAGCAAACGAAGTAACTGTAACGTGATTTTATGAAATAATTGTAACAGCAATTATGAAATAATTGTAACAGTAATTCTATGAATATTTGCAACAATAATTCGGTACAATAATTGAGAACAGTAAGAAGGGTCGTTAACAGTGATTAAAGTTTTAAAGGTTTTTTTTAAACAAACAAATAACTTTCGCAATGTCGGTAAAGAGCGTAGAAATAACGAATGAGGAAAGCGTAAGTGACATGAGTGATTCCGAAACAACGAACTTAAACGAAATAAGTACAGAAAGTTTGGAAAATTTAAAAAGCATAAATTTGGCCAAAATTATTCGGTAATAAAGGAATAAAGGAATTAGGGAAGAAATAAATCGAAGAAGGTCGAAACTGGAAGACCTTGTAATGATTATTCCGCGATGGGAGTATTTGGACAACCGAAGATCGGGGGTTCGTCCCCGAAGAATCTCTCTAGTTCCTCCCGTACAGAAGAACTTGCGAGGCAAGAAAGGATTGGGTGGAGACCAGAGAACCCAGAACATCCCAAAGAATCCTTGCAGAAGTGCACACACCACAAGAGACGAGAAACACCGCACCGACGAAGACCGGCAGCAGAATATAAAAACCGTCGTACAGGTATTAAAGAGTACTAGCTTACCTTTGCAACGTGAACAGGCAGTAAGGGGTCCTGAGCAAACGACTTTTGGACACACCTTGGAAGGAAGTTCGCCGAAGTTTATGGGCGAACGGGCACAAGAGAACCCAGGAACCAGCCCAAACGCCGTCAGGAAGGAACAAGGTGAGACAGTCAACCCAATTGCCACAAGAACATTAAGTGCAGGTAATGCCTTGGTTCAGGCTAATCCCACAAGGAGACATATTAAAGTGGGCATACCTAAGGACGCGTTGAAGACCGTTATGCCGGAGTATGCTTGTAATTGCATCAAAGGAACATCCTTTCGGACTATTGGATGGAATCAACCCAGTTTTCGGTAAACAACCAAGCTTAGGACTAAGAGATGAAGAGGTCCTAAGAGAAGAAACGCCACATGACAGAAGCCGAAGACTGCAGAAACTGCAAAATCCTCCCACATCCTGGGACTACAACTCACAAGATTCAGAAGAAAGACAGCCACAAAGGAGGACAACAGCAGGATGTGGAGGTGAACGACGGAGACAAGTCCAGCAAGAGAGGAGAGCCCAGAAGGAAGAACTGTGACACTGGTCACAGGAGGAATAACACAACTCAAGAATGTGACTACAACCCCATCAGAAACCAGAAGAGAAAACAAACCAAGTCAAATGAAGACAGAGACTCCAAAGAGGAAACAATGGAAGAAAGTGGCCGGAGCCAGTGCAAGATTTGTCAGCAAATGCGAAATTGGGAAGAGGCGTGCCCTCGAGCAAACCTTCGACAGGATTGGAAGGAGAAGCCTCCCGAATAGCTTCAGAGGAAGTAGCGGCGAGTCCGTCGGCTAGGACTGATCACCCTACCAGTACTCGTCGCTCAACAAGCTTCCACCGCGCTGAGCGATGGTGGAGCTTCCGTCACATTGACATAAGCTATGCACAAGAACATCGGGAGCCTTCATTGGACAGTGGCCAACTTCTCAGTTGCACCTGCCCCGCCCATCATGTAAGAGGAGTAGAAGTAAGTTTGACTATGGGAAGGGGGGTTGAAGAATTCTTTTGTGTTTGTATAATTCCAGAGGCTCAGCAAGACTTGACTATAGGCGTATTGTTTCGGAGGACATGAAGACGAAACAAAGGTACGAAGCCCAGGTAGACCACCGAAGAGGACAGTCACTGAATGAAACAGTAACCATCCAAGTAAAGGGAGTAGACAGTAAAGTGCGAGGGTGACTCTGGTAGAGGCAATCCCGCACGAAACACTAAAGGTGGCCGCCGTGATTCTGACGAGTGAAGTCAGAGACCCGGGGACGTAGTTCCCCTGGGACGTCTACTCTACGCTGCAATGAATGTGCAGTGAAGCTCGGGGAAACTTAAAAAATGTTACCGAGCAGGATCCCACAGAGGAAGATAGGTTACTGATGATCAATCAGGATGACGAAGAATACTTGGCGAAAAAGAGACGTCGTGGGCATAGTGACGGAGGCAGAGCTAATTGGGAGGGTAGTCGACGCTCACCCCAAATTGGAACGAATGTCACGGTGAAAGGAAGTCAAGCATTGAAGAAGGACTTCGAAGAACGAGTGACAAGCCTCAAGTCCTATGTCCTTGGTTGGAAATCCTTTTCCGACAAAGAAAGGAAAATCGTCGAAGAGTGGCTAAGGGAAATGTCTTCTTACTGGGTGGCGAGCCCTTGGGTTATGATAACCTGATGCCAAAGAAGTTGGAAACCCAGGACCATCCTCCCATCTTTAGGCGACCCTACAGGGTACCTATTACACACGAGGAGGAGGTAAAGCGACAAATAGCAGAAATGCTGGATCAAGGAGTGATACAGCATAGCCGTTCCACCTGGTCGTTTCCATTGGTAATCATGAAAAATGGGGAATATGGGTTCCCCTGGACGTCTATTCTCCGCTGCATAGGATATGCAGTGAGGCTCGAGGATACTTGGAGAAGGTGTCGAGCAGAATTCCAAAGGGAAGTTAGATGATATGGGAATAGACAGTGGAAAATTGGGGATATGAGTTCCCCTGGACGTCTATTCTCCACTGCATGGGATATGCGGTGAGGCTCGAGGATACTTGGAAAAGTTGTCGAGCAGAATCCCCAAAGAAAGTTAAAGGAAAAGGGAATAGACGAAGAAGAAAATTTGGGGTATGGTTTCCCCTGGACGTTTACTCTACGCTGCAATGAATGTGCAGTGAGGCTCAGCGTGGTTTGCAAGTATCACAGAGCGGGAAATCTCAACGGGAAGTTAACACTTTCCAAGGAGGCGGTAAAGTTACTTTTGAGAAATAAAAGTGACGACTAAAGAGTATTACCGTGAAGATAAGATGACATCGGCATGGTGGTTGAGGCAACGAGAACGGGGAGGTTTCGGAACAGCCGTTGATTCCTCGCCCGAAACGAAAAAATGGAACAAGTGTCACGGTGAGAAAGAGTCAAATTTCCACAAGTGACTAAGAAGAGATTGAAAACACCTCAAGACGCATGTTCACCGATGTCCGTCGCTCTCAAAGGGAAGAAGACCGACGAGGGAAAGAAAAGATTAACTACTACCGTCACCGGTAGAGTACCAGGACCACGTGATCACTAGGAACGAAGAGTGACCACAGGAATCCAAAGGGGAAGCGATTGAAGAAAAGAAGCGTAGGGCCCTGAGGCTTTGTGTAGACTATAGACCTTGGGACGTCAATGGCAGCAAGGATAAATATTAAGTACCCATCATTGAGGAAACCTTGGCCAAGTTGCACGGGACTCATTACTTCTCGAGCAGGGATTTACGCTCGGGAGAATGGCAGTTGGCCATTCACGACGATAGCATCTCGAAAACTGCCTTCCCCACGGGAAGCGGTCATTTCGAGTTCAGGGTGGTCCCGTTTGGATTGTCCAATAGTCCACCAGTGTTCCAAAGAGTAATGAATTTGATTTTGCCGAAGCAATGGACAAGGAAGTACAGATGTACTTAGATGACCTCATTGTCCTTGGAAGGTTTTAGAAGGACATGACGAGAGGGTACAACGAGCCTTGGATAGCCTACGCACCACCAACTTAAAGGTAAAGTTGGAAAAATGACAGTTATTACAGTCCCAGGTGGGGTAATTAGGCCATGTGGTCACCAGGAACGGGGTGAAGCCCCAACAATCCAAAGAAGAGGCCAACCAACAGAAAGGAATTGAAGCAATGTTATATTTGGGCAGAGAGTCATCGTCCGTTCTGACCATAAGCCGTTGAAGTGGCTTCTGAGGGAAGGACACCGAGAGCCCAAATGGAAGACTAGAGCGTTCGGTTATGACATTGCAAGACTGCGACGTTCTCATCGAGTACGTGAAAGGCAAACTCAACAGAGTGGCCGATTGGTTGTCCCGCCCGCCTGGAGTGACGAAGGAGTTTGTGAACGCAATATCCGAACAAAGCGATCATTGATCGCAAGGTAATCGGCAAACAACAGTAGAAGGACGTTGAAAAAGCGGCAATTCGAGCAGCCATCGAAGAAGGAAAGGCTTTCAGCTGGTCCGTAACCAAGCCCATCCAGCCGTCGAGAGTCAAACTAGTGAGGAACCTGCTGGTTTACATCGATGCGAACGGAAGAGAGGTCATCGTAGTTCCTAAAAAGTTGAGAGAGCAGCTCATTTGGAAAGCCCACACTGACGTCAGGGCATTCATCCGGGAGCTGCCGGAACTACAGAAATCCTACGGGACCTTTATTTTGGCCAGGTATGGTTCAACAGGTACAGCAGGTAGTCCAAGCGTGCGACACGTGCGCGCGGAACAAATGGACGCGGAAAGTGACTGTGGAAACAATGCCTTGTGTGCGAGGCCACAGTCCTTGGGAACTTCTGCACGTGGACTTAGTTGGTCCCCTTCCTCCGACCGTGGAAGGCAGCCATTATATCCTCACGGTGTGGATAGTTTCAGCAAATTCACCATACTGGCAGCAATAAAGGACAAGACGGCCCGGGAGGTGGCGGACAAGTGCCATCGTTTGATACGGTGCAAACTGGGTGCCCCTTCAGCAGTAGTATCCGACCAAGGCAAGGAGTTCTGGAACTCTACCTTGCAGGAGCTCTTCAGGGTTTGGGAGTACGACACCAGGACCGCCGCATACCAGCCCCAAAGCAACGGGGAGGTCGAACGTCGGAATAAAGAGTTATGCATCAAACTCTGCATACTTTGTAAAGAAACGGGACGAGACTGGGATAAAATCCTCGACACCGTGGAATTGTCCTTGAACATCAGAGTGCATCGAGCCACGGGGTATTCTCCATTCTTCTTGATGTACGGGCGAGCCCCAACGTACCTTCAAAGCTATTTCGCATGCCACAGGAGGCGTGCGGGAGCCCGTACAACCCAGAGGAATACGCCGAAGACCGAAAGAGGAGTCAGAGAAATCTACCGCCGAGTGGAAGAGTTCATGCGGAGATACGAGAAGGCTAACGGAATCAAGGAATTGAAGCCGTTCGAAGAGAAGGCGCCCCATGGCTTGGTGTACATTGATTACCCGCGACCGGGCAGAGGCAAGTTGGAGCCCCGGTACGAGGGTCCCTACATCATCATCGGAACAGAAGACTCCAGTCACTTATCTCCTGCGTCACATGATCACTGGACATCAGATAGTGATCCATCGAGACCGCATCCGCCGCAGCATCGATGCCCCATGGGACGTTGAGCGACAAGGCGGGGCGGACGACGCAGGGGATGAGATGGGGGAAGGGCCACCGCCCCTCCTCTCGGGAGCTTCGCCCTCGACACCGGAGAAACATCAACACGGGGAAGTGAACCGGAAGGCGCCTCCCGCCCCCTGGCAGGACCGAGCGGCGGAACGAGGACCGCCGGGCGCTTCCGAACTACTTCCTCACGGAGAGCTTCGCCCAGGACAGGAGAAACATCAACACGGGGAAGTGAACCGGAAGGCGCCTCCCGCCCCCTGGCAGGACCGAGCGGCGGAACGAGGACCGCCGGGCGCTTCCGAACTACTTCCTCACGGAGAGCTTCGCCCAGGACAGGGAGAAACATCGACTAGGGGAGGTGAACCGGAGGGCGCTTCTTGCCCACTGGCAGGACCGAGTGGCGGAATGGGATCCGCCGGGCGCCTCCGAGCTACTTCCTCCCCGAGAGCTTCGCCCAGGGAACGGAGGAACATCGACCCGTGGAGGTGAACCGGAGTGCACCTCCTGCCCCCAGGCAGGACCGAGTGGCGAGCAGGAGCCGCCAGGTGCTTCCGAACTACCTCCTCGCGGGGACCTTATGGGAATAGGGTCCCCCGGAGAAAGCAGACAGGCTGCTTTCCCAGGGCCACCGTTTGAGCGTCAGTATGCTCTTAGGCCCCGACCTCGAGTACACTACGAGGAACCCGAGGATGACTAAAATTAAGTGTGTCAGTGTTGGTGTCCCAATAAAGGGACAAATAAAATCTATCAGTGATAGTGTCCCAATCAAGGGGACAAGTAAATGGAAAGTTTTTGTGAATAAAGTGATAATACCCGACCCTAGTTAAGAAAGTTTGCATCGGAGTGCAAAATTAAAGGAGGGGAGGGATGTCGTAACCATGCAATTGGCATGCAGAAATGTTAGTTTTAAGATTTTTTTTGTTCGCAAAAAGCCAAGCGTTTTGGGTTATGAATATTCATAAAGGCATAAGTTAAAGATGTTTTCAAAATAGAACGGTCGTTCTATTTAAGTGGTTCTCAGGGAAGAGGAAACCCAAAACCGCTTGGCCGCGGAGATTTACAACTAAAGGTTCCAGATGTACAAATGGTTAGTTTCGCTTTCAAATGAGGTTGTGACTTTTATAACGCAGACTCGAAGACGCCAACAAAGTTGAACCACGAGGGGGTCATAAACTTAGGGCTTCGAATCTGTTAACGGTCTTTAAATGTATTTCGTGGGAAGAAGGAGGGGTCTATACTCGGAAATCAGGTCCAGCTCCAATCAGGGGGCCCAGGATCCTGGGAAACGTAGTGAAGACGCCTTCTTTCTCTTGTATGGGTAATAGCCTTCTGGAGGGACGATCTTAGGAAAAAAATGATTTGATAGGTTTGCAGAATATTGGAAGGCGGGGTCCTTCAAATTTGTAAAGTAAATTCAAAATTGAAGTCAGTTGTAGTCGTTCCTCCTTGAAGTTAACTGTGGTTAAACAAACACCCTGTAGACTTGTGGCGTAATAAACTTTAAAACGGAAAGTATACCATGTCATTAGCTTACGCGGAAATCGGCGCGTAAATGTAAGAAAACTTAAAACTGAAAGAATCAATTGTCACTAAAGTAAAAATTAAGAACTTATAGTTCATGAAATTCGTTTACGCGGAAATTTTTACTTGAAGGTTAGCGACCTTAACCGAGAATTTGATTGTAACTTAATTTGTTAACCAACGGACCAAGAGTTTTGTGAACGGTCTCTTAAGTAAATTTAGCTCCACTTAAATAAGAAATAGGGTACGTCTGGGCCCTAATTTCCTGAATCCGTCATTTGGGTTCAGAAGAAAGTCCCGTAGTTACATTGTAGAGTTGCAAGCTTTGTAGCGGCCGTAAATCTACGGTCCGTACGCAGCACAAGTGGGAGTGATTGTCTCCTGCTCGTAGTAAGTAAACTAATCTTTGAATATCTGGGTCGAATTCGACCACTTCATTTATTGTTATTTATTTTGTTGCACTAAAAATAAAACCCCTCGATCTATAAATTATTGATTCATAACTGTTAATCTTTTCTTTAGATTTATCATTGTTGATCAATTCGATTTGAATTCATCACTGTGAACTTTGTCTTTGACGTTAAGATTATTGTATTGTCTGAAATTTATATGTAATCAGAATAAAATATTAAATGCATGTACTGTGTCGTAACATTTAATAAAATTTATAAGAGGGCGTGTGTTGTTTTAAATACCTTGTGATAGACCCCTCTTGTTAGCTGGGGAAAATTAACGTTCAAGTAGGCTTGTGGAAAGCCGAAGGAACCTAGCCTATCAGTTTAAAGGGCCATCCGTCTTGGGTAGGCCGAATAATCCTGAACGAAAATAAGAGATAAAATTAACGTAATAGAGAACGGGCGTTCAATACCATAAATAAAAATACGGATTGGGCGCGTACGTCAAGAGATAACGATACATTTTTCTCCCAGTTCAAATTTGGGATCATGAGCGATATTCTATTTAGCTTCTTATTAACTTCTTACACTTTACTTTTTATGCTTTTTCATTATTGTTTAAGTGTTTTATTAGTAAGACAAACATTAAAAAATAACATAATTATAAATTATGAGTGGTAAGAACCCCCATAAAACCCCATCGGGGCTCCTAAGTGAGCCTCTGGACGCCACGCTGCTGCTGTCGCGCTCGCATCCTATCCATACGTGAAAAACGCCCGTTTGGTTACATTTTGTCCCTTCATCCAGTGTGCCCACCCAACGACGTCTTTGGGCATGACGCTTTTGAACCCTTGCGTTAGAGAGTTGGACAGAAAAGGGATGAGAATTTGTCGAAAGTGTGGTACTGCAAAAGCTCTCTCTCCTTAATGAATGGGTTAATTAAAGGAACAGATATGCAGTTAGAGAATTCAGAAAAGTAGACTTTAGATTATGTCAGTCTATTTTAGGGACGATGTGAAAACGAGTATAACCGCATAAACACGTAGGTTAGCCACCTAAATACATAATGGGGAACGCCAATCAGACATTTCAAATTGCTCCATCATCTTTCCCCATTATTTTATTGACTGTGACGTCATCAGTGGTCATTACTTTTGATGACATTGTGGGTCAAAGGAAATAAACGAGCGCGCGAATTATATAAATGCCCAAATAAATGACTCAAGACTGAATAAACGAAAACAGATTCCATAAATAATAATAATATCCACGATGAAGGTTAAGACGTTATGGCATGCGAGAGATTTTTTTTTATATCAAAACGCGTCGTCATTGTTATTCTATGAAAAAATGGTTTTAATGATAACGTCATTATAGCCCATTTTACTTGAAAATATTTCACATTAATAAGTCACAATATTCACAATACCTCTCAATACAATAACTCGCAATCAGTTCAGGAAATATCTAAAAGTCATGACCTTAATTAGAAAAAGGGACAAAGAACTGTTAATTAATACCAGTTCCATTTTCAATGCCAAAACATTAGCTTTGTATCCATGGCAACAGAAGTTCTTTTATCAAACTGAAAGTAGTAATTAGAGCCATTTTACGTTTATGATAAATGTTTTATTCATTTAACGTCTCTCTCTCTCTCTCTCTCTCTCTCTCTCTCTCTCTCTCTCTCTCTTTCTCTCTCTCAAATTTCGTCTTAATAGTTTTTCATTTTATAGGACTGAGATAGATATTAATATTCAAGTACTTTGTTCGTTTAAGGAAAATGACTTTTTTGTCTCTCTTTAAAGTATACGTGTAACATACGAGAGAGAGAGAGAGAGAGAGAGAGGATGTCATATTCAGTAATTTTGATTGTTAATAAAGCATTTAACATCGAACAAGACGACTCATTCAAGGTCTGAGAAGAGTTCCGCTAAAATAAGTATTTATTCAGAGTTAAAAATAAATAATGATAAAAGAAAATAAATTCCTAAAGATAAAGAAAAACTGACTTTATGCTAAGATGAAATAAAGACGGAAATATTGTCAAGGAAATATGATTCCTCGAGAGTGTCTCATATATATATATACTTCTTATTTTTATCCCAATGATAAATTTAGCAAATGAATTGAAAAAGATTTTGAGAAAACTGTCTTTCCTTTAATAAGAATTAAAGAAATAAAGTGTGGGTCTTACTTTGAGTTGGCACAAATTTGTTTTCAAATACAATTTTGTCATCATTTATTTGGTTGATATTGGCTTTAGGTCTTGTGAATTAAGCATTGTAAAGGCGCTCTTTTCATTATGTAACAGTGTAACGCTTATTTCTATTAAAAAACCATTATAACAGCAATTTACAGTGATTACTGGATTGAAATTTAGGCTAAATATCAGATCCACGACAATGAATTTTTTT
The DNA here is from genome assembly GCA_023014485.1 of Bathynomus jamesi. NCBI lineage: Eukaryota > Metazoa > Arthropoda > Malacostraca > Isopoda > Cirolanidae > Bathynomus > Bathynomus jamesi. The sequence continues at coordinate 2,196,560 of JAJOZX010000027.1, read as the reverse complement.
TAGTTCAAAACCACGCCCTTAAAGCCGACATGGCTTAGGCTAGGTTAGGTTTATGGGCTGTTGGGGTGAGGTTTTGAACTTTTAAAAACATTCAGTCATGAGCCTTAAATTTTACCAAAATTTATAAATGCCTAATTTTCAAAATATTCGCCAACCAATACACACACACTCAAATCTATTTTAAACATACTTTTTGTACACTCAAATTCCATCAAAATACCAAATAAAATACACTTACACTGGCCTCGATTTGGATATCAGAAAAAGAAAAACTTTATATCTTTATTTTTATCGTTTTAATCACTTTAAGGCCTACAAACTTTTTTTAACTTAAGGTAATAAGTGGATTGTTCATAATTCGTTCCTGAGCCTATACCTGGATCAGAAATGCTTTCCTTTTAAATTCTGAATATTAAACCGATACATATATATATATATATATATATATATATATATATATATATATATATAGGCCCTCTCAGAGTTCCAGAGAGGCCCGGGCCACTTCCAGCTTTTGAGGCCCATAGCTAAACCCAATTACTACTTTCACTGCAAAATAATATATTCAAACCTCAAAGTTTCTAAATTTGAGCCTCCCCACCCTTAAGCTTGAGGCCCAGGCCAAATGGCCCTTCTAGCCCCCCCTCTAATAAACCCTGTGTGTGTGTGTATATATATATAGTTTCGCAGAGACCAGTGTTTGTGACAAAGTAAAAATTTATTACAAAGATCGTGATTGGTCGAAATTGGTCACGTGGGAAACAACACTCTAAAACAACCACCGGATCACCTGAAGATCAGGCCAGCCTTCTTTAGTTAGCTTTATAAGGCTAACTAACGAAAATATCACGACCTAACCTAACCAATCGTCAAAGGGCGTACAGTTGACATAACGATTGGTTAGGTTAGGTCGTGATATTTTCTTTAGTTAGCTTTATAAGGCTAGTTAAAGAATGTTGGGGGCCCTGATCTTCAGGTGATCCCAACCACCTAACCTAGTGTAATATCTAGTCTCCGTGAAACATATATATATATATATATATATATGATGAATAAAACCACGAAGGGAAAAGAAACACAAAGTGGTGCTCAAGCGCTTTCGTCTAATGACATCCTCAGGATGTCATTGGACGAAAGCGCTTGAGCACCACTTTGTTTCTTTTCCCTTCGTGGTTTTATTCATCATAAATATTTTTCACGTGTCACTTTCGTGAAATAATTTTCATATATATATATATATATATATATATATATATATATGAATAGAAACGACATAAGTATTAAGGAACGTTGCATATATATATATACGTATATATATAGTTAGTTACCGCGTCAAAACGAAAATAAAAGTTTTTGCTTTTGTACATCGTATATATAATACTGTAGATATAAATAAATTCTAATTGTTTCTACAGTCACATATTAAAAACATTCAATTTATATTTTGTTTGCTAAAATTAATCTTCAGGTTTTACTTAATTTTCCTTCAAAAAAATCTTCATCGAAAATCGCGAGTAGACGCCCCTCAATCGATACCATTGTGGGCGCGATTTCCAAACCACTAAAAATTTGTTATCGTAATCACGAGACGAAATAATTGTCATTGTGGCGTTGATTTTCCATTAGGAAAAACCGAATCAACACTTACTTACCTTCGAAAACAAAACTCACTCAAATTATTATTATTATAATTATTCTCTCCTTGATTTATACTACGAATACTTACATTTTACTTCCACTAACAACTGCTTACGACTCGAGAGAAGCGCACATACTGAGAGACTGAATTGCGCATGTGCGGAATATTGCCATACGCACATGAGGACATGCGCGTTGAAGGTGTGTGTAATTTAATTATTTTATTGGAAAAATTTGGTCGCCAATGCGTAAGAATGCGTACGTACATGTACGTATATTAAAGTACTCGTAAACAGTGAATGCGTATATATAAAGTTGACGCAATTTTTCTAAAAAGCTAAATTATAAGTTTGAAGATTTTTTAATCTCTTCTAATAACTTTTAAAAGTTCAGTCCAGCAAAATATATATATATATATATATATATATGAAAAGAAGGACCAACACAACAGCAAACATTTGGATCACCTGAAGATTAGGGCCTCCAACCTTCGTTAGTTAGCCTTATAAGGATAACTAACGAAAATATCACGATTTAATCTACAGTAATCAATCGTTAGGTCAACTGTACGGCCTTGACGACTGGTTAGGTTAAGTCGTGATATTTTCGTTAGTTAGCCTTATAAGGCTAGCTAAAGAAGGCTGGGGGCCCTGACCTTCAGGTGATCCAACATTTTCGTTTATTTTTGTACTTCAGACGTTTCGACAAATCTTTTGTCATCATCAATGAATTATAAACCTTAAAACAAAATGAGAATAAATAATTAAAATTTCATCAATACAAAAAGGAATTAAAATCAACACTAGCAAATGCATTTCTTTGCCATTACGAAGAAATTTGGTTGAAAAGTTGTCCCAATAGTTTTAAACCCATATACCGGGTGTACATAAAGTCAGGATCTATTTTTGTGAAGCACTTGGAAATTATATGGAATTCAATCATAAAATGATAAAGTGGTAACATTTATTAAATAATTAAGAGTAGGATTCGACGTGACGCCCATCAGTATCCCTGCACAGCTCAAATCGTTCCGCAGCATTTCTAAACACATTCTGGAGCATTTGCGGGGTTATGTTATCTGCAGCAGTTCGTATACGTGTACGTAAGTTTTCAAGACTCGTAATCTTCGTCTGATAGACGTGCGATTTGATAAAGCCCCATGCAAAGAAATCTAAAGGGGTTAAATCTGGTGATCTCGCTGGCCAAGGTCTGTTGCTTCCGCGTCCGATCCAGCGATTTGGAAAACGTCCATTTAGATAATCCTGAACAATTTTGGCATAGTGACAAGGAGCACCATCATGTTGATAGACGACGGTACTAACAATCCTATCCCCGTCGTCTATCAACATGATGGTGCTCCTTGTCACTATGCCAAAATTGTTGATAGACGTGCGATTTGATAAAGCCCCATGCAAAGAAATCTAAAGGGGTTAAATCTGGTGATCTCGCTGGCCAAGGTCTGTTGCTTCCGCGTCCGATCCAGCGATTTGGAAAACGTCCATTTAGATAATCCTGAACAATTTTGGCATAGTGACAAGGAGCTGCTGCAGATAACATAACCCCGCAAATGCTCCAGAATGTGTTTAGAAATGCTGCGGAACGATTTGAGCTGTGCAGGGATACTGATGGGCGTCACGTCGAATCCTACTCTTAATTACTTAATAAATGTTACCACTTTATCATTTTATGATTGAATTCCATATACGGTAATTTCCAAGTGCTTCACAAAAATAGATCCTGACTTTATGTACACCCTGTATTATAGAAGATATGTGGATGACACTTTCTTAGTATTTAAACATCCTTCACACGTAAAACTTTTTCTTCATCATCTAAACAAACAACATATTAATATTAAGTACACATGTGAAAACGAACCAAATAATAGTGTACCTTTCCTGGGCTCTCTTCCGCTCTACCCCAGCAACAAAAAATGAAATTATATATTATTTTCTACTGTAGTTTTACTTGCTGAATTTAATAATATATATCTTATTTTGGAGAAATTAATAACAAGAGAGTTATAGTCCGTTTATTTTATTTAAAAGTAGAGATTGCATTTAAGATTTCAATAAAAATGTCCTTTCCTTTTTGTCTTCTCCTCCACAGAAATTCACATAAATAAGAATCTATCATATTTCTAGATGTTCCCCAATGTCTCTCGTTCCTTTGTTTAGCTAAATCAACTGTACGCCCTTGACGATTGGTTAGGTTAGGTCGTGATATTTTCGTTAGTTAGCCTTATAAGGTTAACTAAAGAAGGCTGGGGTAGAACGTTATTTCCTTAACTATGTTTATGAAATTCCATTTATCATCCATAACAATATCTACAAAAGAGAGAAAAAAATTAATAATTATAACCATAACTAATTAAAGCACGAATACTTTCTCCAAAATAAAATATATATTATTGAATTCAGCGAGTAAAACTACACTAGAAATTGTTGCTGGGGTAGAACGGAAAAGATCCCTTTCCTGGATGTTCTAGTTAAACAAACTAATAACAAGTTCCAGACCTCACTATTCAGAAAACAAACTTTTACTGGCTTGGGAACCAATTATTTAAGTTGTATGTTTTATAAATACTAGTACAGTTCCCGCCGCTTCGCTGACGGTTAGACAGGCTAAACTACAAAAAAAGAGCCCAGCCGTGAAAATTTTGAGCTTCACATTGTGTCAACATTTCTGAATCTGGTATCTCCCAAAACCTCCTCCTCACCCCCATTCATACAACTTAGGGGCTAACCCCCTCCCCCATTACCCCCAAGCCTTCCCATTATCCCACCCATCACCCATTACCCCCCCCCCACCCTTCCCCCATTGCTAAACTACAGAAAAGAACACAGTCATGAAAATCTTGAGCTTCACATTGCCGCCCGTAATACAATTTCTGAATTTTTTTTACAATTTCTGAATTTTTTTCTCACAATTTCTAAAAGTGTGACGGACAGACAGACAGACGGACAGCTCTCTTATTATAATCTATACTATAATAAGAAAGCTGTCCGTCCGTCTGTCTGTCTGTCTGTCCGTCCGTCACACTTTCAGAAATTGTGAGAAAAAATTGAGAAAAAAATTCAGAAATTGTAAAAAAAATTCAGAAATTGTATTACGGGCGGGAATGTGAAGCTCAAGATTTTCATGACTGTGTTCTTTTCTGTAGTTTAGCAATGGGGGAAGGGTGAGGGTGGGCGGAAGGGTGGGGGTGGGGGTAATGGGGGATGGGGGTGGTAATGGGGAGGGGTGGGGGTAATGGGGGAGGGGTGGGGGTAATGGGGGAAGGGGTTAGCCCCCAAGTTGTATGAATGGGGGTGAGGAGGTTTTGGGAGATACCAGATTCAGAAATGTTGACACAATGTGAAGCTCAAAATTTTCACGGCTGGGTTCTTTTTTTGTAGTTTAGCCTGTCTAACCGTCAGCGAAGCGGCGGGAACTGTACTAGTATAGATAAGATAATATTAGCGCTATACTGACACCATTAACAAGAAGTTACCGAATTTGTTCAGATTACTTTTCATTAAACGAAGAATTTAAATTTTTAAGACAGTACTTTATTAATAATTACTACCCTTCTAATCTTTTTGACAGCCAGTTAAAGAAACTGGATTACCTAAGATCAGGGCCCCCAGCCTTCTCTAGTTAGCCTTATAACTAACGAAAATATCACGACCTAACCTAACCAATCGTTAGGTCAACTGTACGCCCTTGACGATTGGTTAGGTTAGATCGTGATAGTTTCGTTAGTTAGCCTTATAAAGCTAACTAAAGAAGGCTGAGGGCCCTGATCTTCAGGTGATCCAAGAAATTTTTAAATGACACTTTGGACCACCTGAAGATCAGGGCCCCCAGCCTCAATTACCAAATGATATTTGCATATTTTAGAGACACGTGGATAAAGCTAGTAGTATGGGCGAAAAAGGTTAGGGTGCAGAGATGTTGCAGAGATAATAAGCAATGTTGCAAATGGGGGTGGGGGTATGTTGCAAAGGGGGAGGGGGTTATGCAATGAAGGGAGAGGGGGGTATGCAATGAAGGGGGGAGAGGGGAGGGAGCTTCGGGGGGAGAAGGAAGGATGACCTCCCCCCAAATGGGTTATCTTAACCTAAGAGAGAAAGATAAAGGATAGACAGAGGAGGGCTATGGGGGGAGAAGGTGGGATGTCCTAACCCCCCAAAGGGAAACCTAACCTAAGTCTTAACCTAAGAAGGAAGGAGAGAGGAGATCTTTATTCCACCAGATTCCGAAGCATTATGAAGGCAGGGTTGCCAGGTGTTCGAAAGCATTTTTAGCCACATGAGAGAACCAAATTAGCCAAAATTAGCCAGTCCTCTATATCAATCTATAAACTATATATATATGCAAAATGTGAATTTTTTTCTTTAAATCGATTGCATAATGTATACTTACTTTTAAATGATAAAATAAAAATAAGAAATATAAAATGAGTAAATAATTCACCGTGTAACAAAAAAAAAAATTTTTTCTTTGTTTCTGGGCAATAACCTTTATTTTCTGATTCATTATGCTTCAAATCACTGGAAAAAAGCTGTCAGTGATTTTAAACTTCGGGTTTGTTGTCAGTACATCGATTTTGTTGAAATAAGAATATTATTATTTTTTAACCCTATATGGACATCTGCGACAGATCTGTAAACGCTTCAAAATTTACTATATATTTACCGAAACAAGTACATTTTAACTTAAATGACGATATCGTCAAATTTGTAACGGTTCAAGGAGTTTATATCACGAATTGGCAACTCCTACTGCAGAAAACCGAGCTTTAATGAAAAAAATAAGTTAGTGCGTCAGTAGAAGTAAAAGGATATGGTTACGCAGTTCGTTTTTTATTTTTTATCACTTTATTTGATTAAAGGTAAGTTGAATAATTTTTTATTGCTCAATATATGTTGTTAGAGTGCCTGAAATAATATAAAACAATTCTGATAAACTGAACACTAGAATATTTTATTGAAACGTAACAATATTGATGGCTCTGACATCCATGCCTTCTTTGCCACGTGGTATAAGGTTGTCCAATTTGTATTATATATATTACATTTTATATATATATTATATATATTATTATATATATTATATATATATATTATTTATATATATATTATTATATATATATATATATTACATTAAAAATCACATATTTATGTTCAAAGTACTCTAAATGAATGTTTAATATAGGTAAAAAAAAATTTAAGACAAAAATAAGAATTATGTCCATATAGGGTTAAATTAATCCATTATTTTTACTTTTTCAGACGTGTGACGTGTGACGAAGTTACTGTTATGGCTGCTCGTGGTTGCAGATACCCAGCGGATTCCTTCTGCTACGTGTGCGGCGAGTTCTTCGCAAAGACGGCTAAAAAACACTGCTTGGACAGTTGCACCCGTGCAAAGGAAGCCTATCATGCCTACTTCGGAATGCCAGTCGGTGACCAAGACAAACGCTGGGCACCACATGTCATCTGTGACTACTGCCGCCGCACTCTTGAAGGTTGGTTTAGAGGAGAGAAGAGGGCAATGCGTTTCGCTATCCCCCGTGTCTGGCGTGAGCCCTCAGACCATCTCACGGACTGCTATTTCTGTATGGTGGACCCAACAAAACGAAGAAAGGGGAAGAATGCGCCTCCCATTGAGTACCCTGACATTCCGTCATCTATTGCACCTGTTCCCCATAACGCGACGGACCTACCTGTGCCACAGCCTCCCTTGAGAGATCAATCTTGTCCAGCAGAAGAAGCAAGCTATGATGATTCCGAGGAGGAGCAAGGTGCGTCATCTGCTGCGCGCCGTCGACGCCGGGTGGCCGGTGAAAGGTGCCCCTACTACCCCAACCAAGAGGACATCAACGACCTCATCAGGGAAATGGCCTTGACAAAGTCCAACGCCGAGCTGCTCATTTCCAGACTGAAGCAGTGGGACTTACTGGACGACAGCGTTCGAATTACTTCCCAGAGGAAGCGGCATCGCGGCTTTTCAGTGTTCTTCACTCTTAGAGATGGGTTGTGCTACTGCCATGACATCAGAGGACTCTTCGACGCTGTGGGCATTCCCTGCAACACCTCTGACTGGCGGCTCTTCATCGACAGTTCATCTAAAAGCCTCAAGGCTGTCTTACTGCACAACACAAATCAGTGGCCCTCGATTCCTCTGGCTCATTCAGTGCACATGAAAGAAGAGTACCAGAACGTCAAAATCCTGCTGAGTGCACTGAAGTACGACCAATTCAGCTGGGAGGTCATTGGCGATTTCAAGATGGTGGCCTTCTTGATGGGGCTTCGGGGAGGCTTCACCAAGTTCCCTTGCTATCTGTGCCTCTGGGATAGCCGAAATACAGCCCTTCACTACGAGAAGAGGAACTGGCCCCTCAGGACCGGCTATGAGGTTGGGGCCCATAACGTGAAGCAAGAGCCGCTGGTGGAGCCAACGAAAGTGCTGATGCCACCCCTGCACATCAAATTGGGCATCATTAAGCAGTTTGTTAAACAGCTGGATCCAGAGGGTGAGGCCTTGAAGCACATCCAGGAGCTGTTCCCGAAGTTGTCGGAGGCGAAGATCAAAGCAGGAGTATTTGTGGGCCCTCAGGTGAAGCGACTTATTGACTCCGACAGCTTTCCTGAGAAGCTGTCTGAGGTTGAGCGGGCAGCTTGGACAAGCTTCGTTTCTCTAGTCAAAGGTTTCCTCGGAAACCACAAGGCAGAGAACTACAGGGAAATCGTTGACGAACTTGTAGACACGTACCGGAGCATGGGCTGCCGGATGTTGCTGAAACTGCACGTACTACACGCCCACCTTGATGAGTTCAAAGAAAACATGGGAGACTACTCAGAAGAACAAGGTGAAAGATTTCACCAGGATGTCAGCTCTTTCGAGGAACGCTACAAGGGACAATACAATGAAAGTATGATGGGGGACTATATCTGGAACCTTTTGCGTGAGAGTGAACTGAAATACAATCGCCAATCTCGTAGACAAACTTCTTTTTGATTAAACTATAACGCTAGAATTTTTGTATCAATTCTCCGTAGCAATACTTTTTATCAACGCTCTGCATCACTGCACTGTATCACTGTCTGTGTATTAACATATTATAATACATAATTATTCCCTACTCGTTTCCTTCTTTTTATTTTCATTTCTAAAGACGGGGCCTGGAGAACTTCATTTTTCATCATTGATTTATCATAATAATCGTGTTAACATCAATTAAAATTATACTTAACAGGATTCATTTGATTTAAAAGCAGATAGTGTGAAAAACCCTTAAATTAATAAGCAAAAATGGCAAAAAATCAATAAATCGATCTCATGAACTCAGAACCGAAGTCTGAACTTGGTGACTGCTCATTTTTACTTATTTATGCCCTAAAAAATCAGAAAATAATAGTTTTAACTCATGGACAAATTTTGTGTTACACGGTGATATATAATTGAAGACTTACCTTCTAATAAATATTGATGACATCCTTATAATGCTAAATACTTTTATTAAAAATTGGTAGAGACGTGCACACTCAACCAGTTTCTATGATAAACTAAATGGCATTTGGTATGGGCAGGCGGCAGAATCTACATGTCTTAAACATGTTCAGACAGTTCAGTTACGTAACATGCGCAGAATCTACTGACCTTCATACACAGATTGCGCTTGTCGAAAAACGTTGTTACGTTCTCAAAGGTATATTGCATCATAGTGTATATAAATATAGTGTTCATAATGGAAAATATTGGGTGTGCAACCGACCTGGCACGCATTCTGAATTTTGAACAGAAAATTCCAAATAAAAAAGTTGCGTATTGTAGCCCCCAAAATTATTCAAGTAGCCCAAAAAGTAGCGGGTAGCCCAAATCTTAAAACTAGTAGCGTGCAGCCCTAAAAAGTAACGTAATCCGCTACTTGTAGCCCAATCTGGCACCACTGTTTGGTAACTTTTAAGTTGCCAGTTGCCACTAGAGATGACTAGAGGCGGCCCGAGGACCTGAATTTTTTAAACCAAATCTGGTTTGAAAAAGACTAAAAAGACAACACTGATAGCAAACATTGAATACATTATTTTCTGAAAAGCGTAGACAAATAGACTCAAAATTTTGTAGAAAAAGTTAATTTTTTATAAGCTAAAAATTTATATGGTAAATAAACTGAAATTAGCCAAAAATAGCCCAAAAAACGAGTGGCTAGTCCTTATAATTTTTTTTAGCCAGCCACATCTGAAATTAGCCCAAATGGCTAATTTTAGCCACACCTGGCAACCCTGTAAAAATAAAATAATAAAATGAAGGTCCCGAAGCCAAGCGGGTCTTATATAGAGGAAAGTGGAGTTGACAGATACCATTTTTTATTTTAATTGTACAGGTATACATTATTAGGGTGAGTTGCTAAACACCACCATTTATTTTAATTCGTTACCAAAGCAAACGTTCTTTCTCTTTTAAGAGAAATAATCACCAATATTAACAATAAAAAATTCAATATGTTTATTTTCGCTTCACGCCTTAGAGATATGTAGTTGTTTCGTAACCACAAATTGTCTTTATCGCATTTATGTAGCCTATAATCCCTATCTCTACTCTTTATAATGTCTCCTACTCTAGAAGTAAACCACAAGGGCTTGTTGTTTACTTTCGCACGCTTAATTTTGTACGGTACACATTCCTCATTTATAGTCCTAAATACCGTTTCGAACGATTCTCACATTAGTTTTGCGTTGGAGTTCCCCATTACGTTTTCCCAATTGACGTGTGACAATTTATTTCGAAATTTACAAAAGTCTGCGTGCTGGAAGTTAGGAATTTTAGTCGAGTTAGTTGGTTTCGAGTGACTTACTGAGAGGACAAACTCTACCATATTGTGATCGCTATTGCTTAACGGTTCTATTACTTGAAGATCAGTAATTAGCCTATCATCCGTAGTTATTACTAAATCTAAAATACTGTCCAACCTCGTAGGTTCCCCAACCTTTTGAATAAGAAAGCTATCCTCGAGAAAATTAACTAAACGATTACCTTCCGCGTCTCCCTGCATTGTATCGTAATTCACGTTGGCGCAATTAAAGTCACCCATAACTAAAGCCTGCTCACTACCTATTATTCTCTTTAGTTCACGATATAACGCTTCGTCCGTATCAGCTGTTTGATTAGGGGGCCTATATATAACCGCAACAAGTTTGAAATCGTTCAATTTAAGTTCTGTTATAGTCGAATCTATTGGTTCTGGAATTGTGTGCTTTACTTCTATAACGTACGTTCGCAATATTATCTTTGATATACAATATAACACCGCCTCCTCGCCTACCTATTCTGTTTTTAACAAAAAGTCTATAACCTCTAATTTGATACTCCCCTACAAAGTCACGTGTTTCAGTGCTAAGCCACGATTTATTTATCGCAATTAAATCATAGTCTTTACGAGCAATTAAAGAAAAAAATTCGTTTATTTTATTTCGTAAGCTACGAGCATTTAAGGATAGAACCTTCAAATTGTTTATAATTGCGACACCTTCGCGAGCGCAAAAGGAAATTTGTGGAATTTACGCTGGGACCGTTCGAGTTACGGCAGCCTGAAAAGAAGAGACAGTATTATGAAATAGTCTTCCTAAACGCGCAGCTCCAACGTCATTAAGATGGTCCATCTCCGAGGAACAAGTCCCTCCTGCCGTAGAAACTGTTCCAAAAATTCGCAAAATGCACGTCTTCCTGTTGGCAAAGAGACTTTAGGTTATTGTTAATATAGGTCGCCTTGCTGTGAAAATCGTTACGTTGGATAATTCGAGGAAGTATACCTGTTAAAACAATCTTATTAGTTTTTTCCTTTAATCGCTCTAGTAAGTCCTTGTACCCAGCCAGCAGTTCTTCCGATCTAGAATTTAAAACGTTATTAGTACCGACATGAATAACATACGTTGTGTCCTCGGCGGTACCGTCTGTGAAATGGTCAACACTATTAGTTATATCTTCAACCCTTGCACCAGGGTAGCAGTAACGGCGCCTACGACGAGGGTTTCTCCCACAGGATTCCTCGAGCTGCCCTCGAACAATGGTATCGCCAACGAGTCGTATTTCCGGTTCATCAGCATCTTCGAAACCTAAAACAGAAAACTTATTGTTTGTTATTACTGGTAGACAAGTCTTAGGTTTTCTCAATGGTGCTCCATTACGCACTCGAACGAAGGGTTGGGAACTAGGGGAAGAGAGAGAGCTATTAGTACTATTTATATTATTAATAAAAACTGAGGCAGGAGGGGTCGTAACTGGAGTCTCAAGGGATACTAATTTTGCCGTCAGGAGCATCACGCTTTCTTCAAGCCTCATTCTGGCCTCCCTCTCACATTCTAACTCGTTCCTCAGGACTTCCATGCTTGAGCACCACCTGGAAACTAACTGTTCATTATTATTATTAGCCATTGTAAACGCGGAAGCTGCAAGTTTCCCTTCACAGCAACTGCAAGTACTTGACGGGGGTGCATGCTTTTAATTAGTTAAAAAAAAAAAAAAAAAAAAAAACGAGCGTTTGGAAATTAATAAATTACAACGTAGGTCTACCGCGTGCTTATTGTGCCGTCACCTGCCCAAACCCGCAAAAATATTCTTGAAACGCCGAAACAGGTTCTTGTAACAAATTTATACAAAATGAATATATAATTAAGCTACCGACGAAAGATCTGTAGAAGAAAGAGTATTAATAATACTTATCTGTCCGCGATTCGACCGACTTTTTTCCTTTTTTTCCCACGGTGTGTGACCACACTCTACCTGATCTCCCGATAGAAGGGAAAATGAACCTTATGACTCCTCGTTTTCTGATAGATTTGAAAAACAAACAAGGCAAGCCACGTGCACTAGCTTTGGTGTAATCAAATAATATAGTACTGAATAAAGTCAATAAATGAAATATATTCGTTAATGAATGATTAGTAACACGAAGTAATTTAGTTAAGAATGCACCAAACACTATTTTTTTTAAAGACACCAACGAAAACCACTTATTCAATTGATAACACTGGACACTCGATAAAACACGTCTGTTCACAAGGAAAGACTGATCACATATATATGTGTGTGTGTATATATATACACAGGGTGGTGCAAAAGTCTGGACCCATAGGCAATTTACTATATAAAAAATATCTCGATTTTTAAAATAGTTTTTATAATTTAATTTTTTTTTATAATTTTACTAAATATTTTTCAGATTGTTACCCTATGGCAGAGAAGTTAACAATAGCAGAAAGAATAGAGCTTGTGCTTTTGTACGCAAAAGAAGGAGTGTTTGGAAGAAGATGGACATCAATTCGAACACTTATTGTAAATTCTGAACTAGAACGTTAAATTTAACATAATTTAGTCACTGGTGTATGGTTAATTAAATTTCATTTCATAATAAACTTCCTGCAGGCCACACTTTTTTTCCATATAAACCGCCTATGGGTCCAGAATTTTGCACCACCCTGTGTATATATATATGAATGAATAAACTCAGAATGGTTCCCTGAGGGTTTTTTATGATACACACAGACCGTGCATGGAATAAGGAACTTTTCTAGGAAAATTAAATCCACTATAGTCCGAATAAGTAATGTTAAATGACAAATACTGGGTGATCCAGATAAATGGGACCCATAAAAAAAAGCCAAATATTCTTAATATTTAATTCCTTTCATAAAAACTATATATCATTCGAAAGAGTAGAGTTACAAGTTTATTATGAAATATTTATTTTTTTAAAATGACTCCTTTCAAATGTGCTCCATTAGTTGCCAAGCATTCCAGTGTTCTCCCTTGTAAGTTCTGCATCACTTTTGCAAGAGTGTGCGGTGGTATGGCCTGTATCTCATTTGTGATGGCGGCCTTCAATTCTTGCAAGGTCGTTGGGTTATTTCTGTAGACCCTACTCTTTAAATATCCCCAGAGATAATAATCTAAGGGAGAAAAATCGGAGACCTTGCGGGCCATTCAACGTCTCCAAATCTTGAGATTAACTCGCCTGGAAACGTTTGACGCAAAACTGCCATGCAGTTCCTCGTGGTATGGCAGGTAGCTCCGTCTTGTTGGAACCAGTGGTTTTCTAGACAAAGATCTCTTAATTTAGGAATAAGGAAATCGGTCAACATTTTTTCGTAGCGATCACCATTTACAGTGACCGTGTTTCCGGTGGAATCCTCGAAAAAGTACGGCCCTATGATCTGAGATGCAGTAAGACCACACCAAACAGTTACACGCTGACTATGCAACGGGACTTCGGTAATATTCAATGGATTTTCTGTTGCCCAGAAACGACAATTTTGTTTGTTTACAGTTCCATTCAAGTGAAAATTGGCTTCGTCTAACATAATCAAAGTTGCTAGAAAATTGGTGGTGTCATTTACCTTCTGTTGGATCCATTGACAGAATTGTCGTCTTCGTGCGAAATCTCCATCGTTTAGTTGTTGCACTGTTTGAATTTTATATGGAAAGAGCATTAAATTTTGCTTGAATATACGGTGTGTTGTTGTTCCATATCCAACTCCTAACAGCTGAGAAGCACGTCTGATGCTTATGTTAGGATTATCCTGTACAATTTCATGAGTTCTGTTAATGATCTCGTCTATCCTTGCTGTGCGCACTCTTCCAGTTGGTTTTCTTTTTCCAATGCTGCCAGTTAGGGAAAAATTTCTGACACACCGACGGATTACTTTCTTAGAAGGTGATTTTGACATCTGAAAATTTGTCTTGAAAGATCTTTGAGCTGAAACTACACTCCTTCCATGCTCATAATATTGCTCAGTTATGAAACGCAGCTGTTCCACAGTCCATGCAGTCATCTTGAAGGGTTAGTTTTAACTAACACTTTTATTTTGTTTTGTATCTTATCTTGTCTTGTATTGTCAAAACCTATTCAATCCTGTACAAACTTGTAACTATCCTCTTTCGAATGATGCGTATGATTTTATAAAAGGACTTATACTTTAAGAGTTACAGGGGTTTCTTTTGGGTCCCATTTCTCTGGATCACCCTTTACTATAGTTTTTTCTCTTTCATGATGGTAGCCCGACGTGGGCAACGGGTCACTCGCAAAGAGGTCCCAAAAATATAGCTTCCCTCACCAGCTATCTGCAAAGTAGGTAGGATCCAGCTTTGGGACAGTATTTGTCATTTACCATTACTTATTCGGACTATAGTATAGTGGATTTAATTTTCCTAGAAGAGTTCCTTGTTCCATGCACGGTCTCTGTGTATCAAAAAAACTTCAGAGAACCATTCTGAGTTCATTCCCATCATGAAACGGACATGTTATGTGCCTTGAAAAGTGGACACTCAATTCTGCCAGTTGAGGTTTAAGTTTTGGTTTTTGGCTAAAAATATAATAGTTACCCCTTTTTCTTTGATGTATTCAATCTAACGTGAAGGCAGCGAGTCTTTTGCTTATATTGAGGTTCTAAATGTAGCTGGGCTAGGCTGCTTTAAACCCGAGATCCTGTCCCAAACTGGATCCTACCTGCTTTGCAGATACTGTAGCTGGTGAGGGAAGTTATATTTTTGGGACCTCTTTGCGAGTGACCCGTTGTCCACGTCGGGCTAGCATCATGAAAAATAAAAAACTATAGTATTTGTCATTTACCATTACTTATTCGGACTATAGTGGATTTAATTTTCCTAGAAGAGTTCCTTATTCCATGCACGGTCTGTGTGTATCATATATATATATGTGTGTGTGTGTGTGTGTGTATATACAGGGTGTCCATAAATGTTTACCCTGAAAACAGTATGCTCTCATGTTTTAATGACGAATCTTACATCCGTTTTCTTTTTACAGGTGATCTCGTACACGCATAGAGTTTCTGTGCTGGTGTGTTTCGTCTACCGCATTCGCCGCTAGGAGCGCTGTAGTAGCTGTTCATTTAAGATGGCGTCTGTAACAGAGAAGGCACAATGTGTTGTGTGGCTTGCAGAAACAAAATCTCCTGTCAGTGTTCAGCGAAGGTTCAGAACAAAGTATGGAAAGAATCCACCTGATGTGAAGTTAATTAAGTCGTGGATGAAAAAATTCTTGGAAACTGGAATCGTGGAAAAGGGAAAGAGCAGTGGTAGACCATCAGTTTCCCCCAGCTGCAGGACAGGCAGCCAACTGTCATCTTCCAACAAGATGGGGCACCCCCTCATTGGGCGCATGTTGTTCGTGAAACTCCCGACGCAACATTTCCAAATCGATGGATTGGCAGGGACGGGCCAATCCCATGGCCCCCAAGATCACCAGACATTACCCCGCTGGATTTCTTTCTCTGGGGTCATGTTAAAGATTTGGTTTATGCAACAGTTGTTCCAGATATCAGGACATTGCGAGAACGCATTACGGATGCAATTGCAACAGTTAACCCACAAATGTTGGAAAATGTGTGGCGTGAGTGTGAATACCGTTTAGACATTTTACGTGCCACTAGGGGTGCACATGTGGAAGCTTATTAAGTTCATTAACTATGTATCAAAACTTTGTATGTTTATCTACTTATGATTAAAACTGTTTGAATACGAGTGTTTATTTAAAAGTTATAGCATGCTTTAATCAGGGTAATCATTTATGGACACCCTATATATATATATATATATATATATATATATATATATATATATATATATATAAGCAAACAACCACAGGGAAAAGGAAAAAGAAACACTGAGTCCGAGCGCTTTCGTGATATATTCACATCTTCAAGGAAAAACATCCCTGAAGATGTGAATATATCACGAAAGTGCTCGGACTTCGTATTTCTTTTTCCTTTTCCCTGTGGTTGTTTGCTTATTAATAAGATAACGTGGTATTCTGTGATTTTAGTGCATATACTGTGTGCATATATATATATATATATTATATATATATATATATATATATATATATATATATAGTTACAGAAAATCTATGACTTTTTGGAAACTCAGAAAAAATTCAATGATAACCAACACGGGTTTCGGTCAGGCAGATCATGCCTATCACAACTAATGGAACACTACAACAACATTATTGATTCACTTGAAAGTAATGAAAACTATGATGTACTATACACAGACTTTGCTAAAGCGTTCGACAAATGTGACCATGGAATCATAATACATAAACTGAAATATATGGGAATAACAGGAAAAGTAGGGAAATGGATATATAGTTAATTTCCTTAGTGAGCGGCGGCAAGTCGTTGCAGTACAAGGAGTATCTTCATCAGAATCAGAGGTCCTCAGCTCAGTACCACAAGGAACAGTATTAGCTCCACTACTCTTCATAATCATGCTAACTGACATACATGAGGACGTTACCAGAGACAGCACAGTAACATCATTTGCAGATGACACAAAGAACCACAAGGAACAGTATTAGCTCCACTACTCTTCATAATCATGCTAACTGACATACATGAGGACGTTACCAGAGACAGCACAGTAACATCATTTGCAGATGACACAAAGATCAGTAGAAAAATAAGAAACCCAGAAGACATAAGATCACTACAAACCGACATAAACAGAATCTACAAGTGGACGGAAGACAACAATATGAAGTTTAACACCGAGAAATTTCAGCTATTACGGTGCGGGAAAAGAGAAGACCTAAAATCCATGGAATATTATACCCCAAACGGACAGGAAATTCAGAGAAATTCCAGAGCAAAAGATTTAGAGGTTGTAATGACAGATGATGCGAAATTTGAAACACAAAATAAGATAGCAGTAAACAGAGCAAAGAGAATAACGGGTCAGATATTGAGAACCTTTAAACGAAGGGATAGGAATGTAATGATTCCTCTACTGAAAACCCTGATCATACCCAAATTGGAATACTGCTCGGTCCAAACATGTACATATAAAAAAGAAGACATTAGACAGCTGAAAGGGATCGAGAGAAGCTTCACAGCCAAGATCAATGGGTGCGAAGAACTAAATTACTGGGAAAGGTTTGGCAAGACTTCAAATGAAAAACTAACTAATTGATGGAAAGTCTTGCTTTCATCAGTGACTGACCCACCTGCTATAAGCTATCTATGGTATAAATATAAACTTTATATCTATGGTACTTACTGAATAATTACTTGAATTACTGAATAATAATAATAATAATAATAATAATAATGATACATATTTTATATCTGCACTTTTTATAATTTAGATAATTAACAATGTGAGTATGATGTAGCTATCATTATAATATGAAGTATTATTCAAACAGATTGTGTCACAATCTTTTACTCTTCCTGCCAGGTTGAACTTGATGAAAAATTAGCAAGAGCAATATATGCAAGTGCTTCACCTCTGAGCATGGTAGAAAATCCCTACTGGAAGCAATTCTATGAACATCTAAGGCCTGCTTATAAACTTCCTTCTCGTTATGAGCTGTCCGATACATTGCTGGAAAAGGAACATGCCCGAGTGTCAGCTACTGTAAAAGAATTAGTAGCCAATTGTTAAAGTGTTGCCATGACTTGTGATGGTTGGACTAATGTCAGAAATGAAGCCATTATTAACTTTCTGATCACAACACCTGAACCAGTTTTCTAGACTACATTACCAACAGGTTCTCACAGTCATACTGCTGAATACATGGCTGATGAAATGAGCAAGGTAATTGAAGAGGTTGATTCAGAAAAAGTACTGGCACTTGTGACTGATGATGCAGCCAACATGACGATATCTTGGTCAATTTTACAAGTGAAGTATCCACAGCTGCAGTTATGGATGTCTAGCTCATGGACTGAATTTGATTTTCACAGACATGAACAAATTGAAATCAATCAGTACTTTCATGATTCAAGCAGTCCAACTAGTCAAAACCTTCAAAGCATCTCACAAACTGGGTGCTCTTCTCAAAGTATAACAGGCAACAGTACACAACCAAGCTGCTGGAGGAAGCCAAGTGTCACTGAGGATTCCTGTAAAAACAAGATGGGGTTCTACAGTTTCATATCTGCAAAGCCTTCAACAAAATAACATCCATTACAAGCTCTGGCAGTTTCACAATCAAATGAAGATGCAGTTGATAAGTCACTGAGAACCAGTATTCTCAATGGAGTATTTTGGGATAAAGTAGATGGTTTTGTCCGTTTAATGAAACCCATCTCAGATGCTATCACAGTTGTGGAATCAGACAAACCAACACTGGCAGTAGCTGTGAAAGTGTTTCATGATATGGAGCAGAAATGTTTGGAACATTTGGCAGATTCCCCTCTTTCAAAAGAAGAAGAAAAGATGATGAAAGATATCCTAACAAACAGAAAAAAATTCTGCCTAAAACCAATTCACTATGCTGCAAATTTGCTAGATCCAAAATACCAAGGAATGCATCTGTCTACTGATCAAGATATATGTATGTTAAGCTTTTAAATTAGCATGATTGCTGCATGAAATGCTATTCTGGTCAGCCTGCATATGTATGTGTAAAATTATTGCTGTTTTCTAGTAACTATCTGCAGCTTACACCAACAAGTAATAACTTCTTTGCATGCATGCATGTACTTATGAGTTATATTTTTTTCTGTTTCAGATTGAAGCTTGTGAGCTAATTCAGACAACATGTGAGAACATGATAGATATCAGCCCTTCAGAAGAACAACAAATAATGGGAGAATTGGCCAACTACAAGGCCAAAGCAGAGTTTTTCTTAAAACGTTTCCTGTGAACATCAACAAACTGCTGCACAGCTGCAGCCTGGTCGAAGGAATGGTGCAGTTCTACAACTCTTGCAAAGGTGGCTGGACGAATCCTAAATCTGCCTGGAACAAGTGCATCCTGTGAAAGAAGCATCCTGTGTAAATTGAGGTCCACACTAGGATTCCTCACCAAATTAGGTTAGGGTAATTTACCTTAGCCTTTGTTAAGCTATAGCTATGAGTTGATGTTAGGTCTTAGACCACAATGTAGGCCTAATTTTACTGACCCAGCTTATATTATGTCCCCAAACTGGGTTCAAAAACACAACTGATCACTTACTGAGTGTTATTAGACAGTCCCTCGTCTCTTTGCTCAATTTTTGAGAGCGTACTTGCTGGTGGGGATCTTTTTCCGTTGTTTAGCCTCTTCCTTCTCTCCGTTCCGCCTTGTTCACCCGTTCCTTCATTCCGTTCTTCCCGCGGCTTTTTCCACCAGCGTCCTCTTGGTTTTTTTCGGTTGGTTGATCGGTAATGTATGTATATTACCGAGCACGCTCTATCACACAGTATATAAATACTAATGTGGAGAATAACTCTGGTGAGCAACCAATTGGTTTCATCCACCCAGTTATTGACATAAAAGGAGTTTAATAATTGTTAGATTAACTACTTACCTACTCAGTGGACTATTTTCGTTACCTCCCAACTACCCACACGTATCAGTTTTCCATATACTGGGGGCCCCGGGAGTTAAAAATCTTGGTGTCATTGTCACCAATTTTTATGTCTGAGTGTAAACTAACTAACTATTTGACTGTAAATGCCCGTTAATCTGATTAACAGTGACTATCCTCACCTTGCAGCAGCTACACAGAGATGGACAATCCTAAAGAAGCACGTGAACATAACACTCAAGTCTTGGAGTGAAACCAAGTGGGAGAGCCGGCTTAAGAGCATTGAGGCTGTGCGATACCAGAGCCACATCATCAGAGAGGCCCTGTTGGAAGTCAAAAACAATGCCACAGATGTCACAGCCAGGACTGAAGCACAAGCACTTGCAGAGGAGGTAGGGTCTTATCGCTTTCAGATTTGCACAGTAGTATGGTATGACATTCTTCATGCAGTTAACCATGTGAGCAAACTTCTGCAGTCTCCTACAATGCAGTTTCATGTGGCAGTCAACCTCCTCACAAAAACAAAAGACTCACTCACCAGCTACAGAAACACAGGTTTTGTTGCAGCACAAGTCGTAGCTAGGGACATATGTAAGGAAATGAATGTGGAGGCTGTGCTGAAGGAGAAGAGGCTCAGATCCACAAAAAAGCACTTTGCTTACGAAGCTCCTGACGAACCATTTACAGAAGCCTTAAAGAGGCTGGAAGTCAAATTTTTCAATGTGGTGGTGGATTGTGCCATCGGGTCAATAAATGAGAGATTCAAAACATTAGATGATGTGAGGGACATATTTTGGGTTCTAAACTTCACCACAATGAACAAGGAAGACTTGTCCTGCAAGTGTGAAAAGCTCTCTAAGATACTGAGCTCTGGAGCTGACTCTGACATTGATGAAACTGTCCATGGTCTTTACCGTAAGAAAAGGAAAAGTGAAAGTTAGAAGATGAAATTACAATTACCCAGCATCTATTTTTTGTTGTAAAACTAGTCGCGCCTTTAACGCTGTTTGTCGCTGAGGTCTTGTGTCTGTCAATGTTGTAGTAGGATGTTACCGCTCCTACTGTCACGGGGATAGTTACTGGAAGTTCAGTGTCTCCAGTTGTTACTGTCGGTGGAGAGGGTTCTCCAAAGTCCATTGTTTTGGGTCCAGACTCTAGCGCAGTGATGGCGAACCTATGACACGCGTGCCCAAATGGGCACGCGATCAAATTTGCCTGGCACGCATACCCATAGAAATTGTTATCCAAAAACTGAGTATAAAATAATGGACTTAATGTTTATAATTTGGTATAATATATATAAACTTTGGTGGGCACGCGAATTTTTTTTATGGTTTAAATGGTTTTTTTCTAAAACTCTAGCAGAGGCCAGTATTGTCTTGGAGTACTGTCATGTATGAGAACAAGGTCCCCTACCTTAATTGTGTCAGACCAATCCTTCTTAGTTATTTGTTTATGACTCTCCCTTAGACCCATCAAGTACTCAGTTTTCCACTGTTTAATGAAATGAGTTTTAACTCTAGTTAAGTGTTGTAACTTAGTCTGGAGTTCATCATGTCGTTGAGTCCAGTTTGGGTCTTCTGAAGAGTCTATATTGTAGTCCGGCAGGAGACTAACTTGTTCTCCCCGAATCAAATGATTTGGAGTTAATGGTTCCGGGTCATTAATGTTGTCACTCACATAAGTGAGTGGTCTATTGTTGATGATGTTCTCAATCTCAGCCAGGAGAGTGAGCAACTCAAACAAGTGTATCTGTTTTTTACCAATTGCTTTCTTCAAACAATTCTTTACTGTTTGTATATTCCTCTCCCAGATAGAACCATACCAAGGAGAGGCAACTGGAATATACTTCCACTTTATGTTTGAATTTTGTACATATAATTCTGTGACTTCATTGCATAACAAGTCGTTAATGACCTGTTCACCAGCCTTGAAACATGTAGCATTGTCAGTCCAAACTGTCTTGGGTACTGAATGTTGTGCACAGAATCTCTTAAAGACAGCAACAAAAGATTCTGCTGTAAGGTCCTCCACAACATCCAGATAAACAGCTCGTGAGGCAGCACATGTAAACAGTACAATGTACATTTTTTGTTGTGTCAACCACCCCTACAGTCAATGCTCCTGTATAGTCAATGCCTACAGTCTCAAAGGGTCTGTTGAGAGTAACTCTCTCCTCTGGCAAAGCAGGAGGATTTGGTTTCCCATAGGGCCTAGCATGAATACGCCTACATGTGACACATTCATTCAGAACTGTTTTAACAGTGATCCTTCCCTTGGGTATCCAATAAGTTTTTCTTAATGCAGTTAGTGTCTGTGGTACCCCCATATGATGTACATCATTGTGCGTTTGTCTGATGATTAATGTTGTCAGATAGCTAAATCTAGGTAAAAGGATTGGATGTTTGCTTTTGTAAGACAGTTTTGATTTGTCTAATCTCCCTTTCAGGGCCGTAACTAGGGTTTAGAAATTAGTGAGGTCCAGATTTTTTTCGAGCGCGGCGGGACGAGCAAAATTCAGACCAAAATGACATCTACAAACACAACCCAAGCTATACACTAAACACAAAACGCTCGACGCTCCCTCTTTTCAAAAGAAAAGCGGTAATATGCGTTTCATACACGGAGAACGGTTCAGTCTCTTTTTTTTTTTTAGGAAATAATTACCGAGGTCCGGACCTCGGTGACCTCATAGGTAGTTACGGCCATGCTCCCTTTACACCTTAGAAGATCTTCCTCATCTCTGAACAAGTTTAGATCCACAACTACTGATGGTACAGGCTCTTTTGTTTGTTTCCCATTAGTCAAGAATTCTAACTCTTCATTGTATTCCTTTTGTTGTGCATGCCCTATCCAGTACTTGGTTGCAACTTCTGTATAATTGTGATTGTTCTTATTTAACTGTTTGTTAATTGTAGTTAAACAGTTGTGAGCAAACCCCAAACAGTAGGCTGTGACCCTGACAAGTTTGCTGAAATCAGAATAATGTTCATAATTAGTGATTGGTTCAACCTTTTCATTCGAAAAGGTTAAATTTAATGTCAAGTTAACTTGTTCCACAGGCCATTGGTCTGTATTACAGAGCCACTTAGGTCCCATGAACCAAGTTTTGTTTGACTTCAACAACTTGTAGGATAAACCTCTGGTCAGAAAGTCTGCTGGATTTTGTTTAGTTGGAACATAGTGAAAGTTGACTTGTAGGCTTTCATTAGCTTCAGCTATTTCTTTTAGTCTGTTTCTTACAAAGATGTTCTTACTATTAATGCTATCATCCTGTATCCAGGCAAGACAAATCTGACTGTCGAGCCAGATGTGGATATCAGTTGTGTTCACATCATGGTAAGCATCCTTAAGCAATGAAATGGTTTTAATGGCTAACGCAGCAGCCAATAGTTCCAATTGAGGTATGGTTCGGGTAGGCTTGAGAGTTGCAACTTTCCCTTTTGCATAAATTAGATGACTTTCTGTAGGACTTACAAGGTACGCACAGCACCCATAAGCCTGTGTGCTTGCATCAGCAAACACATGAAGTCTCTGGGGTTTATCCCTAAACCCACAGCACCTTTGTATTTTAATGTTCTGCACTTTTGTTAAATCAGCAGCTAATTTCTTCCAAGATTTTTGAGCTTCAGTTGTTATTGGTTCATCCCACCCAACATTTGTCCTCCAAACTTCTTGGAGGAGAATCTTTGATTTTATTGTTGAAGGCAGGAATAGACCCATGGGATCACAAATTTTTGAAGCCTCTGATAATATTTGTCTTTTAGTGTTAGCTTCCTCATCAAGTTTAAAACCTTTAGTGCAGATTGAATCATGATTGTTAGAAGTTGCATCCAAATACCAGTTCATACCTAAAGTTTTAACTCTGTCTGATGGTTCAGTAAGAGTGACCCAGAGATGGGCAGTACCGCGGTACATGTAACGGCTTAAGTAACGGGCGTCACTTTTGTAACGAGTATTGGTATCGCCTTAGCAAGATTTCTAATGTAACGATGTAACGGTAATGCCCGTAATAATTTTAGCAAAAGTAACGAGAATTTCCGTTACTCGTTATATACTGTTTATGTGTGAAAATTGACAGATCACCTGAAGAGCCAGCTAAGACAGATGATGGTGCTTATAGCAGTTGCGACGATTTCTTTGAATATGGTCATGCTCCTGCTGACGTCAAGAAAGAAGACACCATAGCATCAGAGGTGGAAGTGTTGAAATACTTCAATGATGACAGCACTGCACTGCAGCTGCAGTCACTTAATGGCTATCCTTCAATTAAGAAGCTCTTCCTCAAGTACAATACTCCACTTCCTTCCTCGGCTCCTGTTGAGCGTCTCTTCAGCTATGCAGGGCATATTCATGCCCCTAAGAGAGGAAATCTTTCCGACAACACGTTCGAAAAATTAGTAATGCTAAAAGGAAACCCTAGGCTCCTAGCTACATTTAAAATTTAATTCTATACCTCTCAGCTAGAATATATTTTTGGAAATGTTTTTTATCATTTTACATCAGCTGCTATTGAAATGTTTCTGTTTACTTCGATGTTTAATTTTCTGTTATTCAAATAATATTTTTTGTCAAAAATGTCCTGTTATCATTGTCTGTCAGAAATAAACCTCCATTTATCTAAAAACAGTTGCGTTTGTTTTTACCTACTTTTTATATTTGCTTTAATATTCTAATTACGATATACAATTATGATATATGAATTTACCAATGTAACGAGTAACGAAAGTAACGACGTTACTGTAACGAGTATCGGTATCGTCTTAAGATATTTTCAAAGTAACGATGTATCGGTATCGCCGGGGTCATTTTAAGAGAGTAACGAGTAACGGTAACGCTGGCCAATTTTGAGTAACGTGCCCATCTCTGACTGTAAGACCATTATTATCCTTTAAAATCTTTGTTTAAATCCTCATCATTTGAAATCCACTCTCTAAGTTCAAAGTTACCTCGTTGCATAATGTTTGAGTGTTCACAGACCTCAGATAATTCAGATTTTGTTGATGTTGAGCCTATTAGATTGTCTACATAAAAATGTTCCTTGAGGAAGTTTAGTGTTAAAGAGTTATTAAACTGGTTCAAATGATGTTTAATTGTCAATGCTAATAGGCTAGGTGAGCAATTGGCTCCAAACAACACAACATTGAATCTATAGGTTATGAACCCTTTATTCAAATCAAATGGATCCCTGAACTATAAGAACCTAAGTTGGTTCTTGTCATATTCATTTTTAAGATTTATTCTCAAAAATGCCTTTGAAATGTCACTTTGTAAGACATGTTTATCTAACCTGAACCTGAGTAAGATCTTCACAAGGTCAGAAATGAGATTAGGACCCTCAATCAGGGAATCATTCAAACTGTGTTTATCACTGTCTTTGAGGCTATAGTTATATACTACTCTGAGTTTTGTTGTTGGGGCATCTTGTCGATAAACCCCCCTGTTGGTTAAATAATGACAACCATCTTTTTTAAAAGGGTTATTTGTTACTTCTTCAATGAAGCCTTTCTGTAGCTGTACTTTGAAGACATCACATTTGAATTCTATTATCTTGTTTGAGCTTTTTCATTACTTTATATAAATGTCCTTTAGCTACTTTGAGATTATCTCTTAAAGTTGGACAATTTATTTTTCAAGGTAACTCAACAAAATAACTATTGTCTTTGCACTGAATGGTGTCTTCAAATCTTTCTACCATTAACTGATCTTCTGAAGTTTGATTTGTGTCATGTATACCCACAGATTCTAGCAACCATAAAGTTTGAATTGCCTCATCCAGAGTTTCATTTGATAGTGATGAATTAATGTTCTCAGCTGTTATAATATTATTCAAAGTGTTGCTATTCTTACAGGTGTTATGTAGGACTGAGTTGAGGCACATAGTATTTGTTAGTCATGAACTATTTTGGTTTAGGTCTAGGCTGTATCTGGATAGGTCACCCAAAGGGGCTATCCCTGATGGTGTCTGATAAGCTATACCATTACCTATCTTCACTATGCCCCTATGAATAAGATGAATATAATCTGCCCCCATTAACATTTCAATGTTAGCTACTGTGATGTTTGTGATATGTCTATCAGTTATATTGTACTGTTTCCTCAAATGATTGATGGTTTGTTCTAGTTTGGGTACAACCAGTTTGTTTTGTCCTACTTTTGGAATAATGACTGTTTTAATTTTTTCTAATTAATTTTATACATGTAATTCCAGGTCAATTGTCTTATAGCTATTTTTGTTTGAGTTATCCTTAACAAAGGATGTGATATCGAGTTCTTGTTCATTCGGGTTTGGTGTCAAACCCAATTTATTAACTAAATTTTGTGAAACAAATGTTTGTTGAGAACAAGAGCCTATAAGACATCTCACTGGAGTGGTGCTACCCTCACCATTCACTAAGTCCAAAGTAATAGTTGGTAAAAGAACCTCAGTGTTTTTTGTTACGTTGTTTGAACAAACAGAATGTCCCATGAAAGTGGCATTTTCTTGATTATCTTTGTTTGGAGGAGGTATCTTTTGAGTTTGAGTATTGTTATTTGGACACTTCAATGAATCACACATTGATGAGACATGTCGTGAACTTTTACAAAACTTACAATTGAATCTTAACCTAGATTTACAGTCTTTCTTATAATGTCCCTGGCCAGTACACTTTTTACATAGGTTCAACTGTTCACATCTTCTAGATCTTGAGTTAAAGTCTGAATATTTGCCACACCCAGTACTACTGTGTTCATCACTTGCACAAAATTTACAATGTGGTGTGTAAGTTGAGGCAGCAGTTACATTAAAGTTCTGTAATGTAGGTGTTCGTGTGTTACAGTTGGTCACATTTGATTCTACAGTATCAAGTTTTGTCTGTTTGGCTGTAGCTAGTTGGTCTCTGGGGACAGTTTTTGGTTTCGCCATAGTCTGGGTCTTATTTTGTGTTGAACTATTTCTCAATTTGAAATTAGTTAGGATAGTTGGAAAGTGTTTTCTGATGTTTTCAAGATTAGGATAATTTTCTCCCGTCTTTTGAACTAAAACATCTTTAATCCTCAAAGGAAGGCACCTAAGAACTGCGCCTTGTATAAGCCAAGATGAAGCTTTAACATCTATCTCATTGCTAACCAGTTGTCCCATAATAGCTTCTAATTTTGAATAAAAATTTTCCATATTACTATGGTTATCTTTTACGGGTGCAAAATCAATAATTTGTTGAGATAATTCAAATATAATCTCATCTTTATTAATATAATTACGTTTCAAGAGATCAATAGCTACTTCATATGAATCACCCACAGCTGGTAAATAGGCTATCATGTTATAGGCTGGACCTTTAAGGAAACTAGTTAAGTAGCTAAACTTATCAACATTTGGAATATAAGGTTTATTACCTATTGAACTCTCAAATTTTTCAATGAAAGATTGGAATTGTACGGTGTCCCCATCAAATGTTGGTACTAGCAAAGTGGGTAACTTAGCCCTAAATTCTTGTGACTCGGGATTTGGCATGCCACTTAAATTTTGTTGAAGGTTAGTAGCTCTACTTTGATTAAAATCAGAAATAGGTTTATTTGGTATTAAGTCTCCTTATGTGCTGTTCAATTGAAATTGCCTGATGCTCATTATCAGAGTAAAGGTCTATAAGTTGTTCATCAGCCATTTCAGGTTCAATTAACTTTGAAATACTCTCATCAATGGCTATTATATCCTTCTTAAAGTTATCCAATTTAAGAATTACATACTCCAAATCTTCCTTGCCTGGTTGTGTAATATTGTTAAAAGTGTTGATGACCTTAGTAACAACGCCCAACTTTCCCCCCTTTTTCTTTTTTAATTGTTTCAATTCCTCACTGTTGTAGCTGGTTCCTTCTTGGTGCTACTTGTAGTTGCCGGGAAGAATGAAGGATACGAGAGGCAAGCTATCGCTTTGTTGGGTATCTCTTTTAGGGGCCTCTCGTGTCCTCTTCTTTCCCTGTCGTTTGGGGGGTTGGCGTCTTGAAGGAAAAGCCGGTCGTTTTCAGAGTTTATTGAGTTCTTGGTTGGCTGAGGTTATTTTACAGAAGATTTTGTTATTCTATATACAGCTGAATTAATTAAATATATATATATAAATTTATGTACAATAATTATTTATAAAGATTATATATGATTCTTAAAATTACACAATGATAAAATATATACAATTTGGTACGCGCAAAATTGGTTTGTCGGTAACTAATATAAAAATAATATAAATGCGGAAAATTAACTGCGCGGCCCCACACTGTCCATGTTCAAGTCAAAATTGTTTAATTGGGGATCGTAATGAAATATAGGGCAAGAAGAAATTATCAGAGATGAGAGATCAAATAAATTGAGTAATCGGACAAAACAGTCAAGTTTTAAATTTAGTTACCCCCCCCCCCCCCCCCCAAGTATTTATGTGCCACTTAGTTCTAAGCTTATAAGAGAATGGGACTCCTTAAATGTAAATGTTTCCTCGTTAGGCCCTAGGTTGTAGACCTAATTAGGGAAGTTCGTTACTTTAGGCTTGATTAGGTTAGGTTTAAGCTAGACCATTTAGCCTAATTCTGCAATTTTTGTTAAGTAAGGTTAAACCTAAAGTATGTAAATTCCCCGCACGGGCCATCAATGTGAAAAATGCTCTGTATGAATTGGTCCCCAATTAACCCACCCCTAATATCTCCAGTCTAACTATAAAGTAGATTAAGTCTAGCCTTGTGGGGTCAGCCTAAAGATTCCGGAAATGGTCCAGAGCGGGCAGAGTAAATTGAGGTCCACAGTAGGATTCCTCACTAAATTAAGTTAGGGTAATTTACCTTAGCCTTTGTTAAGCTATGAGTTGATGTTAGGTCTTAGACCACAATGTAGGCCTAATTTTACTGACCCAGCTTATATTATGTCCCCAAACTGGGTTCAAAAACACAACTGATCACTTACTGAGTGTTATTAGACAGTCCCTCGTCTCTTTGCTCAATTTTTGAGAGCGTACTTGCTGGTGTGGATCTTTTTCCGTTGTTTAGCCTCTTCCTTCTCTCCGTTCCGCCTTGTTCACCCGTTCCTTCATTCTGTTCTTCCCGCGGCTTTTTCCATCAGCGTCCTCTTGGTTTTTTTCGGTTGGTTGATCGGTAATGTATGTATATTACCGAGCACGCTCTATCACACAGTATATAAATACTAATGTGGAGAATAACTCTGGTGAGCAACCAATTGGTTTCATCCACCCAGTTATTGACATAAAAGGAGTTTAATAATTGTTAGATTAATTACCTACCTACTCAGTGGACCATTTTCGTTACCTCCCAACTACCCACACGTATCAGTTTTCCATATTCATTTTATAATAATTTTTATTTGAGAGATTTTTTATTTCGTTAGCCAAAATTATTGTTGTTACCGTGAAAGGTGTTTTATTTTGCCATTGTTTTAGAAACTGATTAAATGCATTGCATTGAAAATTGGTTTGTGAATTGATCTCACAAGAATAACTAAGTTCTATTGTATTTAAAATCATGTGTTTTATTAAGCCATTAATTATTCTATTAGTATATATAATTAATCAATCAATATTTAATTTGCAACATACTAACATAAGAAATTAATATACCTATTTATTTATTTATTTTATTAACCCTAACCATTTAGAATGCCTTTCATGTGGTTCAACAAAACATAAATGCTTTGTAAGTAATAGCAGGACTTTAGAATTATAAGAAATTTAAAAAACAAAAAAAAACGAAAAAACGGAAGGTCATGTTTAAAAAAAAAAAAAAAAAAACGAACACGTTTTTTTATCTCTCTCTCTCTCTCTCTCTCTCTCTCTCTCTCTCTCTCTCTCTCTCTATATATATATATATATATATATTATATAGTGATGAACTGCCAAAATTTTAACAACCGGTTCTCTATATAAAAAGTTCTGATTTAAAGGATGTGCCACAGTATGTAGTTTTTGTACCTTTCTCCATAAGAAGTGGCAATGCATTGTGTCATTGGGAGTTGTACTCATACTTAGCAATAAAAAAAAAAAAATTTAGAATAAATTTGAAAACAAGAAAATATGAAGAATATTTAAGTATATTAGTTATTACTAATTAGGTAATAATTACAAAATAGCTTCAAGATAACACAAAGAAAGAAATTATTATTTTGAAGAACATTTAAATACATACCTTATTTAATAGTAATAAGGTAGTAATTTCCAAATAGCCAGATAGTGCTATTTTACTTTGCATTTGAAGTTTATTTTGTACACCGTTTTATTTTGTACACCATTTTATAAGATTATTCGGTTTTAAGATCATTTTATAACAATATTTGTTTTCGTAACAATTTTTAACAACCAGTTCTAAAATGCTTCAAAATTTTAACAACCGGTTCGCGCGAATCGGTGCGAACCGGCTCCAGTTCACCACTGTGAGTATATATACAGTAGACCCTCATTATTCGCCGTAGATGCGTTCCACTCGCGCCGCGAATAAGGGAAATCCGCGAATACGCCATATTTCATTGATTTTGTGCCTAATGTACAGGAAGGTGGTTCATATTCTTGTCTTTTAGTGCTCGCGGGCGGGCTGCCTTATGAATTAAGCCAGGCTTCACCATGTGACCTGCAGCATTGGCACAAAAGAGAAGAGTTACGCGATCTTTTGCGGCTTTGAATCCCGATGCATGACGCTCCTCCTGACTAATGTAAGTGCGTGATGGCAATTTCTTCCAAAAGAGGGCAGTCTCATCGGCGTCAAAGACCTGTTCAGGCTTATACCCCTGAAATCTTGACATTGTGCAGCGAAAAACGTTTTTTGAATCTTTCAAACCAGCCTTTACTAGCTACAAAGCTTGATTCGGGAGTGGTGCTCGTTCCTTCTCCTCCGTCGGCGGCCTTGAAGCAGTGACCGCGAATAATTGAAGCCGCGAATGGTGATGCCGCGAATAGCGAGGGTTTAATATATATATTATATATATATATATATACAGAGATGGGCACGATCTTGATCTTCAAGATCAGATCGTGATCTTGAAGATCAAGATCGTGATCTAATCTTGATCTTGAAGATCACTTTTATTATGGTGATCTTGATCTTGATCTAAGATCACTTTATTTCTTGTGATCTTGACCTTGAAGATCACTTTAGACTTCAAGATCACTTTTAATTTCAGATTCTTAAATATGCCGCTATGCGAATGTCATTTGTTTTTTGTCCAAGCGACATCTGGTGGCAACTTTGTTCAACACCGACTGTTTATGTTTTCTGTGAGTTGGGTGACTTGCGTCATGCGTGGGCTCATGGAAGGTGTAGTTGCTGTGGAATTTAGGCTCGTAAAAAGTGTAATTTACTGTGCAATTATGTTAAAAGTGTTCTATTAATATATTATTATATATAGGCATAAAATATAGCCTATAGGTCCGTATTCATAATAAATTAATTCTAAACATATTTTATTTACAGATTGAATTTTTTAATAATGAGTGCAATTTTACAACTTCAACAGGCTCCCAAGGGAACCAAATATTCTAGGTTGTCACCAGAACAGTATTCAATATATTTAGATAACAATGTTGGTAATAAGGATCAATCTGTGCTATTGAACGGAAAATATTTTCAAATTGTCGAAAAAACTGGAAACAGTATCAAAGTTATTTGTAGGCAGTGTACAAAGAAAACTACAATTCTGTCTGCTGGCCTCGACTCAACGAGCAATCTTCTGAGGCACCTCAGGGTTAGTACTACTTAGTAACTAAGTAGTAAGTAGCAACATTAACATAATGGTTCAAGTCATATTTTAAGTGACTGGTGCCATACAAGACTAATGCTACATTTACATAGACGTCCATTTGAATATATTGTGCACTTCAGATATTAATAGATTATGGACTAGTAACTACATTAAAAACTGCCGATATCCAACTATAATAAAACGCCAGGTGTATCTGTCTTTCTCTCTGTCTGATCCATGTCTGTAATTTCTCCTATTTAGTTACTGAAGGACGAAATTCGGCTTTCAATTTAACATAGGATAAAAATGCACTGATCATGGTGAAAATAATTTTAGCTAAAGATAAAAAAAATTTAGAATCTTGTTAAGTATTAATTTCAACTAGAAGTTTGATACTCTGATAAATATTATACAGGGTGTTCAAGAAGTCTCTCCGCATGATAATAATTTATTTTCTTGTGCAGAAACTACATTCGGATCTTTTGGGTGAATATGAATCGGAGAAGAAATCTCGCAAGCGTCCAGCTAAAGAAGAAGATGCCAGCGGCAGCAATGCTGGCCCTGCCAAAATTGCCAAGCAGTCAACACTAAGCATGTTCCACATTTCCAAGCAAAAACCAGGACCACCAATATGCAAGGATATCCTTGAAAAGAAGATTCTCTCGCTTGTGGCTAATGGGCTCCTACCATTGAGCCTAGTTGAACTACATGAATTTAAGGATCTTCTTTCATGTTAGTATAACTCAAATATTTTGCTATTTTTTCCATAGCTAATATCTGATTAAAATAATTAATCATATTATTTGTATGAACATTAGACTATCGCTAGCCTAGCTAAATATTTTGATATTTTTTCCATAGCTAATCTATTGTATTTGTTTTAATTTTTAAATATTTTTTTCAGACGTCAACCCGGCTGTTCAGGTGCCATCTAGACGCACCCTGGCTAGATCTCTTGCAACAACAACCAGTACAATGAAGGAAGACATACAAGCAAAACTGGCAGCAGTTGACCATGTGTGTGTTACATGCGACATATGGTCAACTAATCACCGCAGTTTCATGGGAGTCACTGCGCATTGGGTATGCTATTGATTTAGTGTATTATTTTTATATAATTGATAAATTGACCATTGGTGATAGACTGATAGTCTGATAGACTTATAGTATAATCTTTTCAATTATTCGACATGTGTTCCTCATTCATTAATTTGGTGACTCTTCATTTTGCTGTGATTCACAGTAATTTCACACTAATTCACTGATTCTGTCATCTGTCATTGTGTCTGATTCACAGCAAAATGTGGAAGAGTCCATATTCACAGGCTGTGAATATGGACTCTTCCACATTTTGCTCTTATGGGATGGGTCACTGATGTGGTGGTATGGTAGGCGACTCATCGCTGAATTGCCTCCTTTATATCACATAGTTCTTCTCTTCAATGTTTGGTGGCGCAGTTTAGCTGGTGCGTGTCTAACCAATATTATTAAATTAAGCTTAAAAAAATGTTCATACAAACATTGATTTTATATTCTTACATTACAGATCAATGATGACTTGTCGCGAGGATCAGCTGCACTGGCATGCCGAAGATTTCGTGAAACACATAGCTTTGATAAAATTGCTGGAATATTGGACAGGATCAACTCGGAGCATGGTTTATCTTATAGAAAAGTTGTATCTACAGTCACCGACAATGCATCGAACATGGTGAAATGCTTTAAAGAGTTCGGTGTTCGTGTTCAGAATCGTACTGACGACATTGATGAAGATGATGCAGATGAAGATGATGATGAAAAAGATTCAGATGAAGAGGTTATCATCAGCAACTTTCCTGAACATTCAGGAGAGCATGGAGAGGAGTCAGTGAAACTATCATCCCATATTCGATGTGCCTCCCACACATTGAACTTGGTAGCAACAACTGATGCAGATAAAGGA
Organism: Bathynomus jamesi; assembly: GCA_023014485.1. NCBI lineage: Eukaryota > Metazoa > Arthropoda > Malacostraca > Isopoda > Cirolanidae > Bathynomus > Bathynomus jamesi. Next base: position 2,162,978 of record JAJOZX010000027.1, on the reverse strand, counting down.
CTGAATTCACTTGGATAAAGGTGAAGCATTCTGCAATAAAGCATTCTGCAATGGGAAAATGTTCGGCGCTGTGGAATGCTGCTGGTAAACCCAAGTCAGCAGAAAAAATACAGGAAATAACTGGCGTCCAATTTAGGTACCCATGCGTCACCCGATGGAACTCAATGTACGACTCATTAAGCCAAATATATAAACATAAGAACGACGTGAATGTAGCTCTTGAAGAACTGAATCTACCCATCCTCAAAGACAATGAATTGGAATTTTTTTCAGAATATTTGTCTGTTCTAAAACCAATTGCAGCAGCCCTCAACAAATTACAGGCAGAGAAAGAATGCTACTACGGTTGTCTTCTTCCAACAGTCCTAGTGACTCAAGATGCCCTCGCAAGATTGGAGCCTATCCAACCAAACGACCTGCGCTTGAGACACTGCATGCCATTACTGGCAGCAGTCGTCTCTGGCTTCAATGCCAGATTTGGTCATTTTTTGTCGTTGAGCCCCGAGGTAACTGATGCCGTTTTGGCCTCAGTATCTCATCCGTATTTCAAACTTAGATGGATATCATTGTTGCAAGGGCCTAATTTCGGCGATCATGAAGCAATCAAGTCTCAAGTAAAAGACAAGCTGCAAATGGCTGTAAGAAATTGTAATTCTGACAGCAGTGGTAATAGTTCGGTGAACTCAGACTCATCATCTGAAGACGATTTCTTCAGAACTATGGACGGCTCATTCTCTGCTCCTAACAACAAGGAAGACTTGGAAGTCCTCAATTATTTGCAGGACACCAGTAAGACACTCGACTCTTTAGATAGGTATCCTGCTATAAAGAAGATCTTCAAGAGGTATAACACCACGCTACCTTCCTCTGCACCAGTGGAACGGTTGTTTTCGTTTGCTGGCATGGTTCATAGCCCCAAACGAAGTCGTCTCTCGGATGGTAACTTTGAACAATTGGTTTTGCTGAAAGCAAATGTTTACAGCGGTTGAACATTAAATTAACACTCTTAACTTGCGGTTTTTACCCTTATATTGTTAGTAATTGCGTATTGCAGTAAAACTGTAAAATTAAATTCAATGTAAAAAATGTTTACTTATATATGCTGACCATTCATTGATATGGGTTATGGACCTGGTGAAATGAGAATTGAGAAAAATAGAACTAAAAACTATATGTAGGTCATTTAATAGTTTTTTCTTTGCTGATAAGTTATGATAATACTAAGTTTTAAGTTTATCACCTGAAAAACTGAAAGGGGAATCGTCAATCCCCGTGGTTTAGATCAGGTGACATGGGTAGGATGCGATGCTTGTATTGCCTCAGCCCTCAGGGGAGTATTAGGAGTGATACTTTTCAGGAGTGATTAACAAAATAATTTGTTTTTGTTTACTCTACAAGAGTACAACTTTTTTCAATTCATATAAAAGTGATCTTAAAAAGTGATCTTGAAAAGTGATCTTCAAGATCACGATCTTGATCTGGATCTTCAAGATCACATTTTTCTGGTGATCTGATCTTGATCTTCAAGATCACCAAAGTTGGTGATCTTGCCCATCTCTGTATATATATATATATATATATATATATATATATATATATATATATATATATATTTCAACTGCAAAGAACACGCAGTATAATTAACGTAAAGAACGACGCTTGTATAGGAGAACAGTCCGCGCAAGATGAGGAGGGAACGAACAAATGAAAAAATGAGGTAACCACCCGGGAATCGAACCCTGGATCTTCCGATTGCCGGTCAGATATGATAACCACTACACCATGGTCCTCACTCGATCAGAAGTCGTAATTCTCGAGTGAGGACCATGGTGTAGTGGTTATCATATCTGATCGGCAATCGGAAGATCCCGGGTTCGATTCCCGGGTGGTTACCTCATTTTTTCATTTGTTCGTTCTCCCTCCTCATCTTGCGCGGTATGTTCTCCTATACAAGCGTCGTTCTTTACGTTAATTATACTGCGTGTTCTTTGCAGTTGAAATGTATATATAGGTGCGGCATGCGGGAGGTGCCCCCCTCGGGGCATTGGTTTCTGCGCGTATGTAGGAGAATTACAACTTCTGATCGAGTGAGGACCATGGTGTAGTGGTTATCATATCTGACCGGCAATCGGAAGATCCCGGGTTCGATTCCCGGGTGGTTACCTCATTTTTTAATTTGTTCGTTCTCCCTCCTCATCTTGCGCGGAATGTTCTCCTATACAAGCGTCGTTCTTTACGATATATATATATATAATCTCGGGGATTACACTTGTAAAAATGCCTGCGCTTCTAACCCCCAGTGAGTAAGCAAATCGGTATACAGTATACGTTTTTAAAATGAGGATGAGTCAGGCATATTTATTAAGCAATTTCAACGTACAAATTTATTTCAGATTCTGCGCAGGATGAAAATGCTGGTGGCCTAGCACTTATATGCATACCTACACTGTGCAGACATTTTCATGAAAACGATCTCCGAAGCTGTCGACTCTGCTTGTATAGTGCTGCTTTATATTCTGACTGAACTTTATTTTTCCAGTAACAAAGCAATTTATTTTCTTAATACAAATAGATGTAACGTAACCCTTTAAAATTAGTTTACAGCCAATTCATAATATTTTATTGAATTAGCAATGCCATATGTATATATAGGACGGACACATAGTTTCATTGGACACAGGTAAGGAGACATAGTTTCATTGGACACAGATAAGTAGGGCCTCATTACTGTCGTGGTTGCGAAATAAGTTTAGCTAAGTAGGTACCAGTATGTACGAGTCCTGTTAATTGCGATACATTGCATTTGGAAAACATGAAGCCACTCGGACCTATCGAGGTTATCTTAGTGATAAATGACCTAAAGGTAGGGGTGGGGTTAATTCAGAGCCATTCTCTGTGACCATTGACCATCTCTCTGACGCCATTGGTCATAAGAACATAAGAAATTTTTATAGTGGGCACACTAGGGGCCATTTCGGCCCATCGAGGTGGCTCCACTATGTAAAAACTGCCTGTACATTGGCAACAACCAATTTTCACAAAACTAATTAATTATCAATTTAAAACTAAAGATAGAATCTCTGGATCCAGAGGATCAAAGTCATAATAGGCTACTATCCACAAATATGTTACACTCTATATCTATTTATAACACATGCAAATATATCAGATCCAAAGAATCTAGTCAATTTCATTACGGTACCCATCAATACCAGTATCTTGCCAACCAAAAATAAGTCACAGTCCATATCAATTGCGGACCAAGTCACAATTTACAACCATATACATTACAATATATATACTTAGTAGGAAAAGTGTAGGTGTGGCTATAAAGACTGTACAGTAATGTAGAAATGTGTGTGCACTCATTTTGGGTCTCCCATTTAAAGGTGTTTGTGGGGCAAGTGAAGATCATGAGTTTTTCAATACCTCACAGTACTATGGGGAGCACTGCTCAGCAGAGGAATCTCTTTAAATGGGGTGTGTAAGGACAAAGAGTATCCTTTAACCCAAGATGCTGCCTCCCTATATCCCACAACACTTGCGTTGAGCTGTGGGATCTATCACCTAAATGCACATAATATATATGAAATAAACTAGTACCATTCATGCAATAAAAATAGGCTTAAACACTATCACCAGATGTCCCTTGCAGACATCGAATTATCCAACCTCACAGTACTATGGGGAGCACTGCTCAGCAGAGGAATCTCTTTAAATGGGGTGTGTAAGGACAAAGAGTATCCTTTAACCCAAGATGCTGCCTCCCTATATCCCACAACTTGCGTTGAGCTGTGGGATCTATCACCTAAATGCACATAATATATATGAAATAAACTAGTACCATTCATGCAATAAAAATGGGCTTAAACACTATCACCAGATGTCCCTTGCAGACATCGAATTATCCAACCTTCTTTTGAAAGAATCAAGTGTATCTGAAGTCACTACTACTACTGTCAGACTGTTCCAAAACTTAATTACTCTGTTTGTAAAACTGTTTTCTTAAATTTGTTCTACATCTTGGCTTAAATAATTTCATGCTATGACCTCTAGTCTGGTTATTGTGATCTTTAATGGAAAGAGACTCAAAATCTATCTTATCCAACCCTTTTATCATTTTATACACCTCTATCATATCACCCCTTAACCTCCTCCTCTTTAATGAGGACATGTTTAGATACGCCAGTCTTTCCTTATATGTCAATTGTCATAGAGAGGGGATCATTCTTGTTGCTCATTTCTGTATTTTTTCCAGTTTTTCAATATCTTGTATCAAATAGGGACTATTAAATTGAATACAGTATTCGAGGAGGGGTCTCACATATATATGAAATGTATAGTTGCTTTATAATATCAATTGGGTGATTCGTATTCAATGTGTGTCTGCATGAGATTGAGTCTAGCATTTGCTTTATTTCTGATTACCATACAGTGATTTGAGGGTTTAAGTTTATTAGTCACAGTGACACCCAAGTCTTTCTCTTTATCATAATTTTTAATCCAAATTTCATTCATATTGTATTCAAATTCTGGATTTTATGCCCCAATATGCATAACCTTGCACTTATCAACATTAAATTTCAATTCCCACTTATCTCCCCAGGCTGTTACTCTAAGTCTTTTTGTATTGTCATTGCTCCTGCACTGACTTATCATGGCCCAATTTTGTATCATCAGGAAATTTTGAGGTTTAACATGATAGGCCCCTCTCTAGATCATTTATATCGACAATAAAAAGCAGAGGTCCCAGCACAGACCCCTGTGGGACTCCGCTCAATACGGGTCTTTAAGTAGACTTATTTCCATTTAAATGAACTATATTTTCTGTTTCTCAGCCATTCTTCTATCCAGTCAGCTATATGACCTCTTATACCATGGGCTCTAACTTTTACCAACAATCTTGCATGAGGAACAGTATCAAATGCCTTTGCAAAATCTAAGTACACTATATCTACTGGCTCTTTATTGTCCAAATGCAAGAGGACTCCATCATAAAATTCAATCAAGTTGGTTAGACAGGACCTTCCATTTCGAAAGCCATGCTGGCTATCATTTATAAGGTTGCACTCTTCAAGGAACTCAGTAACTTTACCTCTAATGATACTTTCAAGCAGGGTTGTGGAGTCGGAGTCGTGGAGTCGCACGTTTCAGGGTGGAGTCGGAGTCGGTAAAAAACTTCCGACTCCAATTTCTGTGTCCTGTGTCACCCTTAATTTCTAAATCCTAAATACTAACATTTAGGTTATTTAGTTTTTTTGGTCAATAAACCTTATTCATTGATAGCCCCTAGATTAAGTTTTTTTAATATTTTTTTTTACATTTTCAGAATATACAATTAATATTTATTTAAATATAAAATATAAAATATAAAATTTCACACTTAGTGTGGTGGTGATGAAATGTCTTATTATTATGATAATTATAGAGTGAAACACTAGAGGAGTCGGAGTCGTATATTTAAAATGTGAGGAGTCAGAGTCAGATTTTTAGATTTTTTACAATGTGTGGAGTCGGAGTCGAATTTTTACAATGTGTGGAGTCGGAGTCGGAAAATTTTGGACCGACTCCCCACAACCCTGCTTTCAAGTAATTTGCAAATAATGGAGGTGAGGCTGATGGGTCTGTAGTTTTTTGTCAAGTTTCTATTTCCTTTTTTAAAGATTGGAGCCACATTTGCTTTCTTCCAATCCTCTGGAATTTCAGTACATATCAATGATTTATTAAAAATAATTTCTAGTGCCTGTGCTATATTCTTTTTGGCAGCTTTTATGACTATTGGATGCATTTCATCTGGCCCTGGAGATTTTTCCATTTTTAATTTATATATTGCTTTTAGGATATCTAGTTTTGTTACCCTTAATTCATTTATTTCTCTATCTTGTCCTGGTAGTATAAGATCAGGAATATTATTTAAATTTTCATTTGTGAATACTGATGAGAAGTATTTGTTTAGTTCTTCAGTTATTTCAAGATCATCATCTATAGTTTTATCATCTATATGGAGGGGGCCAATTTTCTTTTTCACTCTACTTTTCAAATTGAAGTGACTGAAACTTCTTAGGATTGTTTTTTGAATTCTTGGCTAGGCTTTTTTCCAGGTCTCATTTGCTATCTCTGATTGCTTTCTTGCAAATGCTTCTTTTACTTTTATATATTTCGGAGTCTGTGCCACTTTTAGTTCTTTTGAATTTATGAAATGCTTTTGTTTTTTCTCCGATTGCAGTTTATCCAAGGTTGTTTTTTATTTTTTCCAGTTCTGATTTTACACTGGGATATGTTTCCTTTGTATGTTCATTATTATACTTTTAAATTTTTCCCACATACTAGTTACTGTCTGTTCAGGCTATAGAATATCTGTCCAATTTATTAGACACAGATCATTTTACTAGTCCATTTATATTTCCTCTTTTAAAATCTGGGACTTCTACTTTATTTTCACTAGGTCTTGAATTACAAACAATATTAAACCGAAGGATACAATGATCACCTGAACCTAGTGTTTCTGAAACTGAGATATCCTGGAAGGTATCTGGATTATTTGTTAGAATTAAATCTAGAATGGCATCGGCCCTGGTTGGCTCCTTTACTAACTGGGTTAAACCATTCTCATTTATACAGTCTAAGAATCTCTCATTACTTTCTGGTGTTTGTAATATTTCCCAGTCTATATGCCTATAATTGAAATCTCCAACAATAATAATATTGCTTGTCATTGCTTTATTTATTTCATCAATAAGTTTATTTTCTACATACTTATTTTCTTCTCTACTTTTGGGGATTCCTCCAACTGAACATCCCTCAGGTGGTCTATAGATACCCCCTATCCTGATTTTCCTGGCATTTTTATGCCCAATATCTATCCATACAGATTCGACTAAATAGTAAAATTGAAGATTGTGTGATGTCATGCACTGCGTGATTTGACTGCATGATTCCAAAAAATCTACTACTTGACTAACAAAAAGTATATTTGTTGATCCAGTCAACGAGTTTTTCTAATTTTATTATTATGCCCTCAAATTCTTCCATCAGACACTGATAAGAAAAAGTTAGTTACATCTGAATTGTCCAAACCTGAAAATATTTTGAACATCTGTATCATATTCTCCTTTAAACAACATCTCTCAAAACTAAACATGTGAAATCCCTTTAATCTTTCACTTTCATTTAATAGAGCTAATAATACCATTTGCCTTCATGATGATTTAATATCCATTTTCAAGTTTATCACTTTTATCTCAGATATTTGGTAATTTTTTTAGTCTTAAATTTTAGTGAAGTTTGTTAAGTAGCTATATTGTTTTATTTGCAGTCTTTGGGAAATTATTGGACATCTTAAAAACTTTGGAGTTGGGAGAATGGTGATCAGACACAGACAAAAACGTTATTCAGAACCTTGTTTTATGAGAATTGTCTCAGCTGAACCAAAAATGGATCCAGTAAGTAACCAATAAGAATTAAAATTTGAACCATGTAGCGGCCTATGCATCCTATGATGTCACAAATTGGTACTCATTTTCTTTGAAGCCCATTAATTTGATGAATAGCATCAAAGACTGAGTTTGAGTTCTGAGGTTGAAAACTTCAATAACTAGTTCTCATAAGGCTCTCAAGTTTTGGCAAAGGGGCTCAACTGTTTTATGATATGTTATCAGGGTTTTTAAATACATAGTGATGGCCACAATAGCTGTGTAGCCAGATTTCATATTTGTGTTGAGGTACGAGAACATTCATTTACATCATAATTTGGGCATTTCACAGTGTCATCATTGGGAAATAAGGTAGCTACTCATTCTGAAATGTAGTTACCTACTTTCTTTTTTATTAGGTGAGATTGAGGATGTAAAAAAACTATAATAGGGTTATGGTTTATTGCCATCACCATCATCCAGTATTTTATTATGAATGATTTTTGTGTACGTAGCAAGCAAACTGATTATATGTCCAAGTTGCTATTCAAAACACACAGTATGAATAAACAACGCGGAGGAAAATAACCATTTTATTTTTCAAATCAATTATATTAATTCTATCACCATACAATTTACAAATGCAAGACAGTTGTTTACTGCAAGATTTTCATAATTAGAAGTGTACTTTCTTTTCCTTCTCTCTAGGAAAGTGGTAAATGATTCTGATGAAATTTAAAGTACAGGCTAACTGGCTTTCAATTACAATGTTTCCCAGATCTGTCAATCAGTCTTGGGCATTGGTGGACCACAGATAATATTTTATCTGTTTCAGTTTGACTATGATAATCTCTATAAAATGTATGTTCATTAATTATATTTCCTCTTGTAGTGAATACTCTTATTTTAGTTTCAAGATAAATGTTAATTTTACCGTCTTGAATTTCGGAATAGTTATAAATTCATTTTAAATTAGTTACCCCATTATAATTCAATTGTGAACCACATTAATACTAATTTTATGTATACTATATTATTTTATTGTATGTAAACATAATTAATTATATATCACAATTGTCAGTTAATTATTTATATTCAAATATTTATTTTAATCTAATACCATGTCCATTTTGCAAATAAATAATAGAAAACCAAAGGTTATATTTTCCACCTTTGGTACTGTCGCAGTTTCGCCTAACGGACTCAATACGGCTAGTGAGATAATCACTGGTTGGCACTTAACTAGCGGCAGTGCTTATGGCTACATCATCCAGGTTAACCTATACCGGATAGATGCGCTACGGTCCCAAGCCGTAGCTTGCCTAGGCCGACGACGACGACGTAAACCAACAATTGGTGACCCCGGAGCTGGATTACCCCTTTTACCCGAACGACTAGGACTAGACTGTAATGTCGTTCGTGCCCATCACCCCCTTCACCCGAACGACTAGGACTAGACTGTAACGTCGTTCGTGCCCACCACCCCCTTCACCCGAGCGACTAGGACCAGACTGTAATGTCGCTCGTGCCCTCTGCCCCTCACCCCTGCCCGTGTGCTCTGTGCCTGCGCTCGTCTCAACCTCCACTCCTTCGTTGGTACCTTGTCGTCTTGCTTGTACGTCAGCAAGCATAGGAGAAGATGCCTGACGACGCTGGTGCCATCTCCCACTTGAGCGTAAAGCTCCCCGTCTTCTGGCCGGGTGATCCATTTATTTGGTTCCACCAAGTGGAATCACAATTCAACTTGGGAAGGATCACCGCTAGCAGGACAAAATACGATCATGTTTTGTCCTCTCTACCAGCGAGCATCATCTCTGAAGTCCGTGACGTCATCGTATCTACTTCCACGAGTGAGGACCAATACAACGATCTGAAGTCTGCCATCCTGTGCCGCACCACTGTCTCCGAGCGTGAGAAACTACATCAGTTAATCTCAAAAGAAGAACTTGGAGACCGTAAGCCCACTCAAATGCTGAGGGCTATGCAGTGCGCTTTAGGCGAACGCGCACAAACCTTCGATAAGGACATCTTTAGACAGTTGTTCTTGCAGAAACTTCCTCCATCAGCTCAGCGTGTCTTGGCCACTATGGATCCTGCTACTCCAGTTGATAAACTAGCAGAAACTGCCGACAAAGTAGTGGAGATTGACACAGCTCCGGTCAACAACATGAACACACAATCGGAACTGGAGTTGAAAGTGGAAGAGTTAAGTCAACAACTCAACCACGTTTGTTCTCTGCTACAAAATCAACGGCAAAGAAGCCATTCTCGGTCAAGATTTACGAAGAGGCATCGTTCGAGTTCCGGGAAGATCTGCTTCTACCACTCGAAATTTGGAAAGAAGGCTAGGAAGTGCATCTCCCCTTGCAATTTTTCGTCGGGAAACCCCAGCAGCGAGTCCTAATGGCGTCTAGTACTCGCACTGCCAACCTGTTATTCATAAAGGACAGGAACTCTGGTGTCAATTTCTTGGTTGATACCGGAGCGTCAGTCAGTGTATTCCCTCAAAAATCTGGTCATACGCACTCGGAATCTCCGCCTCTATACACTGCTAACGGTTCACGCATACCCACGTACGGTACTCAGTCGCGTGAACTAAACTTGGGCCTTCACCGATCCTTCAAGTGGATTTTCATCTGTGCTCAAGTGCAGCATCCCATAATCGGCGCTGACTTCCTCCAGCATTTCAAACTCCTGGTGGATCTTGACAAGCGACGCTTATGCGACCAGGCCACACTGCTTTCTGTTCTTGCCAAACAGGTTGCCCTTCCGGACGCCTCGAACTCTGCACTTTCCCTCGTTCCCCCTAATTCCATGTACCAGTGCCTTTTCCAACGATATCCAGGAATTCTTCAACCAATGCAGATGGGTGATACCATTAAGCACACCATTACCCATCACATTACAACAAAAGGTCCCCCTGTGTTTGCAAAACCCAGACGTCTTGCCCCGGACAAACTGAAAGCTGCCAAATCGGAATTCCAGCTTATGCTGGATCTTGGGATAATAAGACCTTCCAAAAGCAGTTGGTCCTCTCCCCTACACCTGGTCCAGAAGAAGTCAGGAGACTGGAGACCATGTGGGGATTACCAGTTTTTGAATTCGACAACCATCCCGGACCGATATCCGGTACCAAATGTCCAAGACTTTACTTCTCTTCTCCACGGCAAATCTATCTTCAGTAAAATAGATCTCGTTAAGGCTTTCCACCACATTCCCGTAGAGCCTTCGGATATTCCCAAGACTGCAGTTTGTACACCATTTGGGTTATTCGAATTTGTGAAGATGCCGTTCGGGCTACGGAATGCTGCGCAAACCTTTCAGAGGTTTATAGATGAGGTCACCAGAGGCTTAGACTTTGTTTATGCCTACATCGATGATTTGCTTGTGGCCAGCTCAACGGAAGAGGAACATAAGGAACATCTTTCACTCTCTTCAACGTTTAGAACAATACGGTGTTACTATTAATGCATCTAAGTGTGTTTGCACAGCCAACCTTGGAATTTCTTGGTCACACGATTTCGCAGCACGGAATTACCCCCCTTCAGGACAAGTGTGAAGTGATAAAAAATTACCCAATGCCAAATAATCAGCGTGAGTTACGTCGGTTTCTAGGTTTGGTAAATTATTACCACAAGTTCATTAAAAACTGTGCCAGTGTTCTTGCTCCTCTACACGCTATGATCACACACAAACGCAAGGTAACGAAATTGGTATGGTGTAGCGATAGTTTACAGGCGTTCGACAATGCCAAAAATGCTATCAATAGTGCATTGTCTCTGTCATTTCCTATCAGTGATGCCCCCCTAACTCTGACGGTCGATGCCTCAGATGTTGCGATCGGTGGGGTGTTGGAACAAACCATTGACGGTCAACAAGCACCCATCGCGTTTTACTCGAAAAAGCTGCAGCCAGCCCAAACGCGTTATAGTGCTTTCGGACGTGAACTTCTTGCTATTTACTTAAACGTGAAGCATTTTCAACATTTCCTTGAAGGCCGAGAGTTTTGTGTTTTTACCGACCACAAACCTTTGGTCACTGTCTTCAATAAAAACAGCTGTAACCACTCTCCCAGAGTCATCAGGCAACTCGATTATATCTCGCAATTTACCACAGATATCCGCCACATCAAAGGTGTCTTGAACACTCCAGCGGATGCACTTTCAAGAATAGAGATTACTCCTGTTACCCTCAGCTCTACACTGTGGAATGCTATTGCACAGGATCAAGATAAGGATACGGAACTACAAGACCTGCTCAGAGAAGACTCCACTCACTCACTTTCCCTCAAGAAAATGAGTATGCCAGGATTGTCTGTGCCCCTCTATTGCGACGTATCAACAGCTGCTATTCGCCCTTATGTCCCTCCATGTCACAGACAAGCAGTCTTCACGGATCTTCATAAGCCCTCCCATCCTGGTATCCGTGCTTCGCAACACCTGGTTACCTCTCGCTTTGTTTGGCCCTCGATGCGGAAGGATGTCAAACATTGGACCAAAACGTGCCTTGCCTGCCAGCGTGCCAAAGTCCAAAGGCACACCAGGTCCCCCTTTGACGCATTTCCGCCCCCATCCCAGCGATTTGAGGTAATTCATGTAGACATTGTTGGCCCTCTTCCAGTGATTCAAGGCCAACGTTATCTGCTCACCTGTCTCGACCGCTTTTCCAGATGGCCTGAAGCCATCCACTTCCTGATATCCAAGCGGACACTGTTGCAAGAGCCTTTCTTCATGGATGGGTATCAAGATTTGGATTGCCGACAAAAGTCATCACTGACCAAGGTCGCCAATTTGAGTCTTCGCTTTGGAAGAAGTTTACCAGCTTGTTGGGTACAGTACATGCGCATACCTGTGCGTATCATCCGCAAGCTAACGGCCTCGTCGAACGCTTCCATCGCCAGCTGAAGTCATCCCTTATGTGTCACGAAGACTCCCATTGGATGGATAAGCTTCCACTCGTGTTGCTTGGTATTCGCTCTGCATTTAAGAGTGATCTGAAGACTACAGCGGCTGAACTAGTCTATGGAACAACACTGCGGCTACCAGGTGGCTACTTCACTGCAGGGGATAAGTCATGTGATCCTACGGAATTCGCTCAAACACTTTCCTCTCACATGCAGTCCCTTCAGCCTGTTCCCCCTCGATTGACTAGCCAACAGAACATCTTTGTTTCCCCAGCCCTCCAATCTTGCACCCACGTTTTCGTTCGTGTACCTCTCCCAAAACGGCCTCTCCGATGTCCATATGACGGGCCCTATGAAGTTCTCCGATGTACGCGCAAATCATTTCTCATCCAGCGCGGTTCCAAGGTCGACAAGGTTTCTATCGATCGTCTTAAGCCTGCGTTTTTGGAATCAACCTTAAGCGAGGTACATGTAGCTACCAAAAAGGTTCAGCGGAAATCTGTGTCGTTCGGAACTCTTTGAACTTCCTCTCTGGTGGGGGAGTGTGTAGTGAATACTCTTATTTTAGTTTCAAGATAAATGTTAATTTTACCGTCTTGAATTTCGGAATAGTTATAAATTCATTTTAAATTAGTTACCCCATTATAATTCAATTGTGAACCACATTAATACTAATTTTATGTATGCTATATTATTTTATTGTATGTAAACATAATTAATTATATATCACAATTGTCAGTTAATTATTTATATTCAAATATTTATTTTAATCTAATACCATGTCCATTTTGCAAATAAATAATAGAAAACCAAAGGTTATATTTTCCACCTTTGGTACTGTCGCAGTTTCGCCTAACGGACTCAATACGGCTAGTGAGATAATCACTGGTTGGCACTTAACTAGCGGCAGTGCTTATGGCTACATCATCCAGGTTAACCTATACCGGATAGATGCGCTACGGTCCCAAGCCGTAGCTTGCCTAGGCCGACGACGACGACGTAAACCAACACTCTGTTATTTAAGCAATTGCTTTATTAATATTTTTAAATTTTATCCCCCCTCTTTCTGTGCCCCCTAGAGGTCCAGGCCCTGGGGATTTATCCCAACTTCCCCACCCTCTTGGCAGCCCTGATAGTTGCCATTAAAACTGTGTACAAAAATAACATTTAAACTTCATTGGTACCTTTATCATTTCTTCATTTATCTTGCTATCAAATGTAAAACCTTATCTCCCTATGGGGCTGTATTGTGGCCATGTCACAGCACTGCTTCCCCTTAGATTGGCAAGGTTAAATGAACAACATTGGGTCTGGGTAGTAGCTGGATAGGTGACCATCCTTTATGTCCAGATGATGTAGTGACTCATGGTTTGGATCTGACATTAATTTGTAGAGTATAAATCCCCCACCATCATATGACCTTTGCTATTACAAAGGTTAAGCAACCCTAAATATTGTTTTATGGGATGTAAGAAAGTCTGTGTTTTCTTTTCTAAACAAAATTAATTCAATTATATTTTAATTTCAAATTAACTTTTTCTCAACTCTTCATCTGGAACTGAATTTGCATTTATTCACAATTGTACAAATTGCTTCTCATATGAGATTGACCCCCCTCTCAACTCAACTCAACTCAATTGATCTGATAGCTACCACTTTTTTGATTTGCTGAACAAATCCACAGCAAATGTGATAGCTACCTTGTGGTTCCTTCATAACATTCGGTGCTTTACTGATTTTAGATTGTAAGTTTCCATCAGCCTCAGAGTTTACCCTCATTAATGGGTGCGAGGTGGGTATTATGAACATTATATTAGCCACATTGATGGCTTCATGTTTGATGCTGGTATCATATTTTGGCCCATCTTTTCATTCAGATTTTACCTGCAGTGGTATCCACCACTGTCTTTGTCTTTATTTGGCCCCAGGGCTGTGGAGCTGGAGCCAGAGCCAGAGCCAGGAGCTGGAGCTTGAAGCAATTTTGGTGAGTGGAGTTGGAGTTGGAGCTGGAGCTGGAGCCAGTTATTTTTGGGAAGCTGGAGCTGGAGCTGGAGCTGGAGCTGATAAAAAATGTGTCAGCTCCGGCTCTAGCCCAATACAAAGAGTTCATATTTAGATACAAACTTTTTATGCTATTTTTTTTTTATTTTGAATGATTTCTAATTGGCCTTAATTTTTTTCAGGAAATGTGTTAATTTTTAGAAACTTAAACTAGTAAGCTTAATTTTTAAAAATTGAAAATATTAAGTTTCATTCTTTTTTTGAGCCCTTTCATAATGACAACTAGATCTCAAAGTCAAACAAAGTCTGCATTATTTGAATACTTCACAGTTTCTACAGATGGAAAATATTTCATTTGTCACTGTAAGAAAGAAAATAATGATGAACAATTATGTGAAACTAAAATTAGTTCTTGTACAAGCTGATACAAAAGTACCAACCCAGACTGGCAAGACATCAAATTTAAAAAGACATCTACAACAATTTCATCCAAAAATTTTAGAAATTGTTAATAAGAAAGACAGTGAAGCAAGTCAAGCATCCACCTCAACTAAAAGTAAAATTTGTCCTGGGGGACAATTGCAAATGTCACCATTAACAAGCTTCTTTCCTAGTAATAAAGTTACTGTAAATATGACCTCAGATAAATTCAAGAAGTACATCATAGAAATGGTGGTAAAAAATAGTATACCTTTATCTTTTTTCTCAACACCAGCTTTTTTAGGTCTTAATGGAGAAATGGCCAGTAAACTCCAAGTTTCTTTGGATAGAAATAGCATTAGCAAGATTGTGATTGAAGATGCCACACACAAAAAGTCAAAGAACTCTTAAGGAGCGCTTTGTGTTCCTCAAAATGGATGGATGCACTCGCCATAGAGTTAATTATTTTGCCATTAATGTGAGATATATAGATGACAACAATAAAAAGGTGACTTGGACACTGGCAGTGAGGAATACACATGCACATCACACCAGTGAATATCTTTCTAAGTTAGTTGAAACTGTCTTACAAGATTTTGAAATAAAAAAAGAACAAGTTCTATGTATTGTCACTGACAATGCTTCGAATATGCTAAGCACTATTGAAAAACTAAATAGAGGGACAGTTACTAAGGAAATAATGGAAAATGAAGATGACATTTCTGAAATTGATTCTGCAAATGAAATGATAGTGACAGAACAAGATGATGAAGTTCTAGATGATATTGCTGAAGAAGCCACTATGCTATCTCATATTCAACACATGCGCTGTGTTGTGCATACATTGCAGTTAGCGATAAGGGATGGATTAAAAGAACGACATGTAGCAAGTTAGCAACTATGATCAGCAAGTTCAGACAGGTAGCCACTGCAGCCAGAACACCAAAAATAGACTCCATTGTGAAGAAACATTCAGGTATGGGAGCTATTTTAGATCAAGATACTCGGTGGGGCAGCACCTATTTGATGATTAAGCGTTTGCTTGATCTGAAACCACATCTTGAAGACCTGGGAAATCAAAATGTCTCATTAACTGAAAATGAATGGATGCAATTGACCCAATTAGAAGTTCTGCTTCGTTACCCTTTTGCTGTCACTAAAAAGTTTCAAACAGAAGAATTAACTCCTGGTGAATTCTTGTTGGCATGGAAAGAATTAATATTTCGTCTCAATCAAACAGGAGGACTACTTGCTGAGGGAATTGTTTCGTCGATGAAGAGAAGAGAGGTATTACTATTAGAAAATGCAATTGTATTAGCTGCTGTTTACATAGACCCAATGAACAGAGTTCTATTAAATGAAGATCAAAAAGCTAAAGGAAAAGAGGCCCTCTATGACATTGCATTGCGCATGGAAAAGCTGGTATCTGAAAAACCAGACGCCCAGAATGAAGAAGATAGCAGCATTACCAACCAATCATCCTCTTCAAATGATGAGGAAGATTTCACAAAATATTTGGACAGAATAGATAGATCAAATGCAAAACGTCTCAAAGTAGAATTAAAGAATCCTCCACAGATGAAAATAACCAAATTCAAGCAAGAATTCTATGCTGAATTAAAGTAAGTAGAAAAATACAACCGCTCCTCTAAACTGACAGTTGACGATGTCATACCCTTATATCCAAAGATTATAAGGAATGTAGCTAGTATTGTATCAGCTCTACCACCCACACAAGTCAGTGTAGAACGCCTCTTTTCAGCACTGAGAATAGTGAAATCTGATTTAAGAGCATCAATGAAGGATGACTTAGCAGAAGCCATTTTATTTCTGAGGACAGGCATGTAATGAAGATGTATAAAAAGTAATAAAAATTATTTTAATTTTTTTAAAAGGCTACATTTTCCAAATAAACATTGTATAATACAAACGAATAAGGTTTTTTTTTGTCTTTGTAAAACATTTTTTTTTGTCATGAAAGGTGTAGGTAATATTATTATTAATAAATGATAAAAAAAAGCCACAAAGGCATAGCTATAGTCATTAGAATTTAGATTAATAGCTGCAACAGGCTTTGGTCTAAATTTTAAAAAGTAGCCTGATGAATCATGTGATGGTGATGAAATGTTTTGTGTGGCTGCCTGCTATGGCCTATGAGTAGCAAGGTACAATTTCAAGAGATTTATCAATCATTAATATATGGTGAGAGGAGCCGGAGCTGGAGCCGGAGCTGGAGCCGGAGCTGGAGCCGGAGCTGGAGCCGGAGCTGGGCATAAAAAAATGCTGGAGCCGGAGTTGGAGCCAGAAATTTAAAAATGCTGTAGCCGGAGCCAGAGCTTAAGATTTTGGTGCCAGCTCCACAGCCCTGTTTGGCCCTCCATGTCACCTTGCAGCAAGTTGGGATGCAGTTATTACTCTGTAAACTGTGGTAAGTCATGATGAATATACAGTACCTACAACTTTCCCTGTATGTCCTGAAGATGGGGTACTCCCCTCAGTCTTCTTTGAATTGGCCAGACCCACCTAACTCATGGGTATTGAATACCATTACTATACTGCATTCGCACGTATTAAGCAGATTACATTTTCTCCAATGTTTTCAAAAGTTTTTCCCCAATTTCAATAAAATTGCAGCAAATAATCACTATATATAGCAGCATTGATGGTATTCATTTCGATAAAATATTTTGATAATTAAAATAATTATCTCATTTTATTGAAAAATATGTAAAATATTGTGTTCTGAATTATTAAGCAAGCATTCTATTTATGGATCTAAATGGTGAAAATGGGTAAGAAGGAGGATTTAACACTGAGAAAAGAAAAATAGTTAAGTTACTCACTGAAAATATAAAATCTATTGAAATTGCGAAGCAGTTTGGTAGAGCTTATCAAACTGTAAACAAGTTTGTAGCGGAGGGTACCAAACTGAGGCAGCGAAGTGATAAAGGAGCTATAAGAAAAGTGATAAGGTGGCAGATATCCAGTGGTGAGCTGGACCTGGTTCGTGTGAACCAGTTGTTAAAATCTCTCTGAAAATAAGAACTGGTTGTTAACTTTTTTGCTGGATGCTGAAGAGAGCTCTCAGAAGCAGAAAGAGGTTTTTCGGTGCTGAATATTATTTGTAGTGATAAAAGAGCAAGTTTAACAACTAAACATATATCATGCTTTATGATCATCAATTTGTTGGGGAAACCATTAAGCTTCTGGAACCCGTTAACATATGTCAAATCATGGATGAGAAGTCATCGATCCGCTTTAGATACCAGAGTTTGTGTATCCAAAACGACAGTTTATGGAGAAAACCAAGAAGCCATTTGGAAATTATTACCGTAATAAGTAATAATAAGGTACGTAAAAATGTTTAAATTAAAAAAAAAAAAAATTTAAAAGCATAGATGTACTGATATTTATGTTTTGCCTAATAATTCATTATTGCTAAAGTTGACTGAGCAATTTAATTTTAACTATGTAGATAATATGATTCATCGGTTTTTATTAAATAATTCTTCTTTTCTGATTTCATTACAAACGTCTATTTCTCTAATTAACTATACTAATTAATTGTCATGCAGTTATTAATACCTAGCTGAGTCATAAAATGCAGACACTTGAAAAAGACAAATTGCGAGATAATTAATTTAATTAAAATTGCGAAAGGGTGGGGTGGGAAGGGTTGTCAATTTTTTATTGCCAAATTCAGAATTTTTTATACAGAACCCGGTGGTTAAAATTTTGGCAGCTTAGCGAACCGGTTGTTAAAATTTTGGCAGCTTAGCGAACCGGTTGTTAAAATTTTGGCAGCTCACCACTGCAGATATCTGTAATCAAGCGCAAACTGCAAAGCATCCATTGTCCTTAAGTAAAGAGGTTTTTGAGCAGGCTGGCATACATAATGTACCAAGAACATCTTGATGTGGAATCCTCCAAACAATTGGCAAGACGTGTAAACCTGCGATTCAGTCACATTAACACCCAGGTACAAGAAGCAGCATTTTGAATGGGTGCATCAGTACGTGAAAACAGATTTTAATACTGTATTGTTAACTGATGAATGAAGAGCAACCCTTGAGGGATCTGATGGTTGGTCAAGAAGATGGATTGCTAAGGGTCAATCTCTACCATGGAATGAGGTTTTCTTTTAGAAAGTTTGTGTAAGACTGGGCATTCATTTTTACACCATCAGGCACTCTGTATGGGACAGCTACTTCATTGCCTATCAATCCTGCCCAAAACATGACACTACCTCCACCTTGTTGGTGTCTTAATCTCGATGGTAAAAATTGGCTCTCAGCAATCAATCTTCTAGACCAAACATCAAGTCCCTCAAGGGTTGCTTTTCATTCATCTGTGAACAATACAGTATTAAAATCTGTTTTCACGTACTGACGCGCCCATTCAACACGCTGCTTCTTGTACCTGGGTGTTAATGGTGACTGAATCGTAGGTTTACACATCTTGCCACTTGTTTGGAGGATTCCACATCGAGATGTTCTTGTTACATTATGGATGCCAACCTGCTCAAAAACCTCTACTTAAGGACAATGGATGCTTTACAGTTTGCGCTTGATTACAGATATCTGCCACCTTGTCACTTTTCTTATAGCTCCTTTATCACTTCACTGCCTCAGTTTGGTACCCTCCGCTACAAACTTGTTTACAGTTCGATAAGCTCTGTCAAACTGCTTCGCAATTTCAATAGATTTTATATTTTCAGCGAGTAACGACTATATTTCTTTTCTCAGTTCGTGTTAAATCCTCCTCCTTACCCATTTTCACCATTTAGATCCATAAATAGAATACTTGCTTAATAATTCAGAACATAATATTTTACATATTTTTCAATAAAATGAGAGAATTATTTTAATTATCAAAATATTTTATCGAAATGAATACCATCAATGCTGCTATATGTAGTGATTATTTGCTGCAAATTTCATTGAAATCAGTGAAAAACTTTTGAAAACATTGGAGAAAATGTAATCTGCTTAATAAGTGGGAATGCAGTGTAGAACTAACAAGTAGAGGTGTACTGAAATTCCAGTTCTGGTTTCTGCTGATTGGAATTCCAGCCATTTATTGCAAGTTCCAGTTCCAGCCAGAACTCTGTCTGATATTTGGCCAATGTGGAATCATTCAGTTTTTAATGATATTAGATAAAAAAAACATAGAAGGAAAATAGAATTATTTATAAACAGATTTTGATATATTTATGTGAAGTCCTTGGCTACTTGTATGTATCAAATAACAAATGAAATATATGATAAAACGTTGTTAAATTTCCTTGCTAGATACTGTAGTTTTTTTTATATTGTTTTATGATGATAAAACAAAAATTATAACACTCCAGAAGTTGGCATTTTTAAAAATTTATTATTATAGAATATAGACTATAACTTATACAGTATACATATCCGTAGCCACATTGAGGCAGCTGCCTCATCTGGTTTAATGGACGTTTTGGATCAATGAGGAAATTGAAGAGTGGCACTGGTCTTCAGCCATCAGTCAAGTAGCAAATGATAAGAACTGGTTTCTGGTCATATCAAACCACAAATAACATGACTAAAATCACAGAGTAGCAGCATTTAAGTGAAGTTGTTGTTATTGTCCAATTCACTCTATTACCATATGCTCAAAGTACATGATTTTGTGCTAGGATTAAAAAAATCTTCTGAAGAAGCATGGCCCTGGACCCCCTAGTAGGGCTGTTTTTGCCTCGTCTGTTTTTAAGCTCTGGCTACGGCCTTGGTATATATTTTTCATAAGCATGAGGCTGTGTAAATGAAATATATTTAATATTTATATCTGAAAGAGAAAACATAAAAGTGATAAAACAAACAAAATAATATCTTGCTTAATAATAATTAGACACCACATGTTGAAAACCATCCAAGCACCAAAAATAAAAATTGCCAAAAAATGCAGTTAAAGTTTACCAATTTAGAAATTAATAATACGTATATTATTTAAAATTATAGACCTACTAGCTAGGGCCTAAGCTAAAACAAAAGGTTCTGGTAGCTGGATATTCTGGCTTCTGACTGAAACCCAAATTTGTTGGCTGAATACTCCGGTTTCTGGCCAAAAAACTGGTTCTGGTACATATCTACTAACAAGATGTGGATGGTTGTGTCTGCAGTCTGGTTTTGGAATTATTCCACAATTGCTCACCTTACATTTAGGATATTTGAGAGAGGCAACCCCTCAGCCACTATTCTGAAAGCTGTATTGTCCTTTTGACTTGTCACTTGCTGTTGACTGTCCATTTGGGAGTACCTCTTCTGCCAAGCCATGGGGCTTTTAAGTTTAATGAAAAGGCTGGTCTCCCTTTTCATAATGACACTTATGATGCTTAATATTCCTACTTCAGTTTTTCATTTTCTACTTCCGTTTTTTAATGTATTTATGGTACTAAAATTCTAGATTTAGTTATTGAAGTACGCATGTCCATAATGGTCCATTGTCTCTCTGCAAAAAAAAAAAAATTGGTTTTTAGTCACCATGAGCATGATCAGATTGCTAATTAACCTTCTTGTTTTCAGGATAATTTGAAAGGCACAGTAATGGTGCAAAAAGTGTTTCGAGGTAAGAACCATGGAGTGGTTTCTATGTCAAGAGTCGCGTACAAGACAGATTATCAGCTAATACCCAAACACGAAGAATACAAGTATATAAAAGCTTATGAAGATTTTAAGGACAAGCATCATGATGAAACAATTTACGCACCAAATGCAGAAATGCCTCCTTTACTCAAGGTTAGTGTTACAATATTGGTTGTTTGAGAAACACATTCTGTGAAGGCTGCCACACACCAAAATCACACTAGCCACGCCATGCATGTCCACAAGCTGGCTCAGTGTCGCTCTAATGATTTTCAATGAAGCAACCCAAACTGAAGGCCAGCCTAGCTATGTGGCCTTTGGTGTGTGCTGCTTCCTTCAAAATTATTAGAATGATGCTGAGCTGCGTGGCTTTTGGTGTGTGGGGTGGCCTTAAGCATCCTATGGATGATACTAAGGATGCACTGGAACTTGGTTCCAGCCAGAACTTTTTAAAAAATAACTGGCTGGAACCGGAACTTATGAACTTGAAATATGTTTAGGCCTATAATAAAAGACATTCCTTTATGAATTTATTATAAATTAATCCATTTTTCAGACCTTAATATTTCATATATATATATAGAGTTATATACCTTTGGTAACCTTTGGTTAGCTTCTGCCAGAATTGTTCATTCTGACGGAGGTCAAGCTTTTCACTCCACCTTAGACCTACAGTTTAACATGGAATCCGAACCACGCCCCATCAGCAGCCCAGCGTCTTAATCACTAGGCCACCTAGGGTACCCATTTATCTACCAACCACTTTCTTTATTGTGTGGAAGGATGAACAGCTGGGTTTTGCTGTGCGCTGGCTGCCGTCGGGTCTCGAACCCGGGGCCGATGGTTTCGTAGGCAGCGACGCTAACCACTACACCATATACAGGGGTTGGACAAAATAATATGAACACCTTGATAAATGGCGGTTTTTATTCTTAATATGGAGTTGGTCCTCCTTTAGCGGCAATAACAGCTGCAATGCGTCGGGGAATTGATTCATACAGCTTTTGGACAGTGGCTGGAGGAATCCTGAGCCATTCTTCGAGCAAACCCTGCTCCAGTTCCTCCAAAGACGCCGGCGGTGGGAATCGGCTTCTGACCTGCTGCTCTAACTGACACCACAGATGCTCGATAATGTTAAGATCCGGGGATTGTGGAGGCCAATCCAAGCGTTCTGCTTCACTAACATGCTCTTCAAACCAGTTTTTAACGACCCCAGCGGTGTGGATTGGTGCATTATCATCCTGGAAGACGGCGCCGCCATTGGGAAACAGCGTTTGGACCATGGGATGGACATGGTCATCCAATATTGACAGATAGACCTGGGCGTTAACCCTACCATGCAGTACTACAGCTGGACCAAGAGTATTCCACGATATTGCTGCCCAAACCATCACAGATCCGCCTCCATGCTTAACGGTTGGGGTCAGGCAGTCGGGGTCATAAGCATCTTTAGGCTGTCTCCAGACGTAAACTCGACCGGAACATGAAAATAGCGTAAAGGAGGATTCGTCGGAGTAAACTACATTCTTCCACCGGTCCATTGACCAATTCTTATGGTCATTACATCATTTTCTGCACCGCTCAGTGTTGATGTGCGAAAGGAAGGGTTTGGCAATTGCAGCCCTCCCATGGTATCCAGCTCCATGGAGCTCGCGACGTACAGTTCTGGTCGATACCGGGCTTGCAAAATGCTGGTTAAGCTCTGCAGTCACTTTTGGAGCTGTGGTCTTATGGTTCTTTGTCACAATGCGCTTTAGCACCCGGCGGTCTCGATCACACAGCTTCTTCTTGCGTCCACTATTGCATTTGTCGGTGCTTGTCTTTCCATGGTTTTGGTATGCAGACATGACCATAGAGACAGTTCCTCTGGATACATTGAACATCTGAGCGGTTTTCGTCACCAATGCACCAGCCATCCGCGCTCCGACAATTTGCCCTCTTTGGAAGTCTGACAGGTCTTTCATAACTGCTAATTCATAATTCACTCAGATCTGTAAAAACAACGTGAGGGTTATAACATGACGTATACACACTCTGTTACGCATTTAAATAGGTTTGCCAGTCATTTGACCGTTTACTTTGTGTCTGAGCAGTCCGTAAAGATAACCGGTGAAATCGGCGGGTGTTCATATTATTTCGTCCAACCCCTGTATATATATAATATATAATGTATGTATATTAGGGTGTGACCGTTGCCCTCCAAAAATCAAAAAATGGTCCTATAATGCTGTTCAAAGTTTTAGTGTTGTGTATTTATCTAGGAAACACCCCTGTAAATTTTCTTGGAGATCGGTGCATGTTTGAGCTAGCACCTTCGTACCAGCAAGTATTGCTATTTCAGCTTATGAACTTCATAAATAAGTGTGAAAATAGCACATTTTATCAGATTTTCATTTCCGGGTCTGGAACGCTGACCCACAAATTTTCCACGTATTATTTTATTGCATTTAATTTTAATGATGCTCTTTTCTTTTCCCTTGACAGTGATTTGATGTTGTGAATAGAGAATTTAATCATGGATACACGGCAAGATGATGAGTATGTCAGAATGTTATTGGGCACCGTACCCCGAGAAGAAGAAAAGGAAATAAAGGGCTGCAAACTGCCAACTAATAGGCAGTCTTACTATGTCTGTTAGCAAACCTTCGGGATATGCATTGGGAAAAAGAATGAGGATAGAAGACGGGCTGATGATCCTGGAATTATGAAGTTTAAATCAGAATTGAGCCTGACGATGAAATTTTATAAGAACACAGTGTTGAAAGACATGGCGGCTGCGAAAAAGGGGAAAACTCAGGCCGAACAAGATGCCATCGATACTGACATACTCTTTATGAAAAGCATGCTAAGTGACAGAGTAGCTACCTACTCTGGGGTAAACAAAGTACTCACAGAAAAGGTTCAGAAGCGACAGAAAAGGCAGATGCGAGAAGAGAAGCGACAAGAGAGAGAGCAATGTGATCATGCTGAGAATGTACAAGCTGATATTGATTCACCTATTAGCTCTGATGAGGACGATGACATTGATGAGGCCAGCACTGCTGAACCAAAGAGAAAACATCGGAGAACAGTGAAAGAGGGAGTTTCAATTTTTGTGCCCCATGATATTCTGAAGTCGGCAGAACTTGTTTCATGCAGTGTTCGAAACAACATCTCGCCGACCCAGCTGAGTGCAATTGTGTACTCCCTTGTATCTGCATGTGGTGGAGATACATCAAAGCTGAGTCTAAATGCAAGGACGGCCCACCGATACCGAGCTTCCATCGTGTCAGAAATAAGTTTAAAAATCATGGATGAATGGCAACCATCAGACAAAGTACTGGTGCACTGGGATGGTAAACTTATGGACACGCTGGATTCCAAAGGCACTGATGACCGCCTGCCCATTCTTGTGTCTGGTGTCAATGGCACAAAGCTTCTTGGAGTCCCACCTCTTCCGCATTTGACTCAAAAAAGCTGGCCTGGTTCAAGGAGACTTGATATCAACAGCAACCAAACAACTTCTGGTCGATTGGGAGTGTGAACAGAATGTCGTTGGTATGGTTTTCGACACAACTTCATCCAATACAGGTAAACCTATTTCAAACATCAGCGTGAATTTATTACGACATTAATACCAAAATACAGTGAATGATTTAACAGAAATCTGCAAAAAGCACGTGCCTGAAATGGTGGCCTTAAACTACAATTACATTTTTTTTTCAGGACAAAAAACAGCTGCTTGCGTCTCCCTCCAAAAGGAATTAGAGCGTGCCGTATTCTGGTGCGCCTGTCGCAGGCATGTGGGCGAAGTCATCCTAGGTGTTTGCTGGGATTGCTTGAAAGTGGAGGGCTCTTCAAGTCCAAACATAATGGTTTTCCAGAGGTGAGTCATAAGCTTTACAAAATAACAAGGAATATTATTATCTAATGAACAAATTTAGTGGAATTTCTTTTATTAGACTTATAAGATATACTAACACCAAGCAAATGATCGATCATATCAATCTTAATACCCTAAAACAATATTATAGATTAGTACGAAATACAATAATCCCAATAATTGCATTTCTAGGTTCAAGAACCATTTCTCTCAACTGGCGTACAATGAAAAAAAGAAATACTACTACCCCGCAATGCCTGGAGTGTTGAGGAACGCCAGCAGGAGATGGCTGACTTCTTCCGTGAATCTCTAGCCCAACCATTTACACGTGGCGACTACAAGGAGCTGGTAGAGCTTTGTCTGCTGCTTGTAACTAAAGGATCCGAGCCAGTGAACTTCACAATGGTCTACCCCGGCGCACTTCACAAAGCAAGGTGGATGGCTAAACTGCTCTATACCCTCAAGATTGTTCTTTTGTCAGGCCAGATCAAAGAGCAGTTTCCCAAAGCCGAGGTTGTGACTAAAAGTCAAATCAGCAAGTTAGAACGGTTTGCTGTGTTCACAGTCGCTGTTTATGTCCCATGGTGGATTGTTTGCTCCGTTCCAGCAAGTGCGCCACTGAATGACTTGAATTTGGTCGAAACCTTGGCTGAATTTGCCCCATATGACGCCACAATAGTTGACAAAGCACGTGTGGCACTCGGTAGACACACTTGGTACCTAACTGAG
This sequence comes from Bathynomus jamesi, assembly GCA_023014485.1. Classification (NCBI taxonomy): domain Eukaryota; kingdom Metazoa; phylum Arthropoda; class Malacostraca; order Isopoda; family Cirolanidae; genus Bathynomus; species Bathynomus jamesi. The sequence goes on along the minus strand of JAJOZX010000027.1, from coordinate 2,137,046 downwards.
GAGTTGGCCCCACTGGCTTTGTTCTCGTCCCAAGTACAAGAAAGGACAAAAGAGGAGATGAGGAAGGCCCTTCTTTGCCATGAAGGCACTGAAGTTACTAAGAGAGTGGGGCTCAATCATGGGGGCTATGGAAAGCCATATCTTCCCCCTGTCCCAGAAAGTGGCACTGCCCTGGTGGACCTAATTGGGCCTGACTCAAGCCGGTTCTTCACCATTTTAGGCATGCCCTATCAGTTTCTCCACAGTCCAGCCAGTGAATGGGCGGATCATGACGACTACCTGAACATGAAACGGGTTGTGGACAAGCTTCAGGTCGTCAATGAGGCTGCAGAGCGTGGTGTAAAACTTTGCCATGACTTTCTTAATGTTGCCAGGGATGAGGAGCGCTTTCAAGAAGTCCTTCAAGTAGTTGAAAATGACAGACTCCGCGTTCCTAATCAGCGCAAACGATCATCTGTTTCCGAACAGAAATCATGGTTTCTTGCTCTAGAGAAATAATACCTTGTGAATATATGATAAAACCCCTTAATGTACCATGAGAGAATAAGAATGATTAACTTTTTTGTGTTAGTGATAACAGCTTTTAATTAGGACAGGCAAATGATGTGTTAATATCCCTTATGATGGTTGTGTAATCTCATATATAGGCGCGTATGCCGTATAAGCAAAATCGCTATTTTTCAAATTGCTGGTGCTCACTCGAATATGCATGAATCTTCAAAAAATTGCACGTGGGTATTTTTTATGTCAATATGCAACACCAAAATTTTGAACAGCATTGTAGGACAAAGTTGGGGCAACTGTCACACCCTAATGTATATGTATATGTATCAGGTCATCGCATAAGTAATGTCGTTTTTTAGGTCGGAATTTGAAGGACAAAAAAAACTCAACTGAAACTTTTTAATCTAGTATATATTTTCCATCGGAATCAATGACTCTGCCAACGTCCTACAAGCTTTTCAATGCCATGTTTATAAAATTCAGGCGGTTTTGAGGCAAAAACGTACAAAGACTGGTGTGCAGGTCATCTGAAAAAGTATACTGTTTCTCGTCAAGATAGTTTTGCAGACTTCTGAAGAGATGATAATCTGAAGGCGCAAGGTCTGGAGGATGTGGAAGTTTTTCCCACCCAAGCTCCTCAATTTTTGCAGAAGTGATCCGAGTGGTATGAGGATGTGCGTTGTCATGGTGGAACACGATTCCTTTCCGATTAACCAAAGAAAGTCTCTCTTCGTTTAGTGCAGTGTTCAATTGATCCAGTTGTTGACAGTAGACTTGAGCGGTGATTGTTTGGTTGTGTGGTAAGGTTTCAAAGTGTATTACACCACCTTTATCCCACTAAACACTAAGCAACACCTTCCGAGGATGAAGAATTGGTTTTGGCCGTGGTGTCGCTGGTTCTCCAGCACAAGCCACAAACCCACTGTTGACGGCGCTTAACATTCTGGTACAGTATCCACTTTTCATCACCAGTCGCTAAACGGTGCAAAAACAGATCTTGGAGTTCACGGGAATGAAGAGCTGTGCTAATGTTTACCCGCACCCTCAGATTGTTGACCAACAATTCATGTGGCACCCATTTTCCTAACTTAGGCACTTTCCTGAGTTGTTGCAAATGTCGATGGATGGTGGATGGGGATGAATTGAGTTTCTGGGCCAATTCTTCGACAGTTGTTGAAAAGTCTTCAAGTGTGGCTAACATCAGGTCATCATCAAACTCAGCAGGGCGTCCATAGTGTGCTGCATCTGTCAAACAGCAGTCACCATTCCTAAACTTTTGAAACCATCTTCGACATTTCCTCAGATGCAGAATATCGTTGCCATAAACGTCCTGAATGTTTCGCGTTGCTTCAGTAGCACTATTCCCTTTTTTGAACTCGTAAAATATTATATGCCTGATATGCTCTTCTGATACCGCCATGTTTATGAGGGGTTCACATAAAGCAAAACACGTCTTCACTGGTCAAGGTCTGTAAAGTATGTAGCGAAACACGATAGATCTCCTCTTAGATATTATAATCGAAAAATTTGCTTAAACCGAGTAGGACTAGTTTAAACTTAATCGATCGTAAAAAATGACATTACTTATGTGATGACCTGATATATACAGGGGTTAGACAAAATAATATGAACACCCGCCGATTTCACCGGTTATCTTTACGGACTGCTCAGACACAAAGTAAACGGTCAAATTACTGGCAAACCTATTTAAATGCGTAACAAAGAGTGTATACGTCATGTTATAACCCTCACGTTGTTTTTACAGATCTGAGTGAATTATGAATTAGCAGTTATGAAAGACCTGTCAGACTTCCAAAGAGGGCAAATTGTCGGAGCGCGGATGGCTGGTGCATCGGTGACGAAAACCGCTCAGATGTTCAATGTATCCAGAGGAACTGTCTCTATGGTCATGTCTGCATACCAAAACCATGGAAAGACAAGCACCGACAAATGCAATAGTGGACGCAAGAAGAAGAAGCTATGTGATCGAGACCGCCGGGTGCTAAAGCGCATTGTGACAAAGAACCATAAGACCACAGCTCCAAAAGTGACTGCAGAGCTTAACCAGCATCTTGCAAGCCCGGTATCGACCAGAACTGTACGTCGCGAGCTCCATGGAGCTGGATACCATGGGAGGGCTGCAATTGCCAAACCCTTCCTTTCGCACATCAACATTAAGCGGCGCAGAAAATGGTGTAATGACCATAAGAATTGGTTAATGGACCGGTGGAAGAATGTAGTCTACTCCGACGAATCCTCCTTTACGCTATTTCCATGTTCCGGTCGAGTTTACGTCTGGAGACAGCCTAAAGATGCTTATGACCCCGTCTGCCTGATCCCAACCGTTAAGCATGGAGGCGGATCTGTGATGGTTTGGGCAGCAATATCGTGGAATACTCTTGGCCCAGCTGTAGTACTGCATGGTAGGGTTAACGCCCAGGTCTATCTGTCAATATTGGCTGACCAGGTCCATCCCATGGTCCAAACGCTGTTTCCCAATGGCGGCGTTTGCAGGGTTTGCTCGAAGAATGGCTCAGGATTCCTCTAATTTGGCTGTAAAATTCAGTTTTGGTCAGATTTCAATATTTTTTCCACACCCTACAACTAAGTAAATTTCCTATATGGTGAGCAGATTTCAAAGAAAACTAATGAAAATTACAGATTTATTGAACAATTCTTTATGCCACTGGAAATTCTCCATTTACACTACTACTGCATTGTATGTGGGGTAAATCCAGGATAAATAGACAGGTAGAAGTGCTGATATAACACTAATACATCTTCAATATTCACGAAACTTGGTCTGAGGGTGTTTTTTAGTGAATAAAACAAATTCCCAAATTTTTTTGAAAATCTGTCAAATAGGTCAAAATTTAGGGTCAGGTCAAATTTTGGACAAATCATGACCTAAGAATTTTTTAAATCCCTATATCTCGGCTTCTAATTGTCATAGCTTAATAAACTTTATATGGATGGAAGCGGAATGAGCTCGTTTCTGAAAATGGTACTTTCATTGGGATAATTTAATAAAAAAACACTTAATTTTGAAAAAACAAAAAAACATTCAGGATTTGACCTTGAAGGGATCAATTTTTTAAAAAAATTTATTGAAGAAAAAATGTTGCCTGAGCAAAGATCTACCATAATCAGCAATAAAAAGTTAGCTTACAGGCCATTATATAGCTTAAAAATCATTTTTATTAATGCTAGCTGGCTTCATTTTTTCAGAATTTCATCATCAAAAATTTATTTAATGAAACTAAACATATTAAATAGTAGGATAACAATATAATAAGGGTATACTTAGCGTTTGTGATTATTAATTGTAATTTAAATACGTATCTACTCTCTACATTCATACATGCTAAGTGCTAACTTCATACATATATGCTAATTTGTTTTAAGTTTTCTTGAGAAATTTTCTAAATCTTGAGCTGGAAAGACATACTGTATCCCTGTTCTGCCTCTTAAACTTGACTCAACTGTTCCAAATATGTTCTCAGGGGCAACAGGGCAAATCTCGTCTTCTGCAGGAAAAACATACGAGGGCGCTATTCCTGAAGGATAAAGAAATTTAATCAAATAATCATCATATTCTGCATCATACGACTCGACCAGTCCTAACCACAATTCCTTTTCGTACACACAACTGACAAAAGAGCCTACTTCTATTTCTTTATTTATGACAGAAGACTATTAGATAATGAATATACTTTTAAAGTGTTTGCTGACAAAGGGATAAATCTATGTAATTTTTGGGTACCTTTAATTGGGATAATCGGTAAATTGAGACGCTCTTGTAGGGAATTTTCTATTTCTGTAACTTCATTTTTGGATACAAAAAAAAATTATTGTGGAATCTAAATTAGTTGAGCAAAATTCAAAAAAGTCTTTGGGAGTTAAAATTTGATTATCAGTCGGTCGTTGTAAACTGGCTTTTGCTACTGATCTTTTCACAGTGCCACCTATTCCATCGCACGCGCTCTTTCCGTGCGACGTAGCAAAAAAATTCCACTCTCCATCTATTCCAAAATCGGCTTTGTGGTGGCATAAATTCAAAAAGTTTAATTTATTTTTATACTGGGATGCGCAGAGCCATCAGTAAAGTAGTGAATTTTTGATAAAGTTGGATGCTGCTCACGAATACTAGGTATAAGTTTTTTTAGAAAGGAATATACTAGCATTGTACTGTGCTTATGACAATCAAAAATAAAGCAATAACTTTGATAAATTTTTTCGCCAAGTTTATAATAATATACGAAAGGATGCACAGTACACTGGGAAGTTTCCCAGTGAAACCCTTGTGCCGCATCCTGAACAATAAAAGAAAAGTTTTCTGCGAAGTTCCCTACAAGAACGCCTTCATTTTCTTTCATATTTTCTTTTATCTCTTTAAAGTAATTGGATTCGCTTTTGTTTGTGAAATGCCTAGTTAGTTTTGTAATATTTTTACTCAATGATTCCAGTTGAATCTTGTGAAGATTCAACTTTGTCTTTAATCATGCAGCTATCCACACTCTCCCACTGTTTATAAGTTATTTCTTCCGCATTAAGCATAAAATCTAAAGTTTCTAAATATCGTTTAACACCTTCCTCATGGGGGCATTTTTTACATTTGTGCATCATACAATCTTCATCTTCTATGTTACAGACTGATAAGGCCATCAGCCTTTTGTAGTCTAAATCTTTAATCCTCAAAGCTGCTATCTGCAGCTTTGGGTTTTGATGGTATGTACATTAGGGTTATGACTTTTTAATTTTTTGTCATAAATATTGTTTCCTGTATCATCAATCGATGAACTTTTGCTTGAAAACAATAAAAAAGGGCCTAATTCTTCAGAATTAAAAAAAAAAGTCGCCCCGAAAGCAAATATAGTATATTCGAGACAGCTGCATTGCACCATTCAGATTGGTTACCTGATGATTATCATAAATTGTCCAATATCTTGCAACAATACCGAAAAGTACTAAATACTCTGGAAAATCACTGGAACAGAGACCCATCTGCAATAGCTATACCAAGGAGCAACCAATATTTATTATTTTATTAATTTTTTATTTTTTATTTTTTATTTTGGGTGAAGTTTTTTCAAAATATATCGAAAAAACTGTTATTTTCATTGTCAGGGGGCAAAGGTTCATCGATTTATGATACAGGAACATGGTTATAAAAATGTCATAACCCTAATGTACATACACACACTGTGTGTGTACCGCTCTGACCTGCAAGTACACACCAAGAAGGTCTTAAGTTTGCAAAAGAGCTAAATCCGATTTTTGGATTAGCTTCATTTTTTATATATTCTCTGAATAATTCACATAAATTACATGGCATCAATCTCTTCTGCATCTTCACTTTTGCTCCATTTTCATTAATAGTAAATTTATAATCGTTCATTCCCGGACACATTCGGCTATAATCATCGCTCTCGTAAAATTCTCTTACAATCCTCTTCACTTCACTGGTTATGACCTTTCCTTTCGACATACTCGGAACATGCGGTAATATACCATATTCTTTTTGCAAACTCTGACTTTTTCTCACCATATACGTGGAAGTTTCAAAGAATTCTGCTGTTTTTCAATTGAAAATGGATATAAAGATATAATTTGTAATTTAATCTTGCGATCAGTTGTAGAAATAAATTTGTCTTTAAGCTCTTGCATGACATTTTCATACCTAAAATTATAAAAAAAAAAAAAATGATTAAAAATCTAAGTTACTAAATTAAGTATTAAATTTTATTTTATTCTCAAAAAATATCTATTGTTTCGGTATGTATTGTACATATAAATAACAATAGCTACATGTTTTTAATGTATAATAAACTTTTTGCCATTTTAAATCATCCCAACGACCCTTTTTGGACGGGCCAGCAACAGTGTCTTCCTGGATAGAAGTCCCGTAGGCGGATTCTATACTACTACTAACTTTTCCTGATGTTGCCTGAAATTTTGAAGTGGCCTTTTTTTGTTTTTGCTGTGACGTTAATCCAGCTGTAAAGAATTACATAAAATTACAATTGAGATACAAATATTATTAAATTATATATGTAATGTATGTTAGTTGTCTAACTGAGACTTGGTTTATTAATTAGATAAAAATTAAATATATGTTTATTGAAAGATTTCATTAATTACATAAAAAATAAATATATGGTTATTTAAAGATATTTACCTGTTTTTACGGGGCTCTCATCTAAATATGGTAATATTTTATCGCTAAGTATATCCTTATTATGTTGTGGATCTTCCAAAAAAATTTCCTCAGCAGGTGGAGCCATAGAAATATTTGTAGATGAGCTACTACTGCACTCAAAGGATTCTTCATTTGCTGGTAAAGGACGCAGTTCTTGTAGCAGTACAGCCTCTTCTGCTGGTGCTGGTACAGATTCCAGTATTCCAGGTTAACTTCTTATTAAGGTGTAACAATTGCTACACAATAGCTGATCCTTTTGAAGAACTCCATAACTTACAGAAGCCATAAGTTCTGTAACTTTTTTAATATTATTGAAAATTCTTTTTTTGTGATTTTTTAAAGGATCACAACAATATAATTTCTTATTTTTTGGCATTTTTTTAAGTTATTTAGGTACACCTGTATCTTTCAATATATAGTTATTAAAATCTGAAAATAGAAAAATAAAAAATGAAGAAAGCCAGCATTAATAAAATTAAGTTTTAAGCTATATAATGGCCTATAAGCTAACTTTTTATTGCTGATTATGGTAGATCTTTGCTCAGGGAACATTTTTTCTTTAATAAAAATTTTTAAAAAATTGATCCCTTCAATGTTAAATTCTGAAATTTTTTTGTTTTTCAAAATTGTTTTTTTTTATTAAATTATCCAAATGAAAGTAACATTTTTGGAAACGAGCTTATTCCGCTTCCATCCATATAAAGTTTATTAAGCTACGACAATTAGAAGCCGAGATATAGGGATTTAAAAAATTCTTAGGTCACAATTTGGCCAAAATTTGACCTGACCCTAAATTTTGACCTATTTGACAGATTTTCAAAAAAATTTGAATGTTTTTTCAGTAAAAAACGCCCCCAGACCAAGTTTTATGCAAATTGAAGACATGACCGTGTTGTTTATCTGTCTATTTAACCTGGATTTACCCTGTGCAGATAAAAAGTTAAAGTACTCGCATGTGGTGCTACTTTGATGTTAAAAAAACTGCTCGATATGTTTACCACAAACTTCTACAACCTTTTTCAGTCTAGGATGGAACTCATCTATGGCTTTGATTTGTTCTTTTGATAGCTCATCCCATTTTTTCAGAAGCAACTGTCATAAATGAGCTACATATCTTACTTTGACCCAATAAATTCTCTGTGACAAATTTTCCCAAAGGCTGTAATTGATAGGATTTAAATCAGGACTGTTTGGTGGCCAAATTTAATACCGCTACCTGGTGTTCTTTTGATATATCCTGTTTTATCGATTTTCTTGAGAAGCTTGTCTAAACCTCCTGCAATTGGCTTACGTTACTTAAAATCGCTTTAATTATCAACTTGAACCTATGATTAGCAAGATTTCTCTGGAATATTTGCCATAAATCCAATTTCTCAGCTAAAATGCTAAAAGATGGCATACAAACCATAAAATTACCTAGTACTAACATACTAAAAATTCATGGTTCTACCTATGTACCATATTTGCCAAGATATGAAGGATTTAAAAGTTTTTTTTTTTTTTTTTTTTTTTTTTTTTGGCCAACCCGATAAATATATCTAACCTTACCTTAACCTTACAAAGGTTTCGCGCGATGATTCCTCATTTCGCGAAGGTCAAGCTTGTCGTCCCTCCTCTCGAGTTGGCCTGGTGAAGTAGAGTTGGTTTCTTGTGCTCTCCACTTCACATACGCCTGGCTCATCGGGGATTGTTCTGAGCCATGCAGGCATCTAGTCTTCTTTTGAAAATGTCCACTGCAACTCCCTTCGTGTTTCTTAGGTCTCTGGGCAACTGATTAAACAGTTTTGGTCTTCTCACTACAAAACTATTTTCTTTCAGGGTTAAGGATGTTCCTTGTCTCGCCTTCAATTTGGGAATACGACAAAGTCTACCATTGTTTCGGGAGTTAGAGGGTTCAGAGTAAGATTAGGGACTAGTTTCTCCATTATTTTCCAAGTGTAAATAATGGTGTCTCTCTCTCTTCTCCTTTCCAGTGAATATACGGGGTGTCAGGAAATGATCCCCCCCCCCCCCTGTAGAGCATAGAGCAAACACTAGAAGAGATAGATAAAAATCGGCGAGACCACTTGAAAGAGCGTTAAAATCTGAATAAGAACCATTATATTCTATTCCTGTGATTTTAATTCTTACCATTTTTTTCCCCACAGAAACCATGGCATCATCTATTTTGAACGATTCAGAGAAAAAGCGAGTTCTTGACCGCATTCGAGCTGTCACATTTCGTGAAGCAAAGGAAGCTGGTGCAACTTTCATAACTCGACACTGGGTGGCTGAGAGATTAAAAAGATCAGAAGACTTTGTCAAAAGGAATTGGAATAAGAATCCTGAAGATTGTGAAACAGAATTTCGAGGAGGAAGACCGGAGAAATTATCTCAAGAATCGAAAGACATTGTGCTTGCTGCATCACTGCGCCGAAAGAAGAGCTGCTCTGAGGTAGCGAAAGAGATACTTATCCGTCGTGGTAAGATAGTCAATCGGCAACTTGTGCATCAATTTCGAGTTCGCCAAGGCTTGAGTGCTTGGCATGAAATAGCTAAGCCACGGAAGAGTGATCTTAATATTGAAGATCGGCTATGGTTTTGTGATTATCTTGAGGAATGGACGGAAGACGATTTCCTCCACTTGGTTGTCAGCGATGAATTCTTCGTTTATGTCTCCAGAAAACCAAATTTTCAGAATGATCGGGTTTGGGCAACAACTCCTGATGAAGTACCAGACGACCAGAAGTATCGAGAAATAGTAAAAAATCCAGCATGTGTGGGTGTTTTCATTATTTCCTGACACCCTTTAGGTCTAGTTTGTGTAACCTTTCCCAGTAATTTAGTTCTTTGCACCCGTTGATCTTGGCTGTGAAGCTTCTCTGGATCCCTTCCAGCTGTCCAATGTCTTCTTTTTTATACGTAAAGCTGAGCTGTAGGTCCCCTCCGTCATATGACCTTAGATGTTACGAAGGAGGTTAAACAACCCCAATATGAAAAAAAAAAGGGCTGCCAGCTTCTTATAATATACCATATTCACTGAAAATTATCCCACAGCTACATTAATAAATGTACACCTAAATAATATAACTAGGCCTATATAGAGCTATAAAAAAGTAACTGGTTAGTTACTTTTTAAAGATCTGGTCAGAACTTAAAATGTTGGTTCCGGTGCATCCCTAGACGATTCTGAAGGGTCGCCAATATGTTGTTAGGGGGTCATTCGAAAACCACGTGGTACCTTTTCCGGTGGTTTTCAAACCCGTCCCCCCCCCCCCCCCCCCCTTGTGACCATTTGTGACCAATGACAAACTCCTCTCCAAAACCACGTGGTCTTCTAATGTCACCCCCACCCCTTCTTAATCGTATGTAAATTAACGTGCAAATTAAAAATAATCAAATTAAAAGTATGGCGAATTTGTGTTTTATGACGTTAAAGATTCGAATCTTCTAGAATTTTCCGAAATAAAGGTATAGCGAATTTGTGTTTATAAAGATTCGACTCTTCTGCAGTTTACGAAATATATATATATATATACACACACACACACACACACACACACCACACACACACACACACACACACACACACACACACACACACACCCCTTTCCTTTCAACCTTTCAAAGGTTCCGCGCGATGATTCCTCATTTTACGAAGGTCAAGCTTGTTGGCCTGGTAGAGTTGGTTTCTTGTACTCTCCAGCTCACATAGCCAGGTATACCCGACTCATCGGGGATTGTTTTGAGCCAGGCGTCTAATCTTTTGAAGATGTCCACTGCAACACCATTCGTGTTCCTTAGGTCTTTGGGCAGCTGATTAAACAGTTTTGGTCCTCTCACTACAAAACTATTTTCTTTCAGGGTTAAGGATGTTCCCTGTCTCGCCTTTAATTTGGGGAGTTATAGGGTTCAGAGTAAGATCAGGGACTAGTTTCTCCATTATTTTCCAAGTGTAAATAGTGGTGTATATCTCCTCCTTTCCTGTGAATATAGGTTTAGTTCGCGTAACTTTTCCCAGTAATTTAGTTCTTTGCACCCCTTGATCTTGGCTGTGAAGCTTCTCTTAATCCCTTCCAGCTGTCTAATGTCTTCTTTTTTATACAAGGATGTTAGGACCGAGCAGTATTCCAATTTGGGTATGATCAGTGTTTTCAGTAGAGGAATCATTACATTCCTATCCCTTCGTTTAAAGGTTCTCAATATCTGTCCCGTTATTCTCTTTGCTCTGTTTACTGCTATCTTATTTTGTGTTTCAAATTTCGCATCATCAGTCATTACAACCTCTAAATCTTTTACGCTAGAATTTCTCTGAATTTCCTGTCCATTTGGGGTAAAATAGTCCACGGATTTTAGGGCTCCTCTTTTTCTGTACCGTAACAGCTGAAATTTCTCAGTGTTAAACTTCATATTGTTGTCTTCCGTCCACTTGTAGATTCTGTTCATGTCAGTTTGTAGAGATCCTATACCTTCTGGGTTTCTTATTTTTCAACTGATCTTTGTCATCAGCAAAGGATGTTACTGTGCTGTCTGGTGACGTCCTCATCTATGTCAGTTAGCATGATTATGAATAGTCGAGCTAATACTGTTCCTATATAATTATATATCCATTTCCCTACTTTTCCTGTTATTCCCATATATTTCAGTTTATGTATTATGATTCCATGGTCACACTTGTCGAACGCTCTGGCAAAGTCTGTGTATATTACATCATAGTTTTCATTACTTTCAAGTGCATCAATAATAATACAGTGTTCCATTAGTTGTGATAGGCATGATCTGCCTGACCGAAACCCATGTTGGTTATCATTTAAATTTTTCTCATTTTCCAAAAAGTCGTAGATTTTCTAACTATTCTTTCAAATATTTTAGTGAGATGAAATGTAAGTGACAATGGCCTGTAGTTTTTGGCCTCGGATCGATCTCCTTTATATACTAGGACTATGTTTGCGCTCAAGATGCCCGGTATTTCTCCCGTGTCTAGTGATCGTCTCCATATCCAATATAGGTGCTCAGCGATTGCATTCTTACAGTTTTTGATCAGTGTGGCATTCCATTTATCCGGTCCTCCCGCCGCGTGTGTTTTAATTTCCCTATAGCTTTTGTAATATCATCTATCGTAAAGTCGAAGTCCGTTATACTTTCCCCTTGTAGTTCTTCTTCAAAGAAAACGTTTCTATTGCATATCAGTTTGTCAATTTTTGGGATACTGAAAGATGATACGTACTCAGCTCTTAATATTTCAGATACTTCTATTAGATCATCAGATAAAGCACTATATATATATTAGGCCGGGTCGAAATTTTTTATTTCTTACGTTATATTTTCATATAACAATATTGTGAAAAATACCCAAAAGTTTAAGTACATTAGCAATGCCTAAAACGCCCGGGAAAAATGGAAATACTAAAATATTTTTTTACAAAGTACTTCCATTTTTCCCGGGCTTTTTAGGCATTGCTAATGTACTTAAACTTTTGGATATTAATGTAGTATTTTCATATAACAATATTGTGAAAAATATCACAGTAAAAAATAGCCCTACCGATAATTCAGGCATTATCTATAAAATTGGTTGTAAACAATGTGATTCCTTTTACATAGGTCAGACGCGAAAGGATTTGCACACACGTATAAAACAGCATCAATATTCCGTTAGAACAAGACAGTCGTCCAGTGCCCTTTTTGTCCATTTGTCAGAGTTATCCCACTGTATTGATTGGAATAATGCTTCAGTTTTGTTTCACTCTAGCAACATTGTTAATAGAAATATTCTTGAGTCTGCCATTATCCAACTTACAAATAACTTCAACATAAGCAAAGGTCTTTTTCAACTCGATCCTGTTGTTTTGAATTCCTTTAGAACAGATTTAGATAAGAAGGGTAGAACGCTAAATCTTTGGTAAACTTGTATGCGGGCAGAGTGCTAAAACCCGGGCAGATTTCCAGTATAAATTTGTATTTTATTTTTTATTTTTTATAACATTGGTTGAAAATAATTCATTTGATCTTGTGCTAAAAATCGATAGTTTTTCGTTACAAATGCAAAAAAAAATCACTTTTTTCTACGTGAAGGTCAAAATATGAAAATAAAAACCCACTATAACAGACAGAGTTTATTTCCACGACAGTTTCGACGCCCACTGGCATCCTCCTCGGGTGGATACAGAAACACGAATGAACCAAAACAAGAGGGAAAAACAGTCCAGGGACCGACCGTTAAGAAATTCGCACCTAGGTTAGATCCCATTCTCCCGACACCGGATTGTTTCCTAATCGGCTTTTTTCATTCGTTTTTCGGTTTATAAGTTCTGTATAATAAACAATGTAATAATAAATTTATAATTTCTGTAATAAATAATTATGCAATATTAAATGTACGGTAATAAAATTAATAAATTCAATAATTATGTAAGAAAAATATAATAGAATCTGTATGTTTAGAACAGGAAGATAGTTTTAAATTTGCGCGAATGTACTTAATGAAAATGCCCTTCCGGTGTCGGGAGAATGGGATCTAACCTAGGTGCGAATTTCTTAACGGTCGGTCCCTGGACTGTTTTTCACTCTTGTTTTGGTTCATTCGTGTTTCTGTATCCACCCGAGGAGGATGCCAGTGGGCGTCGAAACTGTCGTGGAAATAAACTGTCTACTAGAGTGGGTTTTTATTTTTATTTTTCCGTTTATTGTATGTATGTATATATATATATACTTTTTTTTTTCTGTAACCTATATATAGGCTGTAACTCTCTATGTACTTCAGTGTTCCTGAGGATGTCATTAGACGAAAGCGCTTGAGCACCATTCTGTGTTTCCTTTCCTTCGTGGTTTTATTCATCATATATATATATATAATATATATATATTTTTCAATGCTTAGTATTGGCCACGTGGTTAAACGCCAAGACACCCCTCCCCCCCCTTTTAAGGATCTCGTGGTTTTTGAATGGCCCCTTAATCCAAGGATGATAAATGTTTGCAGTTTGTTTAACCACTTTTGTAACGCCAAAGGTAATATGACGGAGGGACCTACAGTTTTATACGAGACCTGAATAATTAGTCGCTCCATCTTAACGCAGAGGACGGACACACATCCAACTACAATCCAGACCCAATGTCGGTTAACCCAAGGAGGAGGTACTCTTCTCCTTTCTCATCTTCAATGACTTCTCGCTCGCGTCCTACCCAAACATCATTTTTATAGCAATCAATCATACTACTACTACATTTATTTACTGTGACAGTTTGCTTTCTGCAACAAACACATTAGAACCGTGAGAACGTACGGTGATAGCCGTTTCATTACTTTAACAACCTTGGAAGTTGTATTCTTTAATTTGCTGAGTGTCGCGAGTATAATTATTTCATTCATTAATAAATAGCTGTTCAGTGCACAGACCCTGACCAAATTATTGGAATCATCAGTCAAATTACTTTTAATTTTCGTTTTTTTTTCAAAGAAATGAGTTGGTGAAAATACTTTTTTTTTTTTTTTTTTTAAGAACTTTTATCAAATAATTATACTCCAGTTTCAGTAATTTTTTTGCTTGTCCTTTAATTTTAATTAAGACAGTCTTTCCATACACTTGAGGCACTGATGCCAAACTTGGATTAGGGTTGAAATCCCACTTTACCTTGCACAATGTATTAAAACGAGTAGACAATAGCTAAATTCTCTTACGTCTGTAATCCTCCAAAGTGTTTAACATCTTCGTTCTAATACTTTTACCAAAATGGCACATTTCGTATTCATCTACAATTGCATACACAGACATTATTCATTTATGTTACTTTGGTTGCGTTTGAATAACACTTTAAAGCTCGACCCGTGTTCTACCCATTTGTTGTTCAAGATATCCACTTCCATCCAATTCTAGATTAGAACATAGCGAGTTTATCCTTTCAATTGAGATTTTCTTACTAAGAGTAGTAGCCTGTTCTCGTTAGTGAAACTATTGAATAATGTAAGCGGTGATTTTTATTTGTAACATAACCGCGTTTAAAAATCTTATACAATATACAAGGTGATTTAATGTAATGTACTACATTACAGATATTACGAATAGGAAAATATGAATTATTTAATGTATTACCTTTTAACTTGACAACATTTGGCTCTGATATATAAACTTCCACAACGTGTATAATTTTTCCCCCCTCCCGTTCTCCAAGTTGATAGCCGAAAGGAAAGGACATCACGCCACCGTGTTTCAGTTCTCTCTACACCCAAACACTCGAAGGGCGAGGGTAGCGAAGGAAGGAGAAACTCCGAATGCATTTGCTACCGTCTCTTTGGGTACACCCGCTTGCAAAAGGCTCTACGAAGACGTTCTAGACACTTTACCCAAAGAAAATCCAGCTGGGTAACTTGGTTGAAAGAAAAATAAGTGGTTTAAAACATTAATGTTTATTCCTTTGGCTTATTTATATAAATATAGTAATGCTATATAGTCAACTTAACCTAAAACATTGAAAACAATGAGGGAGGCACGTTATGTGTTAACTTTTTAAATTATTCGCGTTGCCGATGATGTTCAAAGTGTTTTTCAGAAGGTGAACAGGCGAAACGACGATGATAATTTAACTCATTTCAAAGTTCCTTTTTTAAAAGCCTTTGTGTGTGTGTATATATTTAAGATTTTTTTTTTTTTAATTCTTTAATGTGGAACTTAAATATAATATGAAACGAAGCTTTGGTTGATTATTTCTTCACATTAAATCAACTGAAGTATTATTATAGCTGTCATTATTAACTTTGGCGACAATTTATTTTTCTGAAAAATTGTTTTTACTGTAATATTTAAGTAATGCCTAAAAAACAAATTAGAAAAAATTAAATTCAAGTTTTGACTGAGAAAGTAATGCTTTCAAACGAAACACGTTTAAATGGCATCTCCTGTTCGGATAATAAGTTAAAAAGGTCTCTCAGATAAGAGAATTTTCTCAACCACAACTCTTCAAAACCCCACACAATTCTCTCGTGTTTGCGAAAAAATACAGATAGTTCTCAATTCCGTTAAACTTGCCTATAGATAAGTTAACGAAATTGAGAACCTTGTTTATATTCCCCTCCGGTCGCAAACGTGAGAGAACTGCGCGTGGTTTCGAAGAGTTGTGATTGAGAACATGCTCTTATCACGAGCATTTTTTTTTTTATTATTATTACCAACAATAGATGCTATTTAAACCATGTTGGCTTCTTACTAAAACACAAAATTTTGAAACTATAAAAATTATTCTTGAAGACATGAAAATATTAAAAGTAAAATTATTATTATAAATATATGGCACTTAAACGTAAAAAAATGACCTATCAATGGGATTGCGGTTGGTATGACTAGGCTTAAAATGAGGTGTTCAAAATAGTAGTAGTAATTGCACGTGATGCAATGTTAGGATTAAGCTACCTTCATAAATGAATTCAGAAAAATGGCCCACTCTAAATTACTCTTAAGCTTAAACAAAAATAATGTGGCAAGACTTAAAATGTTTAACTTCTTAAGTTAAAAAAACAACATTTAAACATTTACCAAACATAAAAATAAAACATTCTAATCAAAGACGATCTTAAAACATTTTCACCGACTGCTCCAATTTAAAACAATCGATTACACAATCATTCCCAATTAACAATTATTAATGATTAACTTCTTTCACTGCAGTTCCTAACGTCATAAATCAGTGTTTCTAGAATCTTAACTATAAAATGAAAGCAATTAGCTGTCAAGTCTAAAAATATCACAATGTAGAGGCAAGTATATATATATATATATATATATATATATATATATATATATATATATATTAGTAATTTGTACTTCGAGGATACGACAAAGAGAGTACGGTTATAAATTCCCTGATTTTGAAACCTCTCGTTAGTTAAAACATGCTTATAAAGTGTTTCAACATAGGTACGGAACATGTCAAAACTCACTCTGAATGAAGTTTGGTAACGACAATTAAAACTTTAGCTTCCATTTCATACAATTAACGTTTACTTTTTCAACTTAAAAAATTTATACATTAAAATTTACAATAATGAATAGTTACAAATTATAAGAAGTCCTGAGTTCACTTCATTAATTATTTTTTTCCAAGATGTTTTTTAAAAACTCGCCGAAAATTAAAAGATAAAATTCAATAAACAAAAATTAATTAATTCCCCGCTTCCCTCCCACCGACCCGAATTTCCAAAAACAAAAATTAAATGCTGATTATTGTAAAAACCTCAAAATAAGACCACAAGATCCTGGAAATAGGACCCAGTAGCGAACTCTCAATCTGAAAGGCTGTTTGAGAGGGGAGTTGGGCATGGCGCGTGGATGAAGTATGACCTGTCCGTTGAGGGAGAAGGGGGACATGAGGCGGTTAAGGGTGTCGGGGGCGGGGGAAAGGGGTCAGAATCATAGTCGGTGGGGGGAGGAGAAGAGTAACAGGTGGAGGGGGGAGAAAAGCAGCGAGAGTTTTGGGGGGACACCACGACCGAAGAGTAAAAGTCGGAATCGTCGCAGATGTCAGTGGAACAGGGCGTAGGCGGCGGCGGGCGGTTGTGGGTCTTGTAGTGGCGGTATGAATTCAGGGAGGTTGGGGCGGCGCCGTGGGAGGGATAGCAGCAGTGCGGTTCCTGGCAATGGGCGTGGGGTTCCGCTACCGGGGTCGGGGGTGGGTTCATGGTTTCCCGTGGGTAGTGCGTCATGGAGGACGAGGAAGAGGACGCCCCCGTCACCTGCGTCCTCTCAACGAAGGCAGTGCGCCCTCCAGCAACGTTCACAACATTAGTGCAAAGATCGGGGGGTCCCACACCCCTTCCGTGCGAGTTATGGAGGCATCGGGGAGGGGCTTCCCCTCTGACACCCGTGTAGACCTTTCCCCCAGGGAGGAGGACTCGATACTGCCTTGACTGGACTTCCTTCAGCGCCTGCTGCTCCGCTTCCCCTTCATCGAGGAGCGTGGGTCGCCGTCGGTAGTAGAAGGCGATTGCTGCCACACACACCAACACCACGGCCGAGGCAAACACACCCACGATGTATGGAGCCTTGCTACCCCCGGATTCCCCTCCGGGCAAGTGGGTGATAGGGAAGGGACATTGACCCATGTTTTCGGGGCATCGTTCGGGAGTCGAACACGGGATACAGTGTCCAGTGGGCTTACAAAAGGCTTCCCCTGGGGGACAGCACTCAAACTCATCGCTCCCGTCGGTACAATGGGACGTTCTGTCGCACACGAAGATGTTTTCTGAAACGGCACAAGAAATTGAAAGTGGTATAAGTGCTCAAAATGTATGCCAAACCATGCATACCACTTTAATTTTAAAGCACGGGGATGAGGAACATGCCGCCCGTGAGCATATGTAATTTAATTGTCCCCGGACAGTTTGATTACATTGGTCAACAAAGTTCTTGTCAGGGAAATATATTTACTTGAACTATATGTAATTATTTTGGTTGATTACGGAAATGAAAACAAAATTTTTCTATCACCCGCAGTTTTAGAGTGACACACGAATTTACACTACTTAGGATTTGAGTCAGAATAGGAAGGAGGCGGGGTCCGTATGTTGGCTGACTACTGCTGGACATTGTGTCAAGGGATGGGCCCAGAGGCGAAATACAAGCGTAAATCATCAGTAGATACATTTTAGGCGAGTTCAATATGCATTTTCTACTTTGATGTTGCTATTACGTTTAAAGTAGTCCAAATTTCATTTTCGATTCACTCAATACTGGTGGGTGATAAACAAATTTTGAGTCCACCCATTTTTGTTCGTTACCAAAAAAAAAAATTCTTTTTTGTTGACCAGTGTTATTTAAAGTTACACAGTATTTACATGTTAATTATGTCCCAAACTATTTTTAAAGCTGTAATTTGCCTGGTAGAGTATTTTAGTTGAAATTTCAAGTTGCAACAATAACGACAATAAAGGTTCCCTATCCCTGCTTTAGACAGACTCGTTTAATGATTTGCCATTTTGTCTATCACTTTTGTCTATCACTTCTAAGCCAACGACTGGTGAGATGAACGCGTTTTAAGTGCAACAATCTCGCTTAAATATTTAACTATTAATCTAGGCAAAATTAACTAAAAAAAAGAATTAATTCTTAGTGTAATAACAGCACTGAAATAAGATAAAGAAAAAAGGCATTAAAGTGTGAAACTTCGATTCTAGTAGAACTCGAACCCGTGTCGCGTGGTTTCGGAGTCAGCGCGCTACTGATAACGCCATCCAGAACCCTCGGAAAAAGTTCGTTCGAGCGAAACCAATATTTACACTGCTTGACCATGCTTCACGCATTCATTTGCTTAAATGTAAAGGAGTTAACGGAGCATGGACAAAGCGTAAATATTGGTCTCACTTGAACGAACCATTTTTTGAGGGGGTCTGGATGGCGTGATCGGTAGCGCGCAGACTCTGAAACCACGTGACACGGGTTCGAGTTCCACTAGCTGAAAGCTTTCCACTTTTTTTTTCCTTTCTATCTAATTTACGAGTGACCCACTGATCTAAAAAAACTATCTACTAACCTTGAGAATTACCCATTTGATCCCCACTGACACCTATTCCCCCTGTGAATTAACCACTCGATCCCGAGTGTAATCTACTCACCTATACACTCTCCGTTGGCGCACTTGAAAAAGGAAGGGTCGCAGGTCAACGGAGAGCAATCGAGTTCGTCGCTACCGTCCGAGCATTCCTTTGAGCCATCGCACCTTCCAATTAAGATAAATAATATGCAGTATTAATTTTAATAACTTTACTACCCTCATTCTCTTCCTCATGTCCTACTTTTACCATTAATATATTATGATAATGCGAATCGTGTGGAATTTAGGATTAAAAAAAAATCGGTCAACTAAATTTACATCTGCAAATTCTTTGCAGTGCTGGAAAGAAGAGATGTATATCATAACTTGCGTAAAGAAAATAAGAGAAATTAGTCTCTAATCTCAATTTGAACCCTACAACCATCCAAATAACAGTGGACAATAGAAAAGGAAGAATGTGTCGTGTTCCCAAACTAAAGGGTAGACAAGGAACAGCCTCAACCGTAAAGGCAGGCAAATAACTTTA
This sequence comes from Bathynomus jamesi, assembly GCA_023014485.1. Lineage (NCBI taxonomy): Eukaryota > Metazoa > Arthropoda > Malacostraca > Isopoda > Cirolanidae > Bathynomus > Bathynomus jamesi. Next base: position 2,117,295 of record JAJOZX010000027.1, on the reverse strand, counting down.
TTGTCAGAGGGCCAAGACTGTTCAACCAGCTATGCAAGGAACTCTCGAACACGAATGGCGTTCGTGTACAAGTCCTCGAAAGACGACTAGACGCCCGACGCGAGACAATCCCCAATGAGCCGGGTGTACCTCGCTATGTGAAATGGAGTTAAGAAAAACTCCCTCCTTCACCAGGCCAATTTGAGAAGTGGGGCGAGACTGACCTCAGTGAAGTAAGGAATTGCCACACGGAACACGGGTAAGGTGCGTGCATAGGCAACTGGGCGTAGGTGTGGTTGTGAGTGGTAATTCACTTAAAAACTTGTATATAAAAATCTAGAAACATTTTTATTGTCCAAAGAGAGATATTGGCCCTGGTTAGATTAGATTATTTAAGGTTTTGTTGGGTTAAGCTAGATTAACTAGTACCTCACTGTTTAATGACTGAACAAAAACAACATTCGAGCTTTCAATTGTGCCCGAAGCACTCAATCACGCACTTCTCGGTTTGATGGCACTAAGGTCAGATTTGGCTAATTAGATTTTTAGATATATGGATTTAAAAAAGTCAGTACCTCACACAGTGTGTGTGTGTGTGTGTTTTCAATTATATATATTATACTAGGGGCACTTACCGGTAATATATTTTGCTCCACCCTTTTTTCTTAGCTAAATAATAGGCCATGAGGCTGAAATGTCTTTTGGGCCGTAAGTTTGAACTTCCCCTCCCTGTATAAAACCGATGGTTAATGCAGTTTCGAAAATGGCGTCCGACAGTGATGTGCGTCGTAAACATAGAGTTGTTATCGAGTTCTTAACCGCGGAGAAGGAAACAGTTGGAAATATTCACAAACGTCTACAAAACGTTTACGGAGATGCTATTGTTGATCGAAGCACAGTTGGACGCTGGTTTAAAACGTGCGAGATCATCGGAGAGGGGGAGAGCCAGCCTCGATGATGAGCCACGCAGCGGTCGCCCAACATCGGCTGTGACATCTCACACTGTGCAACGTGCTAACAGCATTATTCGATCAAATCGGCGCGTCACATACAAGGAGCTATCACTGGAGCTAGGAATTAGTGAAGGAGTGTGAATACGATAATTCAGCAACTGGAATACTCAAAAGTGTGTTCACGGTTTGTTCCTCGCGAACCGACGGAAGATCACAAAGCCCAAAGAAAAGAAATTGCTTCCGAGTCGTTGGTTCGATACGAGACAGAAGGGGATGACTTCCTTTCACGAATTGTGACTGGGGATGAGACTTGGGTACACCACTTTGAACCTGAAACAAAACGCCAATCCATGGAGTAGCATCACGCAGACTCCCCACGCAAGAAAAAGTTCAAAATGGCTCCCTCTGCAGGAAAGGTTATGGCCACCATCTTCTGGCCACCACCTTCTACAGACTCCAGAGACGTATAAAGCGAGTTCGACCGGAGAGAAAACTGGAAGACGTCCTTCTTTTGCACGATAACGCAAGACCACACAATAGTTTGCAAACAAGGGGGGGGGGATCACAAAAATGCGTTTGTGTTACCCCACCCTCCACACAGCTCGGATCTGGCACCTTCAGACTTCCATTTGTTTGGGTCAATGAAGGATGCTATTCGTGGAAGAAAGTTTCAGAGTGACGATGAGGTTAAGAGGTGGCTCCAGCGGAACCCAGCGGACTTTTACCAGCAAGGAATAAAGGCCCTTGTTTCGAGGTGGAGGAAAGCCGTAGAGAAGGATGGAGACTATGTGGAAAAATAAGAACTTGTAAAAAAAAGTATGTAACTACTTGTGTGCAAAATTTCTGGAACTTACAAGGAAACTTGGAAAGAAAAAAAAAAAGGTGGGGCAAAATATATTGAGTGGCCCTCGTAGATATTTTAAATCAGCATATGAATTTAAAAAAAGACTACACATGTATATGTTGGACAAATAATACTTTGTTGTGTATTGACCGCGTTCTTAATTCGTCATTTTGCAATGTACTATGTATTTATTAAAAACGTGCAAAACCAATGATGATATGTAAATATACGTTACATCTCAGATGCAGTGCAGGAATCTAGATTTGTAAATATCTACACAAATATATACATTTTAACAGACTGATTGAATACCCTTTATTAATAATAAAATAAATACATTGGTTTTATAATTTACAATGACAAATAATTGTGAAGCTAGAGTATTTAATTTAATTTGGCCCTTAAGCTTTAGGTTTTACTGGGCTCTTATTAAAAATAAAACAATAATAATTTGTAAACATCCAAACAGCACATCTTATAAAGCACAATTACTCAAAGCAGAAACTAAGCCGACGTGGTTTGTGGCTGAGAAAGTATATCTTTTGTGCTGATATGACTATCTCGGTGGATGTTGAGTAATGCTTAGTCCTTAAAAGGGCTAACGCGATGTTTCCACCGTTAACCAAGTAGTTTCTGCTATGCTCTGTACTTATACGTAGTATGCAAACTAGCGTCTTCAAAGTTCACCCAGTAAATATCAAGCGTAAAACACGCGCATACAAACTCTGAATTTATATCGCTTCGTCTAGTAACTAGTTTCTAATTAAGTAATTCAAACTTAATTATAAAAGTAAGTGGTCGTCATCGTAATGGACCATGAATAAATAAATGTTTGCTATTATTTTGTTATACTCCTAGGGACCTTGAGTGGGGCTCTAACCCCCAAAACCCTCCCCGTGGCTACGCCAATGTATGCAGCACAGGTGGTTTCGTCCTGAGCACGTTTTTTATCACCAAACCAATCTATGGTTATTATAGTTCCCAAAAATAATAATTACCAAGGGATAACGAGTGCGTTTCTGAAAAGCATAATTAAACTGGTTCTCTCAAAATTACACTTGAAAGGAACTTTTCTTAGTTTCCTTGATGGTATAGCGTTAAAAGACGTGTTTTGTACGTGGTCGAGCGATGCGGGGACAAAATCACCTCTAATCTTTTCTCCAGTCTCCGTACTAACGTCAACTCTGTCGAGTTACATCACAGCAAACAAGTAGTCTCGTTTCCACATCGAAGAGCCCAGTAAAGCTTAAAGCTTAAGGGCCAAATTAAATTAAATAAATAATCCAGCTTCACATTTATTTATGTCACTGTAAATTGTAAAAGTACTGTATTTATTTTATTAATAGGTTATTCAATTCGATTCAAAGGATGTTGGATTGATGTCCAAAGAACAGTGATTGAAGTACATTCTGCACCGTTCTTTAATCCGGAAACGATACTTAGCTACCTAAAATCAATCAATTTAAGGCCCGAAAATTCGTTTAAAATTAAACCAAACTTAGTGGAATGAAAACTCTCGCTTTCTCCCTCTTAATGATTCCTACCAGACTTCGAAGCGGAGAGGTTAAAGTGCTTCATTTATTATGCACAATTTACAGTATAGAAATGGAGTTATGACAGACACATTAAGGAACCTGAATTTGCATTTAAACAAATTATTATTACAACTAGTGACGTTTTTTTTTTCTGTAAATTACGCATAGTTACAGTTAATATATCGAATTAAATTTCTCGGATTTTAAGAGAAGAAACGAAGGATACTATACTGTTAGACAAAGATGAAGGGAAGAGTAGTCATCATTATCCATATAAAATTTCAGTTTTGATTTTAGCGCAAAAATTCCCGTAAGTTTTGTTCACTTTTAAATTTCTTGATTATTCCAATTAACAACAACTCCATCACTGGTTCTTGACATTTTAAAGATAAAGTTAGATTTTTACGAGTAGTAGTAGTAGTAGTAAGCCAAACCTAGTTAATTCTTACCTCCACTGCAAAGGAATGCAATTTTGAGCAGAAACACAAGTAAACTGCTTGGGTGGACAGACAGGCTTGGGTATGCAGTTCACCCCATTCTGTGAGAGGACCATACCCACTGGGCACTCGCAGTGAAACAGAGATTGGGCATCTTTGTTGAAGTTTGAGCCGAAGTCCTCCCTGTAGGTAATGAGGCTTTCCAAGGGCATGAGGAAGGAGTATTTGTGGGTGCTCTCCAAGGGCGGGTTACCCACACACATGTGACTACATTTCTTTCCTTCTTTCAAACATGGATGATTTGTAGCATACTTCCAACAAAAAACAAGAAAAATGAATCTTCGGAGATTGCAAATAATATAGATCCAAATTCCTTGGAACAACCATGCTTTTACTAACGTTCTCAGCTAACAACGATAAGTGCACTTTTAAAAGTTGATATAATCCAACGCTCATTAAGCTTAATGCGCGTTTCTGCCTAAATCTAAGTACCTTACATACATTTATTTGAAGGAAACCTTAAATACAAGTTCATGAATTTAGTAACAATCAAAAACTCCGCTTCGCCGTCAGTTTAATTTTAAACTTATGAACAAAACTTATTAATATGATAAAGAACACGAACGTAGAAGTTACTAAAAATAAACGAATGAAAGAATCTACGAGAAATGTTCATTTTACTTAATTTCATTATCTTTTCCCCAGTTTGATGCGACAGCGGCAAATGAACTCAAATTATTCCAACAACTTAATAATTTTTTTTTTTTAATATTTTTTATTTTGTGAAGCTTATAAATTAATGAACAAAAAAATCTCAAATCTAAGACGAAACATACAATATATCTGGAATACTAACCTCCTTAGTACAACCGGCCAACCAACTAACCTTGTATAAATGTGGAGTAACGGTTATGATGTCTGTCAAATGAGAAATTCTGCTCAACACTTTCTGCCTCTCTTGACCGCTGAATTTGTTCACCCTCTCGACAGACTTCATTTCAGAATCGATCCAATACAAATAACTCTCGTGTACAGCCAAACTAGTTGGTTGATGCAACTGACCATCAACCAAAATCCTCCTGCTCAATCCAAAAATTTCAGGTCAAATGATACTATCATCTCCAACAAGTTATTTACGAAATGTTAATTGAATATTATAATTCCAATTACATCAATCAAATATTTCACTCACACACGCATTTTTTATTCTGTGTGTGTGTGTGTGTGTGTGTGTGTGTGTGTGAAATATTAAGTAAAATTAAGAAAGTGCAATACAATTTACATAAATTATCACCAGTTTAACGTATAAATTTAAACCGTAACACGGTTGGCATTCGAGAAATTTTGAAACGAGGCAGGAAAAAAGGTCATAAAACGTAAAGGTTAGAAAACTCTCGTGACCATCGAAAGGAAAGAAGAGAGAAAGGAATACATAAATAAACAATTTGGAGGTGTATTTCTTTTTACGTTAATTAATGGATAGCATGACCATGGGTCCAAATTCTCACTTAATCTGCAATTTGTGTAATCTGTAAACAACTGAAAATGCAGCAATAAGATGCGATTTCTGTCAAAAACTGGACGACTTTATCTGCATGAATTCGGATGATAGGAAAATATCTGTCTCGAACGCGAAACAATCGTGGGAATCAAATTTCTGTGTGACGCATGTACACAGACTATAAACTCCGCGGTAGTTAAAGAAATGGAGAAAACAAACTCAGTGAAATAATGGGGAAAGAAGAGTCCGGAAACGTACCAATGAAAATTCGGGTGGATGAGAGAGAGGAGGAAATAACGAACAATAACGAATAACAATATAAACAATATAATACGGAATGAAGACATAGATGAAAGAAAAGAGAAGTAAAAGTTACGAGGTAGTAAAACTGTCCAACGAGCGAAATGATAAAAAGATAACTAAAACCGTAGGAAATAAACAGCCAAAGAAAAATAATGATAATACAAAAATTAAGAACATTGAAAATAATAAGATAACAAGAAGGAGAAGCGTAGAAAATACCGCATGTAAATACTATGCAAAAGGGAATTGCAGATATCGGGATGGGCAATGCATCTATGCACATCCCACTCCCACATTATGTAACACATTACACAAATGGATATTGCAAATTTGAAAAGAAGTGCAAGTTCCACCATCTTACTGTCTGCAACACCTATGCAAGATATGAGAGGTGCAAATACGGACAAAAATGCCGTTACCACCACCCTCAAAGGAACGCAACGGCTGAACAGGAAAAACGAACATCAAAGAAGGGTACCAATTTTTTAGACGTAGCCAACACAATTCAGCTGCTAAATACTATCTAGCAAATACAAAGTTAACTGACAAATATAGGAATCCGAGAGCCGGAGAGAAGGCACGTACAAAGACACTTCATGCGTTATCGGGACAACAGGTACCGACAAAGATAAAAAGGCAAATTCTCGGACGACCACAAGGCAACGAAACCGGCACCACCATTGGAAAATGAATCAGAACCACCTGTATGCGAAAACGATAGAGAAAAAATAAAAATAATTTTAGCCATCATTCAGGGCCTTAACCCTTTGACGACCAGTATACGTTTCTTTGAACTTAAAAGTTTAAGTTTTATTGTTATTTACAATTAGATATTAGTAACTATAGTCACTTAAATGACCCATTTTTGGGTTAATTTTCCGACAACTAAACGATACTTGTATAAACATGTAGATGTATTTGTAGAAGCGTTGCATCATTGTACAATTTATATTATTATTTCCGTTGGGACAAATATGTCCCGTGGTCCTCAAAGGGTTAAATCAAATCATTCCCTGGACAAAGTTTTATACCTGAAAGGACTCGTGCAAGAAGCCGGAGCAGACTTTGCATGCCTCACGGAAACTCATCTAAAGGACTGCCAGGCGAACTGTGAAAACTGCGAGTTCTATGTTGACAAAAAAGAAATACAAATTGACAACTATAACATACTCCGAGCCGACAGAACAGCGAGACACAAAGGAGTGTGCTATTCACACACGCCAAAGGCATATGGCAGAAATGACTAAGTACCTCAAACAGCTATGTAGAATTTGTAGCAGCAAAAGTTGAAAAATTAAATGTGGTACTAATTGTAATGTACAGACCCCAAAACAGGCCAAACTCAAAAATTTCAGATTCCATTACAGAGATAAGAAACTGGGTAAAAGATCTACACTCTCCAACCCCAAATATTTTTCTCAGAGGTGATTTTAATTTCCCATTCATGAAATATAAAAGGATAGGAAAAAAATGTATGTATACACCAGGACAAGGGGGGCACACGGGAAGACCAGCAGCAGGTAAAAATGCTACTAGCTCTAGCTGATGAATTTATGTTAACGCAAGAAATAACAGAAAACACAAGAGAAAACAACTGCCTAGATTTGGTATTCACAAACAAGAGCAACCTAAATGATAATGTACAAATATCCCCAACTATAATATCGGACCATAAGTCCATAACATTATTGAAATAACAACCAATATAAAAGCAACAGGAAAGGAAAGAACACGAACAACAGAAAGAAGCAAATTCGAAATTTTTAATTTTCACTCCAAAGTTATAAACTGGTAAGATGTTCCATCCAGCATGGAAGTAATAGATTGGAAAACTATTTTCGAGGCGAAGACAACGGAAGACATGCTAATGACTTTAGAGAAGACGCTGGAAATTGTGGAAAGACGTCCCAAATATGCAACAAAGAGGAAAGAGAAGCAGGTTCGAGAGATAAAAGAGTTCATTGTTCCGAAAGAGAAAAAGTGTGACTGCAAAATTAAGTATTGTAAAGATAACATCAGAAAAATATTAAATGATAAACTGCAGAGTATCGATGACGTCATACAGGAACTAATTGAGAAGCATACAGAAAAAGACGACGACGACACTATAGAAGCGATAAAGGTTAACTCAAAGTACCGTACTTCTATAATTTTGCAAAATGAAGTCGAAAAACCATGCTACTATCGAACCTCTGAAAAACGAAAACGGTGCTTATCTGATGATCTAACAGAAGTATCTGAAATATTCAGCTCAGTTCGAATCATCTTTCAGTATCCCAAAAACTGACAAACTGATATGCGATAAAAACGCGTTCTTTGAAGGACAAGCTATAGGGAAAATAAAAGCACTCAGCGGCAGGACCGGATAAATGGAATGCCACACTGATCAAAAACTGCAAGAATGCAATCGCTGAGCACCTATATTAGCTATGGAGACGATCACTAGACAGGGGAGAAATACTGGGCATCTTGAAGAGCGCGAACAAAGTCCCAGTATATAAAGGAGATCGATCCAAGGCCAAAAACTATATGCCAGTGTGTCGCTTACATCTCATCTCACTAAAATATTTGAAAGAATAGTTAAACAAAAAATCTATGACTTTTTGGAAACTCAGAAAAAATTAAATGATAACCAACATGAGTTTCGGTCAGGCAGATCATGCCTATCACAACTAATGGAACACTACAACATATTGATGCACTTGAAAGTAATGAAAACTATGATGTAATATACACAGACTTTGTCAGAGCGTTCGACAAGTGTGACCATGGAATCATAATACATAAAATGAAATATTTGGGAATAACATGAAAAGTAGGGAAATGGATATATAATTTCCTTAGTGAGCTGCGGCAAATCGTTACAGTACAAAGGAGTATCTTCATCAGAATCAGAGGTCCTCAGCTCAGTACCGCAAGGAACAGTATTAGCTCCACTATTCATAATCATGCTAACTGACATAGATGAGGACGTTACCAGAGACAGCACAGTAACATCCTTTGCCGATGACAAAGATCAGTAGAAAAATAAGAAGCCCAGAAGATATAGGATCTCTACAAACAGACATAAACAGAATCTACAAGTGGACGGACGACTGATGATGGGAAATTCGAAACACAAAATAAGATAGCAGTAAACAGAGCAAAGAGAATAACGGGGCAGATATTGAGAACCTTTAAACGAAGGGATAGGAATATAATGATTCCTCTACTGAAAACACTGATCATACCCAAACTGGAATACTGCTCGGTCCTAACATCCCCATATAAAAAAGAAGACATTAGACAGCTGGAAGGCATCCGGAGAAGCTTCACAGCCAAGATCAACGGGTGCAAAGAACTAAATTACTGGGAAAAGTTAAGCGAACTAAACCTATATTCACAGTAAAAGAGGAGAGAGATACACCATTATTTACACTTGGAAAATAATGGAGAAACTAGTCCCTGATCTTACTCTGAACCCTTAACTCCCCAAACAACGGTGGAAAGTAGAAAAAGAAGACTGTGTCGTGTTCCCAAATTAAAGGCGAGACAGGGAACATCCTTAACCCCGAAAGAAAATAGTTTTGTTGTGAGAGGACCAAAACTGTTTAATCAGCTACCCAAAGACCTAAGGAACACGAATAGTGTTGCAGTGGATATCTTCACTCACTATTTCACCAGGCCAACTCTAGAGGAGGGGCCGACAAGCTTGACCTTCGTCAAATGAGGAATCATCGCACGGAACCTTTGAAAGGTATATATCGCTTCTGGTGTAGTGGTTAGCGTCGCTGACTACGAATTCATCGGCCCGGGATCGAGATCCGGTGACGGCAGGCGGCGCGCAGCAAAACCTAGCTGTTCACATCCTGGGTAGCCTAGGGGTTAAGACGCTGGGCTGCTGGTGGGGTGTGGTTCGGATTCCATGTTAAACTGCAGGTCTAAAGTGGAGTGACAAGCTTGACCTTCGTCAGAATGAACAATTCGCTGAATATTCTTCTATACAAGCGTCGTTCTTTACGTTAATTATACTGCGTGTTCTTTGCAGTTGAAATGTATATATATATATATATATATATATATATATATATATATATATATATATATAATCATGCGGGTTGCTTCTACAGAGCTTCAATTTAATATTTAGGAGAAATCCAATGACAAGGAGAAATGTAAATGCCATGAAAAGTCTTCTTTAATGCGCAACGTTTCGAGCAATACGCTCATCTTCAGGCTGTTTAATAACAATGTGAAATTAAAATCAATATTGAATGAAAAACAAAACAGAAAATTTCTATAACCTATTCGTAAAGACAAATTTTAAAAGACTGAGAAAAGAGGGTTAAATTCTAAGTTATACAGATTTACATATAAAAATTAAGAAGTTATTTTTAAATACATATAGTAAATGTGAAATTAATACACTGGAAAAATTAACAATAGTACACTGGAATAATGGATCTAGCTACCTTACACTGCAGTATCCGAGGCTGACTAATTTGAGCAGAGACAAGAACGGGAAACACGAGAGATGGCGAGGGCGATTGGGGAAGGAGGGATTATAAGGAATTGGGGAAGGAGGAGGGATCATAGCAAATTGAGAGGGACGGCAGATGAGTCAACATTCAGACTAGGGGACAATGCTTTAATGAAAAGCGATTCTAAAATTCTTAGTGAGTTGGGACAAGTATTACAACCAAGAATTTTAAAATTGTCTAAAGTGACATCAATTTTACATTTAATGCTGTGTTCACGAATACTCGAGGCTTCTTTAGTTTTTAAAATTTTACCTGTTCGGCCACTTATTCCCATATGCGAATAAAATCTAGCCCTGAGAGAGCGAACAGTGCTGCCGATGTAATTCCCAAGGAGACACCTGGGGCAGGTAAATAAATATACAACACCGCTACGCAACGAGTCAGGGGTTCGATCCTTCGCTGAGAAAAAGCTACCTAAAGACGTTTTATTAATAAATATGATGCGGAAATCAGTATGATAAAAAATTTCCTTAACAATTTTGTAAATTTAAGCTTAAATTCCTTATTCAAAGGACCGAAGGATATAAAATATTTCTTGGTACCTGAAATGGGTCCTTTGAATAAGGAATTTAAGCTTAAATTTACAAAATTGTTAAGGAAATTTTTTTATCATACTGATTTCCGCATCATATTTATTAATAAAACGTCTTTAGGTAGCTTTTTCTCAGCGAAGGATCGAACCCCTGACTCGTTGCGTAGCGGTGTTGTATATTTATTTACCTGCCCCAGGTGTCTCCTTGGGAATTACATCGGCAGCACTGTTCGCTCTCTCAGGGCTAGATTTTATTCGCATATGGGAATAAGTGGCCGAACAGGTAAAATTTTAAAAACTAAAGAAGCCTCGAGTATTCGTGAACACAGCATTAAATGTAAAATTGATGTCACTTTAGACAATTTTAAAATTCTTGGTTGTAATACTTGTCCCAACTCACTAAGAATTTTAGAATCGCTTTTCATTAAAGCATTGTCCCCTAGTCTGAATGTTGACTCATCTGCCGTCCCTCTCAATTTGCTATGATCCCTCCTCCTTCCCCAATTCCTTATAATCCCTCCTTCCCCAATCGCCCTCGCCATCTCTCGTGTTTCCCGTTCTTGTCTCTGCTCAAATTAGTCAGCCTCGGATACTGCAGTGTAAGGTAGCTAGATCCATTATTCCAGTATACTATTGTTAATTTTTCCAGTGTATTAATTTCACATTTACTATATGTATTTAAAAATAACTTCTTAATTTTTATATGTAAATCTGTATAACTTAGAATTTAACCCTCTTTTCTCAGTCTTTTAAAATTTGTCTTTACGAATAGGTTATAGAAATTTTCTGTTTTGTTTTTCATTCAATATTGATTTTAATTTCACATTGTTATTAAACAGCCTGAAGATGAGCGTATTGCTCGAAACGTTGCGCATTAAAGAAGACTTTTCATGGCATTTACATTTCTCCTTGTCATTGGATTTCTCCTAAATATATATATATATATATATATAATATGCGGGTTGCTTCTACAGAGCTTCAATTTAATATTTAGGAGAAATCCAATGACAAGGAGAAATGTAAATGCCATGAAAAGTCTTCTTTATTGCGCAACGTTTCGAGCAATACGCTCATCTTCAGGCTGTTTAATAACAATGTGAAATTAAAATCAATATTGAATGAAAAACAAACAGAAATTTCTATAACCTATTCGTAAAGACAAATTTTAAAAGACTGAGAAAAGAGGGTTAAGTTCTAAGTTATACAGATTTACATATAAAAATTAAGAAGTTATTTTTAAATACATGTAGTAAATGTGAAATTAATACACTGGAAAAATTACCAATAGTACACTGGAACAATGGAGCTATCTACCTTACACAGCAGTATCCGAGGCCGACTAATTTGAGCTGAGGAAACGGGAACGAAGGATGGCGAGGGAGATAGGGGAAGGAGGGATTATAAGGAATTGGGGAAGGAGGAGGGATCAAAAAACTTTTTTGAATATTAGTTTTGTTTATGTAGTCCGATTTATTCAAAATAACCACTCCGTTACCCTTGTCTGGTCTAGTCACAACAATCTCCTGGTTCTTTGCCAAATTCTTAATACACTGCAAATCACTCTTCCTAAATATGAAAGATTGAAATTTAAGATTTCTAAGTTTAAGAAAAAATTCTTGAGTTAAATTTGAGAACTGACATTTGAGATTATTGAAATCCCCCACATGGGGAACATTTTTCAAGCCATTGAAAAATTTTTCAAAGTAAAGAAAAAACGAGGGCTTATATATTTGAAACAACGGAAGCTTAAATTGCAAACCAAGTGACAGTAAAAACTTTTCCCGAGGGGAGAGTGTGTAACTAGAAAGATTCGAAATTACCTTCTCTGAATTGAAAAAATTTGGTGAATTCATTCCCAAAGCCTTTAACTTACGTTCATGTGTTTCCAAGATGGTAGAGTGAAATTTTTCTAGTTCACGTTGTACAAGAGAAATTATTAATAAATAGTCCAACAACGACAAGGTATTTTTAAGAGTAGTTATATAATGCCCAAGAGACTTGTTATGCGAATCTGATATTTTGATTTTATAATTAATTTCATTATTTAATAAATATTCCAGGGACGATTGATAAAATTCAGAGTCATATAGATTATCACGGTAGAGTTTGAAGTAAACAAATTTCGGGAAAATCCTGCAAGTCCGACACATTTCAAGAAAATAACAGTCCAGTTTTGACTTGAGAAACTTTCGTGAAGTCTTCCAAACATGGCGATAAGCCCTGAGGCCATCTTGTCCATACCTTGAATATATATAATTATGCGGGTTGCTTCTACAGAGCTTCAATTTAATATTTAGGAGAAATCCAATGACAAGGAGAAATGTAAATGCCATGAAAAGTCTTCTTTATTGCGCAACGTTTCGAGCAATACGCTCATCTTCAGGCTGTTTAATAACAATGTGAAATTAAAATCAATATTGAATGAAAAACAAACAGAAATTTCTATAACCTATTCGTAAAGACAAATTTTAAAAGACTGAGAAAAGAGGGTTAAGTTCTAAGTTATACAGATTTACATATAAAAATTAAGAAGTTATTTTTAAATACATGTAGTAAATGTGAAATTAATACACTGGAAAAATTACCAATAGTACACTGGAACAATGGAGCTATCTACCTTACACAGCAGTATCCGAGGCCGACTAATTTGAGCTGAGGAAACGGGAACGAAGGATGGCGAGGGAGATAGGGGAAGGAGGGATTATAAGGAATTGGGGAAGGAGGAGGGATCAAAAAACTTTTTTGAATATTAGTTTTGTTTATGTAGTCCGATTTATTCAAAATAACCACTCCGTTACCCTTCCCCAATTCCTTATAATCCCTCCTTCCCCTATCTCCCTCGCCATCCTTCGTTCCCGTTTCCTCAGCTCAAATTAGTCGGCCTCGGATACTGCTGTGTAAGGTAGATAGCTCCATTGTTCCAGTGTACTATTGGTAATTTTTCCAGTGTATTAATTTCACATTTACTACATGTATTTAAAAATAACTTCTTAATTTTTATATGTAAATCTGTATAACTTAGAACTTAACCCTCTTTTCTCAGTCTTTTAAAATTTGTCTTTACGAATAGGTTATAGAAATTTCTGTTTGTTTTTCATTCAATATTGATTTTAATTTCACATTGTTATTAAACAGCCTGAAGATGAGCGTATTGCTCGAAACGTTGCGCAATAAAGAAGACTTTTCATGGCATTTACATTTCTCCTTGTCATTGGATTTCTCCTAAATATTAAATTGAAGCTCTGTAGAAGCAACCCGCATAATTATATATATTCAAGGTATGGACAAGATGGCCTCAGGGCTTATCGCCATGTTTGGAAGACTTCACGAAAGTTTCTCAAGTCAAAACTGGACTGTTATTTTCTTGAAATGTGTCGGACTTGCAGGATTTTCCCGAAATTTGTTTACTTCAAACTCTACCGTGATAATCTATATGACTCTGAATTTTATCAATCGTCCCTGGAATATTTATTAAATAATGAAATTAATTATAAAATCAAAATATCAGATTCGCATAACAAGTCTCTTGGGCATTATATAACTACTCTTAAAAATACCTTGTCGTTGTTGGACTATTTATTAATAATTTCTCTTGTACAACGTGAACTAGAAAAATTTCACTCTACCATCTTGGAAACACATGAACGTAAGTTAAAGGCTTTGGGAATGAATTCACCAAATTTTTTCAATTCAGAGAAGGTAATTTCGAATCTTTCTAGTTACACACTCTCCCCTCAGGAAAAGTTTTTACTGTCACTTGGTTTGCAATTTAAGCTTCCGTTGTTTCAAATATATAAGCCCTCGTTTTTTCTTTACTTTGAAAAATTTTTCAATGGCTTGAAAAATGTTCCCCATGTGGGGGATTTCAATAATCTCAAATGTCAGTTCTCAAATTTAACTCAAGAATTTTTTCTTAAACTTAGAAATCTTAAATTTCAATCTTTCATATTTAGGAAGAGTGATTTGCAGTGTATTAAGAATTTGGCAAAGAACCAGGAGATTGTTGTGACTAGACCAGACAAGGGTAACGGAGTGGTTATTTTGAATAAATCGGACTACATAAACAAAACTAATATTCAAAAAGTTTTTTGATCCCTCCTCCTTCCCCAATTCCTTATAATCCCTCCTTCCCCTATCTCCCTCGCCATCCTTCGTTCCCGTTTCCTCAGCTCAAATTAGTCGGCCTCGGATACTGCTGTGTAAGGTAGATAGCTCCATTGTTCCAGTGTACTATTGGTAATTTTTCCAGTGTATTAATTTCACATTTACTACATGTATTTAAAAATAACTTCTTAATTTTTATATGTAAATCTGTATAACTTAGAACTTAACCCTCTTTTCTCAGTCTTTTAAAATTTGTCTTTACGAATAGGTTATAGAAATTTCTGTTTGTTTTTCATTCAATATTGATTTTAATTTCACATTGTTATTAAACAGCCTGAAGATGAGCGTATTGCTCGAAACGTTGCGCAATAAAGAAGACTTTTCATGGCATTTACATTTCTCCTTGTCATTGGATTTCTCCTAAATATATATATATATTAGGGTGGTCCTCAAAAACGAATTTTTTATTTTTACTGCTCCCACCCGATAAAGTAGTTCCACTTCATAAAAAATTATTTTGGCAAAGTTTTTACCAGATCAGATAATATTTAGGGGTGGCTGTCAAACTTTAAATTTTGAACGAAATCCTTAAAATGGGCAAAATCTGCAGCATCTAAATTTGCTGGCCACTTGTGGTACCTATCTGAGGAAATGGTGGGATTGGCACTGTTTGATGCTTCTGTATCAGTAGACACAAAAAGATTAATTGTAAAGGGAATTAATGAGACAGAAGGCAGCCTAAAATGTCCTAAACGTGTGAGCCTTCGTCAAGATCATCTCCCAACATTGGATTCCTTGAGCACGAGAAACTCTTTCAAGCTTATACGGGCCCTCAATATCAATACTGCATTTATGCAAAAAGACCCGTCAACATGGGACTCAGATGATGAGTTTCAAGAGGCTCTTCGGAAAGTTGAAAACATCAAGGTCGTGAACGACAATGCCGAACGCGGGATTGCACTTATCCAGGATTATAGTGGAAAACACACTAAGAATGAAGAACAACTTCAATACCTATTGAAAGTCGTGGAGCAACACAGGAAGAAATATCCTGAACCTACTAAGATGATCTCAAACAGTGAGCTACAGTGAGTGGTCTTGCCAGCCATGACGATTCAAAATAGTACGTCATCAGTGTTATGTATAACGCTTATAATTTAAAATATATATGCAAAATAAAAATCTTTTAACTACACATTATATCAGTGGTTCCCAAGTGGTGATCCATGGATCCCTGGGGGCCAACTGAGATTGTTCAGGGGGTCAATAGAAAACCCCCGCCTTGCAGTTTTGTGGTAACTTCAAGCTTCGACAGCCACCTCTAATTATATTATCCGATCGAGCTCAAATTGAAGCAGAATTATTTTCTTATTAAGTGGAACAACTTTATTGGGTGGGAGCATGTAAATTACCAAAAAAAAATATCGCCTCTATGAGGGAGGACCACCCTAATATATATATATATAATTTTTTTTTTTTTTTCTAGACTAAATAGAGGCCTGTATACGGACGGATGGCGATCGCGGATACTTGTACTTTTTGGTCCAGTTTGTGTTGAGCAAGCCTGAGGTGATACGAGTGTAACAGATAAATTTGTGCTGCCTCAGCGAAGGAACACAAACTTACAGTGCATCTCTGATTTCCCTCTGGCCAATTTATAGCTGCAGTTGTAGATGGTCACTGTTCTTCTCCTAAAGCTATTAATAGTGTTCTTCAGAGCTCTGTCCTGTTACCCACTCTTTTCCTTTTATTTATCAACCAATGATCTCTGAAGTCGCACTTCGTGGCCTATCCACTTCTGTGCCGATGATTTCACTCGTTACTTTTCCACCCGCTTCACAAAGCGTCCCTCTCAACAGTAACTCCACGCTTCGCGTGAGACGATTATGATACACCTGGCGTGATTTTCTACTATCTCCGATTGGGGCAGACAATACCTTGTGGCTTTCAATGCTTCAAAAACTCCGTTCCTCCATCTGTCTACTCATCACAATCTTCCACACGAGTAACCCCTTACCTTCAACAATACACATCGTCTCTTAACGTTCTTGGCATTTCCTTTTCTCGTGATCCTTCCTGGAAAGATCATAAATACTCTCTTCCGAAAACAGCCAAGAGGTTAGGTGAGCTGTACTGTCTCCACAGTTTCTTCACCCCAACTCAGTTGCTGTTTCTGTACAGGGGTCTTGTCCGCCCCTGTATGGAGTACGGTTCTCATGTGTGGTATGGTCAGCTGAACCCATACAGCTTTACTTCACCGGGTGGAATAAAAAGTTTTTCATCTCATCAATTCCCCGCCTCTTACTAACTGTCTTCAAGCCTCTCTCTCTCTCTCTCTCTCTCTCTGTCTTTCTTTCTTTCTTTACTATCGCTATTATAACTCTAATTGTATGCCTCATCCTTTAATCAATCTTTCAAACGCAGTGTCCAGGCATCTCAAAAACCTTGGATCTTGATTTTGGCTCTCTTCTTGCTGGGGGGGGGGGGGGAGGCGTTTTTGCGGGCGTTCGCCCTTAGCACCTTCTTCCTGCATGAAAGAATATTGCGCTAAGAGTGATTGATAATAACGGGGGGGGGGGGGGGGGGGGGGGGTCTTCAATACAAACTAACGAAATTTTCAATAAATTGAATACGAATATGGATATTCTTTGGACTTCACTAACACAGAGCACTGTTGCTTCAGTGGTGATAAACCACGTACGAAAGCCTTGTCAGTACTTTGACCCCTATTTGCTTGCCAATGCTGGTGCGAGCTGCTCGTATCCTAAAATGGGCGTATGGTGATCTATGTAAAAGGATGTTTAACTCTTCATACTTCCAGTTAAACTATGAATGCATCGATTATATACTGTATATATACGAGGGCAGTACGAAAGTAATGCCTCCTATTTTCTCACTAAATATAATTCCAATTACAATGAAAATTACAGGGAATATGCATACATACGTGACAAATATAAAGTAAATAAAGTGTGTGTGTGTGTGTGTGTGTGTGTGTGTGTGTGTAATGAAAATTATTTCACGAAAGTAACACGTGAAAAATATTTATGATAAAAACCACGAAGGAAAGGAAATACAGAATGGTGCTCAAGCACTTTCGTCTAATGTCATTAGACGAAATTAGACGAAAGCGCTTGAGCACCATTCTGTATTTCCTTTCCTTCGTGGTTTTTGTTATATATATATATATGTGTGTGTGTGTGTGTGTGTGTGTGTGTGTGTGTGTGTGTATATATTACACCTCACTTTACAACCTTACAAAGGTTCCGCGCGATGATTCCTCATTTCACGAAGGTCAAGCTTGTCGCCCCTCCTCTCGAGTTGGCCTGGTGAAGTAGTGAGTTGGTTTCTTGTGCTCTCCACCTCACATAGCCAGTTACGCCCGGCTCATCGGGGATTGTTCTGAGCCAGGCGTCTAGTCTTCTTTTGAAGATGTCCACTGCAACTCCCTTCGTGTTTCTTAGGTCTTTGGGCAACTGATTAAACAGTTTTGGTCCTCTCACCACAAAACTATTTTCTTTCAGGGTTAAGGATGTTCCCTGTCTCGCCTTCAGTTTGGGAATACGACACAGTCTACCGTTTCTACTTTCCACCGTTGTTTGGGGAGTTATAGGGTTCAGAGTAAGATTAGGGACTAGTTCCTCCATTATTTTCCAACTGTAAATAATGGTGTGTGTCTCTCTTCTCCTTTCCAGTGAATATAGGTCTAGTTCGCGTAACCTTTCCCAATAATTTAGTTCTTTGCACCCCTTGATCTTGGCTGTGAAGTTTCTCCAGATCTCTTCCAGCTGTCTAATGTCTTCTTTTTTATATGGGGATGTTAGGACCGAGCAGTATTCCAATTTGGGTATGATCAGGGTTTTCAGTAGAGGAATCATTACATTCCTATCCCTTCGTTTAAAGGTTCTCAATATCTGTTCCGTTATTCTCTTTGCTCTGTTTACTGCTATCTTATTTTGTGTTTCAAATTTCGCATCATCTGTCATTACAACCCCTAAATCCTTTGCTCTGGAATTCCTCTGAATTTCCTGTCCATTTGGGGTATAATATTCCATAGATTTTAGATTTTCTCTTTTTCCGTACGATAACAGCTGAAATTTCTCGGTGTTAAACTTCATATAGTATTGTTGTCTTCCGTCCACTTGTAGATTCTGTTTATGTCGGTTTGTAGAGATCCTACATCATCTGGGTTTCTTAATTTTCTACTGATCTTTGTGTCATCAGCAAAGGATGTTGCTGTGCTGCCTCTGGTAACGTCCTCATCTATGTCAGTTAGCATGATTATGAAGAGTAGTGGAGCTAATACTGTTCGTTGTGGTACTGAGCTGAGGACCTCTGATTCTGATGAAGATACTCCTTTGTACTGTAACGACTTGCCGCCGCTCACTAAGGAAATTATATATCCATTTCCCTACTTTTCCTGTTTTTCCCATATATTTCACTTTATGTACAGTATTATGATTCCATGGTCACACTTGTCGAACGCTTTAGCAAAGTCTGTATATAGTACATCATAGTTTTCATTACTTTCAAGTGCATCAATAATGTTGTTGTAGTGTTCCATTAGTTGCGATAGGCATGATCTGCCTGACCGAAACCAGTGTTGGTTATCACTGACTTTTTTCCGAGTTTCCAAAAAGTCATAGATTTTCTGTCTAACTATTCTTTCAAATATTTTAGCGAGATGAGATGTGACACTGGCCTATAGTTTTTAGCCTCGGATCGATCTCCTCCTTTATATATTGGGACTATGTTCGCGCTCTTCAGGATGCCCGGTATTTCTCCCGTGTCT
The DNA here is from genome assembly GCA_023014485.1 of Bathynomus jamesi. Classification (NCBI taxonomy): domain Eukaryota; kingdom Metazoa; phylum Arthropoda; class Malacostraca; order Isopoda; family Cirolanidae; genus Bathynomus; species Bathynomus jamesi. The sequence continues at coordinate 2,097,795 of JAJOZX010000027.1, read as the reverse complement.
AGTGATCGTCTCCATATCCAGTATAGGTGCTTAGTGATTGCATTCTTGCCGTTTTTGATCAGTGTGGCATTCCATTTATCCGGTCCTGCCGCTGTGTGTGTTTTTAGTTTCCCTATAGCTTGTGTAATATCATCCGTCGTAAAGTTGAAATCCGTTTTACTTTCCCCTTGTAGTTCTTCAAAGAACGCGTTTCTATCGCATATCAATTTGTCAGTTTTTGGGATACTGAAAGATGATTCGTACTGAGCTCTTAATATTTCAGCTACTTCTGTTAGATCATCAGATAAAGCAGTAAAAGCACTGTTCTTGTTTTTTAAAGGTCCGATAGTCGCATGGTTTTTCGATTTTCTTTTTGGGAAATTATTTATATACAGGGTGTACATAAAGTCAGGATCTATTTTTGTGAAATAATTATTTTTTTCTATTTTTCTTTTCAGAAGCCCTTAGAATGAATACAGAAGAGCGTGTGGCAATAGTAATTTGGCGAATCGAGGGAAAGAAATACGATGACATCAGAGAAGTTTAGAAGGAGATTTCATAAGCCGGGGCCAATAGACAAGACAATACGAAAATTGGTGAACAAATTTAAACGAACGGGATCTGTAAATGATGAAGCAAGATCCGGACGACCGTGTATGTCAGATCTTACCGTGAATGCAGTACGCGGAATTATCACTGAGGAGCCACGTACGTCCGTTCGTGCTGCATCACACAGACTCGGCCTCCCGACGTCATCTGTGCACAAAATTCTGAAAGTTAATTTGCAGAAGAAAAGCTATCATTTGCAGGTTTTACATGATTTACATGAGGAAGATTTCCCTCGACGAAGTGCTGTGTGTGCTGATCTCGTAGAACAAGTCTGGAGTGATAATTTAATGGACAACATTCTCTTTAGTGATGAAGCCACTTTCCATACGTGTGGAAAAGTAAATCGCCATAACTGTCGAATTTGGGCAGATGAAAGACCGAATGATTTCGTCCAAAATTGGGAAAGAGACTCGCCTAAAGTTAATGTCTGGATGGGTTTAACAAAATCTAAGGTTTATGGTCCTTTTTTCTTTGCTGAAGCTACAGTTACGGGGCTTATTTATCTGGACATGTTGCAGCAATTCCTTGAACCTCAGCTGATTGGGATAGGATTGTTAGTACCGTCGTCTATCAACATGATGGTGCTCCTTGTCACTATGCCAAAATTGTTCAGGATTATCTAAATGGACGTTTTCCAAATCGCTGGATCGGACGCGGAAGCAACAGACCTTGGCCAGCGAGATCACCAGATTTAACCCCTTTAGATTTCTTTGCATGGGGCTTTATCGAATCGCACGTCTATCAGACGAAGATTACGAGTCTTGAAAACTTACGTACACGTATACGAACTGCTGCAGATAACAACCACGCAAATGCTCCAGAATGTGTTTAGAAATGCTGCGGAACGATTTGAGCTGTGCAGGGATACTGATGGGCGTCACGCCGAATCCTACTCTTAATTATTTAATAAATGTTACCACTATCATTTTATGATTGAATTCCATATAATTTCCAAGTGCTTCACAAAAATAGATCCTGACTTTATGTACACCCTGTATATATATTATACTGAAAAATTAAGTCATTAATTTTTGTACCGACCCTCCCAGAACTTAATATTTTAGATTATCTTTAGGTCATTCCCAGTCAAAAGTGTTCTATGAACATGGGTCTGATTCTCAACGGTTACGGAGCTATGGGTATTTGGAGTTAGAGAGTGGTCCGCACATAATAATCTGTTTTTATTCAACAAGTGCTAAATATGTACACTCACTCAGCCTCAGCGTGTCTGTCAGTCTACAATAAATGTTTAAAATGTCTGACTTCGGCTTGAACACACATTCTAACTGGTCGTAACATTAAATGAGTATCTCTACCAACAACGTCGGGGCCGTTGAACTGTTTCGTCGAATTATGGATGCTGCAGAACGCATACAGAACGACCCTGATGTTGTTAGTAGGATTCAGGTCCGGCGCCAGCCTATTTGGCGCCCTTAGCAGGACTGCAGCTGGCGCCCCCACCCGCCTCCCACTTCACGATTGGGTTTGCCCACAAAGTAATCAAGGTACCATATTGAAGAAACTATTTGCCTTACACTGATCTATTTTAATTTGCTAATACATACATTTATTATAAAATTATAAAATCATTTCACAGTTCAAGAAAGTGTCATGACCAATCAAAACAGCGAGTAAAGCGAGGCATATTTAGTAACAAATCAGAACGCTCAAAAGTGCTAAAATATGCGTGCAAAAAGGACATATCTACTGTTTTTTCCAAGCAAGAAGGGCATATGTCACATAAAAACAGTTATTCGCTTATTGACGACTCCCGGAACTCATATTAAGCCGTAAATAAGCCGAGTCGCTTATTGACGACTCCCGTCTGTGCGCGCAACATTTTTAAATCGCTTATTTACGACTCCCGTCCCTAAAGGGTTAAAGGTCGTGATAGTGAAAGTTCTATAATGACCCAATAAGATGAATAAGTTAATTATGTAAATATCAGGCAAGCTAAACTGGTGTACATACGTCGTACAACCTTTCATCATTTGTCTATGCTTCTCATTCCTTCATTATTTTTTTTCATGTTGTTCTTACATAATACTATCAGACGTGCACAGGGCGGGAGGCGCTGGCGCCACCCAGATCTTTGGCGCCCTTAGCATTTACTAACCTCGCCTAATGGAAGCGGCGGCCCTGGTAGGATTACTCATTTAATGTTACGACCAGTTAGGTGTATTCAAGCTGAAGTCGGCCATTTTGAACATTTATTGTAGACTGAGCTGTACAAGTGTACATACTTAGCACATGTTAAATAAAAACAGATTACTATGTGCGGACCACCCTTTAACTTCAAATACCCATAGCTCCGTAACCGTTGAGAACCGGACCCATGTTCATAGAACATTTTGACTGGGAATGACCTAAAAAATAATAATCTGAAATATTGAAAAGTCCTGGGGCACCATATATATATATATACACAAACTCAGAATGGTTCCCTGAGAACATTATATGTTAAACACAGACCGTGCATGGAACAAGGAACTCTTCTGGGAAAATTAAATCCACTATAGTCCGAATAAGTAATGGTAAATGACAAATACCATAGTTTTTTTCCTTTTTCATGATTTTAGCCCGACGTGGGCAACGGGTCTCTCGCAAAGAGATCCCATAAATATAGCTTCCCTCACCAGCTATCTGCAAAGCAGACAGGATCCAGCTTTGGGACGTGGATCTAGGGTTTAAAGCAAACCTAGATCCCTATAGTGGACTATAGTGGATTTAATTTTCCCAGAAGAGTTCCTTGTTCCATGCACGGTCTGTGTTTAACATATAATGTTCTCAGGGAACCATTCTGAGTTTGTGTATACTAAACGGACGTGTTTCGTGCCTTGAAAAGTGGACGCTCAATGTCCCGGTTGAGGTTTAAGTTTTGGTTTTTTTTGGCTAAAAATACAATAGTTACCCCCTTTTTCTTTGATTTATTCAACACGACGTGAATGCAACGAGTCTTTTACTTATATAGAGGTTCTGAGTGTAGGGATCTAGGTTTGCTTTAAACCCTAGATCCACGTCCCAAAGCTGGATCCTGTCTGCTTTGCAGATAGCTGGTGAGGGAAGCTATATTTATGGGATCTCTTTGCGAGAGACCCGTTGCCCACGTCGGGCTAAAATCATGAAAAAGGAAAAAAAACTATGGTATTTGTCATTTACCATTACTTATTCGGACTATAGTGGATTTAATTTTCCCAGAAGAGTTCCTTGTTCCATGCACGGTCTGTGTTTAACATATAATGTTCTCAGGGAACCATTCTGAGTTTGTGTATACTAAACGGACGTGTTTCGTGCCTTGAAAAGTGGACGCTCAATGTCCCGGTTGAGGTTTAAGTTTTGGTTTTTTTGGCTAAAAATACAATAGTTACCCCCTTTTTCTTTGATTTATTCAACACGACGTGAATGCAACGAGTCTTTTACTTATATAGAGGTTCTGAGTGTAGGGATCTAGGTTTGCTTTAAACCCTAGATCCACGTCCCAAAGCTGGATCCTGTCTGCTTTGCAGATAGCTGGTGAGGGAAGCTATATTTATGGGATCTCTTTGCGAGAGACCCGTTGCCCACGTCGGGCTAAAATCATGAAAAAGGAAAAAAACTATGGTATTTGTCATTTACCATTACTTATTCGGACTATAGTGGATTTAATTTTCCCAGAAGAGTTCCTTGTTCCATGCACGGTCTGTGTTTAACATATAATGTTCTCAGGGAACCATTCTGAGTTTGTGTATACTAAACGGACGTGTTTCGTGCCTTGAAAAGTGGACGCTCAATGTCCCGGTTGAGGTTTAAGTTTTGGTTTTTTTGGCTAAAAATACAATAGTTACCCCCTTTTTCTTTGATTTATTCAACACGACGTGAATGCAACGAGTCTTTTACTTATATAGAGGTTCTGAGTGTAGGGATCTAGGTTTGCTTTAAACCCTAGATCCACGTCCCAAAGCTGGATCCTGTCTGCTTTGCAGATAGCTGGTGAGGGAAGCTATATTTATGGGATCTCTTGCGAGAGACCCGTTGCCCACGTCGGGCTAAAATCATGAAAAAGGAAAAAAACTATGGTATTTGTCATTTACCATTACTTATTCGGACTATAGTGGATTTAATTTTCCCAGAAGAGTTCCTTGTTCCATGCACGGTCTGTGTTTAACATATATATATATATATATATAGGCAATCGGATGATACCGGGTTCGATTTCCGGGTGGTACCTCATTTTTCATTTGTTCGTTCTCCCTCCTCATCTTGCGCGGAACGCTCTTCTACACAAGCGTCGTTCTTTACATTAATTATACTGTGTTGTTTGCAGTTAAAAAAAAAATTATATATATATATATATATATAATGCAAGTCCAAAAGGAAAAAGAAAAATGATTCCAAGGCCTTTCATATATTCAGAAGTACATCTCGTCAGGGAATGAAGGGAGAAAGCGAGATGACAAGAATACATACCTATGTACAGCGGGACAGAAAAATAAAAAGATTAGCACATGATTAACAAGAGTTAATTAGAGGCAAAAGGTACTTTTTAACATGATATTGTCAATTTTATACATTCCCGCACTGTTACTGAAATTATTTTTAAAATGGATAAATGCACATTCTAGAATATTCCTTTCAATTATATCTCTGTTTTTAACGAAGTGATATTCTCGAATGTGCATTTATCTATTTTAAAAATAATTTCAATAATAGTGCGGGAATGTATAAAATTGACAATATGTTAAAATACCTTTTGCCTCTAATTAACTCTTGTTAATCATGTGCTAATCTTTTTATTTTTCTGCCCCGCTGTACATAGGTATTTTTGTCATCTCGCCTTCTCCCTTCGTTCCCTGACGGGGTGTACTTCTGAATACACGAAAGGCCTTGGAATCATTTTTCTTTTTCCTTGTGGGTTTGCATCATTCATTCATTTCACGTGTTTAATTGTAAAATTCATCCCCTATATACATATATATACATATAATGAAAATATTAGTCCCATTATGTCTGACTTTTGTGCCACCCTATATGTTTTTTTTTTTTAGCACAGAACTAATTGCAACTGCTGACCTGTTTTGTCCGTTAATGTCCACTGCCTGGACTGATGTGGGACTAATGTCAACCCAAAATAAAATATCGTCCGTTGAATCGACGGTTAAAGCCGTTGGTGCTTTTAACTTGTCCCTAACGACCACTTCTCTATTAAGGCCACTTAATATCAGTTTGTCAATGGTGGGAGGGGTTGCTTCATTCGTGAAAAACAGAATTCCCATTTCAATGTGGAGTCCCAAAGACCTTGGCTTCGTATCCTTGTCCACTCCCAAAACAGTACCAATCTAAGTAGATAAAAAGCCGATTACAATCATTTTTATTAGAGAAATTTCGTAGACAACCATTAATTAGGATAATCCCCTCATTAAAATCTAAATTTGACGATTTTTACATTGTACAGTCAGTTAAAAATATCCTGTCTTGAAGCTGCCGGTTTCTTACTGATAAATATCGCTAAGAAACACGGAGTTTCACGACAGGACTTTTTGAATCATCAGTACATTAAAATTGAGCCACTACACCAGTATAAGAGTAAATTGCTGTTTGAAAACTTTTTTTTTTAGTCCTTACCCCATAAGATTACAGAAAAATACTTTGTTTTTATCCATCACATCACTCTTCTCCAGAATTAGGCAATCATTATTTGGACCAATATGCATATACTGTATAAGCTCAAATATACCTCATTCTATGAAGTAGAAAGCCTCATTTCTTGCCTGCTAAAACAATAACTTGTTTGTTTTTTATTTATTTTTTTATTTCCTGTTTCAGATTCTATAATTGTGCAAAGTCACGGATTCATGGATTTACTTCACGCATTCACGAATTCAATTTCACCAACAATGTCTAAGTCCCATTCTTGAAAGAACCACCCAGATTTGCTTTGTTATTTTGTTATACATGTGGTAATTTCCAATCAGTAAAAACGCAGAATATCACAGAATTTGTAAGAAAATCACATCTCGCTTATTTCAGTGTAAAACTTGGTGATCAGGATAAATCATGGGCTCCGCATAGTGTATGCCGATCATGTGCGGAGAATTTGAAGCAATGGGTTCGAGGGAAAAGGAAATGCTTACCTTTTGGTATACCTATGGTTTGGCGTGAGCCCAAAAATTATACCCAAGATTGTTATTTCTGTTTGTGTAATATCAAGGGATTCAGCTCCAAGAATAAATCATCCGTTGTGTATCCATCATTGCCATCTGCCATCCATCCTGTTCCACATTGTGATAGTGATGATGATGATGATGATGATGATGATGATGTTCCCATTCCTGCAGGCCCCAAAGAACTTAAGTTTCTGAATCTGATACAGAACTTAGCGATCACAGTGACTTTGAAATTGATGATAAGAGTTCTAAAGACCCACAGTTATTCACTCTGGCAGAATTCAATGATCTTGTACGAGATCTTGACCTGCCGAAAGATGCTGCCCAACTCTTGGGATCCAGACTGAGTGAAAGAAATTTACTGGCTGTTGGAACTTCATATTCCTGGTATTGGAGCAGAGAACAAGAGTTTGTTCAATTCTTCTCTATGGATGGTTGGAGATTGTTCAGTGACAGTTCAAAGCAAAGTCTAAAAGCTGTTTTGCTGCATAATGGCAATCAACTGGCATCCATCCCTGTTGGCCAGTCTGTCCACATGAAAGAAAATTATGACATTAAATTCCTTCTAGATAAAATAAAATATAGTGATCATAACTGAATCATTTGTGGAGATTTGAAGGTGATATCCATGTTGCTTGGCCAATAATCTGGATATACAAAGATGCCTTGCTTCATACGTGAGTGGGACAGCAGAGCAAAAGCTGATCATTGAAAAAAGAAGGATTGGCCCCAAAGAACTAACCAGGCAGCAAAAATGTTATCAACAAACCTCTTGTGACACCTACAAAAGTATTGTTACCACCATTACATATTAAACTGGGGCTAATGAAGCAATTTATAAAGCCTTTGGATAGATGGCAACTGTTTCAAATACATTTCTGACCAAATCTTTTCTCTAACTGAAGAGAAATTAAAAGCTGGGGTGTTTGATGGCCCTCAAATATGGAAACTAATGAAAGATGACAACTTTCTTGATTCAGTGTTAAATGTAGAAAAACCGCCTTGGATATCATTAAAAAATGATGTTGAAAATTTTCTAGGAAGCCATAAAACCAGACTATAGAACAATTAGACACATGTTAAAATGCTATGAAAAACTTGGTTGCAACACGAGCGTAAAAGTGCATTCCCTTCACAGCCACTCGGAGTATACTTCCCTGAGAACCTTGGAGCGGTTAATGAAGAGCAAGATGAAAGGTTCCATCAAGACATAAAAACCATGGAAAAACGATATCAAGGAAGATGGAATGTGAATATGATAGCTTACTACTACTGTTAGTGTTTGAAGAGAGATGTTTCCGAACCAAATTTCAAAATGATATCTAAAAAGAGGAAATTCACCCAAATTTGACGATGTATATAGCGAAAGAAAATTAATCTAAAATGATTCTCTCTGTGAATTTTATTGTATTACTGTTCTTTTACTCAGATTTAAATAAAGTTCTTTTGGTTTGAAGTTGAAAGCTTTTAATTTGTTCCTAAATTTCATCTATTATGATGTTTATATCATGTGCATAAAATCAGGAAGTTTTATTATTGACTGAGAGAAAAACTGATGTGATAGCAAAAAACTGATACCAGATTTGGAATCAGTACCCTAAAATTGTATTGTTTCACCTATTTCCAAAGAAACAATTTTTTTTTTTTTCATTTGTATACTAATGTTAACATTAAACCCTGTAATTGCCGAAATCCTTATGTTCTCCCGACGGGAGGAATGGGGGTGACCATCCTCTGAGCCTGAGCATTAGTAAAGCAAGGAGCCGGCTCCATCTCAATCCGAGGCGACGACAGAGTTCTTAAAATAAAGCCATAATGCTGATAACAAATGAGCTCCCGGTAGCTTAGTGGTATCGGTGTCGGACTGTGCGGTGAAGCTTTGGGTTCGCTCCCAGCTGCTGGCTGTTGGGTTAGGTTGGCTACTTACCCTGTTAACCCGTTTGCTGCGCAATCCGTAATATCACGGGCTCTCGCTTCTGACCATTTCTGCGCAGCCCCGTATGTACACGGGTTTAAACTTTAAACTGAGATAGCTCTTTACGTAGCCCGTGTTTTAGGCTCGACTGGTAACTGGGCGCTCGCGCAATTAACGGATTAATGCTGGGGCTCAGGTGATCCATAAGGGCTCTCTCACCCCGACGCAGTGGAGAAATGAGTTTCCAAGCTGTTACCAGTCAGGATAATAACAAATAATTAAAATAGTGATCATGTAAAAGCGAAAACTTCACCTGACTCCCGTCAGTCTTGGTGGCATTGATCACGTCATTGGAAGCGCATGACCAGAACACCAGACCCCCAATCGGATCCACCACTAAATCCACAGGCTCTGAACTCTCCTGTTTAACCAGGACCCCGGCTTTGGCTCCGGTCTGACTAGCTTTTCGGATCACTCGGGACCGGGAATCGATCCAGAACAACAAATCGGAAACTGGATCGAAGGCGATAGATTGAATATTCCTCGGATTCGGGACAGGAAGCACCATCGTGGGACACTGAGACGGGTCCACTGACAATCGAATCAGCGAAGACCTTTGACTGAAGATCAAGAACGAGGAAGGGGCTGCCAAAGAAGAAAAATCACTACAATCTTGAAATATTAGTCTATTAAAGATCTTCTATCTCATATCAAGGAAATGTGTCTTCCAAATTAAATGTTTTCGAAGTAAAATATTTTTTAGATTTAATGCTCAAAACAGACCACTTTCAAATTTAATATTTATTAACGCCAACCAGGTTTGTATGAGATAGCTTTAGTGGTCTTGTGACCAATAATGCCACTAAGGCGTTGATTGGCATCTCACTCGAGTGTAGTCTAGTTGTTAAAAAACTATATAGGGCTATGGGTTGATTGCCTGTTACCCTCATCCGTTGGAAATTTCCAGCAGATTTCAGTGGAGAGTTAACGACAAAAACCCAACGTTTTTTCTTTAAAGAGTTACGTATGTGTAGGTCTTCAAAGGACCTCGTTAAATTTATTTGCCTTCGGTATTTTAGCGCTGCCTAATGGTAAAGAAAAAAATCACCTTACCTTATTATTTCGTTGGGCCTCGCTTCTGTTTTGATGTAGGGCCGCAGTACGATGGAGTTACACAACGAGTTTACTCGGTTTAATTAATATAGGCACTCACTACATTTAAATACCTGAAGGAATAGGCCTATCCTTTTGAGTTACTAGTTTTATATTATGAGGTATTCACTCAGAACTTATAGGAAGATTAAGTACGTCTTCCTCGCTTAAAGCATCGCTGTAACATAAGCGGCTCAGAGTGCCGCAAAATATAATATAAGTCGTCTCAGGAATTCGCTGATTTTTCAAAGTTCGTTGACTCTTCTCTCGAAGTAATTTTCAAGTCAGCAATGGAAAATGTTGAATACGAAATAATAAATTTTGTTTTCTCGTCATGCAGGCCCAATGCCTACATATGGGGTTCTACTGTATGTATGGCAATTAATTTCATTCCCGATAGGTTATGTCGCCAATCCCGAGGCAATTTTGTAGTTATTTAAATTCAATAAATTGATAATGTGTGTTTAATTAAGAAATAAAGGTATCACATATGATACCATATTCAGAGATGGGCAGTAACGCGTTACACGTAACGACGTTACGTAACGAACGTTACAAAAGTAACGAGTAACGGTAATGCCTGAAAGATTTTCAAATGTATCAATGTAACGGTTACGCTTCGCAAATTTTTTATCAATGTAACGGATTTTTTCGTTACTCGATATTTGAATTTGATAACCTGGCCATTCCATTCATGAGGACTATTAAACGCAATTCACTATTCCGTGTTAGTGGCAACAACTAAATTTATATTTTCTAGGTCTCTTCATCTTTCCCAAAAATCATTGGGGGTGCAAATTATTATTGCGCAATATATCGTTCTTAAGAGAACAACATTTACGTAGTCAATAATAGTAGCTATTAGAATTTACGTGGTACGGCTGCCATTTATAAGTTTATTCTTAGTTTCAAAATATGCACGAAGGCGCATAAACAAATATTAAATGTAACTAGTTACTCGTAACGTCGTTACGCGTATCGAGTAACGGTAACGCTTTAAGGATTTTCAAAAGTAACGATGTAACGGTAACGCCGAGTACATTTTCAACGCGTAACGAGTAACGGTAACGCCACCCAATTTAATGTAACGGTGCGCATCACTGACCATATTGTAAGCATATATAGTTTTTCCATACTAGTTATATACGAGGAAGTGGTGGTTAAGCGACAAAAGTAAAAAAGAAAGTCAGAAAACGTAGTTAAAAGTTGTACCAAATTTGAAAGTGGAATAACTTTTGCACTTCTGAACATATTTCGACGAAGTATCTTCACAAGTTCAAAAGTTATTTGACTAAAAAAATTAGCACAACGTTTAACTGCGTTTCCTCGCGTTTTTTACTTTTTTCGCTTAGCCACTTCTTAGGAGAGCCTCATACACTACAGATATATTTGAAATACATTAATAGATCTGGTGGTGGTGGTGGTTGGAAATCTATTAAACATTACTAAGGTGAGGCGACATAAAGTTGTTTCTGAGGTTTTGCCGTGATAACTTGCAGAAATCTGTCCCAATAACCATGTACAGGAAAACCCTAGAAAATTTCCGAGTCTTTTGCAACACCCTTTAAAGAAATAAACACTTACGTAAACAAGTTTTGGCATCCTCCGAAAGAGTGAAATGCGTCGGACATGCGCAGGTGAAGGACTCGGAGTTTGGAAGATAAATGCACAAATGGGAACAATTCCCGTTTGATTCCAAGCAGGGATTCCTATTCCCATTCTGATCACACTCATTCCCACTGACAGACATTGATCGTGACGATTCAAATATGAAAATATCAGTTATAAATTCAAAATCATTCTGCAAAGAAAAGAAACTAGAGCCATAATATCAATCCCGCATCACTATACAACACGTATACAAGAGCCAATTATGGTACACTTTCGGAAAAAAGTTCGCCTAGAAACCTAAAATTTCTGAAAAGTATAAAAATTACCAAATTATTAATGACCTAGTTTTGGTGTTGGAATTTTACTAGTCACAAAATAGAAAAAAACATTTAACAAAAAACGGAATACTACCAATAAGAACTACGTCCGAACATCATCATCATCATCAATGCTCCTGTCTATATTTGCGACCTTGACCTTTGATGCAAAGACACGAGTCTCGCTCGCGACACATCGTCTTATGACGATACATATGTGTACCAAGTTTCAACAATTTACCTTTGAGCGGTCCAAAAAGTGTAAAATTTTGCAACCGAAGTTGCATGTGGATATGGAAAGAAAAACGATGATGAACTCCTTTTAGAGAAAAGTTATGTTGGTTAAATATAAACTTTATACAGTACTGCAATTTGGTACCTGCACATTTGCATACAAAGTTATGCGCAATTACCTTCCTCATTGAGTGTTAAAGTTTCCTTCAAACTATCAACGTCATAGTGACATGGATAATCAGAAATAATGGTAGAATGGCAGTGTCAAGTCGCTCTTTCACTATGGAGTAACCATCCTACTCTACTCAAACAAGCACCACCGAATTCGTTTCAAAACTCGCTTAACTCCGGATCATGCGTAGACATTCCTTAACCCTTTAAGGCGCTAAAATTTTTTCCGATTTCCCTCATTTTGACATGCTTAATTAAGGTGTGCCTTTTTCCGCTCGATCCTGTTACTTTGAATTCGTTCAGAATAGATTTAGATCAGAAGGGCAAGGCGCTAAAACTCTGGTAGCTGTTCCACGCGAATTGTATGCTCCCCCTAAATATTTTCTGCACCAATCATTTATTTTTCTTTGTGATCTATATATGAGGCACTCCGGACCACAAACTGTAAACGCCAAGATTAAAAAAACAGGGGAAAAATGCAGTTAGAGTTTGTCAACTCGCAAAATGCCATAACTTTTGAACCAATAACGATATTTGATTGATTTCGACCATACGTACACTCAGCCCTGTCGTACAGGCCCACAATCTGCTCCCTGACTCACCCACGGGATAGAGAAAGGGTGGGGGAATACCAGGGCTGTGGAGTCGGAGTCGTGGAGTCGTTCAATTTTGAGTGGAGTCGGAAGTGCATAGTTGGATGGAGTCGGAGTCGGTGCAAATCTTTCAATTATAACCATAGCAGCCTAGGCCTAGCTCAATTTTATGAATAAAATATTTAACCTAATGTTTTAATATATAATATATAAATAATATACTGTACAGGGTGTCTCAAAAGTCACTATCTATTTCGGTGACATTAGATGTTTTTTTTTAAAATGCTATGCTGGCATAAAGATATGTACTTCTGGTGCAAATTTGTGTATTTAAAAAAAGTTAATTGGTTTATTATCTTGACATGCTTGAACAATTCCTCGAACCTCAACTTCTTACAGATGGCATTCTTGACACAGTAGTTTTTCAGCAGGATGGAGCACCGTGCCATTATGCAATAATTGTACGTGATTATCTTGACAGACGCTTCCCCGGTCGCTGGATTGGTCGTGGAGGAACACAACCATGGGCAGCACGTTCACCCGATTTAACACCATTAGATTTTTCGCCTGGGGTTTCATTAAGTCTAAGGTGTACACTGGTAGAAGAATTAGTGATGTAGCGAACTTCGAAATCGTATTACCGATGCAGTTCAGAAAATAACACCTCAAATGCTTGAAAGTGTGTTCCGGGAAACAACTTATCGCTTTGAGCTCTGTAGAGACACTGATGGTCGCCATGTGGAGACAGATAAATAAATAGCACTAATTCTTTGTGGCACTTACTTTGAAATAATATATTTTTTCATGTCTTAAACCAGTTTTTCGTAATTCCCATTATTTTTCAAAATAGATAGACTTTTGAGACACCCTGTATAATATATAAATATAAATGATATATAAATATAGTTGCTTATAATTAATAAGGATTATAATTAATTAACATAATTAATAAGAAGGAAATTTAAAAATTTTGTACTAGCAACCCTAAATCTTTTTCAGATTTTTAGATTTCAATTTGATAATTTTGATAAGCATCACTGAAAGAAAATTTAATGGAAGCGATCCTTTTTTTAAAAACAAATTCAGTTTAGGTTAGTACATTTTGTTACGGATGTTTATAATACAAAAACATCTTATTAATTTGCTAAACCAATAATCTTATTTTGTTTAAGCTTCAATCAGTTTGTATTTTGGGATTTATGTAATTTTTGAATAAAGAGAAAAAAGCCATTAAGGCATAGTTATAGCCACTAAGTACGCTGAGTCATGTGGTGGAGACGAAATGCCTTGTTTATGAATCTCCATTGGCCTAATAAAACTAATCGTAATCAATTTGGCCTTAACATTCCATCGGAGTCGGAGTCGTAGTCGTAATTATGCAAGTTAGATTTCTGAAGTCGGAGTCGTAGTCGTAATTATGCAAGTTAGATTTCTGGAGTCGGAATCGGAGTCGGAGTGTTAAAATTTTTGGAGTCGGAGTTGGAGTCGGCAAATTTTATCACCGACTCCACAGCCCCGGGGAATACAGTGGTATAAATAACTTAATTCTGACCCCACTGGCGCTTGGCAGATTGTAGTCCGGAGCGCCTCATATAGTTTCAATCTTGTGGTTAATTTCAATGTTCCTGGGGATGTCATAAGACAAAAGCGCTTGAGCACTAGTTCGTTTTTTATTTTTCTTCGTGGTTATTTTCATCATATATGTGTGTGGTGCGTGCGTGCGTAGGTAGGTACCTAAGCCTTGATTTTGACACACTGTCTTGTGATAGCTCGTGTGTGTGTGTGTTAAGTTTCATTAAATTATATTGAGCGGTTAAGAAATTATAGGGGTGGAGACGAAAGTGTAACGGACGGACAAGTGTAATACAAATTTATTTGGTCGGGGTATAATTAGTAACTTTCTCTTCCGAAACCGTACAAACGTTGATAAAAAGATCGCACAAAGTAATTTATAAAGTAGCATTTAGCCCTCTATTAAGTGAGTATTCTGACCCGCTTCAGTCACGTCGTAAGTGGCATTTGACGACGACTTTGGTATAGGTCAAAAGTTTGGGCTCTAATAAATTCATTTTTCATTGTGGCTTTACTTCCTCAACTTAACCCTATAACTTAGTCATGACATAACTGCATACTCACCTTCAATGAGAAAAAAGGGGGAAGCCTACTCACTTTAATAGTTGTTCTGTCGAGTCCCGAAGACTTGCGACCTCTTTCGATGGAGTGAGTGTTCGCATCAAACCAGAAGATGAAATTCCCGTACAGTGAGAGACTGGAGGGCTGTTGCAAACCACTTACTATTACCTAATAAGAACAAATGTGGTATTAATGTGCAGATAGATAGATTAAGTTTAAACTAATCCTACTCGGTTTAAGCATAAATTTTCCGAAGGTTATATCTAAGAGGAGATCTATCGTGTTTCGCTACATACTTTACAGACCTTGACCAGTGAAGACGTGTGTTTTGCTTTATGTGAACCCCTCATAAACATGGCGGTATCAGAAGAGCATATCAGGCATATAATGCTTTACGAGTTCAAAAAAGGGAAGAGTGCTACTGAAGCAACGCGAAACATTCAGGACGTTTATGGCAACGATATTCTGCATGTGAGGAAATGTCAAAGATGGTTTCAAAAGTTTAGGAATGGTGACTGCTGTTTGGCAGATGCAGCACGCTCTGGACGCCCTGCTGAGTTTGATGATGACTTTCTGTTAGCCGCACTTGAAGAAGACTGTTCAACAACTGTCGAAGAATTGGCCCAGAAACTCAATTCATCCCCGTCCACCTTCCATCGACATTTGCAACAACTCGGGAAAGTGCTTAAGGTAAGAAAAAGGGTGCCACATGAATTATCGGTCGACAATCTGAGGGTGCGGGTAAACATTAGCACAGCTCTTCATTCCCGTGAACCCCAAGATCCGTTTTTGCACCGTTTAGTGACTGGTGATGAAAAGTGGATACTGTACCAGAATGTTAAGCGCCGTCGACAATGGGTTTGTGGCTTGTGCCGGAGAACCAGCGACACCACAGCCAAAACCAAATCTTCACCCTCGGAAGGTGTTGCTTAGTGTTTGGTGGGATAAAGGTGGTGTAATACACTTTGAAACCTTACCACACAACCAAACAATCACCGCTCAAGTCTACTGTCAACAACTGGATCGATTGAACACTGCACTAAAAGAAGAGAGACCTTCTTTGGTTAATCGGAAAGGAATCGTGTTCCACCACGACAACGCACGTCCTCATACCGCTCGGATCACTTCTGCAAAAATTGAGGAGCTTGGGTGGGAAAAACTTCCACATCCTCCAGACCTTGCGCCTTCAGATTATCATCTCTTCAGGAGTCCGCAAAACTATCTTGACGAGAAACAGTATACTTCTTTAGATGACCTGCACACCAATCTTTCTACGTTTTTTGCCTCAAAACCGCCTGAATTTTATAAACATGGCATTGAAAAGCTTGTAGGACGTTGGCAGAGTGTCATTGATTCCGATGGAAAATATATACTAGATTAAAAAGTTTCAGTCGTTTTTTTTTTGTCCTTCAAATTCCGATCTAAAAAACGATATTACTTATGGGATGACCTGATATATAAGAAACCGAGAAACCTCAATAACAATTATTTTTTCCCTCGTGTTTCCAACACCAATTTAATGCGATTTTGAGAGGAACGCACGAGTCAACCAAACAACTCTGTCAATCTCGATGCTTTGCAAAGCACTCTGATCAACATTTCTCTCGAATTTGGGGTCTTGGCCTCTTCGAATATTGCAGAGAGCTACTTCAGCTCCTTATTTGACAACTGCACTCTAGATTTTCGCACGGATTTAAATCGGGTGGGTTTCCAGGCCATCGTCCGAGTTAAACGTATCAAAAAATTGCCTAACTGATGTCATCCGTCAAAACTACAAAAAATCCCCCAAAACTGGTAAATAATTTTGTTACATCCCTCAACACATGGAGAATGGAGAAAAGAGCTCCTCATAATATACTGAGCAGTAGGCGCTTTCAATAACTTAAAAGAATGGTAAATATAAGGTATTTTTTAGTTTTGTTTAATGTATCTCAAAACCAATTTAAAAATGTCAACCCCATAAAAACTGTTCTTACATAAAATCCAGATTTTCTTCAGTCACCCATTTGATATAAAAAAAAAATCTCAATAAATAAATGAATCCTCTTACTCTATCAGCTGAAAGGTAAAAAAAAAAAGCTTTTAAACAGAGGTTACAATGAATCACTGACATTTTAAAGAGGTAACCAAGGTTCGCGGTTTCGTTGGTCACTAAAGCATACCCCGAACCTCGACATGATAGGTCCCAGTGGATCCCTTTAGTCAAGGTAATATTTATGTAACTGATCAGTGTTTTCAGTCCCAAATTCAAGCGTCGTGTTCACCCCATGGAAGACGGGAAATGGATTCTTTGATTATGTATGTATGGTAACCAAAGTAAAAAGCTACGCGTACCTCCACCCGAAACGTCGACTTACCTTCCTATTCCGGCCATTCAAGTCCGAACTTTCCACCCTCTTTTTGTCGATGTCGAGCCAAAAGAGACGTTTGTCCTCCAACAACAAGTCTTTAGTGCGGCCCACGTCTCTCTCCACAATCGGTGTAGGCACCGAGCCATCCAGGTAGGCCTTCATTATCCTCTCAGCTCCCTTAGCCCATTCCGACCTATTTATAATAATAATCATTCAAGTTCAAGAGAGACTCACTCATAAAAGTTTCCATTTTAACATCCATTAAACATCAAATCACTACTAGAAACCATCGCTTTAAATTCTAACTGATCTACTATTAGCGATCAATGAAAATATACACAGCTCTGCACTACTTTCAGGCGCCGGGTAGCTCAGTAGTTATGGTGGCGGACTCTGAGTGGTGAGGCTGTGGTTCGTTCTCGCTTGCCGGCTACTGGGTTGGAATGAGTTGGCCGCTTACCCGGTTAATGCTCTGGGTAAAGGTGACTCCGATCCCGCAATCGTGAGGAAATGAGCTCCCCGGTTGTTACCTTTTTTTTCCCCCCTTATCTCTGTATCATTTACACGCACGTGCGTTCACACCGATACTTACCAATAGAGTAATCCCGCAATGGGGTCCACTGCCAGAGACTTGGGCGACGTCACATTCCACAGAATTACCCTCCTCCAAGAACCATCCAATTTAGCTACCTCAATTCTTAAGAGAAAATTAAATTTATTTAAAAATTATTATGAATTCCGAGATAAAAAAATATAAACAGTAAAAATTTAAAACGCATCAACGACTGAGCTTATCGCCAATCAGTCGTGAACTGCTGCCGCATAATAAGGCTTTACGTAGTTTAACTTTCTCGTAACGGTAAAGTTTATGTGACGGAAGGGACCTACAGCTTTACGTGAGATCCATACCATCTGTGTGTCAACATCATCATATGAGCGTAAAGGACGTTCACCGATCCAACTATTGAACAGACCCAACGTTGTTTAACTTCGCTGATCTAACTGGAAACGGTACTGTGATGTGGCCCGCTGTCGTAGAACCGGCCTCCCTTTGACGGCAGCCACTTAATAATAAAGGGTGGGCTCTGCGTAACTATTGGCAATGACGACGCTTTTGACGTCCCAAAACAAAACTGATTAGTTCGTTACCTATTGTTGGCCACGTCCGACCAATAGAGGTTGTCTGCTACCCAGTCCACCGCCAACCCTTCCGGATACGACAACCCGTACTGAACCACAACTTCCGGTTGTGTGCCGTTCATAAAAGATCTCAAAATGGTCTTCGTGTTCAAGTCGCACCAATACAGACGAGACCTCGTGTCAAAGTCAATCGCGCTAAAAGACAAAATCAAACGGACTATCAATGCATTTTAAGCGCAATGACTGCACTAAAATAAGATAAAGAGTAAAAAGGAAATAAAGTGGTAAACTAGGAACTAGTGGGATTCGAACCTGCGTAGGGTGGTTTCAGAATCACCGCTCCTACCGATCACACCATCCAGAACTTCAAAAAAAAAAAAAAAAATAAATAAATAAATAAATAAAATAAAATAAATAAAGTCGTTCAAGCGAGGCCAATATTTATGATCTTAACCTTTGATACAAGGACCGAATTCTTGTTCATGACACGGACGCATTTCCTGAGCTCTCTGATTTTGCATCTACTTTTGTATATTGCTGAGAATTTTACTTTGGATAGTTTTTGAATTTTATATACTTGCGTTTAAATTTACATTGTTATAGTTAAGTAATTGAATATTAGTGGTTTTTAGCGATTTAGAAGTTTTCATAGCGTGCCGGCTTAATTTAACTTATACCTGTGACGGTTTAAATTTTTAACTCCGCGATGCCGTCGCAGAAAGCGTCGTGTGTTAGGTGTAGGGTTAACCGGTGGTATTCGGAATTTAAGGATTATAACGGCGGTCCAGTGGCGATTACCGATAGATCAGTTTGTTTCTTTTGCGAGTTCATGGAGGAATTAGTGGACATAAAACGCAGTGTACGTGAGGTAGCGGATAGACTTGTAACGCTTGATGATGGCAGGGTTAGGGCTACGGTTGACGGAAGCCGAACCAATATTAACGTTGAAGACGTTAGTAATTTGAAGGGTGAGGTGCGTAACTTAGTTTCTAGTTTAGGTAGCTTGTCGGGAAGGTTAGATAGAGTTGAGGAAGAGGTTAAGGTTAGTCCGAGAGTAGTAGATAGCGAGGGATTTAGAGAGGTTAAGGGTGGAGCTAGGCCGCGTACATTAGGTGATAGGAATCCCCCCCCCTATCGAGGTTTCGAACCCTTTCGCCCATTTGGAAAGGGACGTGAATGAGGAGGAAACTATTTTAATTGGGGATTCTTTAGTGCGCCACATGGACAAAGAATTCGTTAAACGGAATCCAACCAAGAGGAGGAGGGTCTGTCTCCCAGGGGCCAGGGTTGACAGAGTTAGAGACGAAGTGGATAGGGTTGACGTTGCTTCCCGTCACTCAATGTTGGTGACGATGGTAGGAGGCAACGACTCGTATAGGCCCGATACGAGAGTGCCTGACCTTTTGGAGATATATAGGGGGTTAATTAGGTCCCTGAAGGCGGGTCAGATAGGTCTTTAGTTCTAGGTATTACCCCTAGGCACGGGTTGGGTCTTAGAATTACGTCCAAAACAATATTTTTTAATAACAAATTAGAAGAGATTTGTGCTGAGGAAAGTGTACCCTTCGTAAAGCTTTGGTCCGAATTCAATGATCCTAGCCTTTTTATAAAAGATGGGGGTGCATTTTAATGAAATAGGTAATGCTAGGCTAGGTAGGTTAATAGACGAAAGCGTGCGAAAGCTGTATAGGTCGAAGCCTTCTTTAAACGTTGTGGGTCCGGGAAACGCGGGCCCGACGTGATAAATAGTTTAAAACGCGGGCCCGTGGTAAAAAATAACTTAAACGTTTTTTATTGCAACGCGCGTAGTATTAGAAATAAATTAAATGAATTTAAGGCGGTAATTTATTCCGGCAACTATGATATAGTTGCTATCACTGAAACTTGGTTAAATACCGTGACTCGGGACTTGTTGGGGGAACTTGAGATACCGGGTTTCAAACTCTTTACTAATGATAGGTTACATAGATTTGGAGGCGGCGTTTTGCTGTATATTCGTAATTCCCTTAGGGCTATCGAGGTTAAGTTAGATTTTCCGGCAGCAATTAATGCGATCTGTGTTGAAGTTAGGGCGCGTAGTATTAGTTTTATTTTTGTTGTTGTTTATAGACCTCCCGTTCAACCCATCGATATAGATACTAGATTTTACTCACTTCTTGGTAATTTTATTGACAATCGGAATAGTATAATTGTCGGAGACTTTAACTGCCCTAATGTTAATTACGAGAATTTTACGGGTAATGAAGAGGGTTTGAGATTGGTTGAGTTTATGGACGATAACTTTTTACGACAGATAGTTACCGAACCAACGCGGTGATAATATTTTAGATTTGGTGATGACGAACGGCGAGAATATAGTCGAAGGTTTAGAAGTAGGCGAGAGTTTAGGATGTAGCGATCATCAAATTCTTAGGTTTAAGTTATTGATAGAAAACACTAAGGATAGTAACGTAATAGAAGTCCCTGATTTTCGTAGGGCTAATTTTGATAGTTTCGCGGATAGGATGAGAGTAGTGGACTGGGATAACTTATTTATGGGTAATGACACAAATTTGCGTTGGGTGGCGTTTAAAGAAAGTTTTAGGAATATTGAAAGGGAGTTTATTCCTCGTAGGCCCAAGCGCGCTAGTAATCGTGGTAGACCGAAGTGGTGGAGTAGGGAAATAGGAGAGTTTATAAACGAGCGTAATAGAGCGTATAGACTTAGTAAGCGTAATGGCCAGGTAGCTAACTTTAATAGATATATCGAGCTTAGACGTCAGGTTAAAAGATCAGTTAGGAATGCTAAGCGTAATTTAGATACTTATAGCTGCGGATAGTAAACATAATCCAAAAAAGTTTTTTGAATACGTTAATAATCGTAAGCCGGTAAAAAATAACATAGGCCCTCTAGTGGATGTTAATGGCGCTTTGGCTTCTGACGCTCAGGCGATGGCGGGTATTTTCAATAACTTTTTTGCGACAGTTTTTATCGTAGAAGACGTAAATAATGTCCCCGACGTTGACGATATCGTTCCATTTAGTAGCGAGACTATTTTGGATGAAATAACTGTTTAAGAGGCTGAGATTGCGCATTATATCGATAGGCTAAAAGTTAGCAAGGCTCCAGGCCCTGACGCTTTTTATCCCAGACATTTGAAAGATTTGAAAGAAGTTATCGTAGGCCCCTTAACGAAGATCTTTAATCAGTCACTCGAAACGGGGATTATTCCTGAAGACTTTAAATTAGCTAACGTCACGCCTATTTTTAAAAAAGGCGACCGCGCGGTAGCTAGCAATTATAGGCCCATTAGCTTAACGTCAATTGTAGGTAAACTTTTGGAATCCGTAGTTAGGGATCGTATTACCGATCACTTAGAAAGTAGAGATTTGATTAATAGTAGTCAGCATGGGTTTCGACGCCATAGGTCTTGTTTAACTAATTTGTTAGAATTTTATAACGAAATAGTGCGCGAATACGATAGGCATAGAGCAGCTGACGTTATTTATTTAGATTTTAAAAAGGCGTTCGATACAGTTCCGCATAGGAGACTAATTGCGAAGGTTAAAGCGCACGGTATACGCGGTCAGGTAGCTAACTGGTTAGAAGAATGGCTTCGTGCTAGGAGACAGAGGGTCGTAGTTAATGGTAGTGAATCAGGGTGGTTAGATGTAGGTAGCGGTGTCCCACAGGGTTCAGTGTTAGGCCCATTGCTATTCGTAATTTACATTAACGACATAGATGTAGGATTGACTAGTAACGTGTCAAAATTCGCGGACGATACTAAAATAGGCGGTAAGGTTGTTAACGAGGACGATAGAAATAGGATTCAAGACGATGTAAATAGGATTATGGAGTGGACAGATAAGTGGCAGATGCAATTTAACGAAGACAAATGTAAAGTTTTGCATATAGGTTCTCGCAACAATAATTACGCGTATACGATGGATGATAGGGAGTTAGCGAGCGTTGACGAGGAAGTAGATTTAGGCGTACGCGTATCTAAGGATTTAAAGGTTAGGAACCAGTGCCTGGAGTCTTGCGCAAAAGCTAATAGGATGTTAGGTTTCATAGCGCGTAATTTCGAATTTAAATCGAAGGATATTATATTGCCCCTTTACAAGTCCCTAGTCAGGCCTCATTTAGAATATGCAGTTCAGTTTTGGTGCCCGTACTTGCGTGAGGATATTGATAGGTTAGAAAGGGTTCAGCGTCGTGCCACGAAACTTATTCCGTCATTGCGCAATAAGCCTTATGAAGATAGGATTAAGGAGTTAGACCTGTATTCACTCGAAACTAGGAGATTAAGGGGGGAGCTTATTGAAGTTTTCAAAATCGTTAACAACATCGATAACGTAAATTTTGACAAATTGTTCACTTTTGATAATAGTAATACTCGCAATAACGGATTTAAGTTGCGTGGCAGGCGTTTTATTACTAATATCGCTAAAAACTTCTTTACGTTTAAAGTAATTGATAAATGGAATAATCTTCCCGCGTCAGTCGTTCATTCTACCAGCGTTAATATGTTTAAGAACCGTCTTGACAGACATTTTAAAGGTATTAGCGTTGTTTAATTTAAAAAACAACAAAGTTAGCAACAGAAGCTCTGGTGGTGGTGCTCGAGGATGAGTCTGTTGACGATGAATGCCAGCTTGTGACATGCTAGCGTGTGATGCCAGCAATAAAATTATTAAAAAAATATTTAAAAAAATTAGACTAACACGAATGTAGATGTAGCTCATAGCGTAAACTAACCCGCTTTTTGTTTAACTTTACCTACTTTTTTTTTTTTTTTTTTTTATCCTCCTTACTTTGCATGTCTAACTCTTTTCTTGCATGTTTGTAGTTTGCATGGTATGACAGTGAGTTAAGACTGTGTTTGCATGGTTTGTAAGCGTTCTTATTTTACTTCTTTTCATCTTTCACCCCTCTCCTATTCTCTCCGACTATTTTTCTGACTTGTCGGCAGTGGCCGGCGGATGATGATGGTGAGACACTTTTCCTCTTTTTCTGAATGAATGTTAACCCATGAGTGATAGGTGTTGCTCTTACTTAACCCCTTATTCTCTTCTCTTCTCTTCTCTTAACCCGCTACTCTTTCCTTTCTCTCGGGCTAACCTTAGAGTGGATCTTAGGGTCTTTGTTAGCCTTAGCTTCTGTAGATCTGTAGATCCGTGTGTGTGAAGTGTCGTCAATTTATGCGCGGACACGAAAGTGTGACAAACAAACAAGTGCAATCCAGTATGTCCCTCCAAATTTATTTGGCGGGGGCATTGAAAAAAGTAACTACATATGAATGGTGTTCTGTATAAAATATGAAATCTTTCATTATCATTCCTCTTAAACTGTTAAAATTGTCTGAAGCATTAAAACTTTTTATTATACATATACATCAGTGGCGTGCGGTGGATGTGTCCACAGGGTAAGCGGTACTGCAAAGATAGATAGATAGATAGATAGATATAATTTTAGTGGTGGACCGGATATCCGCATCATTTTTAACATCCGCATCTGCACTTCTGACTGCGGATGTTATGCGGATATTACCTCTAATAAATTATGCAATTTACAATTAAATTAGCTTATAAAGTAGCTTATAAGGCCCAGTCATGCACATTTCATGTAAAGTATTTATTATTAATGAACAAACAAATATATAAACCTCAAAATACAAATAGCTGGTAACACAGAAAATTGAATGAAACTTGTTTCATTGAATTTTCTGTGGCTGAAACTCTTGAGAAAGTTATTTTTATCATAATGAAAACATTAATATTAATTTTAATTCTTATGCATTGCTCTGCCATAATAGTAATATCACGAAATTTGAAAATTTGTCATATATTCATAATTCTATATTATATTGATAGATTAACTAAATATCCGCATCCGCCGATACTGAAATTAAAGATCCGCATTCGCATCCGCAGATGTTGAAATCTGACATCCGGTCCACCACTAATTATATATATATATACTCTGATGAAGGGCCATACAGACATGGAAGAGAAAAAGGCGGTAGAAACAATAAAGGAAAATCCAAAATACTTCTACAGCTATGCGAAAAGGAAAACAAAAACGCGCGCTACTATCGGGCCCTTAAGGAAAGAGAATAATGAACTAACAGACGATCT
The DNA here is from genome assembly GCA_023014485.1 of Bathynomus jamesi. Taxonomy (NCBI): domain Eukaryota; kingdom Metazoa; phylum Arthropoda; class Malacostraca; order Isopoda; family Cirolanidae; genus Bathynomus; species Bathynomus jamesi. The sequence continues at coordinate 2,073,330 of JAJOZX010000027.1, read as the reverse complement.
AAAAGAAATGTCTAAAACATTGAGAACCCAGTATAAATCGGTCTTCAGTACCCCAAAAGGTGACAAAGCGATACCTGACATAGATGCATTCTTCGAAGAGAAACGGCAAGGAGAATGTATAACAGACTTTGATTTTACCCCAGAAGATGTAGCGAGAGCTATAGGACAAATGAAATCTCATTCAGCTGCAGGTCCGGACAAATGGAACGCACTATTAATTAAAAACTGTAAAAATGAAATAGCTACACCCTTATGCTGGATATGGAGAAGATCCCTAGACACTGGGGAAATAACGAGCATCTTGAAAAGAGCAAACATTGTCCCAATATATAAAGGCGGGGATAGATCTCGAGGAAAGAACTATAGACCAGTGTCATTGATGTCCCACCTCACGAAAATATTTGAAAGAATAGTCAGAGAGAAAATCTGACTTCTTGAAGACACTGGAAAGATTCAACGAAAATCAGCACGGATTCCGATCGGGAAGATCATGCTTATCACAACTTATAGAGCATTATAACAATATCCTAGATGTACTTGAAGGCAATGAAAACTATGATGTCATATACACGGATTTTGCTAAAGCTTTCAACAAGTGCGATCATGGTATAATAGCACATAAAATGAAACATATGGGAATAACAGGCAAAGTGAGAAAATGGATCTATAACTCCCTCAGAGAACGACTACAGGTCGTCAAAATTCAAGGTGTATCATCATCAGAATCAGAAGTACGCAGCTCAGTGCCACAAGATACAGTGCTGGTCCCCCTTCTGTTAATTATCATCAGTGTTGGGCACTGAAGCGTTAATCCGATAACAGTTAATTAACGAAGTTAACTTTTTTAACGGACTATTAACGGAAGTTAATTTCCATTTATCGTTATCGGACCAGTTAACTTCCGATAACTCGATATTTAGTCTGTTAAAGTCCGTTAACACGTTAACTGCGAAGTCATTCACGGAAGATCACCGCTCCGCGAATGAATTCAAACCGCCATAACTTCAGTCTGCCAATTCCGTCCTCTGCCGCAGTGGAACGGCTCTTCTCTCTCGGCAAGGACATCCTGAGGCCCAAGAGGTCAAGACTGGCAGTTGGGCCTAACTTTGAGAAGTTGGTCTTTCTGAAGGGCAACCAGCACATTGTGTCATAGTCTTTAATAAATGTGCCTAAAATTTAATTTTACCTTTCAGTTCCCGCCATAATAATTCTCTGGTAAATTAAAATTTGGTTAATGGTTAGTGGTTAGTGGTTACAAGGGTTTCAAAACATGTAATCAGTACATTTTTTATTAAAAATAAAAAAAGTTATTAAGCAAAAAAGTTGCAAAACTTGATAAAAATACAGTTAAATACCTATTTATTGTTGGATTTTGCATAAATAAACATTTTCTATGGGTTTTAAAGCTTTTTTCCTTGATTTTTTTAAATGTTAGTAAAGAAATAGTTATCGTTAACGGATTATCGTTAACTTCCGTTAACTTTGTAGTAAAATTATCGGATTATCGTTATCGGAGTTAAAAATTGGGGTTAACGGATTATCGTTATCGAAGTTAACTTTTTGGTTAACGGTGCCCACCACTGTTTATCATGCTAACAGACATAGACAGTGGAGTTAACAGCAACAGTATAGTAACATCATTTGCAGACGATACAAAGATCAGCAGAAAAATCAGTGAGGCAAATGAAGTGGAGGCTTTGCAGAGGGGGACAAACAAAATACAAATGGTCAGACATTTAACACCGAGAAATTTCAGCTCTTGGGATATGGTAGAAATGAGGAAATTAAACAGACTGCATATTATGCTCCAGATAGACAGGAAATTCAGAGAAGCACAAAAGCGGTCGACTTGGGAGTAATAATGACCGATGATGCCAAATTCGAGGCACAAAAACAGATGGCAATAAACAAAGCAAAAAGAGTCGCGGGACAGGTACTAAGAACGTTGGAAAGGAGGGACAAGACAGTAATGATTCCCCTGCTGAGAACACTGATCATGCCAAAACTTGAATACTGCTCAGTTTTGACGTCCCCATGTAAAAAGGAAGAAATTAATAGACTAGAAGAAACGCAGATATTTCACAGCTGCAAAGAACTCAACTACTGGGAAAGTCTACGTAAACTAAATCTGTACTCCCTGGAAAGAAGCGGAGAGAGGTATACCATAATCTACATATGGAAAATAATCGAAAAACTGGTACCAAACCTCAAACTAAACCCAATTACCATCCAAACAACGCTGGACAATAGGAAAGGCAGAATGTAGTGTTCCCAAACTAAAGGCCCGACAAAGGACCTCCTCAACACTAAAGGAAAATAGCTTGGTTGTCAGGGGGCCAAGATTTTTTAACCAGCTTCCTAAAGACCTCAGAAATGTCACAGGAGTCAAAGTTGAAGTCAAGAGAAGAGAAGACGATGCCTGGCTCAAGACGGTACCAGATGAGCTGGGTGTACCTGGTTATGTGCGGTGGAGAGAGCAAGAGAGCAACTCGCTCCTCCACCAAGCCAGGCCTAGAGGCGGGGCCACCAGCTTTGAAGAGATATCGACGCACGAAACCGCAACGAGGTTAACGAGGTATATAATATAAGCACCACAACTTTATATTAGTTTTCGATTACTGGAGTAATATACTGACTTTTTGTAATTTGACTTTTAACTGGGTAGGCGGTGCATGCCCCGCTTACCCTGACTGCACGCCACTGATATACAATATGCGGAAATGGTTTCCCACAGGAAATAAATTTTTGTTAAAATTTAAATTACATTATTCTCTTTATAAATTAAAGTATTGATCTTTAAATCTTCAATACTTTTTTTAAATTGCCTTAATGTCTGCAGTAGTCTAGATATCTGGCAACCTTTTCTGCCTGCCAAGAACTCTCTCCAGTGTTGCCAAATCCATAATTTTAAAAGGACGATACTTAAATTGTAAATGTTCCTTTCAACTAAGATCAGTCCCATAAAAGAGTTAATTATATAAAACCAAAATTTATAACTTACTTGCTACAACATTATCGGACTAAAATTTTGCAATTTAAAAATCTCTTCGAAACGTGACTATTGACTAAGGTCTTCCGTGACAGTTGAAGAAAGTGGCCGATACCGGGAATTCAAGAGACAGTTGTCGCCAGGTGCTTTAAGGGGGAGTGCCCGTATGCCTAACCTTCTAGTCGGTTGCCTAAGTCCTCTAAAGTCTTTTTTGTAAAATCCTCTAAAACAAGTGTAGCGAACAAATTCAAACTTCCTTATAACGCTGCCTTGCTAATCCATTTTTGTGTAAAGTGCATTATCCAGTGAAATAAACTGTTTAGGATAATATCTCGTTCCTATCCTTTACACGAAAATTAAGTGATTCTCTCTCTCAACGCATCGAGAAAAATGAACTCTTAAGATAAGGACAAGCTTAAGGCCTGCAGTCAGATCACAAGGCGTCAAGAACTTATAAGTAAGCGGTATATACTTCGGCTGTAAGAGCCAGTGAAACAACATACCGAGTCACCTAAAAAGGGGATACGGAAAAAGAAGAACCACCAAAGTGTGCGTGGTGTGTTGTATAATGTATATTCCCATCCACCGACATATTATATTTATATATATATATATATATATGCGCCTCGGTGGTGTAGTGGTTAGCGTCGCTGACTACGAATCCATCGGCCCCGGGTTCGAGACCCGACGGCAGCCGGCGCGCAGCAAAACCCAACTGTTCATCCTTCCACACAATAAAGAAAGTGGTTGGTAGATAAATGGGTACCCTAGGTGGCCTAGTGGTTAAGACGCTGGGCTGCTGATGGGGCGTGGTTCGGATTCCACGTTAAACTGTAGGTCTAAGGTGGAGTGAAAAGCTTGACCTTCGTCAGAATGAACAATTCGGGCGGAAGCTAACCAAACCAAAGGTTACAATACCAGTCAAAAGTTTAAGTACACCCTGAAATATTCATAAATTTAAAATTCTGTTTAAAGATTTTTATTTATCAACTAAGTTATCATGACACAAATAAGTACAAACATGGGAACTTAAATAACAACAAATCAGGACAATTTACCAAAAGCAAAGTCTAAATTTTAGATTCATGAAAAGAGCCTCCTCTAGCAGCAATTACAGCAGACAAATTCGAGGCATGCGCTCAATAAGAGAAAGAAGATAGTCTGGTGAAAGCTGCTGCCAGCACTTTTGTAAGAGTTCTCAGAGCTTCTGAGCACTGGATGGCTACTTGGCTTTCACTCGTCGATCCAGTTCATCCCACACTAGCTCGATGGGGTTCAGATCCAGGGACTGTGCGGGCCATTCCATAACTGTGAGCTGACGTAGCCGTTCTTTCTGCTTCAGGTAATTTTGACAGCTTGGAAGTGTGTTTAGGATCATTGTCTTGCTGTATTATGAACTGTTGGCCAACTAGTCGCAGTCCAGATGGGATGGCATGGCGCTGTAGAATGCTGTGAAAGCCACGTTGGTTCAGTATTCCAGTGACTTTGTGGAGATCAACTTCCTCCCCTGCAAAACATCCCCAGACCATCACACTTTCTCCACCGTGCTTCACTGTTGGCACAACACACTGCTGTGTCATTCTTTCACCCGCTCTGCGCCGCACAAATACTCTGCGTTTGGATCCAAAAACTTCGAACTTTGATTCGTCAGTCCAAAGGACAAATTTCCACTGCTCAACAGTCCATTTTTGGTGTTTTTTAGCCCAGGCTAGCCTTTTCATTTTGTTCTCGAGTCTCAGCATTGGTTTCTTTGCTGCAGTTCGTCCTTTTAATCCTGCCTCTCTTAGTCTTCTCTGAACAGTTGATGTTGAAACTGTTGTACCTCTGGAGTTGTTCAGCTGGGCTTTGATTCCAGGTGCTGTGAGGCGTCTGTTGCGCAGACTGGTGACTCGGATTATACTTGTCCTCTGAGTCTGTTGTGGTTCTTGGTCGCCCTGACCCTTTTCTGTCCTTATTTTGACCAGTTTCTTCGTACCGTTTAATGGCACAAGCAACCACATTCAGAGAAACTTAATTTTTTTGCAATTTGCCTCTGTGATTGGCCCTCATTTCTCAGTTACAATCGACCCTCTTTTTTCTGTTAACTGAGCTTTGGCACCCATTTTTGCTTTTTGAAACACAGAAATATACTTTAAACTACACAGTTAGCTCCTCTGCAAGGATTTTATATGTAAAGACCCGCAGCGCATGTTAATAACTGAACACATGTATTAACATACTCCTGAAGAAACACACTACCCTAGTAAAGACTTTTAAACTGTTTTTGGACCTTTGTGCAGAGCTAATGGCATTAATTTTAGGTTGCATGCTAGGCGTAAATTAACACATTTTAAAGAAGCTTCTGTGTTACAACACACTGCATAGGGCAGATGCACTGAAGCATACAATATGAAAGCCAGGTAAGCAAATTCATCTCTCGTACCTGTTAAGTTTACATTTGAAGTTTGTGTCATGAGCTAAGCAGCAGAACATTGGAAATAAGTGTACTTAAACTTTTGACTGGTAGTGTATATACAGTATATGCGCCTCGGTGGTGTAGTGGTTAGCGTCGCTAACTACGAATCCATCAGCCCAGGAGCGAGACCTGGTGACGGCATGCGGCGCGCAGCAAAACCCAGCTGTTCATCTTTCTACACAAAGAAATTGGTTGGTAGATAAATAGGTACCCTAGTAGCCTAGTGGTTTAAGACGCTGGGCTGCTGGTGGGGCGTGGTTCGGATTCCATGTTAAACTGTAGGTCTAAGGTAAAGTGACAAGCTTGACCTTTGTCAGAATAAACGATTCGGGCGGAAGCAAAACAAAGGTGTGTGTGTGTATATACACTTATTATACAGTATATACACCTCGTTAACCTCGTTGCTGTTCCGTGTGTTGGTCTCTTCACACGAAGGTCAAGGTGGTGGCCCCGCCTCTAGGTCTAGCTTGGTGGAGGAGCGAGTTGCTCTCTTGCGCTCTCCACCGTACATAGCCAGGTACACCCGGCTCATCTGGTACCGTCCTGAGCCAGGCATCTAGTCTTCTCTTGAAGACCAACTTTGAACACTGTAATGTTTCTGAGGTCCCTTGGAAGATGGTTTAGAAGTCTTGCCCCCTGACAACCAAGTTATTTTCCTTTAGTGTTGAGGAGGTTCCTTGTCGGGCCTATTTTCAAGTGTGGTGTATCTTCTTTTTTCCAGGGATTACAGATTTAGTTTACGTAATCTTTCCCAGTAGTTGAGTTCTTTGCAGCCATCAATCTTGGCTGTGAAATGTCCCTGAGTTTATTAGTTTCTTCCTTTTTATATGGGGACGACAAAACTGAGCAGTATTCAAGTTTTAGTATAATCAGTGTTTTTAGCAGGGGAATCATTACTGTCCTCTCCCTTCTTTTGAACGTTCTTAGTACCTGTCCCACGACTCTCTTTGCTTTTTTATCGCTATCTGATTTTGTGTTTCGAATTTGGCATCATCGGTCATTATTACCCCCAGATCGATCGCTTTCGTGCTTCTCTAAATTTCCTGTCTATCTGGAGCATAATATGCAGTCTTTTTAAGTTCCTCTTTTCTACCATATCTCAAGAGCTGAAATTTCTGGGTGCTAAATGTCATGTTGTTGTCTTCTGACCATTTGTATATTTTCTTCGTGTCCCTCTGCAAGGCCTCCACTTCATTTAACATCGCTGATTTTTCTGCTGATCTTTGTATCGTCTGCAAAAGATGTTACTATACTGTTGCTGTTTACTCCGCTGTCTATGTCTGTCAGCATGATAATGAACAGGAGTGGGGCCAGTACTGTACCTTGTGGTACGGAGCTGCGTACTTCTGATTCTGATGATGATGATACCTTGAATTTTGACGACCTGTAGACGTTCTCTGAGGAAGTTGTATATCCATTTTCCCACTTTGCCTGTTATTCCCATATATTTCATTTTATGTGCTATTATACCGTGATCACATTTGTCGAAAGCTTTAGCAAAATCCGAGTATATGACATCGTAGTTGTCATTGCCTTCCAGTGCATCTAGGATATTGTTGTGATAGGCATGATCTACCTGATCGGAATCCGTGCTGATTTTCGTTGAATCTTTCCAGTGTCTCCAAGAAATCATAAATTTTCTCTCTAACTATTCTTTCAAATACTTTGGTGAGGTGGGACGTCAATGACACTGCTCTATAGTTCTTTGCTGAGCTCTGTCCCCTCCCTTATTATATAGGGACAATGTTTGCTCTTTTCAAGATGCTCGGTATTTCCCCAGTGTCTAGGGATCTTCTCCATATCCAGTATAAAGGTGTAGCTATTTCATTTCTACAGTTTTTAATCAATAATGTATTCCACTTACAAGTCCGGACCTGCAGCTGAATGTGGTTTCATTTCTCCTATAGCTCTCGCTACATCTTCTGGGGTAAAATCAAAGTCTGTTATACACACTCCTTGCATTTCTCTTCAAAGAATGCATCTGTCAGGTATCGCTTTGTCACTTTTTGGGGTACTGAAAAATGATTCATACTGGGCTCTCCATGTTTCAGATATTCCTTTTGGATCGTCGGTTAGTTCATTATTTATCTTCCTTACGGGTCCAACAGCGGCGAGCGTTTTTGTTTTCCTTTTCACATAGCCATAGAAGTATTTCAGATTTCTTCTGTATAGTCCTTAATCAAGGCTTGTATTTCTCTATTGATACCCTCCACTTTTTCTTGCATTACTTTCCTGGCATTATCTCCGCAGTTGCCTAACTTCGCCTCCAGAATCTTTCTTTTGCCTCTCTACCCAGCTGCTCCTTCCTTTTGGCTGTGATTTCGGAGCATATTTTTCTAAAATTCTTGCGTTTTTTTCTTCCAAGGTTGTTAGCATTTCTTCAGTTTTATTATTCTCTAAAACTGTTCTCCACTCTATTTGGGCCATGTGCGATCTCATTGCTTCCCAATTTATAGTCTTTGAGTTTAAGTTAAAGGCCCCAAATTTGCTTCTTTCCTCAATGTATTTTATAAGTGTGAAGTTAAAGTTTCTGCAGATCATTATATTGGGGGATGGAGGGTTTATGGTCTTTATTATCTTTCTGATATCATCAGTGGCCTCCGAGAATTTTTCGGTTGGGGTGTTTGGAGGTCTATAGATGACTATCACTATCACGTTTAGTTTTTCTACTTTCACTGCAAGGAGTTCCACAAAGCTGTTTGATTTACATATTATCGTCTCTGTCATATAACCTTCATGTACATATATAACACAGCCACCTTTACGTCTCGTTGTTCTATCCGCTCTTAGTAAGTTGAAGCCCTCTATATTTCTCTCTTTCTTATTAATACAATGTTCGCAGTTTTCACAATTTCCTTGGCAATCCTTAAGATGAGTTTCTGTGAGGCATGCTATGTCCGCCCTTGTTTCGTCCATAAATCCTTTCAGGTACGAAACTTTGTTGAGTGATTGGTTTGGTCTTATTCCTTGAATATTAGCCAGGACAATATTTATGTTCTTTGTTTTTCGTTGTCTCTTGCGCATTTCAAGTTCTTTTTCCTTCGGTCTCGCTTGTTTTGTTGCCCTATGGTCTTCCGAGAGAGATCCGTTTCCGCCTACCTGTTCTGGTTTCCAGCTGTATCAACTGCATGCGTTGGATGACATTTAGCAGCCGTATCGTGTCTGTGATGTTGAAAAAAAATTTTGTTTGCTTATTGTGTTCCCATTGTTATTGTTACTCCTATTGTCATTTAAACTTTGTCCTTTGGATTCGTCGGGAGATGTTGGTAGTAGCATTTTTTCCGGTATTTGCAGGTTCCATATTTTGCGTAAGTCCTGCAGATGTCCGGGTGGTAGAATTTGCATCTGTCTCCAAATTTACAATGACCATTATTATAGAAGAAATTGCATATTGAGGGATGTTCATATATACATTATACACATTGTCCTCTTTTAAATCTGCATATAATTCCTTCCCCATATTTACTCGAGGCCTTGTTTTTTGCTCCTTATTTGGGGACAGTTTCACTCCGTTTTCTTGATTGCCCTCTTGTCTTTTCCTATTTGTGCTATTTGTGTTAATGTCCTTCGTGGCCCTTATACTATCTGTTGCTTTGTACTCTCTTTTTCGCCTGCATGGTTTCGGCCTTGTTGTGTGACGGTATTTGATTTTTTTCTACTTCGCCTTTCTTCGTTTCTTGTTTTCCTATTCTTTATTCCCACTTTCCTCTTTTATTGTCTTCTCGTAGTCTTTTTCTGCTTTAAATACCGTAAGAGTGTTTATTTCGGTCATACAGTTTTCGCAGAAAAATTTTATCCTATTAAGTTGCTTCGCGTTCGTTATAAGGGAGATTTTTTCATCTTCCCATTCTAAGCATCTAAAATAAAAAAGCAGCTGACAGAGATCGCACCTCATCGCCTTTGTCTCATTTGTTGCATCATTGCAGATACAGCAGAGTTGCAAGAATTTATTTACCATTTCCATGTTACTGATAGAGGGTAGCCGCTGGTGCACAAAATTGACTCAAAAAGGGTATTATGGGAAGTATTGGGTGGGGGTTGACTCAATCTGAGTGAGGGAAAGTATTCTCCGTTACTCCGGGGGATGGGGGATGTGGCACGCTGTATACTTCTCACTGATTGGTACTCGCGACTGTGGCCGTGGGGGATAATGAGGGGGAAGGGGGTATTTGTAGGAATTTCGATAGACAGCTAATTTTCTTCACAAACAAACACTCGGAAAAATGCTGTATATTGTACAGGGTGTCCCATAAGTTCGGCATCATAGGAAAAATAATAAAAAAAGGCAAAACAAAAGCTTTTATTTACAGAACGTGCTCAATATGTCCACTATTGTTTTCAATACACAAATTCAGACGTGATACCCAGTCAGCAAGCACACGGTGAATGATGTCAGGAGTAATGGTGTTACATGCCCCAATAATGCGCTGCCGCAAATGTTCAACACTCCTAATTTTATCTGCGTATACCAGCGCTTTCAAGTGGCCCCAGAGATAAAAATCTAGTGGCGTGAGATCCGGGCTTCTAGCTGGCCATTCCACAGGCCCTCGACGTCCTATCCAATGACCAGGGAATTGTTGGTACAGGTATTCCCTTACTTGGATGCTGTAATGTGCAGGAGCGCCGTCTTGCCGGAACCATGTTGGGAAATTTCCTTCTTCGTTTAAGACACTGGGAAATGCTTCTTCCTTGAGCATACGTAGGTAGGTACCTCCAGTGACATGTTCATCGAAAAAGAGGGGGCGTATGATGCGATCTTTCCAAATGCCACACCATGCCATCACCCGAGATGCACCTTGTTCCTCTGAAGAGGTATACCAGTGAGGGTTGTTTTGAGACCAGTAGCGGGTGTTCTGTCGATTTACCTCACCATTTCCATAAAAAACAGCCTCGTCACTGAACAGAATGGTGGACGGGAAATTGGCATCCCGAGCATAAGAAAAATATGAATTATGGTTTGTAGAAATAGAAAAATATGAATTTCTCCTATGATGCCGGACTTATGGGACACCCTGTAGATTAATTCGCTTTGTTTTTATTTACTATATATATATATATATATATATATATATATATATATACCCCGGCAAGGGGGTTCTAAGCTCGTACTCTTGAGTGCTCTTTGTGCTCGTTTGTACGTGCTTGTTCCTGGAGGCTTCACGTGCGCCCTCCCGGCCCTAGCACCCAAGGATGATGGGGCTCGACCCTGCAGTCCTTGTCATCCTTTGGTCTTTTTCCACTTCGACTGTCCCCTCTACCCTTTCTTTTTCCTCTGTCTTTCCTCTCACTTTTTCTTTGTTTTTCCGCCGAGATATGCCCTTTTAAATAGAGGCGAATCGGTTCTTCCCGAACTTAAAAAAATAAAAAAATAAAAAAAAATATATATATATATATATATATTTTTTTTTTAAGTTCGGGAAGAACCGATTCGCCTCTATTTAAAAGGGCATATCTCAGCGGAAAAACAAAGAAAAAGTGAGAGGAAAGACAGAGGAAAAAGAAAGGGTGGAGAGGACAGTCGAAGTGGAAAAAAACCAAGGATGACAAGGACTGCAGGGTCGAGCCCCATCATCCTTGGGTGCTAGGGCCGGGAGGGCGCACGTGAAACCTCCAGGAACAAGCACGTACAAACGAGCACAAAGAGCACTCAAGAGCACGAGCTTAGAACCCCCTTGCGGGGATATATATATATATATATACACACTCCATATTTCTCTAATCTAACCTACTAATAAAAATAAAACGGTATGTTTAACTTACGTTGGTTGCTTCACACCGGGAATTGGTAAGACAGTGGCAGAAAAAGTCGTAAGAGAAACCCGACTAATGACGTCATTCTGGGCATAGCCCAGAAAAGCTTCGGGTATGACGCATAACCGATCATTAGGGGCAAGTTCATATTCTGCAGAAATAAAAACATTAACCGCTTTTCATTAAATTATTATAAACGTTTATTGAACTGGAGGAAAAGTGCTTTCGATTAAACTACTGCCACCCCCAACCATTAGTTGAAAATCAAATTTAAAAATAATTCCATTTTCGGGTTTTTACCAATTTCATTGAATATATTTTCACTGTGTAATGTACAGTATATGGAATATCAAGCACGAATGCGCACGATTTTGCATAATATTCCATCTTTGGGACCCCAGCGTACCACCTGATAATTTGAACGAAATGCTAGTCATTAGCTCGAGTGCAAGGGGTTTTTAAATAGTAAAACGCCTAGTGTGTCGTTAGGAAGGCTAAGGATGTTTTTATGATTAAATCCTTTTTGAATTACACTATTAATACCTTTTATTTAGCTTTGCTTAAACGACTTTCTAGAAAGGGACTAGGATAACGGTTTAATACCAATGTTCATAATATTGCATAACTCAAGAGTTGTTAGTCCCGAGTTTTTAGATTTTAAGTCTAAGACGCATATCGATTTGGAGGTCCGGTGCTAGTGTCTCCGAGCAACTGATACAATGAATTATTTCATTTATGGATTCTGTGATGGTAACAGCAGAGCGGCATTTGAGGAATATCGACGGCATTTTCCGAACCGTCGAATACCGAACGGGCAAGTGTTTAGTGACACACACCAGAGATTAAGGGAAACAGGGACAATTGTTCCACGTAACCAAGAACATGTAGTACGACGGCCAGTAGCTGTGGAGGAGCGCATACTGGACCTAGTACAACGTAGCCAACTACCAGTGTTCGAAGGATTTCAAGACAAATTGGCGAATCCGCATCGCGTGTATGGCGAACCATACATGATGAGGGTTTGTGTATCCCTATCATTTGCAACGTGTGCAAGCTCTTCAACTGGATGATTACGATAAACGTGTTCAATTTTGCCAGCGGATGATTATGCATCGCCAAATTCTTAATCACATACGGTTTAGTGACGAAGCACAATTCATTCAGGGTGGAATTAACAATAGACGAAATTCCTACTTGTGGTCTGCCGATAATCCTCACGGTATAGTTGAAGGAAACTTTCCACATCGATTCTCGGTGAATGTTTGGTGCCGTCTAAGTAGAGATCAGCTGATTGGACCGTTCGTTTTGGGACAACGATTAACTGCTGATATTTATATGAACTTACTGACGAACGAATTGCCGCTTTTGATGAAGGACGTGCCCTTGGAGACAAGGCGCGGGATGTTCTTTCAGCACGATGGGGCGCCATCACATTTTGGTCGTCATTTACGGATTACTTGAATCACAGGTACGAAAATCATTGGATTGGTCGTGCTGGTCCAATATCGTGGCCCCCGAGATCTCGGGACCTAACCCCGTTAGATTTCTTTTTATGGGGCCTTATGAAAGAGATGGTCTATAATACTAAAGTACAAACGAGAGGGGAACTCTTGCGTTGGATTATGGATGCCGCTGCTTACATACGAGAACACCCCGAAATGATTCAATGGGCAGTGAACTCTTGTTTGGAACGAGCAAAGCTGTGCATTGAAAACCGAGGCAAACATTTTGAACATTTATAAGGTGTATCTCATAAAATGTAGCAATAAATACATCAGATTAATACTCGTTTATTTTTTCTGTGCATTTTAAAACGTCCGTAGCTCCGCAACAGTTGAAAATAGCACCGATGTTGTATTAACTTTTTTACTCGATATCATCCCCCAAATCACCGGCCCCACCCAAAAGTATGGGAGACCGGTTGTGAAACACCTTGTGTGTGTGTGTGTGTGTGTGTGTGTGTGTGTGTGTGTGTGTGATATATATATATATATATATATATATATATATATATATATATATATATATATATATACACACACAGGGTGTCCCATAAGTCCAGCATCATAGGAAAAATAATAAAAAAAGGCAAAACAAAAGCTTTTATTTACAGAACGTGCTCAATATGTCCACCATTGCTTTCAATACACAAATTCAGACGTGATACCCAGTCAGCAAGCACACGGTGAATGATGTCAGCAGTAATGGTGTTACATGCCCCAATAATGCGCTGCCGCAAATGTTCAACACTCCTAATTTTCTCTCGTATACCAGCGCTTTCAAGTGGCCCCAGAGATAAAAATCTAGTGGCGTGAGATCCTGTCTTTAATTTTAAGGCTGAGGCTGGATCTGAGGCGGCCGCCGCCTCAGATCCAGGCTTCTAGCTGGCCATTCCACAGGCCCTCGACGTCCTATCCAATGACCAGGGAATTGTTGGTACAGATATTCCCTTACTTGGGTGCTGTAATGTGCAGGAGCACCGTCTTGACGGAACCATGTTGGGAAATTTCCTTCTTCGTTCAAGACACTGGGAAATGCTTCTTCCTTGAGCATACGTAGGTAGGTGCCTCCAGTGACACGTTCATCGAAAAAGAGGGAGCCTATGATGCGATCCTTCCAAATGCCACACCATACCATCACCCGAGATGCACCTTGTTCCTCTGAAGAGGTATACCAGTGAGGGTTGTTTTGAGACCAGTAGCGGGTGTTCTGTCGATTTACCTCACCATTTCCATAAAAAACAGCCTCACACTGAACAGAATGGTGGACGGGAAATTGGCATCCCGAGCATAAGAAAAATATGAATTATGGTTTGTAGAAATAGAAAAATATGAATTTCTCCTATGATGCCGGACTTATGGGACACCCTATATATATATATATATATATATATATATATATATATATATATATATATATATATATATTCCGCGCAAGATGAGAGAGAACGAAACAAATGAAAAAATGAGGTAACCACCCGGGAATCGAACCCGGGATCTTCCGATTGCCGGTCAGATATGATAACCATTACACCATGGGCCTCACTCGATCAAATGCCGTAATTCTTCTACATACGCGCAGAAACCAATGCCCCAAGGGGGCACCTCCCGCATGCCGTACATTATATACATTTTAACTGCAAACACGCAGTATAATTAACGTAAAGAACGACGCTTGTATAGGAGAATATTCCGCGCAAGATGAGGAGAGAGAACGAAACAAATGAAAAAATGAGGTAACCACCCAGGTATCGAACCCGGGATCTTCCGATTGCCGGTCAGATATGATAACCATTACACCATGGGCCTCACTCGATCAAATGCCGTAATTCTTCTACATACGCGCATTGGTTTCTGCGCGTATGTAGAAGAATTACGGTATTTGATCGAGTGAGGCCCATGGTGTAATGGTTATCATATCTGACCGGCAATCGGAAGATCCCGGGTTCGATTCCTGGGTGGTTACCTCATTTTTTCATTTGTTTCGTTCTCTCTCCTCATCTTGCGCGGAATATTCTCCTATACAAGCGTCGTTCTTTACGTTAATTATACTGCGTGTGTGCAGTTAAAATGTATATAATGTACGGCATGCGGGAGGTGCCCCCTTGGGGCATTGGTTTCTGCGCGTATGTAGAAGAATTACGGCATTTGATCGAGTGAGGCCCATGGTGTAATGGTTATCATATCTGACCGGCAATCGGAAGATCCCGGGTTCGATTCCCGGGTGGTTACCTCATTTTTTTCATTTGTTTCGTTCTCTCTCCTCATCTTGCGCGGAATATTCTCCTATACAAGCGTCGTTCTTTACGTTAATATATATATATATATATATATATATATCCCCGCAAGGGGGTTCTAAGCTCGTGCTCTTGAGTGCTCTTTGTGCTCATTTGTACGTGCTTGTTCCTGGAGGTTTCACGTGCGCCCTCCCGGCCCTAGCACCCAAGGATGATGGGGCTTGACCCTGCAGTCCTTGTCATCCTTGGTCTTTTTCCACTTCGACTGTCCCCTCCACCCTTTCTTTTTCCTCTGTCTTTCCTCTCACTTTTTCTTTGTTTTTCCGGCTGAGATATGCCCTTTTAAATAGAGGCGAATCGGTTCTTCCTGAACTTTAAAAAAAAAAAAAAAATATATATATATATATATATATATATATATATATATATATATATATATATTAGGGTGGTCCAAGATAGTATTATAAAATTTCAAACTTCAAAATGTCAATCTCCTCAAGGCTGCTCTTGTCACACTATGCAATAGTAACACAAAAGATAATGACTAACGAAGAGGACAAAGAATTCCTTATCAAGCAGAGAGAAGATCGTTCCTGCGCCAGTTTTGGAGGCATTGATCGAGCCTTGGCTAAAAAGAAGGATCGAAAGAGGCAACGAGAAGAATCTGAATATAATAGAAAAAAGCGAAGCGACGATGAAAACCAAAAGAAATATCAATTTATGGCATCTGACAAAGTGATAACTGATGTGGATTCTTCTTCCTCCTCCTCGTCCACGGATTCATCATCGAACCCTCCTTCCAAATGCAAGAAAACAGTCATCTCAGATGAGGTAGCAATGCAGCCTTTGTTATTGCAGCATCAGCTAAGTCTCTTGCTCATGATCTGGGCTCAATGTCATTTTCTCGAAGTACAATTCGTCGATCTCGAATTAAAGTTCGTGAAATTATTGAAACTGCTGAAAACTCAAGCTTTTCTCCTGACACTCCGCTTCTGCTTCACTAGGATGGGAAAATGCTTCCTGATATAACGGGGGGACATGAAAATGTGGACCGCATCGCAATCGTTGTTTCAGGAGGAGGAGGAGGAGGAGGAGGAGATAAACTACTTGGTGTTCCACTCATCCCCCACGAAACGGGACAAGCACAAGCTGATTGATGTCTGCCTCAGGACGTTGGATGACTGAGGATTGAGAAGCCAGTTGCATACAACAGCAAATACTGGGCAGTTGTCTGGAGCTTGTACCCTGATAGAGAGAGTTGTAGGTCGCTCTCTGACGTGGAGAGCATGTCGTCATCATGTGTATGAAGTCGTTTTGGCTAATGTATTTTCTAGTATTCTTGAACCTTCGAAAGGACCACAAGTCTCATTGTTTAAGCGATTCATGGCACAATAGCCAGTTATCAATAAAGAAAACTTTTTGAAGGAAACTTGTGGGAACTTTGTCAAGAGATGATACAGTACCTCTCCGACGCTCTTCAGAACAGCAGCTTCTCAAGAGATGACTACAGTGAATTCCTCCATCTTTCTCTAATTTTCCTGGGAGAAAATTTGCCTAAGAAGTACAACATCAGAGCTCCAGGAGCTCGCTGGATGGCAAAAGCTACCTATGCTTTGAAGATCTCTCTCTTCCAGGAGCAAATGAAACTTACTGCTCATGAAAAAAAGGGTCAAAGATTTTCCCTCTCTTTGTGGCACTTGTTTAGAGTAAATATTGGCATGAAGCACCCTTGGCAGTGGGGGCCCCTAGAAACGACCTAGCTCTTCCAACAGTTATGGAGACTTATCCAAACAGGGTTTTGGCTGAAACTGTACTCAAGGCATTTGAGATACATCTCTGGTACTTCTCGGAAGAGCTGATTGGACTGTCACTTTTTGACGATGGGTTGGACAGCAAAATAAAAGAAAATATGATTAAAAAATTATCTCATCCCGCAAAAGCGAAAGGTCTGAAATGCCTCGATTCAAAGTTGTTCAAAACAGCAAACCCTTTGGCAACTTACGTCAGCGAGAAGACGGGTCAACTCTTCAATGTACTGGATAAAAACGGAATGATGATTGCTCAAGTTCCTTTCGAAACCACCAAGTGATTGGCCAAGTAACGACAACTACGAGTTGTTGAAAGAGCATTGAAGATGAAGGTTGTCAATGACTCTGCAGAAAGCGCGATTGCTCTTATTCAACGGTACAATAAATACAACGCTTAGCAAAGATGAGCAGCAAAAACAATTCCTCTCCGCATTGTTGAGACCCATCGACGAACGTTTCCTACCCCTCTAAGGCCTCTTTACAGACTCAAAAGCCATTTACATGTTTTGTCAAATTTCGTTATTTTTTTCATTTAAGAAAAAATTATTCATTTTGTAGCAACCTCTAAACATAGTCAGAATGAACTATCAGGTCATCCCATAAGTAATGTCGTTTTTTAGATCGGAATTTGAAGGACAAAAAAAAATTCAACTGAAACTTTTTAATCTACTACCCTATATATTTTCCATCGGAATCAATGACACTCTGCCAACGTCCTACGAGCTTTTCAATGCCATGTTTATAAAATTCAGGCGGTTTTGAGGCAAAAAATATACAAAGACTGGTGTGCAGGTCATCTAAAGAAGTATACTGTTTCTCGTCAAGATAGTTTTGCGGACTCCTGAAGAGACGATAATCTAAAGGCGCGAGGTCTGGAGAATATGGAGGATGTGGAAGTTTTTCCCACCCAAGCTCCTCAATTTTTGCGGAAGTGATCCGAGCGGTATGAGGACGTGCGTTGTCGTGGTGGAACACGATTCCTTTCCGATTAACCAAAGAAGGTCTCTTTTCTTTTAGTGCAACGTTCAATCGATCCAGTTGTTGACAGTAGACTTGAGCGGTGATTGTTTGGTTGTGTGGTAAGGTTTCAAAGTGTATTACACCACCTTTATCCCACCAAACACTAAGCAACACCTTCCGAGGGTGAAGATTTGGTTTTGGCTGTGGTGTCGCTGGTTCTCCGGCACAAGCCACAAACCCATTGTCGACGGCGCTTAACATTCTGGTACAGTATCCATCTTTCATCACCAGTCACTAAACGGTGCAAAAACGGATCTTGGAGTTCACGGGAATGAAGAGCTGTGCTAATGTTTACCCGCACGTTCAGATTGTCGACCGACAATTCATGTGGCACCCATTTTCCTAACTTAGGCACTTTCCCGAATTGTTGCAAATGTCGATGGATGGTGGACGGGGATGAATTGAGTTTCTGGGCCAATTCTTCGACAGTTGTTGAACAGTCTTCTTCAAGTGCGGCTAACAGCAGGGCGTCCAGAGCGTGCTGCATCTGTCAAACAGCAGTCACCATTCCTAAACTTTTGAAACCATCTTTGACATTTCCTCACACGCAGAATATCGTTGCCATAAACGTCCTGAATGTTTCGCGTTGCTTCAGTAGCACTATTCCCTTTTTTGAACTCTTAAAGCATTATATGCCTGATATGCTCTTCTCATACCGCCATGTTTATGAGGGGTTCACAAAGTAAAACACGCGTCTTCACTGGTCAAGGTCTGTAAAGTATGTAGCGAAACACGATAGATCTCCTCTTAGATATAACCTTCGGAAAATTTATGCTTAAACCGAGTAGGACTAGTTTAAACTTAATCTATCATAAAAAACGACATTACTTAAGGGATGACCTGATAATTTTGTAGCAATTATTCTTTTATGATTTCAAACAAGGGCAGCCTTGAGAAAGTACAAAAATAAAACTTTTATTTCTTGGACCACCCTAATATATATACACGGTGAACCAAAAGTAGGTGGACAGTAGGTTGAATACGGTTTGTGTTATATTATATTATAACTATGGTGTTCATTATAACTATGGTGTTTGTGTTTTATTATATTAAATATTATAACTAAATTTATTTAAATTTTATTTTGTATTATAGTATACAAAAAAATTAAATATGTATTCTCAAAATAAACGTTATCATTTACTGTCCACCTACATTTGGTTCACCCTATATATATATACAGGACGTCCCAAAAAAATATATACACACTTTAAATAATTATAAAGGCAGTGTTTATTAAAATACATTTCATTTTCAAAATGTAATAGAATCTACAGACATTATTTAATTGTTTTGTCAACGCCTGTTTTCAAACTGACGTCCGTTCTGGTCCAGGCACTGCTGATAACGCGAAGCAATGGAATCGCAAACATCACGAAACATTTCGTTTGGTATTTGTGTGCATTCTCGTTCAATGGCTGCTCTCAATTCAGCGACTGTTGCAGGTTTTATAGCGTAGACTTTGTCTTTTAAGTATCCCCATAAAAAAAAGTCTAGTGGTGTGAGGTCTGGTGAACGCGGAGGGTATTCTACGAAACCCCTTCGTCCAGTCCACATCGTGCCAAGTACCACTCGCAATACTCCACTCTTCGGTCCGGATCATCTTCATTAATAGCATGGACTAATCTTGGAATGTAACTTTTCCATTGACAGCGCTTCAAAATGCGTTGGACAGACGATTCTGAAATTCCTACCTCACGACTCGCTTGCCGCACAGATTTTCTTGGACTTTGGTGATACGTTTCCAGTACTCTTTCTTGCTTTGTGGGGCTTGTCGATGTCCGTGGTCTTCCGGAACGCTTCTTGTGGACATTCTGAACAGTTCCATCGGCTTCAAACTTATCTCTAATTCGAATGATGGTAAGTCGCGTTGGTGGATCTGTTTGAAACTCCCTCCTAAACTGTCTTTGCACTTCAACTGCGTTTTCACACTTCCAGTAGCATTTTAGAATGAATTTCCTTTGTTCAAAGCTTAGTCTGACTGCCATTATTAATTCTAATGGGTTTAACTTGGAAAGAAAGAAACATCAATTGAGCTATCAGCTGTTAAAGTGTGTATACATTTTTTTGGGACGCCCTGTACGTATATATGATACACACAGACCGTGCATGGAACAAGGAGCTCTTCTGGGATAATTAAATCCACTATAGTCCGAATAAGTAATGGTTCCATGCACGGTCTGTGTCTATCATAAAAAACTCGGGGAACCATTCTGAGTTCATTCCCATCATGAAACGGACATGTTATGTGCCTTGAAAAGTGGACGCTCAATTCTGCCAGTTGAGGTTTAAGTTTTGGTTTTGGCTAAAAATATAATAGTTACCCCTTTTTCTTTGATTTATTCAATCCGACGTGAATGCAACGAGTCTTTTACTTATATTGAGGTTCTAAATGTAGTGGGGCTAGGCTACTTTAAACCCTAGATCCATGTCCCAAAGCTGGATCCTGTCTGCTTTGCAGATAGCTGGTGAGGGAAGCTATATTTATGGGACCTCTTTGCGAGAGACCCGTTGCCCACGTCGGGCTTGCATCATGAAAAAGAAAAACTATGGTATTTGTCATTTACCATTACTTATTCGGACTATAGTGGATTTAATTATCCCAGAAGAGTTCCTTGTTCCATGCACGGTCTGTGTGTATCATAAAAAACTCAGGGAACCATTCAGCATATATTCATTATATATATATATATACATATATATATATATATATATATATATATATATATTATATATATATATATATATATATACACACACACACACATATATTATATAACTTATTTCCCGTCCGGTTAGAGCCGGGTTGGGTCCCTCTGATGACTTCTGGTACTCCATCCAGGTTCGTCTATCTCTCGCCATCGTTGTCAGCTCTCCCCATTCTTTCCCCGCGTTCCCGCTCTTAAAGCTCGCCAACCATGTTCTTCTTGGGCGTCCCCGTGGTCTAGTTCCATCCTCTCTTGCGTACATGGCTCTTCTGGGCAACCTCTCCTCCCTCATTCTCTCCACATGCCCAAACCATCTTCTCTGAATATCTTCGACTTTGCTATTCACTGGGATCTTGACGTTGGTCCGATTCCTGATCTCCTCATTGGTCACCCGGTCCGTCCATCTCACCTCACAAATCCTTCTCAAACAGTACATCTCAAATGCATTTAACTTTTTCCGCTCTTTCTCTCTCATTATCCAACTTTCGGCTCCGAACAGTACTGTTGGCAGTACTATGGATCCATATAATCTATCTACTTCTTAGTTTCATACTGATGTGGTTGTCTTTCCAGATTTTATCCATTTTATTCATTACTGCATATCCCAGTTTAATCCTCTCCTGCATTGCTCGATAAGTGTTGTTGTCACTGGTAAAGTAGACTCCCAGGTATTTGAATTCATGTACTCGTTCAATTTGGCTGTTTGCAAGGCGTAGATCCACTACGTCATCTATTTTTCCTATTTTCATTATTTTGGTTTTTGCTACATTATTTTCAGATTGTATTTGTTGAATGTTTCTTCCACTCGTTCTATCATTGTAGCCGCCTCTTCTTTAGTCTCCGCCAATAGCACTATGTCATCTGCATACCTCAAGTCCGTGCCGATTTCACCTATTTTGATGAATCCTTCGTAATTCTGCAATGCCTCCCTCATTACCGCTTCCTAAAACAAATTAAATAGGTGGGGTGATAACGGACAGCCCTGGATCACACCTCTTTTTGTTGGAAATGTGTCGGTGGTTATATTTCCCTTTCTTACTGCTGCAGATGTGTTCGAGTACAATCGTTGTATTAGTTCTACTATTTGCTTCTCGAATTCTTCCCTTCTCAGCACCTGCACCATCCCCCCTCTCCAGACTGAGTCGAAGGCCTGTTTGAAATCTATAAATATGCAATATGTATTCTTATTATATTCCCATCTCTTTTCCGCTATTTGTCTCAATATATATACTGTATATATATATATTATTTTTTTATTGGGGATGTTTAACCTCCTTCACAACATCTAAAGTCATATGACGGAGGGGACCTGCAGCTTTACGTGGGATCCGGGATCCGAACCACGGGTCGCTACGCAAACAAAACCGTATAATTAATGTAAAGAACGACGCTTGTGTAGAAGAACGTTCCGTACAAGATGAGGAGGGAGAACGAACAAATGAAAAATGAGGTAACCACCCGGGAATCGAACCTGGGATCTTCCGATTGCCGGTCAGATATGCTATCCACTACACGAAGGTCAAGCTGGTGGCCCCGCCTCTAGTCCTGGCTTGGTGGAGGAGCGAGTTGCTCTCTTGCGCTCTCCACGGTACATAGCCAGGTACACCTGGCTCAGCTGGTACCGTCCTAAGCCAGGCATCTAGTCTTTTCTTGAAGATTTCAACTTTGACCCCTGTAATGTTTCTGAAGTCCTTTGGAAGCTGGTTGAAAATTCTTCGGCCCCTTGACAACCAAGCTATTTTCCTTCAGTGTTGAGGAGGTCCCTTGTCAGGCCTTTAATTTGGGAACACACACATTCTGCCTTTCCTATTTTCCAGCGTTGTCTGGATGGTAATTGGGTTTAGTTTGAGGTTTGGCACCAGTTTTTCGATAATTTTCCATGTGTAGATTATGGTATACCTCCTCCTCCTTTCCAGGGAGTACAGATTTAGTTTGCGTAGTCTTTCCAAGTAGTTGAGATTCTTTGCAGCCATCAATCTTGGCTGTGAAATGTCTCTGCGTTTCTTCTAGTTTATTAATTTCTTTCTTTATATGGGGACGTCAAAATTGAGCAGTATTCAATTTCGGTATGATCAGTGTTCTCAGCAGGGGAATCATTACTGTCTTGTTCCTCCTTTTGAACGTTCTTAGTACCTGTCCCGCGACTCTTTTTGCTTTGTTTATTGCTATCTGATTTTGTGTCTCGAATTTGGCATCATCGGTCATTATTAACCCTAAGTCGACCGCTTTCGTGCTTCTCTGAATTTCTTGTCAATCTAGAGCATAATATGCAGTCTTTTTAAGTTCCTCATTTCTACCATAACTCAAGAGCTGAAATTTCTGGGTGTTAAATGTCATATTGTTGTCTTCTGACCATTTGTATATTATGTTTGTGTCCCTCTGCAAGGCCTCTACTTCGTTTGTATCGCTGATTTTTCTGCTGATCTTTGTATCGTCCGCAAATGATGTTACTATACTGTTGCTGTTTACTCCGCTGTCTATGTCTGTTAGCATGATAATGAACAGGTGGGGGGCCAGTACTGTACCTTGTGGTACCGAGCTGCATACTTCTGATTCTGATGATACACCTTGAATTTTGACCACCTGTAGTCGTTTTCTGAGGAAGTTGTAGATCCATTTTCCGACTTTGCCTGTTATTTCCATTTGTCGAAAGCTTTAACAAAATCTGTCTATATGAAATCATAGTTTTCATTGCCTTCAAGTGCATCCAAGACATTGTTATAATGCTCTATAAGTTGTGATAGGTATGATCTTCCTGATCGGAATCAGTGTTGATTTTCGTTGAATCTTTCCAATGTCTCCAAGAAATCATAGATTCTCTCTCTGGCTATTCCTTCAAATACTTTGGTGAGGTGGGACGTCAAGGACACTGGTCTATAGTTTTTGCTTAAGATCTATCCCCGCCTTTATATATGGGGACGATGTTTGCTCTTTTCAAGATGCTCGGTATTTCCCCAGTGCCTAGGGATCTTCTCCATATCCAGTATAAGGGTGTAGCTATTTCATTTTTACAGTTTTCAATTAATAGTGCCTTCCATTTGTCCGGACCTGCAGCTGAATGTGATTTCATTTGTCCTATAGCTCTCGCTCCATCTTCTGGGGTAAAATCAAAGTCTGTTATACATTCTCCTTGCAATTTCTCTTTGAAAAATGCATCTTTGTCAGGTACTGCTTTGTCACTTTTTGGGGTACTGAAGTCCGATTCATACTGGGCTCTCAATGTTTCAAATATTTCTTTTAGATCGTCTGTTAGTTCATTATTTCCTTTCCTTAAGGGCCCGATAGTAGCGCGCGTTTTTGTTTTCCCTTTCGCATAGCTGTAGAAGTATTTTGGATTTTCCTTTATTGCTTTTACCAGCTTTTCCTCTTCCCTCTCTGTATGGCCCTTTATCAGAGTTCGTATTTCCCAATCGATTCTCTCCAGTTTTTCTTGTATTACTTTCCTAGCATTGTTTTCTCCGCAATTAGCTAACTTCGTCGCTACTCTCTCTCTTTTGTGGAATATTCTTTTCTTTTGTCTCTCTAGCCAGTTCCTCTTTCCTTTTGGCTGTGCTTTCAGAGCATATTTTGCCAAAATTCTCAGCGTCTTTTCTTCCAAGGTTGTTAGCATTTCCTCAGTTGTTTTATTCTCAAAAACTGTTCTCCACTATTTGGGCCATGTGTGATCTGATTTCTTTCCAATTTATTGTCTTGGAGTTTAAGTTAAAAGCCCCAAATTTGCTTCTTTCTTCCGTATGTGCATTGTCTTTTAAAGTTATCGCCATATTTGTTGATAACTCGATTATATTGTGGTCAGAGATAATAGTTGGAATTATTTTGATATCTGCAATGAAGTTCGTGTTATTTGTGAATACCAGATCTAGGCAGTTATTTTTCCTGGTATTTTCTGTTATCTTCTGTGTCAGCATAAACTCGTTTGTGAGAGCCATCAGCATTTTTGCTTGCTCCTGGTCCTCTCTTGTGCCCCCCTTACCTTGCTGTACAAATGTATTTCTACCCACCTTTTTGTATTTTATAAATGCGAAATTAAAATCGCCGCAGAGCATTATATTAGGGGATGGAGAGTTTATGGACTTTATTAGGGTTCTGATATTATCAATGGCATCCGAAAATTTTTCATTTGGAGAGATTGGAGGTCTATAGATGACTATCATCAGTACCACGTTTGGTTTCTCTATTTTCAATGCAAGGGCTTCCACGAAACTGTTGGATTTACTTATTACCGTCTCTGTCATATGCCTCTCATGTATATAAATAGCACAGCCACCTTTACGTCTCGCTGTTCTATCGGCTCTTTGTAAGTTGAATCCATCGATATGCAATTTTTCCTTATCGATACAGTGTTCGCAGTTATCGCATTTTCCTTGCAGTCTTTAAGATGTGTTTCTGTGAGGTATGCGATGTCCGCCCCTGTTTCGTCCATAAAACCTTTCAGGTACGAAACTTTTAGAGAATTGTTCAGTTTAATTCCTTGAATATTTGCCATGACAATGTTTATGTTCTTTGTTTTGCATTGCCCCTTGTGCATTTTAAGTTCGTTGTCCTTTGATATCGCGTGTTTTGTAGCCTTGTGGTCTTCCGAGATGGATCCGTTCCCTCCTACCTTTTCTGGTAGCTTCTTGCCATGTAGCGGTCCGGCTCGAGGGTTCCCAGCTGTGTCAGCTGCATGTGCTGTATAAGACTTAGCAGCCGTATTGTGTCCGAGATGTTGAAAAAATTTTGTGTGCTATTTGTGTTTTGTTTGCTATTGGGGTACATATTTTTTTTTCTCATTCATTTTGTTGACATTTGAAATTTGTCCTTTGAACTTGTCGGGAGATGATGGTGGTAGCATTTTCTCCCGTACTGGCAGGTTCCATATGTCGCGTAGGTCTTGCAAATGTCCGGATGGTAGAATTTGCATTTTCCACCAAATTTGCAGTGACCATTATTGTAGTAGTAGTAGTTGCACACAGGAGGGTGTTCGTAAATACATTCTCCTCCCTTATATCTGCATATTCCTTTCACATAGTATTTACATATATTTTCTTCCCCATTTTTAATTGGGGCCTTTGTTTTTGGTGGTTTCAGTATGGTTTCTTTATTGTCTACTTGTTCTTTCCTATTGCTGCTAATGCCCTTTGTTTGAAAACTTTGGATTTGGTTTTGTGCCTCTGTTTTCTCTGTTGGTACTTCTTTTATTTCTATTATTTCTGCTTTTGCTGTTTTCTTTTCCTGTTCGTTTTTCGTAGTTTCCTCTCTTACTATCTTCGTTCCTTCTATTTCTTTTCTCTGTTCACTATTCATAAGCTCCTCTTTTGCCTTTTCCGCATAATCTCGTTCTGCTTTAAAAACCGTAAACGAGTTTATTTCGGTTATGCAACTTTTGCAGAAGAACTTTATTCTGTTCACCTGTTTAGCGCCCGTTATAAGTGAGATTTCTTCGTCACTCCATTTCAGGCATTGAAATTCGACTAAGGTCTGGCAAAGATCGCAGCAGATCGACTTTGATTCATCTGTTTCTTTTTTACAGTATCCACAGGGTTGTATGAATTGATTTACCATTGCCATGTTTCTAATGGTATGTAAATGATTGTGCTCGAAATATTAACTCAAAATGGTAATTTATTAAGCGAAGTATTTGACTCGACTTTAGAAATGAGGGAGGGAAAGTTTTTCGGTTATTCCGTGGGGTAGGGAATGGGGGATGTGGCACGCTGTAGGTTCTCACTGATTGATGCCCTGGAGTGTACTGCGGGGATAACCGAGGGATATTGCCTTTCGATAGGCAGTTAGATTTCCTCAGAGAGAAAACACTCGGAATAGATTGTATAGATTAAGTTACTTTAATCTTATTTGCTTTATTTCAACAAACGCCGCTATTTCACCACTTAAATAGGCATACGACTGTGTTCATTGAATATTCACTCAAAAATTGGCACTACTTAAAAAGGATTAACTGCAGTATTTTTATTGTAATATCACTTTTATTCGGACTTTCCAACGAAACACGTGTAACCGTCACACTGATCAGGAAAACATTTATTTATATATATATATATATATATATATACAGTATATATAACTTAAATGGAGGGGCAGATATAGCAAATATAAATTATATCTTCTTTCGTACGAATTTACTGTAATTTGGTAATTTTTAACAAATTATTTCAATATAAAACACATGCATCCTTAAAATATTTTTCCTTTCGGATATTTTTTTGTCAACTACTATTTTTCATTAAATTGTGTGGCGTTACAAGCCTTATATTTAAATACTAAGGTGGCGAAGTCACCATACAGAACGTATATGAAATGCAGTTGGACCACTTCACATTCAAACAAATTAAAAAAGCAAAACTAACCTAAAGGGCAGTCACACACGTATTTCCCCCCAGGTCTGTTGAAGCAAAGGTGGGAACAACCTCCATTGTCCTTTATGCACGGGCTGTAACCCATCTCTTGATTCACTGAGAGCGCCTTTAACCCCATTACGTCCGGCAACTGTTCCACTAACACCTCTCGGAATGTCTCTGAAACGTTATACAACATTCAAACAAAAAAAAATAAGCTCCCGAAGATAGCAAGACTTACTCAATAGTCTAATGCAAACAATTCAAAATTCAGACAATCCAATTGTCCAAGCTGTATATCAGTCTGGATTTGTCTCCAAGGCAATGGGCTTCAGTGTGTGTGTGTGTGTGTGTGTGTGTGTGTGTGTGTGTGTGTGTGTGTGTGTGTGTGTCGCCGCGAGTACAAGGGGAGGGGGGGGGGCGAACTCGACAAACCGGTTTCGAGATAGAGGGTTTAAACTTTGTGAGTACTATGTACGAGGCAGGGTTGGCCCGATTGGACCCCACCCAGTTGTCCCCAGTGGGTTTTTTTGTTTTTTTAAATTGTCAGATTTTTTCAAAATAAATCAATGAATCACTAATAAAATAATGTAATAGATTAATTCTTGCACAGTACTCAATACTGAAATATGGATCAATAAAAGATTCCACATTCACGCAACTTGAATGAGATATTACAAACATTAATTATGTGAGCATTTTTTGTAATAAACTCAGTTATTTAGCTCTATTCTTATACTATTTTGGTCATTGAAAATATGAAAAAGTCCGATAAAACCCAAGTGGGTTGAGTTCTTCAATAAAAACCCGGATTTTGCCAACACTGGTACGAAGGCCACATAGCTCAAATATACGCATTGAAAATAGCTATATTTTGAGCGTACGACAGTGGGTATTTGGCTATACCAAGTTGTCTATGGATGTGAGGAGGATTGGTTGAACTTTCATTCATGGAACAATCGCAAAATCGCCAATGTGGCAAGTTCGCCCCTCGTACCCGTACCAGGTACAACAAATCGATGAATCGGTACAGAATTTAAATTCTGTACCGATTCATCGATTTGTTGAACTTGGTATTCCATACATTAAAACCAAGCTCACCCCCTCGTCTATTGTTAATTTCGCAGCCATCCCTTACCTAAAAGAAAAAATAATATATTATAATCAACACTGAAAATTTCTATGATAAGCGACTTTTGCGCCACCCTGTATATATATTATTAAATAATAATAATAATTCCTACGAAAAAATCAGAACATCTGGAACCATATTTCCCCATACGGTGGGGTGTGCGCGTGAACTTTCAGGGTCACTTGAGCCCTGGTATTGGAAGAGTAAGTGGCTGGCCAAACTCGTGAGTGAGTTGCAATGAGAGTCGAACCCAGGACCTTCACATTTCGAGTCCAGTCCGCATCCGACTGAGCCACAAGAAGTGGCTCTTCGTAAGCACAAAAACACTGATATCCGAGCGAGGACAGTGGACGCGAGAACGTTCTAATAGAGGCAGAACCCCCATTATTCCCTACCGTTGTGTTTATGGACCCTTTCGATACTCCTCTTTTGCCAATCGGTCCAATAAAGGAAATCTCCAAGCAGCGAAAAGCCGAACACATGAGGTAAATTCTCTCCTAAAATCACACGACGGTTCTTCCCATCCAATTCAGACACCTGAAAAAACAACGAACACAGATAAACACGAACGAATAAACGAACGAACGAAGCGAAGCACCTTTCACCTTTAACGCTTTCTCACCTCAATCACTTGAGTTCTCGCGTCCACCCAATAGACCTTCAGTTCTTCCCGGTCTACCGCCACGCCGTTTGGCCATCCCAGCTTCGTATCAACTATAGTTACCCTGTTCGACCCATCCAAAAACGAACTCTCAATCTTCGATTGGTTGCCCCAGTCAGTCCAAAACATTAAACCCCCCTCGGGGTACAGTGCTATGGCCCTAGGTTCATCCAAACCGCCTCGCAGCAAAATCTGAAAAATAAACAACTGAAGAAAAAACCATATACAGTATATATATATATATATATATCTATCCCCGCAAGGGGGTTCTAAGCTCGTGCTCTTGAGTGCTCTTTGTGCTCGTTTGTACGTGCTTGTTCCTGGAGGTTTCACGTGCGCCCTCCCGGCCCTAGCACCCAAGGATGATGGGGCTCGACCCTGCAGTCCTTGTCATCCTTGGTCTTTTTCCACTTCGACTGTCCCCTCCACCCTTTCTTTTTCCTCTGTCTTTCCTCTCACTTTTTCTTTGTTTTTCCGCCGAGATATGCCCTTCTAAATAGAGGCGAATCGGTTCTTCCCGAACTTAAAAAAAAAATATATATATATATATATATATATATTTGCGATTATTTGGCTTCATTCACTTATGTGCAGTCCAAACCATCTCTGGGTCACTACATCATCTGAACACAGATGATGGTCCCCCATCCCCCCCAACTACTGATCAGACTCAATCGCTGGTTTTGTGGGAAGCGCTACTATGACATGGACACGACGTGTCCCAAGCTACCAAACAACTTCTATTAATAAGATACGAAACTGACAATATTTTTCCATTATTTATCGCGTTATCCCTCCAAATGAATATTAGCTACTCGCTATCTAGGTATGGAGTGAGAACTAAGCTTTGCACAAGGGTGCACTAGCATGATTAGAAAGAATATCACAAAAATAACGTAAATTAATCTTAACTGATTATTTTATATATTAAAATATAACTTACGTTGACGACATTTTCCACAAAAAGTGGGTGGAGTTTCGGATCTTATCATAATAAATGTTTGGTGATACCTTTAACTGTTAGACCCATAAGCACCTTCCCCGACAAAGGGGTTAAATTATCCCTCCATTTACTCTTTGATAAGCTGATCCGTTAAAATAGATAATTTTACACAAGCAGCATCAGTTTTACCTTCCTGGAAGACCCGTCCAGTTTAGCCACTTCAATCCGGTTGTTTTTCGCATCGGACCAATACAGATTCCGCGCCAACCAGTCTATAGCAACACCGTCGGAATCTAATCCGTCAGACTGGATCAATATCTCCTGATCCGACCCATTTAACCTCGCGCGTTGGATTAAAAACGCCTGAAAGACAATCGTACATTTTGGTGTGAAGTTAATTCTCATGCAATTTATTAATGTTCTTGGTTAAGAGGATTTAAGTTAACAAGCTTAAACAAGTTCTGTATTCACAGAAACTGCTACCCTACCTCCTAAAACTGACATCAGGGTCATTCTCTGTCAGATCAACCAGTGCCTAACACCCTCATCTCTCAGATTTTGCTGAAATTTGGTTTATAGGGAGTTTGTGGGCCCTGAATCCATTTCTGAAATTATAAGGTCAATCCGACCAACGGTTCAAGAGATATGACCTCGGGAAATTTGAGGTCACTTGCGAGGTCACTAACATTTGGCGACCCATAACTTGGGTAATAATGGTCACAATTATATAAAAGTATATATATTTAGAATCAGAAAACGACAAGGAATCCAAATATGCATGTTTTAGAACTCTAGGTTGAAAAATAAAAAAGTTACACTGTAACCAAAATTTGAGGTCACGATTTGACCTCTGGGGTATCAAATGAGAATTTTTTTTTTAAATGTAAAAAATGAAGGCATAGGCATTAGCTATTAGAATCAGCAAAAAAAAGTTTGTTTATGTTAGTATTTTTCATGTAACTAACATATAAGTGAACACCATATTCATAAGTTGTGCGTCAATTCTACCTATTTTTTCACACTTAAGATCATAATTTGACCTATAGAAATTAAAATTACATTTTTTTATAGATATAAAAACAAAGGCAAAAAATGTAAAATTGTATTTCACTGCTAATCTACACTGGCAATAATAGTTATAATAGTGAAAGGGGAAGACCTACTTAGAGGATTCATGTGCTAGCCTAATACAATTTTTGCATGCTCGATGCTCTCATCAATTTCTTTTTGTGGAAAAATGTATTGAATTCTGCTGCCTCCTCTTAGGGTAGGACAACTCATTACAGTTAATATATGATGTCCTGGCACTGCACATGAATCCTTGTTTGATGGATAATAATATGCACTTGATCCTGATGACCCAGAGGGATGTAGAAAGTTCACAGTGAAATCATCAAACTCTTCACAATATTCCTCCACAATTCCATACCAAACTTGCATGTCATAAATGCAGCCAACATACTCTCCTGGTTTGACACATTTTAGGTTACCAAGCATTGCAGGTTCATTAGTAAAATGACTTTTCCTTATTCTTTTCTTTTCTCCAATGCCACTTGAAATGGGATACACCATCAGTTCTTCCTTGTTTAGGGGAACAAATCTATGATATTTCTGAGTTCCAGGAATAGCCCTACTATCCTTGAATCGATGTTCCAACCGTTCTTCTGCATCTTTCAAATCAGCTGTAGTTACAAAGAAAAAATTTATCTTCTTGCTCAAGTTTTCTTCACAAAACTGAAACATGTGTTCTGGTGTAAGAATTTGCCTCTCTGTAGTTCTCTGCAAACTGGCATGAGCAGTAGCTCTTTTCACTGTTCCTCCAATCCCATCACATGCATTTTTGCCATGGGATGTAGCAAAGAAGTGCCATTCACAAGACAGACCAAAATCCTCTTCATGGTAACAGAGATTTGTGAAGTTGTATCTGTTCTTATATTGGCCAGCACATCCACCTGAGAAATAGTGCACCTTCTTCAATTGTGGGCATCTGAATTTAACATATGTCATAAGCTTCAATATGAATGAGTAAACCATTATAGTGTTGTGTTTTAGTGATGCAGATAAGAAACAGACACTAAAATGGCTAAGTTCCTGGTCTGCAGATGATCTATAATAGATGACAAAAGGGTGAACTGTACACTGTGAATTGTCTCAGTGAAACCTTTGGGCAGCATCCTGGACAATGAAAGAATAATTCTCAGAGAAATCACCTACTATAACTACCTCGCTCTGAGGTGGTAGTGTTTCTTTCAACTGCTTGAAGTACTGTGATTGTTGCTGAGCAACAAAGTGATGACGAACCATGCGGGATATTTTCATGCTTAGGGATGATAAGTATTCATGAAGTGGCTCCACCTTATCAACCATTGTACAACGGTCAACAGTCACCCATTGCTTGTAAGATATTTCATTTGGAGCTGATTTCACACTGTCAAGTAACTCAAGAAAATCCAGGACACCCTCTTCTCTTGGGCAATCATTGCAAAGTTGCATCATGCAAGTCTCTCTTTCTGTACTGCAGACACTGTAATCCATAAGATCCTTGTATGAAAGACCTCTTTCTCCCAATGCAGCCAGCTGCAATTTTGGATTTTGATGGTATGTGCAGACACAGACAGAATGAGTCCCACCACTACCGGCAAGCACACAATATGATGGCCGTAATTTTGCAAATGTGGAAAATCCTATTTTGGGATTCTTTTCATCATTTTTATATAGTTCAAACATCTCTCTTAAATTCCCGAGGACCAATCGTTTTTGCACACCTTCATTGCACCTTCAGCACTGATAACTTTCACGCAATCCTTTTGGCCAGGACACATACGACTAACCTCTTCTGACTCATAGAATCTTCTAACTATATCTTTGTGTTCTTCAGATATCACTTTTCCTTTGCTCATTAGTGGAATTCGGAAGGATTCCATGTTCTGATTTAAGTGAACGGCTTCTTTTCACCATGTATGTTGTAGTTTGAAAGAAACTAGCTGTTTTTTCAATTGTGTATGGTGTGAGTGTCAATATTTGTAGTTTGTGATGGTGACATTTGCTCTCCAGGAATGACTGTTTCAATTCATTCATTAATTTGTCTAGATGTTTTTCAGATTTAGTTTCAGGTTTTGAAGTATCACTTACCTCCTCGGTAATTTGAACACCATAACTGAGTTCTAGCCTCTCCTTCAGGTGTTTCTGAGCAGATGATAGCTTACCACGAGCCTTGCGCTTTTTCTGGCTTAATGACAGCCCTTCTGAAAAGAACAGAAAAAAAGGTTTCACACACCTGAATATTAGTAATTAAATATTAATTATAGTACCTTAAATGCTATATAATTGGCTATATAGTAGATCAAACAGACCTTGTAGTAAAGTATAAGTTATTATATTAATTTATTACTTACTTTTTTTAACTGGTGTTTGGTCCAGAAATGCTAGAACTGGTTCAACTGAAGTTGAAGGATTTTCCTTTATCAAGCAATCACTGTCATTGTCCAGATCTTGAACTGAAGAGATGTTACTCAAGCCACTGATAGTAGATGATTCATTTGAATCCTGCTCAGACTCGTTGTTTTCAGTGGTACTAAGTATAGTGGGGTTTTTCATTATCAGTGTCCAGCAGTTCACACACAACAATGAGTCTTTTTTCACTCTTCCAGCACATTTTTCAACAAGTACATCAGTCACTTTTCTAAGATTGATTGTTATGCGTTTCTTGTGTTTTTGAATAGGGTCCTGGCAGTATTTCAAGTGCCGAACCATTGTATTTTGATCTGTAAAGATATAGGATTTACAATTAGGTAATATATATTTTTTAGAAAATATATAGCTATACACACTTAATATTTTAAGCCTTGATAGTCTCTGAGGCTCATTAAAACACCATACCCACCAGCCACCCACAGTGCTGGCTGGAACTGTACTAACCTGTAGACAAGGAATTTTGCAACTATCTGTGTTGATTCTGCACTTAGACAAGTAGCAACATGTTTCAACAGGTTTGTTTAGGCTACATGTGAGCTTAGTCTTCCCCTTTCACTATTATAACTATTATTGCCAGTGTAGATTAGCAGTGAAATACAATTTTTATTAAATTCTTGGAGCTTGAGGTCAAATTGATAGCTAAGATATAAAAATTCCTTGAAATGACAAGCAATTTATAAATATGGTGTTCACTTATAAGTTAGTTACATGAAAAGTACCAACATAAACAAACTTTTTATGATTGTTTCTATTAGTCAAGAACTCTGACTTTGTTTTTTTATATCTATAAAAAATGTAATTTTAATTTCTATAGGTCAAATTATGAGCTTAAGTGTGAAAAAATAGGTAGAATTGACGCACAACTTATGAATATGGTGTTCACTTATATGTTAGTTACATGAAAAATACTAACATAAACAAACTTTTTTTGCTGATTCTAATAGCCAATGCCTATGCCTTCATTTTTTACATTTAAAAAAAAAATTCTCATTTGATACCCCAGAGGTCAAATCGTGACCTCAAATTTTGGTTACAGTGTAACTTTTTTATTTTTCAACCTAGAGTTCTAAAACTTGCATATTTGGATTCCTTGTCGTTTTCTGATTCTAAATATATATACTTTTATATAATTATGACAATTATTACCCAAGTTATGGCTCGCCAAATGTTAGTAACCTCGCGAGTGACCTCAAATTGCCCGAGGTCATATCTCTTGAACCGTTGGTCGGATTGACCTTATAATTTCAGAAATGGATTCAGGGCTCACAAACTCCCTATAAACCAAATTTCAGCAAAATATGAGAGATGAGGGTGTTAATTTCAATTTTTTTTGGTTGATCTGACAGAGAATGACCCATCAGTCAAAATCCGCCCCAACCGTAAACCTACATTTCACTCAACCCAATATACATAAATAATTATAATGTTTTGGGTTGTTTAACTTCCTTCATAATATCTATGAAGGCATATGACGAAGGGGACCTACGGCTTTACGTGGGATGCGAACCACTATTATTACCTCACCGAAGAAGACAGAGGCGCTTTAATCGCCGAAATCTGAAGTCCGAGACGAGACTCGAACCCAGTACCTTCAAATTAATTGCTACCAATGGGATACCCAAATGGGAGAGTGCATATCTTTTCGTGAGGATAAATTTGTAGTGTGTGGGCGGCAATTCTCATTTTCCCCAATCAAATTTTCCATGCTGCTGCCAAATGAGAGGAACTGGTTTAAAATGATCCTCGTAAGTCGGGGAGATTGCCCTTTACAAAGTGGTTTGTTGTACCTCATCGTCCGTCCAGTAGAAGAATTTGTCTACCGGGTCGTAATCAACGGCGATGGCGTGGTGGACGTTCGAGACCGGGAGAACGACTGGAGTGTGGTCAGGGGTGTCCAGAGAGATGCGGCGAAGGTCGGACCGACGAGCTAAAAGCAGCATCTCTTTCGGACCTTTGAAACAGTGAAGTGAAAAGGTGTTATTTTTAAAAGAAATCATTACGGGTCTTCTTTGGAATGCGGCACCAATCTCTCTCAGTTATCACCATCCTATCAGTTTTTTCCTTTTCTCGTGAAAAAAAAAGAATAAGAAATTCACTTTATGGTTCACTTGAATTTCTTACCTTTATCACACGTGAACTTATCAATTAAATTGACTCCCGTAGGACAGGCACAGGTGAAATTTTGGGGAGGAGGAGCTAGAAGGCACAAGTGGCTACAACCACCGTTGTAGAGGTGGCAAACTGTGGCCGAGTTCCGTTGTCGCGATTGATCGTAAACGTGGATGTACATGGGCGATAACTTCAAACTCAGTTGTTTTTCTTTTTCACACTCGGTCTGTGCAAACATTTGAACTTTAAGAAATTTATCGTTATGTTAATGAGCGAGTGATTGTACGTAACCCCTCGTAAATCGAGGTCATTGACGCCGTCGTAATTTTTAAGAGTTCAATTTTTCAGTTATCATACTAACCTATAAAGGAGGAGGTAACTAGACTTTAGATGAAGCACACCACAAGCGTTATAGGAAAAGGAGGACTTAAATATTTATTTTATGACCCGAACATGAAGTTGTGGAGGGCAATCATCTGGAAATAGGATAGTAGCTACCGCGTAAGTATTTATGACTGCGAAGTATGGGTTATGCACTGGATAACAAGCAGATCTTCAATAATGACTACAGTAATTTCATTTATCAACTCAAAATTTAACATCAATGATATTGTACAGTACTTGGAATCATTAAAATTTATAATTAAAATTAAAGTAATAAATAAGAACTCCAAAGTTTGCTTCAAATTAAATCTTTTCCTTTTCAGTGAATTTTCATTTTTTTTTTTTATATTGTTGGGTCATGAGATTCAAACTAGCTCCCAAACAACCCAAGAAACTACACCACCCGAATTTATACGCAACTATGTTACCTGATCATTTAAGTCGCAATAATGGATGGCTTCCGTTCTCCAGTCTGTCCAATAAAGCGTGTGTTCAAAATAAGTGAGGGCGAAAGGATGCTTCAAATTGTCCACAACCTGCCCAAATGGAGGAATATGAGGCAGCATAATGATTAAGTTCTTACTGTCGTTAAATCCCAGTTTGATGTACTGTAGTTTTTCATGCTTTGATTTACGAGCAATCCCGTTCTTATAGTAATTGATCAGGGGAGGGTGATGAAGAGATTCCTTCATATCAAATAAACAATGCAGGCGTGTATATACACTGAGCAGCAGAAAAACTCGGCCACTTCGAATATCGGAAAAGCAAAAAAATGGGGAAGCTTCTGTTTATAAAAGTTTTAAAATTCGAAAATTTAGCCTATGAGGACTTTAAAAAATCCTCAAACATCTGCTTAATACAATTTATTATCAAAAAATACTCTACAAAAAATTGGAACTAAAAAAAAAAAAAAAAAACTTGTGATCCAGGGTTAATAAGAGGTGTTGCCTCCCCTAGGCTTGAATGACTGCAGCCATTCGTCGATTCATCCCATGAATGACATCGGCGTTCACATCCTGTGGGATTCCCTCCCACTCCCCACAAATACACAATCTAATCAAACAAAGAAACTCATTACGCCAGAAACACAGTCCCACTGCAGAAGACATTGACCTCATACACCACCTTAACACTGACATCACAAATCTAATAAATACTAAACAGTCAGAAAACTGGGAATCCTATTTAACTACACTCAATCACAAGACCAACAGCACCCAACTTTGGAAAACCTTGAAAAAAATCCACACTTCACATACTAACCCACCCCCCACACACGAAGCTCTCCTTTCCAACTGTAACCAAATTCCATCCCCACAAAAACACTGCAACCTACTCATGCACCACTACTCAAAAATTAGCCATAAAATCACTGTTCCCAATAATAGAAAAATCCTCAAAAACATACGGAAACTCTCGGCCGACCCACAACAACCACATCCATTTACACCCCAAGGCACAGCTGCAGCCATAAAATCCCTCAAAAACTCTCATGCCGAAGGCCCAGACCACATTTCAAACATACATCTCAAACACCTTGGTCCAATTGCTCTTGCAGCCCTCACAAACATATTCAATTACTCCTGGCTTCACAATATCATACCCTCTACCTGGAAGCTGGCACACATCATCCCGATACTGAAACCCAATAAACCCCCCAACCTACCTGCTTCATACCGGCCAATCTCCCTTCTCTCAACCATTTCCAAAGTCCTCGAAAAACTGATATTAAGACGCATACAACCACACATTACATTTTCACAAACCCAACACGGCTTCAGGTCCGCCCACTCCACCACAACGCTTCTTACAAACCTAACCCAACACATCTTAGATGACTTCAACCAACTATCCCCCCTGCCCGCACAGTCCTTGTTGCCATCGACATCAACAAAGCTTTCGACACTGTCCCACGCCACATTCTTGCACAAAAGATTATTGATCTCGACATCCCCACCAATGACAAGAAATGGCTTACTAATCTCATTGCAGGCCGACTTGGCAAAGTCATACACAAACAACACTCATCCAAAACCTACAGACTATACAATGGCGTCCCACAGGGCTCCATACTCTCTCCAATCCTCTTCAACCTTTTCATGCACGACCTCCCACAACATCTCTCCCCCCATGTCCATGTCTCCTCCTATGCAGATGACCTGACCATAACAGCATAACACCATAACCGTAACACCGCCACACGCCTAATCCAGCAGTACATTACCAATCTGGAACTCTGGCTGACTAGCAATAGGATGTCAGCATCCCCTCAAAAATCCTCCATCACCCTCCTAACCTCAGACCGCCACGAATCCCAAGCACACCCGAGAGTCCTCATGGGACTTCCCCTACCTCTAAACAAAACCCCAACAATCCTTGGCCTCACCCTAGACACACACATGTCCTTTTCCCCTCACATATCAAACATTTGCTCCAAAGCAACAAAAAAACTCAATGCTCTCAGAACACTCACCTCCACAACATTCGGTCAGCAGAAGGAATCCCTTAGTATCCTATACAAACAGTTTGTACGCACTACCCTAACTTACGCTGCCCCCGCCTGGTCCCCGTCCATCTCCCACACAAACCAGAAAAAGATACAGACCACACAAACCAGAAAAAGATACAGACCACACAAAACAGAGGTCTCAGAAGCATTACTGGCTGCCTCCGAACCACACCCATCCCACATCTACATGCAGATACGAAAATACTCCCCATCGAACACCACATGAACATGACAGGGACTCAATTCTTCTCCAGAGCACTGGCCCCAGACCACCCCTGTCACCATCTCACACTACACAACCCCCCACCCTGCAACAAAAAACGTACTCCTGCTGCTCACTATTCGCAGCTACTGAACAATATCCCCCCTCCTCCCCTAAACATCAACCCCATTAAACATCACACAGAATTTACCCGGAAATACCTACTCGACCAACCACACAACACCGTCCTTCACGATACTCCCCCTGTAGTCCATCAGAGCGAACAAACCCTCCCAAGGAAAACAAGAGTTACTCTGGCCAGGCTCCGTTCAGGCCATCACCCCTCCCTCCAACAATACAGACACAGACTCCACCTAGCTGACACCTCCACCTGCCAAAAATGCTACCTCCACCCTGAGAACACAGAACACCTACTCTTACACTGCCACACTCTCTCTCAACAAAGAGACAACTCCAACATTACCTCTCTACGAGACCTATGGACCCGTCCCACGGTGGTCGCGGGATACCTGAGTGCCGCCGGGTTCGCATAAGGGAACCCGGGGGCTACGAAGTAAGTAAGTAAGTTCCCTCCCACTCTTCAGTTAAAGCTTGTTGTAGCTCCTGTAGTGTTAGGGGCTACTAGACGAGCCCTAAGACGCCGTCCCATCGTGTCCCAGAGATGTTCTGTGGGGGTTCAGGTCCGGACTTCGGGAAGGCCACTCGATTCAACCCAACAACAACAACAACAACGACGAGCTCTGTGCGCGAGTTTGACCACCCCAGACCATGACTGAGCCTCCTCCAAAAGCAACCCCCTCCGTAAAAGTGCACGGGGCGAATCTTTCTCCTGTTCTTCTCCACACTCTTTCCCGTCCATCCGATGTTCGAAGATTAAATCTTGATTCGTCCGGGAACAATACTCGTCCCCATTGGACCATAGTCCAATTGACATGCTCACGAGCGAAAGCAAGACGAGCATTGCGGTGGTGTGGGAGCAATTCCGGACCCATTGCTGAACCTCCAGCATGTAAGCCACTTTCCATAAGTCTCCTTCTAACTGTTCGCTCCGATACACTGACGTCTCGAGACCTTTCCAGTTCATTGCGAACGTTTGTGGCGGTCAAGCGACGATCTCGCAAAACACAAGACGATGAAACAATCGTCATGGGCAGACGTGCAGCGCGATCTTCCAGATCCTGGTCTTCCGGTGTACTCTCCTGTCTCCACATAACGTTGTTCTTGGAATTCCTAGCGCATCG
Organism: Bathynomus jamesi; assembly: GCA_023014485.1. Taxonomy (NCBI): domain Eukaryota; kingdom Metazoa; phylum Arthropoda; class Malacostraca; order Isopoda; family Cirolanidae; genus Bathynomus; species Bathynomus jamesi. The sequence continues at coordinate 2,033,852 of JAJOZX010000027.1, read as the reverse complement.
GCGACGTAACGCTGGCTCCGACCATCTTCAATTAGGGAGACGACTCAAATCCATTGTAAATGTCCAATTTTGAAACCCAAAATTAGAAATCTATCGGTTTTACTAAACGCAAATGCCTACTCCCACTAGTGGAAGAAAAAAGTGGCACTAGCAGTCTAAGAGCAACTGAATGTCAGACTGTCGAATTCTTAAAAGAAGTCGAAAATTCGTTACAGCTGTGTGTTCGCAGCTGACGTTGTTTTGTCTCGTTATTTGGTTGGTTCGTACACTATATTTTCGAATTTTAAAACTTTTATGAACAGAAGCTTGCCCACTTTTTTTGCTTTTCGCGATATTTCAAATGGGCCGATTTTTCTACCGCTCAGTTTATATATATATATATATATAAATATATATATAAATATATATATATATATATATATCCCCGCAAGGGGGTTCTAAGCTCGTGCTCTTGAGTGCTCTTTGTGCTCGTTTGTACGTGCTTGTTCCTGGAGGTTTCACGTGCGCCCTCCCGGCCCTAGCACCCAAGGATGATGGGGCTCGACCCTGCAGTCCTTGTCATCCTTGGTCTTTTTCCACTTCGACTGTCCCCTCCTCCCTTTCTTTTTCCTGTCTTTCCTCTCACTTTTTCTTTGTTTTTCCGCTGAGATATGCCCTTTAAATAGAGGCGAATCGGTTCTTCCTGAACTAAAAAAAAAAAAAAAAAAAAATTATATATATTTTTTTTTTTTTTTTTTTTTAGTTCGGGAAGAACCGATTCGCCTCTATTTAAAGGGCATATCTCAGCGGAAAAACAAAGAAAAAGTGAGAGGAAAGACAGAGGAAAAAGAAAGGGTGGAGGGGACAGTCGAAGTGGAAAAAGACCAAGGATGACAAGGACTGCAGGGTCGAGCCCCATCATCCTTGGGTGCTAGGGCCGGGAGGGCGCACGTGAAACCTCCAGGAACAAGCACGTACAAACGAGCACGAGCTTAGAACCCCCTTGCGGGGATATATATATATATATATATATATATACAGGGTGTTTCAGGAGTAAAGGTCAATACTTCGGGAGGTGATAGTATCGGTCATTGTGAGAAAAAAGTTCATATGAACATGTGTCTAATTGTGAATGGTTACGGAGATAGAGCTGTTTGAATCTACAAATACAAAAGCATTGTTAATGGTAATCAAGAAAGAGAAACCAATTACTGTTTCTAACATTTAATGTTTAAACATTGGCATTTTGAATGGTATCAGATACAGGAATTCTGCAGTTCGGAAACCGTCGACGGTATTCTGCAACAGCAGCTGCTGCACTTCCATCGCAAAAACCGTAGACATACACCATATCTGCATATTCGGCATGTGTGAAGGTGTGTGGCATTCTTAACACTGCTTCAAACACCAAACAATGCAACTCACAACAGTCAGCTGTCGATTGGCTTATGTTACATGCTTACATTACAGCTTACATGGTTCAAGGTTATAGGGGAGGGAAGGGGGAGGAAGAGCTGCAAACGCATCAGATTCAAACAGCTCTATCTCTGTAACCATTCAGAATTAGACATGTTCATATGAACTTTTTTCTCACAATGACCGATACTATCACGTTCCGAAGTATTGACCTTTCCTCCTAAATCAATCAATCAATCAATCAATCACTCTCACTCTCTCACTCTCTCTCTAGGAGAGCGAAGGCTAATCGTTCCCACGAGAACACTGAAGCGTATGTCCGCCTGTGTAGGGAAGTGAAGGCGAAGGTTAGGCTAGCGAAACGTAACGAAGAACTACGGGTGGCAAGCCTCTGCAAGGGGAACCCTAAGGAGTTCTTCAGTTATGTTAATAGTAGAAAGCCCATTAGAAGCATGATAGGTCCGTTAAAGGACGGAAGCGGCGTTCTGCGGACCTCCGACGCGGACATCGCTAATGTGCTTAATGACTACTTTGCGGGAGTGTTCACCAGGGAGGATACCCGCGTCATCCCCGAGCCAGGCGTGAGGCACGAAGGTGCTGGCCTGGATAGTGTTAGATGTACCGCGACAGTCGTTGCCGATAGAATAGACAAACTGAGCGCGTTTAAGGCTCCTGGGCCAGACCAGTTTCTCCCCAGAGTGTTGCGAGAAGTGCGCGACCAGGTGGCTCCCCACCTGGCTACAGTCTTCAACAAATCGTTGGAGATGGGCCAGGTGCCTGGTGACTGGACGGAAGCCAACGTGACCCCTATCTTTAAGAAAGGGGATCACGAAAGTCCAGGGAACTATCGTCCCATTAGTCTCACTTCAGTTGTAGGTAAATTATTAGAAGGGATAATAGCTGATAGGATCGTTGACCATTTGGATTCCTACAAGCTGCTTGGGGACTCCCAACATGGGTTTAGACGGCATAGGTCGTGTCTCACCAACTTGCTCGAGTTTTTCCACGTCATGTTGAGTGAGTATGATAAGAGTAGGGCGATTGATATACTTTATCTCGACTTTCAGAAAGCCTTTGATAAGGTACCTCATGCCGGCTAATGGCGAAAGTGCGCGCGCTGGGTATCGGTGGGGAAATAGGTAGGTGGATTGAAAACTGGCTGAGGAATAGGCGGCAGAGGGTTGTAATCAAAGGGGCTAGTTCGGGTTGGGCTTCGGTCACTAGTGGGGTTCCTCAGGGTTCCGTTTTGGGGCCACTGTTGTTTATCATTTACATAAATGATATCGACGGTGGCATCGTCAGTCGGATCGCCAAATTCGCTGATGACACCAAGCTTGGGGGCAATGTTGGGACGCCCGAAGCGATCGAGGAACTGCGTGCGGACCTAGGTAGGATAGGAGAGTGGTCCGAAAAATGGCAAATGCCATTTAACTTGGGTAAATGCAAAGTGATGCACATTGGCTACGCCAATCCCAAGTCGGACTACTCGATGTTGGGTAGTAATATCGAGGTGACTGATTTAGAAAAAGACTTGGGTGTGCTAATTAGCAGCGACCTTAAGTTTACGAAACAGTGTGTAGAGGTGGAAAAGAAGGCCCAGAAACTGTTGGGTTATATCAGGAGGCAATTTCAGTTTCGGAACAAGGAGATTGTGCTCTCACTGTACAATTCCCTTGTTCGGCCGCACCTGGAGTATGCTGTGCAGTTCTGGTCGCCCACCCTCAGGAAAGATATTGAAAGGCTGGAGCGAGTGCAGGCGATGGCCACAAAGTTAATCCCTTCCGTTAGGCATATGGGTTACAATCGACGGTTACGCGCCCTGAACTTGTTTTCGCTTGAAACTCGGAGGCTGCGCGGTCAACTGATCGAGGTTTTCAAGCTCTTACGCGGGTTCAACGATGTCGATTTTAGAAGTATGTTTAGTTTAAATGATAACCCAACTCGTAACAATGGTTGGAAGTTGGATTTGAAAAGGTTTAGGACTAGTGTGTGTGGGAATTACTTTACGTATAAGATCTGTGACACATGGAACAGGTTACCTTCGGAAGTTGTGAACAGTTCCTCTGTGGATCAGTTCAAGAAAAGGTTAGACCAAATCTTGCACACTATTTGAGTGTGTACAAAATTTTCTGTGGCACCCGTTGCCATTGGTACCTCCTCGGTATGGGCCGCAAGGCCTTTTGAGGTACTTCTTTTCCTTGTAACTCCTTGTAACTCTCTTTCTCTCTGAGGGTGGTAATTAAAGGGGCTAGTTCGGGTTGGGCCTCGGTCACTAGTGGGGTTCCTCAGGGTTCCGTTTTGGGGCCACTGTTGTTTATCATTTACATAAATGATATCGACGGTGGCATCGTCAGTCGGATCGCCAAATTCGCTGATGACACCAAGCTTGGGGGCAATGTTGGGACGCCCGAAGCGATCGAGGAACTGCGTGCGGACCTAGGTAGGATAGGAGAGTGGTCCGAAAAATGGCAAATGCCATTTAACTTGGGTAAATGCAAAGTGATGCACATTGGCTACGCCAATCCCAAGTCGGACTACTCGATGTTGGGTAGTAATATCGAGGTGACTGATTTAGAAAAAGACTTGGGTGTGCTAATTAGCAGCGACCTTAAGTTTACGAAACAGTGTGTAGAGGTGGAAAAGAAGGCCCAGAAACTGTTGGGTTATATCAGGAGGCAATTTCAGTTTCGGAACAAGGAGATTGTGCTCTCACTGTACAATTCCCTTGTTCGGCCGCACCTGGAGTATGCTGTGCAGTTCTGGTCGCCCACCCTCAGGAAAGATATTGAAAGGCTGGAGCGAGTGCAGGCGATGGCCACAAAGTTAATCCCTTCCGTTAGGCATATGGGTTACAATCGACGGTTACGCGCCCTGAACTTGTTTTCGCTTGAAACTCGGAGGCTGCGCGGTCAACTGATCGAGGTTTTCAAGCTCTTACGCGGGTTCAACGATGTCGATTTTAGAAGTATGTTTAGTTTAAATGATAACCCAACTCGTAACAATGGTTGGAAGTTGGATTTGAAAAGGTTTAGGACTAGTGTGTGTGGGAATTACTTTACGTATAAGATCTGTGACACATGGAACAGGTTACCTTCGGAAGTTGTGAACAGTTCCTCTGTGGATCAGTTCAAGAAAAGGTTAGACCAAATCTTGCACACTATTTGAGTGTGTACAAAATTTTCTGTGGCACCCGTTGCCATTGGTACCTCCTCGGTATGGGCCGCAAGGCCTTTTGAGGTACTTCTTTTCCTTGTAACTCCTTGTAACTCTCTTTCTCTCTGAGGGTGGTAATTAAAGGGGCTAGTTCGGGTTGGGCCTCGGTCACTAGTGGGGTTCCTCAGGGTTCCGTTTTGGGGCCACTGTTGTTTATCATTTACATAAATGATATCGACGGTGGCATCGTCAGTCGGATCGCCAAATTCGCTGATGACACCAAGCTTGGGGCCAATGTTGGGACGCCCGAAGCGATCGAGGAACTGCGTGCGGACCTAGGTAGGATAGGAGAGTGGTCCGAAAAATGGCAAATGCCGTTTAACTTGGGTAAATGCAAAGTGATGCACATTGGCTACGCCAATCCCAAGTCGGACTACTCGATGTTGGGTAGTAATATCGAGGTGACTGATTTAGAAAAGGACTTGGGTGTGCTAATTAGCAGCGATCTTAAGTTTACGAAACAGTGTGTAGAGGTGGAAAAGAAAGCCCAGAAACTATTGGGTTATATCAGGAGGCAATTTCAGTTTCGGAACAAGGAGATTGTGCTCTCACTGTACAATTCCTTGTTCGGCCGCACCTGGAGTATGCTGTGCAGTTCTGGTCGCCCACCCTCAGGAAAGATATTGAGAGGCTGGAGCGAGTGCAGGCGAGGGCCACAAAGTTAATCCCTTCCGTTAGGCATATGGGCTACAATCGACGGTTACGCGCCCTGAACTTGTTTTCGCTTGAAACTCGGAGGCTGCGCGGTCAACTGATCGAGGTTTTCAAGCTCTTACGCGGGTTCAACGATGTCGATTTTAGAAGTATGTTTAGTTTAAATGATAACCCAACTCGCAACAATGGTTGGAAGTTGGATTTGAAACGGTTTAGGACTAGTGTGTGTGGGAATTACTTTACGTATAAGATCTGTGACACATGGAACAGGTTACCTTCGGAAGTTGTGAACAGTTCCTCTGTGGATCAGTTCAAGAAAAGGGTAGACGAAATCTTGCACACTATTTGAGTGTGTAAAGACATTTAGGACCTCAGTCTGCGGAAATTTCTTTTCCTATAAAATAGTTAATATCTGGAACCAACTTCCCTTAGAGGTTGTTTCCAGTCAAAGTGTAAATGTGTTTAAAAATAGGCTAGACAAAGTACTGAATACTCTCATAGTTTAAGACTAAAACATAAGAAAACTCTGCAGGAGATTGCTTGCACGGTGTCTCTGTGAGCAAGCTAAATATAGAGCTATTTATATATTCTCCACTTTCCTGTAAAATTTCCTTGGCTACTTTTCCAGAGTCAAGGTATTTTCTTCAACCTTTTTCCGTACCTGCCTCTGGCAGGGAGGGAGCGGAGGGTGGGGAGAGAGCCTTCTACTTTTCTATCCAGTTTTCTACTACTGCTAGGATAGTTGAAAGAAAAATAAACTTTTACAAAATTTTCCCTGGCACCTGTTGCCATTGGTACCTCCTCGGTATGGGCCACAAGGCCTTTTGAGGTACTTCTTTTCCTTGTAACTCCTTGTAACTCTCTCTCTCTCTCTCTCTCTCCCCGGAATGAAAATATAACAGCTTTAAAATTCCTAAATTATGGTGTTACTACAGATAAAATTTTAATGGTTTATATTCTTAATTTATAGTGGTTGTGCATAACTAGCTCCAAAAATGGACAATTTTCACCTAATTCAAGTTTATATCGGTAATAAGTTTTCAAGATGGAGTAGCCTTTGGAAAATCCTTTTCTACACTCACTAAGCATCATGTTCAGTCCTGTGATTTTATAGTGGTAAAGGTGGTCTTTTTTTTTAATGCAGGAAGCGGGGCCAAAGGTGAACGTCCACAAAGACCCCCCTCAAATAGAAAATGGAGAAGAGAACCAAAATAAAAAAGTTAATCTGAATCCATTTTTTTTTTAATTTTGAAAAGATTGTGTAGTGTGTAAGATGCACGTATGTGTAGTGAGGAATAAGGAGAGAAGCGTGTGTTTGGGAGCATGCTGAACTGCTCACAGGATGATGAGACAAAAAGATCTGCTGAGGAAGACAGTGACGGGAGAAATGGGAGTTTCAATAGTCCATGTCTCCTGCCTAACGTCGCTCCCAGGAGCACTTTCCTGGTTGATTGGTGTCTACACTCATAGGTAGATTCAGCCTTGTCTGTAAGGGAGGGTCAACGTTTCTGGGGGCCCATGAATATGGATATCAGAAGCTCTCAATTTTAGTGAAGTTCAACTCAATACCTTTTTGGTTTTACTATTGAAGTTAAACTTGGCTATCAACATAGCTCAGAAACATATTTACTGATATTGATTCTGTGTAGTAAAATATCACATGAATGTACGCAACATAATATGAATCTCGTTTAACCAGGAGGAATAGGGCCTCCAAGTGTAAGGGGGGGCCATGGACCCCTGGCCCGCCACCCCAGGATCCGCCTATGTCTACAATCTCCCCCAAATTAGTGTACAAAATGGTAAAAACAAGAATTAAACAAAGATGAAAGAGCTCAAATTCTACTATCATTTCAAGTCTTCCCTGCAAGTTGCAAATACAAAAACTAAAATGCTTGAAGTGTGATGCTCAAACCACATTAAAACATTAGAGATGATTAAGTGTCATGCCAGTTAGCATCAAAGTGGTCAGAAAAAAATAACCAGCCAGGAAAACATACTATTAAAATTTGGTTCCCTCCGAGATCATATAAAAACAGCTTTAAACCCATTCTGATCTCGGAAGGGAATGGGAACCGTTACTTCCACAAATACAATCAGAAGATGACTTAATGAAGAAGGACTCAAAGGATGCGAGGCAAGAAAGAAGGCTTGGCTGTCTGAGACCAATCAAAAAAAGATGTTTCAGTTGGCAGGATTAGCATATTAGTTGGACCTCTGAAAATTTGACTGAAGTGCTTTGGTCTAACAAAAGGAACTGATGTAATTAAAACAGTCTTAACATGCAATATGATTAGCCCTTTTCACCAACATGAGCTTTTTTCTTATTTGTAGTTTTAACCTGTGTGTTGTCTAATAATTGCATTTTAGTTTTCAAGCATTTGGAATCTCAATCCAACTTTCATAAGAATGAAAGTATGAAAGGGCTATTATGATTATGATGATGATGATGATGATTAATTATAATAATTGCAATATCCCAACAGTTAAATTTGGAGGAGGCAACATAATGGTCTGGGGATGCGTGTTCTCATTAGACATTAAACCTTTGATGTGATCAAACCTATACAGACATAATAGGAAAGATGTTTTAAGCTCTCCAACAAATTATTTTTAATCAATGAAATATGACACTAATTTTCAATGGGACAACACCTCATGCCACACATTGTATGTCAGCAAGAGTGGATTTGCAAAAGAACGAGCGTGCTGTCTCAACTGGCCTCCTCAGTCTCCAGATCTGAGTCCTACTGAACAAATGGGTTAATTCTAAAGAAAATTACACAGGCCTGTGATGGTTTTGTTGTCTGAACTATTTTATCACTTCTATAGTAATTTTTGCACGCTGATTCCGAAAATAAAATTAATTTTTCGCCATCATGTACAGATTTTTCACAAAATGTCATATTACATATGTAAGTAATTTTCATTAAAATTGACCCAATTAAATTTTTATTAAAAACTACTGCCTATAAATGCTTCCAGATCAGAAGTGACATCATAGTGTCTTCGAGAACATTCGAGAAACACGTCGCTAGTATATGTGACTGACAAGCCACGAGATGAGTCAGTCTGTCTAGTGCGTGTGAGGTTATAGTTCTTTATTATTCAAAGGTGCATGGTGACTATTTCTCTTTTGAAATGTGTTTATTTGTCGCTATGGCAACCAGAGGGTGTGTAAATAGCCCAAACATTGTTATAGTTGTGGAAAATTTACTGTGAAAAAATAAAGATGCGATATTACAGACTTCGTCAAGAAAGCATACTATAGGTACTTCAGAATGAAACTTGAGGATCAAGACAAATCATGGGCTCCACATAAAGTTTGCAGTGTTTGTGTTGAACAACTTAGACTGTGGAGTAAAGGTAAAAAGGATTCTTTACCTTTTAGGATTCCAATGGTCTGGCGTGAGCCTAAAAATCACAGCAATGACTGCTATTTTTGTTCATGTAATGTGCAAGGCTACAATACTAAAAATAAAAAGGAAATTTCTTATCCAAACTTTCAGTCTACTATGAGACCTGTTGTTCATGGACCTGGTATACCTGTATCTACTAAACGAAATACTTTTGATATAACTTCATCTGATTCGGTGTCTGATGATGATGGAAACAATGATATTGATTGTTTTCAAACCAAAAAAACTGGTGAACCCCAATTGTTCACACAAAGTGAACTTAATGATTTGGTAAGAGATTTCTCTCTCCCGAAGGATTCTTCAGAGATTTTGGGATCCAGACTTCGTGCAAAGAACTTGCTTTCTCCCAGGACATCATTTTACTGGTACAGAAATCGAGAAGAATAATTCATCCAATATTTTTCTCAAGAAAATTCACTGGTATATTGCAACAATGTTTTGGAACTAATACTTAAGCTAGGCGCTGCAGTCTATGACCAAATGAGTGGACTTTTCATTGATTCCTCCAAAAGAAGTCTAAAAGGCTACCGTACTCCTTCACAACAGTAACTTGTATGCATCCATTCCTGTGGCTCATTCAGTTCACTTGAAGGAAACGTACGAAAATCTTGAGCTTCTAGCTAAGGTTAAATACAAAGAACACGGTTGGCTACTTTGTGGAGACTTAAAATTGATTTGTATGTTGTTAGGTCAACAACCAGGTTATACGAAGTTTCCATGTTTTTTGTGTGATTGGGATAACCGAGCAAGAACTCAGCACTTGTATAAAAAGGGAATGGCCATGCAGAGTCAACCTGACACCTGGTTCTAAAAACATTCAACGTGAAAATTTGGTTGACATGAAGAAAGTCCTTTTACCTCCACTTCACATAAAATTGGGCTTGATGAAGTAATTTGTTAAGGCCTTGGACAAAGATGAAGATTGTTCAAGTATTTGTGTGCAGGGCCGCCGGGATAAATCCGCTGGGCCAGACCTCTAGGGGGCCCAGAAAGAGGCGGGATAAAATCTAAAAATATTAATAAAGCAATTGATTAAATAACAGAAAATATAATTAATGAACATACATTTTATAGAGATTATTATAGTCAAACAAAACAGATAAAATATTATCTGCAGTCCACCAATGCCAAAGACCAACTGACAGATCTGGGAACCATTGTTGAAAGCCAGTTAGCCCATTCTTTAAATTTCATCAGAATCATTTACCACTTTGTTCAAGAGAACACAAAGAAAGTACACTTCTAATTATGAAAATATTGCAGTAAATAATTGTCTTGCCTGCATGGACTGGTACTGCATTTGTAAATTACATGTATGGTGATAGAATTAATATAATTGATTCAAAAAATAAAATGGTCATTTTATTCTGAATTGTTGATTTATACTGTATGTTTTGAATAGTGACTTGGACATATAACCTATTTGCTTGTTATGCACACAAAAAACATTCATAATAAAATACTGAGTAAACAGGGGGTCCGTATGCCAATCGTTCCCCTGGGCCTGTGGCAGCTCTCATCAGCCCTGTCTGTGTGGTAAATTCCCAACTCTTTCGGAAGCAAAATTGAAAGGAGGAATTTTCGTTGGTCCCCAGATTAGAAAACTGACTTTGGATGAACACTTTGAAAGCACAATGAACAATCTTGAAAAAGAAGCATGGATTGCTTTTAAGGATGTTATCAGCAAATCTTTGAGGAACACCAAGGACCCAAATTACCAAAATATTGTGAACAAAATGCTAAATAAGTTCAAAGAGTTGGGTTGTAATGAAAGTTTAAAATTACATTTCTTACATTCACACTTGGATTACTTCCTCAAGAATCTCGGAGCACTCAGCAAAGAACAAGGAGAACAGTTTCACCAACAGTTTCTTTGATAAAAGATATCAAAGAAATTGAGAAGAGATATCAGGGAAGGTGGGACATCAGCATGATGGCTGATTACTGCTGGATGTTGAAACGGGATACTCCAGAATTATTACATAAAAGAAAAGAAAAGGAAAGGAACAGCGTGTACATTCGAGACTAAAAGGCATAGGTCTCAAGAAAACTCAGGGCAAATAAAGATGAATATGTAATTGGCGTTAATAGTCCTCTTTCTTTTTAAAGTTGTTTGCATTTGTAATTAGTATAACAAAGCGAAATAGGTACTTAATTTAAATAATATTTATTTATGTTGAGTTTTCACTCCCAGTTCGCAGAAAATCCTTACGTGATAGAAAAAAATGGACACCTTATTCAAAACTAGCGTAGTTGAATTATATAAAATTAACTGTTAGTAAGAAAACAACTCTTACAAAGTTCTCATTCGCAGGCCTGTGTAAAAAGCAAGTGTTTATCAAAATCTGACCTACATCAAAATACTCGTATGAGTAGGACAGGATTAGTGGTGACATTTGCGAGTGGCTTATAGTATGCCTCAAAAAGTTAAGTAATAAATAATAAAAGCAAATTAAAACATGTACAAAAAATATTAGATTATTATATTTTCAATAAAATTATTGCATCTAATATTTATAACTAATACTTTTCCTGAACCTTCTTGTATGAACTCTGTGACAATGCCTAATAATTTTGACTTAGACTGTACAGTGTACAGTATATATAAAGCAGACTAATAAACAGATTAAATTCCTCTTCTAATATATTCTAACACTAAACCATTGAGCTATAATACAATTTCTAGATACAATTTTATAACTATACAAATTGATATACAATTAACAATTAACATTCTGAAAATAAAAAAATAAAATTGCAAAATCTGAGTACATACCTATAAATAATCTTCAATTAATATTTCCTTATAAAAATAAATAAGGGGAACATTAAGAGACAAAAATGACAACTGAAGAAATACTCAGTAACCTTTGGTCAGCTAAGTGTGGTAAAAATAAATAATACACTGCATCATATTCATAAACATTCATTTAAAATGCCGTCTTGTACTGCTGAAAATCATTCACAATACGAATATAACAGCAACAAGTACTGCCAGAAAATTTGACCATGTCAAAAATGTAGGAAAAATTAGAAAATTTAAAGAAAAGCAGGATAAAAGTAGAAAAAGTAGGAGCATAAATAGGCTGGAACCTAAACAATATTTTTAATCAAAGATCTTACCTTCACCCTTCTTGATCCATCAAAATCCACTGCTGAGATTGAGTAGCATTTCCCATCAGCCCAAAAGAGTTTCTTGCTTTCATAATCCACTGTCAATCCATTTGGCCAAAGAATGTCTTTATCAACGATTATTCTCCTTGTGGACTGATCTCCATTCATTCCAGCTCTTTCCAGCTTGGGATTTTCACCCCAATCAGACCAAAACATAATCCTGAAATGGAACTCATCTCCTAATTCTCATAATATAGGCCTATTAACTTAACGTCAATTGTCGGTAAACTTCTGGAAATGGTAGTTAGGGGCCATATCATTGATCACTTAGAAAGTTGCGATTTGATTAATAGTAGTCAGCATGGGTTTCGAAGCCATAGATCTTGTTTAACTAATTTGTTAAGAGTTTTATAACGAAACTGCGCAAATACGATAAGCATAGAGCAGCTGATGTTATTTATTTAGACTTTAAAAAAGCATTCGATACATTTCCGCATAGAAGATTAATTGCAAAGGTTAAAAAACACAGTATATGCGGTCAGGTAGCTAACTGGTTAGAGGAATGGCTTTGTGCTAGAAAACAGAGGGTCGTCGTTAATAGTAGTGAATCAGGGTGGTTGGATGTAGGTAGTGGTGTCCCACAGGGTTCAGTGTTAGGCCCATTACTATTCATAATCTACATTAATGACATAGATGTAGGCTTGACCAGTAAAGTGTCAAAATTCACGGATGATACTAAAATAGGCAGTAAAGTTGTTAATGTGGATGATAGAAAGAGACTCCAAGACGATGTAAATAGGATTATGGAGTGGACAGATAAGTGGCAGATTCAATTTAACGTAGACAAATGTAAAGTTTTGTATAAGGTTCTCGTAACAATAATTACACGTACATGATGGACAATAGACAGTTAGCGAGCACTGATCAGGAAGTAGATTTAGGCATATGAGTATCTAAGGATTTAAAAGTTAGGAATCAGTGCCTGGAGTCTTGCGCAAAAGCTAATATGATGTTAGGGTTCATCGCACATAATTTCGAATTTAAATCAAAGAATATTAGATTGCCCCTTTACAAATCTCTAGTCAGGCCTCATTTAGAATATGCCATTCAGTTTTGGTGCCCGTATTTGCGTGAGATATTGATAGGTTGGAAAGGGTTCAGCATCATGTCACGAAACTACTGTAATTCCATCATTGCGCAACAAGTCTTACGAAGATAGGATTAGAGTTAGACTTGCATTCACTCAAAACTAGGAGATTAAGGGGGGAGCTTATTGAAGTTTTCAAAATCGTTAATAAAATCAATAACAAATTTTGACATTGTTCAGTTTTGATAATAGCAATACTCGTAAATAACAGATTTAAGTTGCGTGGTAGATGTTTCATTACTAACATCGCTAAAAACTTATTTTACATTTAAAGCAATTGATAAATGGAATAATCTTCCCGCGCCCATCATGAACTCTACCAGCATTAATGTTTAAAAACAATTTAGATAGGCATTTTAAAAATATTAACGTTGTTTAAAATAATAAAACAATTATCAACAGGAGCTCTGGGGGTGGTGGTTGAGGATGAGTCTGTTGATGATTAAAAAAAAATTAGGCTAACATGAACGTAGATGTAGCTCATAGCATAAACTAACCCACTTTTTTTCCTTTCTTTCTTCTCTCTTTCGTTACTTGCATGTCTGTAGTTTGCATGGTATAACAGTGTTTGAGTTAAGACTGTTTGCATGGTTTGTAAGCATTCTTATTTTACTTCTTTTCATCTTTCACCCCTTTCCTATTCTCTTTGACTATTTTTTCGACTTGTCAGCAGTGGCCAGCGGATGATAATGGCGAGTCTTTCTTTCTCTTTTTCTGAATAAATGTTAACCCACAAATTATAGGTTTTGCTACTTACTTAACCCCTTATTCTCCTCTTTTAACCCCCTACTCTTTCCTTTCTCTCAGGTTAACCTTAGAGTGGATCTTAGGGTCTTTGTTAGCCTAGCTTCTGTAGATCTGTACCTACATCTCTCTACCACTAGTTTATGTAAATATCTGTGCATTATTAAACCACAGAGTACTTTTATAATACTAATTCTTATCAGTATAATATTTAAGTTAAGGTGTTGAGTTTGTGTTTGATACTAATAACTTAGACTCACCCTTCTGATGGAACTAAAGCAATAGCTCTTGGCTGGTCTAACTCCTTCCAATAGAGCACTTTCCTGTTAGGTCCATACAACTCAGCAACTTCAATCTTATCTGTTTCTGAATCTGCCCAATAGATTTTCTCGGTAAGCCAATCAATGGCCATGCCATCTGGAGATGTTATGCCTCTACTAATGACCTTAATCTGCAATGTTAAAGAATGTTAATATTATCAAGGCTGGCAATTTTCTGGAAAGTATGGGGATTTTCCAGGACAGTGGTAAATATTGCTAAATACTGGCAAATAACACTGTGTAACACTGATTCTGTTTATATAGAATTTTTTATGTTTTTGTATGCATTTGAGAGTGCTGAGTCCAAATCTGGCCTTGGTTTGCGTGTATCATCAATGGTTTCAGAGATAATCCATTTTTCATGTTTTACCAGTATAATGTTGTTATGGGCACAGCAATATCATAATAATCAGGAATTGTTGAGAACAATCCAGATGTTCGTTGACAGTTTCTTACTCTAGAAATTGCCTGAAACTTCCACTGCTATATTAAGAAGAGTGCAGAGTCTGAGAAGTCAGTAAGTGTGAGCACACAAAGAAAGCAGGTTGTCTGTCTGATGGTTACCAGCACTGAGGTACTGTGTTTCTGTGCTTCTCTGTGCTGACGATTTGTGTTTTATCAATCCTTTTTTATTGCAAACATTATTTCAGTGTTGTGAATACATCTTTTTTCTGGAATCTGTTACAGATTTAATAACTCTTCTCTCTATATCTGCAGGTTATGATTAATGTAGTACAGTTTGGTAAAGAGAATGGCAACTAGAGCTTGTAAACACTCGCCGGATATATTCTGCTACATTTGTGGGTATTACATAGGTCCTAAGCAAGTACCACACAAGATTGTGAAAGGCACCAAGTTCTGGATCGCGTATCGGCTCTATTTTGGTATGCCCATGGGTGACCAAGATAAGCCCTGGGCACCCCATGTGATCTGTGGAAGCTGCCGCTCCACACTTGAAGGGACCAGTTAGGCCGGGCTGAAACTCAAGATAGAATTAATCAGTCATTAACAGTTGGCTTTTGATATAAAAATAAGATTCCTGAAAAAATAATTGGTGGCCACCAACGTGTGTCCGGCCACCCCCGTTTTTGTAAAAACATCTAATGCTGCACTAGCAAAATCAGGAAAATGGCAATATCTCTTCTTCTGAACATGCTAGAGAGATGATTTGCATACCAAAAGATGCAGAATTTGATTTAGAACAAATTATTAAGAGTGGTATTTTTTCATAAAACCTTTAGTTTTTGAGTTATTTTAGAAAAACTAATTTTTGGGGCCCATAGACCCCCTTTCGACGGACCTTAGTGACAAAAGAAATTCTAAAATAAGCATGATTTGGCTTTTTGGTTACTAACATTGCCCTAAAAGGATGTTGACATGGACATAGTGATCACATGATATGACTTTTCCTTGTTATCTTGCATCCATTATGCTTGATTAAAGAATAGAGGGTGGGGCTGCTTCATGAACTTTTTTAAACGTAATAAATTGAAAACTTTTTTTTTTCAGGTGCCTTTGTTATAAGTTTCCAACTGCAATTTGTCATTGAATTCAACATTTGCAATATAAAGTATGACTTCTACAAGGAAAACAGTTGCTAAAGTACTTGGTGATGTATGTTTTATGCCAGCAGAACAGTTTCCTTTAGGGAAATTGCCTACGTTGAAGCAAGTTATTGAAAGGTGTTTGTGTTTCAGAGACTATAAAACAGATGCTGTACTGAGAGCTACTTCTGAGGAATTGCATAAATTGTGGGTCACATATAATGTTTATCCAATATCAGTAAATGCCATACAGAGCCGACTGAAAACCCAAATAAAGGAATTCAACCACCTTCTGAAGTATGACAAAAAGAAAAGGGGACCTAAATATCATCAAGATCTGGATGATTTTCTGAAAACTGTAAATGTTTTATTTGACATATATCAACATGATCACAAACTGTTGGCAGATACAGAGAAAAAGCACTTACTAAAAATGACTGAATCTGATTACCAGTTTTATGAGGTAGGTCTGTTGATTGAATTTCAAGTTGTAAATTATTAATTAATATTAATTAATTATCAATTATTAATATTATCAATTATTAATAATTTGCTACAATTTTTAAAGTGCATTTAATAAGTTAGTAATATCAATAATACACTATTAATGATGTTAATGATAAGTAATATTTTAGTATTTTCTCATTTTTGTAAGAATTTCAATTTACATATAGAGACCCATAGATAAAAGATACATTATAGTGTAATGAAATATAATCACTTTGTAGGACCAGAAAACAACTAGGCATGGTTACTGTACCCTGAAAGAAGTCCCAGAAACAGCCACTGACTTAAAATTCAAATCACGGGTTATTCAATCTCAAAAAGCAAAAGAATCAGTTCCTCCTCCTCATCCTCCTGAACCTATGGACATTCCTGAGTTGACAGATAGCGACAGTTGTAATGATTCATTTGATGCAGACTATGTTCCAGAAGTCTCAACATTACAGAACAGAACTAGATTACGCTCATTAGCTGAAGCATGTGACAGGTATAGTACTGAAAGATAAATCTTTTAATACAGCTTAAAGTGAAATCATTGTGACTAAGAGATTAAGATTAGATTACCAATAAATTATTCATTGACAATAGATATGTAAATCTACTTTAAATATCCTAACAGATATCAAGTAAGTGATAGAGCAGGAGCGGCTATTGGTTCTGCTACATTGGTGGACTTTGAAGTAATCACCCCAGATAACATACAAAATGTTATTGATAAGTATGTTTTTAATCACTCTAGATATTACATTTCTTAGCTTCTGCTATAAGTTCTAAATCACCAGATTTACTATTATTTTTAATTAGCGTCAAAATTAGGGTTGCACCGATAAGCAAATTAGCCGATTACTGATTAATCGGCCTAAAATAATTGGCCAATAATTCTTTTTATATACTGTATAAGTTTATAGCACTATATGGTTACTGAATTACGCCGCTTATACCTATTATCAGGGTTGTGGAGTCGGAGTCAGAGTCGTGGAGTCGCACGTTTCAGGGCGGAGTCAGAGTCGGAGTCGGTAAAAAACTTCCGACTCCGACTCCAATTTCTGTGTCCTGTGTCACCCTTAATTTCTAAATCCTAAATACTAACATTTAGGTTATTTAGTTTTTTTGGTCAATAAACCTTATTCATTGATAGCCCCTAGATTAAGTTTTTTTAATATTTTTTTTTACATTTTCAGAATATACAATTAATATTTATTTAAATATAAAATATAAAATATAAAATTTCACACTTAGTGTGGTGGTGATGAAATGTCTTATTATTATGATAATTATAGAGTGAAACACTAGAGGAGTCGGAGTCGTATATTTAAAATGTGAGGAGTCAGAGTCGGATTTTTAGATTTTTTACAATGTGTGGAGTCGGAGTCGGAGTCAAATTTTTACAATGTGTGGAGTCGGAGTCGGAGTCGGAAAATTTTGGACCGACTCCACAACCCTGCCTATTATACTGGTAAATAGGAGCACACAATATAAAACGTAGGCCTAATATCTAATATTTTTTTATCTAATATTAATCTAATATTTTTAGAATTATTTACATATTCTAATTCTTTAATTTCTTTTACAGATTAAATTAAGCATTTTAATGAAAGTTGCCAAGAAATTTTATAGTTTTGTTACAAATTTAAATAACATAAAGCCCTTATGGCTCCAAGCATTGCATGGAAATACTTTAAAGTAGATAAAAATAACAAAATTATTTGCAAATGCACCCTATGCAATGTTTCCATCTCAAATTTTGTTTATCGTTAGAGAGTAGGTTAAGGCCACTTTTGTTTTGCAACAGGAAAGCTTAAATGGATTCTTTTGTTCAGTAAGGTACAATAATTTTTTTGTTTTAATAAATGGAGTGATAATGGAGTAAATTAATTCAATAATACTCTGCCTATTATTCTCCAAACAATGCAAATTGGTAGAAAATATTTAATAAAAAACAAGCAAAATATTATTTAAGTTCATTCCATGTCTAGGATAACTGAAATTCTTAAACCAGGGATGCAATTTCTGTCATGTAATAAACAAAGATGACCGAGTATGAAAACCGATTAATCGGCAAAAAAAAAAAGCTGATGACCAATTAATCGGCAAATGGCCGATTACCGATTGTCAACCAATTAATCGGTGCAACCCTAGTCAAAATTTATATTTTGTATTTATATTAATTAGTTTCAAACAGGACACTGACATTTGTATTTTGTATATTTGTATAATGCTAATGCAGTAATGCATGGCCAATATTTTTGAAATACTTTTCAGAAACAAGTTGAGAAGGGAGAGAGCTAAATTGAGAGCTGAAAGGAAGGAAGAAGGAAAAAGTGGTGATATTTGAAAAAGTGACTGGCATTGGCTTTGACGGTAGAAAGGATGCTACACTTGCTGTTAACAAAGTAAATGAAAAGTATTATACATCCACAATCCTAGAGGAACATTGTCATTACTGGAGAGCCAGGTAAATGGAAATGATTGTCATACAGTTATAGGCGTTATGCTGTTATATTACTGTACTATAAAGTAATATTTCAATTACTTAAAAATTTTTCTTTTTAAGTGACAACTGTCCAGTTAACTTTATTCCTTCCTTTTTCATTTTTATTTAATTGTAAAATTAATTACATTTATTTTCAGATGATTTCTACCTCGACCATTTTACCCCGGAGAGTGGCAAAGGCATTGATATTGCTCATGGCATTTATAAGATCATTAAAGGGACAGAACTTGAGGCCAAATTAAACTTAGTTAAAGCAGATGGGACAAATACTAACACGGGACATATGCATGGGTCAATCAGATATTTGGAAATGTTTTTAGGGCAACCTCTTCAGTGGGATATTTGTCTTCTGCATCTAAATGAATTGCCACTTAGACACATCTTCATAACTTTAGATGGGACAACAAAAAGTCCAGACAAATTTTCTGGTCCTATTGGTTCTCAGCTCAATGGGGATGTGTCAGAATGGAATGTTGTGGACTTCAAATCTATACCTTATCCTGCATTTGTGCTTCTACCAAATGAGGTGGTCAATAATTTATCAACAGACCAATACTATGGATACTGCATCTGCTGGGCAATTATTACTGGTGAAGTGGATGAAGACCTTGCACTCTTAGAAGTTGGCCTGCTAAATCACTCTCGATGGCTCACCTTAGCCTGTAGAATTCTTCGCTTTTATGTTTCACAAAAAAGACCCAGTAAGAACCTCAAAATCATAGTAGAATTCATCATCAAAGTATACTTTCACAGTTGGTTCAATATCAAGGCTAATAAGAGGCTAAGTGATGGGTCAAGAAACCTATTCAATATGATCCAAAGAGTAAATAAATTCCCTGACAGGAAAATTAGAGAAATTTGTTATGACATATTAAACAATAACAGCTATTTTGCTCATGGTGAAAATATTTTAGTTGGAATGCTGGCTGATGAAGAGGTGAGGAGGTGTGCTGTCAATAAAGTTCTGTGTCTGAGGGGAGTTATAGAGAATTTTGATGATGAATCTGGTAGTAGCAATGATTTTGCAGGTGGAATAATTGAAAGTGATGATGAGAATGAAGAGGATCATGAAGGTGGTACTGATGAATATCCTGCTATAGATGAGAATGTTAGGGTCTTTAGAAAGCCAATCATTAATTTCAAAGCTTCTGCATACCACAAGCTGTCTGCTATGTCCCAATGGGAAACTGTTCCACCTGTATTAAAAGAATTCAGTAATGATGAACTGCATGATATCATTAATACCACATTGAAACTGGATCATGAGTGCCACAGTCAGAATGTTGAAAGGCACATCAAGCTTGTCACTGAAGCATCCTTGGCTGTTGTAGGTCATGAGCATAGAGATGGTCTTATTAGAAACAAAATTAGATCACGTAAATTAATGAAAGATTTTGTGTCTAAAAAATATTTTAAGTTCTAGATTATTATTTATCATGCTAAAATATGACAAAATGACAATTTGTTAATTGTATAATTTAATGTTTGGCATTTTGGAATGTCAAAAAGCATTTTCAATGAATTTAAAATGGCTGATTTTGATTGATTTTGATTGCTGATTGAAAACCACTAATACATGTCAATTTGCAACTTGAGAATGTTTTATTGTGTTGACATTCAGTTGAAAGGGGGTCTATGGGCCCCAAAAATTAGTTTTTCTAAAATAACTCAAAAACTAAAGGTTTTATGAAAAAATACCACTCTTAATAATTTGTTCTAAATCAAATTCTGCATCTTTTGGTATGCAAACCATCTCTCTAGCATGTTCAGAAGAAGATATATTGCCATTTTCCTGATTTTGCTGGTGCGACATTAGATGTTTTTACAAAAATGGGGGTGGCCAGACACACATTGGTGGCCACCAATTATTTTTTTTCAGGAATCTTATTTTTATATCAAAAGCCAACTGTTAGTCACTCTGATAAATTAAAATCAAGCAAAAATTATAGTTTTAGCCAGGGTTTCGGAGCTGGTGAATTTTGCTTACCTGGAGCCGGAGTTGGTGGAGCCAGTGAATTTTGCTTACCTGGAGCCGGAGCCGGAGCCAGAAACCTTGAAAATACGGCTCCATGGTCTGGCTCCGGGTGATATATTGCTACCTAAATTGTTATTTGTTAAATATAGGTTTAGTTGCAAATTATAATTCTTGTAATATATTACGAAAAATGGTACCATAGGATTCTTGGATTTTATGGAGGTGTGGGAGTTGCAGGAATAATCTGCAAATTTCCATTTTTTAACCATTAAATATTTGGGAAGATTCGTCTTAACAACACTTAATTATATAGGTAAAAAATTTTTTATGGCGGCGGAGACCTTAGGTAGGTAGGTACTAACTATTTATCTAAGTAGGTAACTACCTAGATACATACCTAGTAAGGTTGGTCCTTCTGACTTGGATTGAACTATTTTTATTTTTAGGTCAATTATCTTGTATTGCTAAATTTCTTTTTTTTCAGATTCTTTGTAATTTGTACTTGATTCTTTAATTATAATTATCAGTCTATGACCCTTCATAATGGATAGAGATTCAATAAAGAAGTCTGATATATTCAAGTATATTTTAAATTGGACAATTAGTTATATAAATCTAGATATTTATTTTATAATTAACAGAATTTACTATAAAAGAGCCGGAGCCAGACTGTAAAAAATTTCTGCTCCGGAGCCGGAGTCAGAAGTTTTTTTACCGGCTCCGAAACCCTGGTTTCAGCCCAGCCACCCTTCAATGAAGGGTGGCTGCAGGGAGTACACAAGGCAATGCCCTTTGCAATACCCAAAATATGGAGAGAACCAAAGAGCCACCACGATGATTGCTACTACTGCATGGTAGCTATTTCTAAGTACGGGAAAGTTAAAGGAAGGCAGACTCTTCAGTATCCAAGCATAGTGTCGTCCATAGCTGCTGTACCACATGGCGAAGGTCTTTCAATACCACATCCACCAGAACAGGTATCTATCCACTACTTTACCTTCTGTATTTACAGACTGTGGGTCATTATGTGTCGATTATTCTTAGTGCTGATGCTCTTCTACATATATAGCTATGCCTATATTTTGTTTCTTTGCTTTGCAGGTTGAAAATGAGGATGCAGTTAGCTCATCTGAGATGTTGGCTGGTGAGGACAGTCATGATGAAGAATATACAGTAACTTTCAGTACAAACCCTCACTTTCCAAATCAGAGGGAATTGGACGACTTAATTAGAGATTTGGGTCTGACGAAATCAGGGTCTGAGCTTCTGACCTCCAGACTCAAAGAGTGGAATTTGCTTGGAGAAGACTGCAAGAGCACTGTATACCGAAAGCAGCATGAAGAGTTTGCAAGGTTCTACGATGTCAATGGCTCTCTCTGTTATTGCAAGGTTAATGGTCTATTCACAGCTATTGGGTTAACACATATACCCTCAGAGTGGCGCCTGTTTATTGACAGTTCAACTCGGAGTTTAAAAGCTGTTCTACTCCACAATGGGAACAAATATCCATCTATACCAGTTGCACATTCTGTTCAAATGAAAAAGGACTGAAAATGTCAAACAACTGCTCACTCAAATCAGGTATGAACAATATAACTGGGATGTGTGTGGTGATTTCAAAATGATTTGTTTCCTGTTAGGTTTACAAGGAGGGTTTACTAAATATTCATGTTTTCTTTGCCTGTGGGATAGCAGGGCTTCAACTGAGCACTATAAAACAGTTCAGTGGCCTCCACGTGAAGGACTGCAACCAGGAAAGTACAATGTACTCAGGGAACCTCTTGTGAAGCCTGACATAGTTTTGCTACCACCTCTCCATATTAAGTTGGGTCTAATTAAGCAGTTTGTAACTGCGTTAGATTTTGGAGGGGAAGTTTTCCAACAGATTCAGGTCATGTTCCCTAAACTCTCTGAGGCCAAAGTCAAGGCTGGCATCTTTGTAGGACCACATGTCAAGGCGCTGTTGAATTCAAAGAACCTTGAAGCCACGATGACTCCAATCGAAAAAAAGGCTTGATGTGCTTTCCGTGATGTGGTTCGTGGGTTTTCCAGCAACCATAAACACCAAACTATAAGGAGTTAGTGTCAAACTTTATTAAGTGCTATGGCAAAATGGGGTGCCGTATGTCTTTAAAATTACACTATCTGCATTCACATCTAGACTTTTTTCGTGATAACCTGGGTGATGCGAGTGAAGAACATGGCGAAAGATTCCATCAAGATATTCAAACAATGGAGAAAAGGTACCAGGGCCACTGGGATGCTTCCATGATAGGAAACTACATATGGTCGCTGATCAGAAAGGATAAGAATATTCATACGCGGAAGTAGTGTTCTTCAGTACATTTTTAAGGAACGCACACTGCATAATGAGGCTTATTATTCTCTTATCAGTTCTCCTCATGATATATATTATATCCTCTGCACCATTTTGGGTTTGTCAAACAATTTTGACTCAATAAACATTAATTTCCAATAGTGTTTTTATTTTCAGAAAATATTTGTTAGCCTTCTTTATATACTTTATATTTATAGAGCAAAACCAATATCATTTTTGGAATCAGCACCCCAAAATCATTAAGAAATGACAGAAAAATCACAATAAACAGAATTTTTTTTAAATTTTGTTACCCAGTGTAATGGGAATTTTATGACCGAGATGTGGTATTACTATAAACCCAGTATATTCACCCCACACATGGAAGAACAACTAAAGTTAGGCTAAGGTTTCACCAAAGGCTTAAATTATGAGAATTAAGGCAAGGTTAAAAGCCTAATTTAAGAAAGATAATCTAAAGTACCTACCTTAAATTTCCCATTAACTTTATTGGATACATTATATTATATTTGGACTGGTGCATGATAAAATCAGAAACCAGATTGGTAAACAGAAGGCTGAAAATTTGGTAAAATGTTCCCATATTTTGAAAGGAAAGACTAAATTAGACTATGATTAAATTGTGAGTTAGATTTATGACTAAAAATACTGGTAGCTACTAGCTAGTTCATAAAATTTTTTTTATTTAAAAACACTTTTTTATTTATATGTTGAAATACCAGAGAAGTTAAGGTGTGTAAAACATTGCATTGAAATTTCCCAGTGGGAAATGGCAAGTGCCAACTTAAGACTAATTTATGACTGAAAATATTTCACTTAAAATACAGACAAAGAAATACCATCTCCCATTTACCCAAATGAGAGTAGTGTGTGGGAGAGTAGCTTGAAATAAACAGAGCTGGGCAGTAATGTGATACAAGTAATGGCCGTTACGTAATGCGGTACTTTTTTAGTAACAGTGTTACATTTCAAATCAAGTAACTCTTTCAGTAATGGCGTTACTTTTTTAGGGAAATACATTCGTTAGTCGTTACTCGTTACTTTTTTATCGTAGCTCGCAATTAGTTTCTTTCGATCCTCACGCATTATTCATTAACTGTTAAAAATTTGTCCCTTCACTATGAGCGAGGTGTGCATGTTGGCCATTGGCATGCTGGCAGCCTACCCCTATCCACCCTCTCCCCCTACACTGACAGCACTGTCAAAGTAAAAAGGCAAATAACCCTGGAGCAGGGAGGGACCTAAGTTCAGAGGTTTCGTCATTCCTCTCATCTGGGCCTTCACGATATGTTAGCTCTGCATCCTTCCCATCCACTAACTTTAAAAATGTTTATTAAACTTAGCACTCCTATACCATCTAGTGCCGCTGTTGAGCGGGTTTTTTCAGTAGGGAAGGATATACTGCATCCGAAACAAGGCTCGCTCTTAGATGCAACTTTTGAGAAGCTGGTTTTCTTAAAGGCCAATAAAGATCTTTTGAATAATAGTTCTTATGTTTGTATAGTTAGCTAATAAATTTCAATCATCATTGCCATGCACAATAACTCATTTGATTCATTTCTTTAGTATTTTGTGTTATTGTTTTGCAAAACTAAACTTTCCTGGTATATTCTAGCATTAGTAAATTAGTATCAATAGTATGCTACATCCTCTGTTATGTTGCAATTTCTAGTAATAAATCTTGCAGTAATTTTGTTTCACTTTTTTGAAAATATTATGCCTTATAAGTCATAACAACGCAATGAAGGCATGCACATTGCACAGACTTCATAGCCTATGCATTAACAAGTGGATACAAACCAACACATACTCGCACAAGCGAATGTTTATATATATATAATATAATATTTTATGTATATATAAATTATAATATACCTATGCATATATATATAATATATTTACATTTCCTTAAAAGTAACGGTAATGAGTAACAGTGCCATTACTCATTACTTTTTAAAAATGGTAACTGTAACAATAACGGTATTACATTTAGACTGTAGTAACAGTAACAGTATTACATTTATAAAGTAACAAGCACAGCACTGGAAATAAGTTATCATACACAGTTTGAAATAAGTTATCCTAAAGTAATAAAATAATTAATTCAAGTGTTCCATATCAATCCTAACAAACTTACTTCTTGGAGATTAGATTTTTCATTTGTTCCATTTAATGACACGCATTTGATGAACTCATTTCCAATATCTGTCCAACAAACCTCTTGTTTTTTGTAATAATAATCAACAGAAGCTGCATCATTAACATCCTGCAAGAAAGGAATCTGATGAATTACGAGACACAAGTATGTCCCTAACAATAAAAGACAGATTTTCTTTTGTTTACAATTCCTAGCATTAGTAGCTACTACCCTCAGAAATAGGGTTTATTTTTTTTTACCTTCACAAGAATACTTTTGGACAATTTTCCCTTTTGAAAGTTAATTACTCTGATGTCTTTACGATTGGCAAACAGCAGTTTTGGATTTCCTGTAAAACAGATATAAATGTTAAAAATAATAAAATATATTATCAATGAAATGGGATGGAAAAAAATTTATTCTGATAAGCCATCTGTTTAATTTTTATTTAGGCTAGATTAAGTGAATGTAGTGCAGCAGTTGCATGGTTGACTGCACATTTTTGTTACATTACTACAAATTCTAATACACTACTTACTAGTACTTAGCTATGTAGCTTAGGTGTACAGATACAAGTTCACCTGGCTTATCAAGGTTATCCAAATCCAGAATACTTTGAAAATACATTAAACAAAAGGCTCTAGGTACCTTGACAGTTGTCCTATTTATAGAATTTCTAATAAATTAATGACCATTCCATTTTCTCAATGTATCAGTTTCTCAGAGACACTAGTACCAGACCATTATACAAACAGATTCAATCAACCAGACATGGGGTCATTACAAGGTTTATCATTATCATTACCAGAAATTTTTCATCATTACCATTACAGCATTTTTGTTTCATTATCATTACAAGCCCTTCATTATCATTGTAATGATCATTACAATACTGAATATACTGAATAAGCGCTCCACCAGTGCACTGGAGGCAGACATGCAAAGATGCTTGGCAGCAAGAATAGATACATCAGGATACAGATGTGCATTGTCCCTCCACCATATTAGAGGATTGCAGTCCTCATCAATGCAGGGCTGGTCAAGATAGCTGTCCACCTGGCTGACAATAGGCTGAATGATTGGTTAGGACCATGAGGATGAAGAAAAGATATTTTTACTTCCCTCTTCTCAGTTGTTTTGTCCAAAATGCATGCTAACCACCAAAGGTTATCATATACAGCAGTGACAAAACCATGTAGTTTCTCTTCAGGTATAAGTTCTTCTTCATTGACTTTCTCAATACGTGAATATCCTGATGCTGAGAAATGTTTAACCTCTAGTGAAGTTAATGAAACTGGTTTTAAATGGTGTATTTTCTGAGTACCAGCAATTGTTCTTGCTTCTGACTGTCTAGTTTGGAGGAGAAGTTCTTCATTTTCATAATCTTCATTGGTTGAAAAATGTGGTGTAATATTATTATCTTTGGTAAATATATACAGCTGTTGTGCAGTAAGGATTTGTTTATCATAAGGCCATTGCAGACTAGCTTTAGCAGCTAACCTCTTAACAGTGCCTCCTACACCATCACATGGTCCCTTCCCATGGCTTGTTGTAAAAAAAATTCCACTCTGCATCAATTCCAAAGTCATCTTTGTGGTGGCAAAGATTCAGAAAGTTTTTGTAGTTTTTATATTGTCCAGCACAGCCATCTGAAAAGTATATGATTTTGTTGATGGATTGGATGTTCTCTTTTATGAAGTTTATGAGATGCTTTTGAAACAAATGTACTGCAACTGTATTATGAATATTGCACTCAGATATGACAACAAAGCTTGGGTGAGCAATCTCATTTTGCAAATGGATGTAGAGTTGCCATCTGATTGTTCCAGTGAAAACTCTGCACCTCATCTTGGAGAACAAAAGAGTAATTTTCAGCAAAATTGCACACTACTAGGACTTCACTTGGTTTCAGCAACATTTTAGTTTTGTTGTAATAATTAGTTTGCATCTTGGTCAGGAAATCATGGATTTGGTATTCTTGAAATTTGCTACAGAAATATTCAATATATTCATCTGAACTCATGTGAATTGATTCAAGATTGGACCTGTCTGTATTGGTCCACTTCTTAAACTGTACTGAATCAATGCAGTTATCATAAAAAATATTTTGGAGTTTCTCTTTCAATGCTTTTGTGTCTCCACATTGTTTACATTCCCTAAGGCAGCATTGCAATGAGGGTGGATTGCACTCAATCAAAGTAAGAATGTCATTTATAGTTGATAGGATTTTCATTATCTTCAGTTAACTTATCAAATTTAGCTCCTACAAACATAAGTTTAACATTCTGATGAATGGTACATACACATACTGAGAGTTCCTGATGCTCCAGCAATAATACATTGCTTTGGATGCACCTCTGCAAATTTGCTGAAGCCCACTTTTACCAAAGGATTTCTTTCTTTAAAAAGCTGATAAGCTGCTTTTAAATTGCATAGCAGTAGATGCTTCTAAAAATGTTTCCTTTCCCCTGAGCTGTCCATAGGGTCATTCTCTGTCAGATCAACCAGTGCCTAACACCCTCATCTCTCAGATTTTGCTGAAATTTGGTTTATAGGGAGTTTGTGGGCCCTGAATCCATTTCTGAAATTATAAGGTCAATCCAACCAACGGTTCAAGAGATATGACCTCAGAAAATTTGAGGTCACTTGCGAGGTCACTAACATTTGGCGACCCATAACTTGGGTAATAATGGTCACAATTATATAAAAGTATATATATTTAGAATCAGAAAATGACAAGGAATCCAAATATGCAAGTTTTAGAACTCTAGGTTGAAAAATAAAAAAGTTACACTGTAACCAAAATTTGAGGTCATGATTTGACCTCTGGGGTATCAAATGAGAATTATTTTTTTTAAATGTAAAAAATGAAGGCATAGGCATTGGCTATTAGAATCAGCAAAAAAAAGTTTGTTTATGTTAGTATTTTTCATGTAACTAACATATAAGTGAACACCATATTCATAAGTTGTGCATCAATTCTACCTATTTTTTCACACTTAAGCTCATAATTTGACCTATAGAAATTAAAATTACATTTTTTTATAGATATAAAAACAAAGGCAAAAAATGTAAAATTGTATTTCACTGCTAATCTACACTGGCAATAATAGTTATAATAGTGAAAGGGGAAGACCTACTTAGAGGATTCATGTGCTAGCCTAATACAATTTTTGCATGCTCGATGCTCTCATCAATTTCTTTTTGTGGAAAAATGTATTGAATTCTGCTGCCTCCTCTTAGGGTAGGACAACTCATTACAGTTAATATATGATGTCCTGGCACTGCACATGAATCCTTGTTTGATGGATAATAATATGCACTTGATCCTGATGACCCAGAGGGATGTAGAAAGTTCACAGTGAAATCATCAAACTCTTCACAATATTCCTCCACAATTCCATACCAAACTTGCATGTCATAAATGCAGCCAACATACTCTCCTGGTTTGACACATTTTAGGTTACCAAGCATTGCAGGTTCATTAGTAAAATGACTTTTCCTTATTCTTTTCTTTTCTCCAATGCCACTTGAAATGGGATACACCATCAGTTCTTCCTTGTTTAGGGGAACAAATCTATGATATTTCTGAGTTCCAGGAATAGCCCTACTATCCTTGAATCGATGTTCCAACCATTCTTCTGCATCTTTCAAATCAGCTGCAGTTACAAAGAAAAAATTTATCTTCTTGCTCAAGTTTTCTTCACAAAACTGAAACATGTGTTCTGGTGTAAGAATTTGCCTCTCTGTAGTTCTCTGCAAACTGGCACGAGCAGTAGCTCTTTTCACTGTTCCTCCAATCCCATCACATGCATTTTTGCCATGGGATGTAGCAAAGAAGTGCCATTCACAAGACAGACCAAAATCCTCTTCATGGTAACAGAGATTTGTGAAGTTGTATCTGTTCTTATATTGGCCAGCACATCCATCTGAGAAATAGTGCACCTTCTTCAATTGTGGGCATCTGAATTTAACATATGTCATAAGCTTCAATATGAATGAGTAAACCATTATAGTGTTGTGTTTTAGTGATGCAGATAAGAAACAGACACTAAAATGGCTAAGTTCCTGGTCTGCAGATGATCTATAATAGATGACAAAAGGGTGAACTGTACACTGTGAATTCTCCCAGTGAAACCCTTGGGCAGCATCCTGGACAATGAAAGAATAATTCTCAGAGAAATCACCTACTATAACTACCTCGCTCTGAGGTGGTAGTGTTTCTTTCAACTGCTTGAAGTACTGTGATTGTTGCTGAGCAACAAAGTGATGACGAACCATGCAGGATATTTTCATGCTTAGGGATGATAAGTATTCATGAAGTGGCTCCACCTTATCAACCATTGTACAATGGTCAACAGTCACCCATTGCTTGTAAGATATTTCATTTGGAGCTGATTTCACACTGTCAAGTAACTCAAGAAAATCCAGGACACCCTCTTCTCTTGGGCAATCATTGCAAAGTTGCATCATGCAAGTCTCTCTTTCTGTACTGCAGACACTGTAATCCATAAGATCCTTGTATGAAAGACCTCTTTCTCCCAATGCAGCCAGCTGCAATTTTGGATTTTGATGGTATGTGCAGACACAGACAGAATGAGTCCCACCACTACCGGCAAGCACACAATATGATGGCCGTAATTTTGCAAATGTGGAAAATCCTATTTTGGGATTCTTTTCATCATTTTTATATAGTTCAAACATCTCTCTTAAATTCCCGAGGACCAATCGTTTTTGCACCTTCAGCACTGATAACTTTCACGCAATCCTTTTGGCCAGGACACATACGACTAACCTCTTCTGACTCATAGAATCTTCTAACTATATCTTTGTGTTCTTCAGATATCACTTTTCCTTTGCTCATTAGTGGAATCTTCGGAAGGATTCCATGTTCTGATTTAAGTGAATGGCTTCTTTTCACCATGTATGTTGTAGTTTGAAAGAAACTAGCTGTTTTTTCAATTGTGTATGGTGAGAGTGTCAATATTTGTAGTTTGTGATGGTGACATTTGCTCTCCAGGAATGACTGTTTCAATTCATTCATTAATTTGTCTAGATGTTTTTCAGATTTAGTTTCAGGTTTTGAAGTATCACTTACCTCCTCGGTAATTTGAACACCATAACTGAGTTCTAGCCTCTCCTTCAGGTGTTTCTGAGCAGATGATAGCTTACCACGAGCCTTGCGCTTTTTCTGGCTTAATGACAACCCTTCTGAAAAGAACAGAAAAAAAGGTTTCACACACCTGAATATTAGTAATTAAATATTAATTATAGTACCTTAAATGCTATATAATTGGCTATATAGTAGATCAAACAGACCTTGTAGTAAAGTATAAGTTATTATATTAATTTATTACTTACTTTTTTTAACTGGTGTTTGGTCCAGAAATGCTAGAACTGGTTCAACTGAAGTTGAAGGATTTTCCTTTATCAAGCAATCACTGTTATTGTCCAGATCTTGAATTGAAGAGATGTTACTCAAGCCACTGATAGTAGATGATTCATTTGAATCCTGCTCAGACTCGTTGTTTTCAGTGGTACTAAGTATAGTGGGGTTTTTCATTATCAGTGTCCAGCAGTTCACACACAACAATGAGTCTTTTTTCACTCTTCCAGCACATTTTTCAACAAGTACATCAGTCACTTTTCTAAGATTGATTGTTATGCGTTTCTTGTGTTTTTGAATAGGGTCCTGGCAGTATTTCAAGTGCCGAACCATTGTATTTTGATCTGTAAAGATATAGGATTTACAATTAGGTAATATATATTTTTTAGAAAATATATAGCTATACACACTTAATATTTTAGGCCTTGATAGTCTCTGAGGCTCATTAAAACACCATACCCACCAGCCACCCACAGTGCTGGCTGGAACTGTACTAACCTGTAGACAAGGAATTTTGCAACTATCTGTGTTGATTCTGCACTTAGACAAGTAGCAACATGTTTCAACAGGTTTGTTTAGGCTACATGTGAGCTTAGTCTTCCCCTTTCACTATTATAACTATTATTGCCAGTGTAGATTAGCAGTGAAATACAATTTTATTAAATTCTTGGAGCTTGAGGTCAAATTGATAGCTAAGATATAAAAATTCCTTGAAATGACAAGCAATTTATAAATATGGTATTCACTTATAAGTTAGTTACATGAAAAGTACCAACATAAACAAACTTTTTATGATTGTTTCTATTAGTCAAGAACTCTGACTTTGTTTTTTATATCTATAAAAAATGTAATTTTAATTTCTATAGGTCAAATTATGAGCTTAAGTATGAAAAAATAGGTAGAATTGACGCACAACTTATGAATATGGTGTTCACTTATATGTTAGTTACATGAAAAATACTAACATAAACAAACTTTTTTTTGCTGATTCTAATAGCCAATGCCTATGCCTTCATTTTTTACATTTAAAAAAAAAATTCTCATTTGATACCCCAGAGGTCAAATCGTGACCTCAAATTTTGGTTACAGTGTAACTTTTTATTTTTCAACCTAGAGTTCTAAAACTTGCATATTTGGATTCCTTGTCGTTTTCTGATTCTAAATATATATACTTCTATATAATTATGACAATTATTACCCAAGTTATGGCTCGCCAAATGTTAGTAACCTCACGAGTGACCTCAAATTGCCCGAGGTCATATCTCTTGAACCGTTGGTCGGATTGACCTTATAATTTCAGAAATGGATTCAGGGCTCACAAACTCCCTATAAACCAAATTTCAGCAAAATATGAGAGATGAGGGTGTTAATTTCATTTTTTTTTTTGGTTGATCTGACAGAGAATGACCCCAATGTAATCCTTTTTACCAGGCATTATTCTACTGATATCTTCTGAAAGATAAAATGCTGTGATTTTTTCTATAATGTTTTGTTCAATTTTCTTTCCAGGCTGAGGATTTGGAATTGAAAGGATACTAGTGATGCACCGATTAATTGGCATTGGCAATATTGGCCAACTATATTTGTTTGATTTTTAAAAATAAATAATTTAATGTGGGAGGATCAGATTGCTATAAGGAGTGATGAGGAGGCCATTATAAAAAAAATAAAGTTAAAAATATTGTATAATAAACACTTGTTAGATTTGTGTATATATTCATGACCTTTGTTGAAAGATAGCTAGGGGGTACCACTGTATTATTGCACCATATATAAAATTATTATTTTCACCTTTCTCTATGAAAAGGTGGAAAACAAGAAAACAAAAAGATGTCATAAATTAGTTGTAATGAAGGTTTTATGTAAAAATGATTTTCTTTGAGTAAAATGGGCAAATAACTGAATTAATCAGAACTTCAGTAGGCCTATTAGGTGTTCCCTGTTCCTCTATTTTTTATTCAAAGTTTTGAAACAAAATTCCAGTTAAAACGAAAAATTCAGACTCAAAATCAGGTTTCAGCTATTATGATGTTATTACTCCATTATAATAACTAATTTATTAATCTACTGTACACTAGGTACTGCAGATGGTAAGCTGGCTAGAGAGGGATATATAAAAAATTTTAAGTTTTTGTTTATTAAATAATCGGCTTCAGCTTCAGCCAATTTGCTAGTCATCGGCTTCGGCTAAAATTTGCCATCAGTGCATCACTAAAGGATACCCATTTCATTAGTAAGCTTTTTGGCAACTGATGCTTTGTACCTTGTTGTGTTGAATTCTGTAGCTATTTTTCTCTCACTCCAACTTTTTGGTAATACAGTCAGGATTTGTATTCTTTCACTCCTCTTGGTCTGCAAGTTGCTGAATTTCTCCTTCAGTTGATTTAATATTTCATCATAATCTTTTTCTATCTTAGTTTTTCTTTTTCCTGTATTAATATATCTCTTCCAGCAATTTCTTCTAATTTTCTCTTGACTGTTCCTGTAACTTTTGTTATTTTGTGAGATGCATAAGCCTCTCTCTCTCTCTCTCTCTCTTAAAGTTGATAATTGAAATTCAAGTGCTGTGCTTATTGATGCCTCATTGATTTCAAGTTCATTTTCAGATGAAGATATTTCAGGAATATTACTAGTTTCTTCATAGCAAGAGCTTTTTTCATCTTCATCTAAAGTTTTCTTTTCAGGCAATGATTCCAGCATTTCCCTACACTGCTTACAAAGCCTGTGATCAACTGTTAATTTTATTTCATGCCTCTTATCAATTAAATATTGAGGTACAATTCGTAGACTTTTGGTTCGACGCTGTCCTTCGTGCGATTGAAAGGGATCAGAACATTTCTGTTTAAGTTTGTCCATTTTTTAAAAATTAGTGTATTAAAACTAGTAACTTATATTTAAATGGCATTCCATAATTTAGAAATTCACTTCGAATATTAAACAAATATTTTCTGAAAAAATGAAAAAACATGAATTATTTGAAGGTTAATTTTAATTACTTCCTGATCATACTTATCACTGGCCACTTATAACCTTCTAGGAACATGTTCCACATTGGTAACTGAACATTTGTAAAAAAAATTGAAAAAAATTGAAAAAAATTGGGGATGGTATATTTTTTTATTTAAGGTCAAAGGACAAGGATAAGGATAAGGATATTTTTTTTAATTTTCATTTTAGAGGCTGACGACAAGAGATAATATGAAAAGCTGTTTAAGAGCTTCAAAATGACACTAGAATCAGAACTCTAGCTTTATTAGTTATGTGGCTACAGCAGTTTGAAATTTGACAGTAAGTAAAAAATCAGGTCAAAGGTCCAAATTTTGTGACTTCGTATCTCAGCAACCAAAGGTCAGCCAGCTCTAAAATTTAGGGAATTTCAGTTTCTCACACATACCTACTAATGTACCAAATATCATGAAAATCTGAGATGGTCACATTCAAATTCACCTTTTTTTGGCTGAATTGACATGGAATGACCCAAAAACAAAATGTAGGTATTCACCTTTGATAGTAGAAACTAGAAGCACAACTCCCTAAAGATTGGAAATCATTGGGCCCATTAAATCATTTGGAATTCATTTGGTCACAAAAAAATATTTGGTTTAATTTGACTACCTCAAAGAATGCTCATTTTGTTACACTTGAAATCAATATTATCAGATCATCCCATAAGTAATGTCATTTTTTAGATCGGAATTTGAAGGACAAAAAAAAAACAACTGAAACTTTTTAATCTAATATATATTTTCCATTGGAATCAATGACACTCTGCCAACATCCTACAAGCTTTTCAATGCCATGTTTATAAAATTCAGGCAAAAAACGTACAAAGACTGGTGTGCAGGTCATCTAAAGAAGTATACTGTTTCTCATCAAAATAGTTTTGCAGACTCCTGAAGAGATGATAATCTGAAGGCGCAAGGTCTAGAGAATATGGAGGATGTGGAAGTTTTTCCCACCCAAGCTCCTCAATTTTTGCAGAAGTGATCCGAGCGGTATGAGAATGTGCATTGTCATGGTAGAACACTATTCCTTTCCGATTAACCAAAGAAGGTCTCTTTTCTTTTAGTGCAGTGTTCAATCGATGCAGTTGTT
Source organism: Bathynomus jamesi (assembly GCA_023014485.1). Lineage (NCBI taxonomy): Eukaryota > Metazoa > Arthropoda > Malacostraca > Isopoda > Cirolanidae > Bathynomus > Bathynomus jamesi. The sequence goes on along the minus strand of JAJOZX010000027.1, from coordinate 1,999,373 downwards.
GACAGTAGACTTGAGCGGTGATTGTTTGGTTGTGTGGTAAGGTTTCAAAGTGTATTACACCACCTTTATCCCACCAAACACTAAGCAACACCTTCCAAGGGTGAAGATTTGGTTTTGGCTGTGGTGTTGCTGGTTCTCTGGCACAAACCCACTGTCGACAGCGGTTAACATTCTGGTACAGTATCCACGTTTCATCACCAGTCGCTAGACAGTGCAAAAACAGATCTTGGAGTTCACAGGAATGAAGAATTGTGCTAATGTTTACCCGCACCCTCAGATTGCCAACCGACAACTCATGTGGCACCCATTTTCCTAATTTGGCACTTTCCCGAGTTGTTACAAATGTCGATGGATGGTGGACGGGGATGAATTGAGTTTCTGGACCAATTCTTCGACAGTTGTTGAACAGTTTCCCTCAAGTGCAGCTAACAGCAGGTCATCATCAAACTCAGCAGGGCATCCAGAGCGTGCTGCATCTGTCAAACAGCAGTCACCATTCCTAAACTTTTGAAACTATCTTTGACATTTCCTCACATGCAGAATATCATTGCCATAAATGTCCTGAATGTTTCACGTTGCTTCAGTAACACTGTTCCCTTTTTTGAACTCATAAAGCATTATATGCCTGATATGCTCTTCTGATACCGCCATGTTTATGAGGGGTTCACATAAAGCAAAACACACATCTTCACTGGTCAAGGTCTGTAAAGTATGTAGCGAAACACGATAGATCTCCTCTTAGATATAACCGTCGGAAAAGTTATGCTTAAACCAAGTAGGACTAGTTTAAACTTAATCTATCGTAAAAAATGACATTACTTATGGGATGACCTGATATAATCCAAAAAATTTAATATGCACATGTAATGTTTTGTTTATAGCTATTATACATTCATGAATTTGTTTCAGGTCAATGATTCATCTCATGAATGAACTGGTTGAAGCTTTCCATTCTACTGACAGTTATGAGAGGAAACTCAAAATATTGACATTATCTCCATTTACCATATCAAAAACTATAAATCTATTTCAGACAACTGAATATTTAGTTAAGAAAAGCAGAAATATAAAACAAAGACTTGCAATTATTTCTGAAATTGAACCTATTGTCAAAAGGAAAAGTAATAATTAAAGGTACTAAAGATTCTGTTCAGAAATTTTTTGAATCAGATGAAATTAGTCGTTTGTGCCCAGGTACAAAAGACTGCCTGAATATCAGAAATGAAAGTGGGTATAAAGAATCTGTGCAGAAAAGACTGGTGTTAATGAATCTGAAAGAAGCTTTTAGTCTCTATAAAAATGATCCAAATAATCCCCAAATTGGCTTCTCTAGTTTTGCCAGCCTTTGCCCCAGACATTGTGTTTTAGCTGGAGCTGCTGGTACCCATTCTCTGTGTATGACTTAGAGTAGAGTGCATTTTTATTAAAATCAATATTCCAAAAATCAGGGGTAGTAGATAGTTGTCAAATGTCTAAAAATGAACATTGGTAGTGGTTTGGGGTGGTTGCAAGTGATACTGCATCAGCAACCACACCCTATATGTACCACATCCATACGCAACTGTAAAAAACCCTGTATTTTGCCTATTTTGGGTTCTATAATAGGTAGAAACACAATCTAAAAACTGTTTCTTATGATTTTTTTTTTTTTATGCCAAGACTGATAAAATTATTTCCAAAAGTGTAAAACAGAGTTTTAACACAGTTTCATGAAAAAGTAACTCATATTGACCATACATTACAAATTTACACTATAAAATTTCATCAAATAAATGTAGAATCTAAACAAATTCTTGCTTTGTATTAAACTTTTTTATCAGTTTACAGGATTTTATACACTGCCAGATCATGCCATCTCTTCTATTGAACCCAATGACAGCTGTAGATGCCTCAGTCACAAGCTTGATATGGCATTCTACCACTTGATCGTGGCATGGCTGTTTGAACTTGAAAGGATTTTTTCTAATGTTCGCAAGTTCAGTTGATGTAAGATAGGTAACTATTGGAGGCTCTGCTGTCAAGTTATCAAGGTTACTCATCTTGTCATACGATTTAGCATTTTCATTGATTAATTATAGGCACCTTAAATTTCCTGACAGTGCAGTCTCTTGTATAACTCAAACTGTCATAATCATCATCATTCACATCATCCTCAACTTCCAAATCTCCGCCAGTGAAATCCATTTTGACTCTGATGTCCTGGGTTGTTTTCTCTACTTCACCCCTCAGTGCCAGGATCTTATTTACTGCAGTGTTTCTTCTCTCCCTGTCCTCATCACTGAGCATTGATATTATAATGTTTTCGGGGTGGGCAAAAAAGCATTCCTTCTTAGGGTTTTTAGGGCAATGTCTTTTACTTTCTTATTAGGAAACTTGGAGATTCTGCTCAGCATTGAAAAGAAGTTTCTTGAACCATCAGTCACTGAGTGATTCTTCTTGATTTCAAACCAGCTGGGGAAATACACTTTTAAACAGAACTCAGCAACAGTTATCAATACTGAACTTGGCTTTTTCTGTGAAACATAGAATCTGAGTATTCTACAACCTAATGTCAGCCATCTTGAGTGATTTAATGGCCCAACTTCTAAAAGCTCAAGGCCCTTTTCAATAGTCCCTAGCATGGCTGCCATGCATATTCTATAAGCATAGTATTGGTCACAACTGAGATCATCAATTACATCATTGGGCAATATAGTGAAATTCTGATTTCTGATTGGCTTAAATTTGACAACATCCCATTCAGAAACCACACAACCTAGCTGTTTTCCTATTGGCCCTGAAACACTACCAGGGCTCTTCGTAGTCCCATTGAGCTCCATGAAAACATGACAAAGAGGTAGCTCATTACAATGTAAGAGGCATATGATCCTTTGCAGTGGTCTTCCAATAAGCTCTTCAAAGACTCTGATCGCCCCTGAATTATGTCCAGTCATCACTGCAGTTCCATCTGACCCCTGACTTGCAGGTTGTTTTCCAGATCAGTGTCCTTCACTGCTTCATAGAGACTTAGTGCAATTGATACACCATTCCCATTCTCTGGGGTAAACATGTGTCAGATAATGTCTTCCTGAAACATTTTAAACAAAATTTAAGGAAATAATGAATGTATTTGAGATCAGTAGATTACCAGGTATGACCAATGAACATATATAACTATCGCATAGTTCTTACTCCTTAATGTTACTAAGACCAAATTTATGCTATCCGCTAAAAATTTAAAACATACCATACAGAAAACAGTGGCTTACCCAGTTCTCCAACTATAACATAGTGCTCTTCTACTTCAGTTTGTTGATAATGTCGCCCCTCTAACTCTGTAATTGTCACAGTACCATCCTGTCGGCCATCAACATAAATGCTGTCCACTAAACCAAAGAATACTTCTTCCTCAGCTCTGATCTGTTCACAGTACTTACACCATTGCCTTCATAGTTTACTCCTGTATTAATGAAAATTGTTTACAAATTTATAGGGCTGGAGGTAGCACTGATAAACAGGAATATGTACAACAGGAAACAATGAACAGTGATGGGCTAAATACACTGACTTTTATGCCTGAGCCCAATATATTTGAAATTTATTTTTCCATGTTACAATGTATAATATGTATAATTAAATAAAATTACTTTACTTCTTATTGTAATTGTAATTTTGTTAAAAAAGCTTAGGAAATGTGGATAAAAATGTAATCATGATCATTTTGAAATGTTACCTGTCAATGACGTTAGTGTTGTCATCATCAGTGATAATGCCAAAATCTTTTAAAACTGCTGATGCTACCGCTGCACCTGCTCTGTCGGAAATTGAATACCTGCAAGATTGTATTTTGAAGTTGAGAAAAATTATATCCATTTTAAGTCTACCAAAATGACATGGCACATACAAGTACAATCACAATTCACAAGTGCTAATTTACCTATCAACAGTTCTGCACAGGTTCTCCAGATCTTGGTAATTACAATGAGAGGAACCAGCAGGCTGTGGATCATCTTGAGAGTCTTCTGATGGAGTTTCGCTAGAGCTACCAGTAGTGTCTGGACTGTCTGGTTGAGGTTGTGATACACTTGCCTCTTCTCTCCAGCTTCATTCACTGAACAATTAGTATGACAGATTTACTATGCCAATATATATATATATAATATATAATATATATATATATATATATATGGGAATGAACTCAGAATGGTTCCCTGAGTTTTTTATGATACACACAGACCATGCATGGAACAAGGAACTCTTCTGGGATAATTAAATCCACTATAGTCCGAATAAGTAATGGTAAATGACAAATACCATAGTTTTTCTTTTTCATGATGCAAGCCCGACGTGGGCAACGGGTCTCTCGCAAAGAGGTCCCATAAATATAGCTTCCCTCACCAGCTATCTGTAAAGCAGACAGGATCCAGCTTTGGGACATGGATCTAGGGTTTAAAGCAGCCTAGCCCCACTACATTTAGAACCTCAATATAAGTAAAAGACTCGTTGCATTCACGTCGGATTGAATAAATCAAAGAAAAAGGGGTAACTATTATATTTTTAGCCAAAACCAAAACTTAAACCTCAACTGGCAGAATTGAGCGTCCACTTTTCAAGGCACATAACATGTCCATTTCATGATAGGAATGAACTCAGAATGGTTCCCTGAGTGGCAAATATCAGTGTTCCTGAGGATGTCATTAGACGAAAGCGCTTGAGCACCATTTTGTGTTTCCTTTCCTTCGTGGTTTTATTCATCATAAATATTTTTCACGTGTTACTTTCGTGAAATAATTTTCATATATATATATATATATATATAATAAAAAAATATCAAAGGTTTAATTAAAATGGTTCAAGTCATGATGTACTCTCTGACTAACCATAATTCCGCTCATTGTTCGTCAATTATTTTCCTGTATCTAACATCTGCCTCTGCGAGCTTTTCCTCAAATCTTGAACAGTATCCTAGCATCACAGATTTTTGATCCTCATAGAAGGAGAAATCATCCTGAGTCATCCTCAGTTTAAACTACTACTAGGTACTACAATTTTCATCAGTGAGAAAGATCCTCAGAAAAAATATCAAATAAACAATCAAGCTCTTTGACAAACAATTCTAGTTTTGCCAAATAGGTTGAACCTCTCTTTGTGACAGAGTATCGATGAAACCTGTTGATGCATTTTTGAAGTTGAAATATTAAAAAATCAATATTATTTTCTTAATTAGAAATTAAAAATTGTGGTCACAAATCGCTTAAATATTTTTTAGTTTAGAAATTTTGGCTGAAATACATAGATAAATTAATTCACAGGTTTATGGAGCACATCACAACAAAATTATATTTAAAATAAAAAATTTACTATTGGCTAAGAAGACATTCTTGTAATTAATTTAGTACTACCCAGGATAAAAAGTTATGATGACTTACCATGAAAAGTCTGCTGCTAGTTTGTCCACCTTCATCTCAATAGTGCGCAAGGATAGTGGGGATAAACATTACACCAAATCCAGTTTCCTCAACTCATCTGCAACTTTTGTGATGTTTTCCTTGGTTTTCCAGTTTGTCTCCTTAAGTAGACACTGAACAACTTGTCCAGTGGTAGGTAATTTTCCATTAGGAAACCTGTCAATGTATGGAAAACTATGGCCACCGTGTAAGACTTTTGTTGTCTGGCTTCTACACTTCATAAGTAACTAAAAATCTTGAAGACATTAAACTAGTGTTAACTGAATAGGTTATAAAAATTCTGAAAAATAGAAGTAAATATAAAGTAGGTTGGACAAAAATAGATATTGATTTTAATTTCTCTCAAAAAATATGTTTATACATCAATGTACATTTTTGAAAATAATTTTGTTGTTCTCAGCATCAAAAAATCATAAGATGCACTTTTTAGATTGTGCTTCTAGCTATTATAGAGCCCCAAATAGGCAAAATAAAGGGGTTTTTTTTTTGAGTCACATGTGGGCGTGGCACATATAGTGTGTGGTTGCTGATGCGATATCACCAGTAACCACCAACCACCACCACCAATGCTCATTTTTAGACATTTGACAACTATTTAACACCTCTGATTTTTGAAACTAAACAATCACTCCACCCTAGACTCTATGTACATACCACCAGAATGCCAAAATACAATTCTCAGCTTTGGGTGTCAAAGGGTTGGAATACACAACTCTTATGGAGAAAGCAGTGTGTGATGTCAACAATAGGAATTGCATGATGCAAATATGTAATCTCTGTCCAAAAGAACAAGGTATTAAGAATTTTTTGCTCACTTTTCAAAGTGTTAACGATCCTGAATGTGAGGAAATAAAATATAAACAATGGGTTACTAGAAATTGATGCAATATGGTTGAAAAAACAGAATCTGTAGATGATTTTCTAAATTTATTAAGCATAAAAATTGTTAAATTGACACATCATCACTTTATAGCAAAGAATCAGAGTGTATTTCTAAAAAAAAATTGAAAAATAATTTAAATAGCCATACAGCTGTTGTTCTTGGGGACTTCTCAGAAAACTACTCATTTGTAGTACAGGATGCAGCCCAAGGTTTTCATTGGGAAAATACCCAATGCACAGTGCATCCCTTTGTGTTATATTATAAGGAACCAGAAAGTAATGAAACAAAACATTCAAGTTATTGTTTTTTTATCTCCAAATACAAAACATAACACTACAATGGCTTACACTTTTTTAAATACACTCGTACCTATTATTAGAAAATCCCACCTTCATATAAAAAATTACATTATTTTACTGATAGATGTGCAGGACAATATAAAAATCGTTTCAACTTTGTTAACATTTGTAAAGATGAAGACGATTTTGGGCTGGAATGTGAGTGGCATTTCTTTGCCACAAGCCATGATAAGAGTGCTTGTGATGGGATTGGGGGTACAGTGAATGGGTCATAAAACTTTTTTATTTTGACCAGTGAAATCAGCACCTGGAAGAACCCCATATGTCAATTTTCATCAAAATCTGAGTCGGAGTGGTGACATGCATCAGGTGATCTCTCCTGGAATGCCCCAGGTGTTTAATAACAATGAAAAAGTATAAAAAATTTTAAAGAGCAGTGTAATCCCATCCTCAAAGTTATGCCCATCCTGCAACAGTGGATGGGTTAGGTTAGTTTTAGTTAGCAACAAAAATAAACCTCATGACTATATTCATTATCTCCTAAAATGACTTCCTATATGCAACATTACTGATTGCCATTCAGACTAGAAATTTTTTTTTTCAAAAATAGTGTGCATTATTCAGATGTCTGCCTTGAAAACCTCTATATTGAAAATTTCATAAAAATCCGACCATAAATAAAAGAACTTACACAAGGGGTACTTTTGCTTTAGGTACTACAGCCATATAGTTATTTTTTCAAAATTCAGGTGATGACATCTCAAGATTAACCTGCGTTCTCGCCTGTTTAACTCCTTGCCTCAGTACCTTAGAGATATAAGTGCAGTCCCAGTAGATACTTTTAAAAAACACTTGGACATGTTTTTAGCCAACATACCCGACCAACCCACAGTGTCAGGGTATTCCTCTGCCAGACCAGCCCCCACAAATTCAATAGGGGACCAAATCGTATGGCAAAAGCAAGAGAAAAGAAGGGTGGCGACCCCCTCGTGGCCCCGCCTCAGGAGGCGCTGAGCGGACTTCGTGGGAGCAGCGCACCCTTGAGGCAGAAGCGCTTTAAGGTAAATTTAAGGTAAATGGAATTTTGCCTCCAAATATAATGTAATGTAGGCCCTTAGCCTATGTTCACAGGCCTGCGCCTACTACGCTCGGTTAGTCTAGTTTAACATAACGCTCAACTAAAATCTCAAAGAACATCGCATATTTCATTAGTGCTTCATTTATTACAAATTCAGACCAAGGCTCCGGGCCTAATAGCCTAACTTTAATACTCAGCATAACTTAACCCAGGGCCTAGCCTACCTGAAGTTTCAGCTAAGCATAAATACATCACTAAAATTACGATGTATTGCATCCTGTCTTAACATCATTACGACTGTTGTTGATAAACTATAAATGCTTCGCAAGTCAAACTTTATCAAAGGACATTTTTCAATTCATTTGCCTGCAAGGTTAGCTTCAGAGTTCAGTCACTGTTGTAAAGCAATGAACGACTTGATAGTCTCATTTTCATTATCAGGAACGACAATTTTAAATGTTTATTTAGGAACAAGTCAAAACATTTAACAACAGAGCGTTGCCAGATAAAGAATATGGTCACAAGAGACAAGAGAGAGAGCGACTGATGTCACTGATCACTTCAGTTTTGCTCAGTGCTTATATATATATAAATAGTTTTCATATATATATATATATATATATATATATATATATATATATAGATACACACAGACCGTGCACGGAACAAGGAACTCTTCTAGGATAATTAAATCCACTATAGTCCGAAATGGTAAATGACAAATACTATAGTTTTTCTTTTTCATGATGCTAGCCCGACGTGGGCAACGGGTCACTCACAAAGAGGTCCCAAAAATATAGCTTCCCTCATCAGCTATCTGCAAAGCAGATAGGATCCAGCTTTAGGACAGGATCTAGGGTTTAAAGCAGCCTAGCCCAGCTACATTTAGAACCTGTCGCACATATATACATTTTAACTGCAAACAACACAGTATAATTAATGTAAAGAACGGCGCTTGTATAGAAGAACGTTCCGCACAAGATGAGGAGAAAGAACGAACAAATGAAAAAATGAGGTAATTATCTCATTTTTCATTTGTTCGTTCTTTCTCCTCATCTTGTGCGGAACGTTCTTCTATACAAGCGTCGTTCTTTACATTAATTATACTGTGTGTTGTTTGCAGTTAAAATGTATATATGTGCGACATGCGGGAGGTGCCCCCTCGGGGCATTGGTTTCTGCTCGTATGTAGGAGAATTACGACTTCTGATTAATCGAGGCCCATGGTGTAGTGGTTAGCATATCTGACCGGCAATCGGAAGATCCCGGGTTCGATTCCCGGGTGGTTACCTCATTTTTCATTTGTTCGTTCTTTCTCCTCATCTTGTGCGGAACGTTCTTCTATACAAGCGTCGTTCTTTACATTAATTATACTGTGTTGTTTGCAGTTAAAATATATATATATATATATATATATATCAACGGTGGCGAAACCCTGGCTCGCGAGCCGCATGCGGCTCTCGAGGTTCTTAACTGCGGCTCGCGAGACAATTTTGGTTTTTATTGTATTTATCATAAAAGACAAAATTCCTAATACAAATATAATTTTTTTTCACATAAAAAAAATATGAAAAAAAATATGAAAAAAAAACAAGGAAAAATTGAAATGACGATAAAATGCGTCATGCGTACGACAATTCCCTTTGCGTGACAGGCACTAAGCGGGATAATTACATAATTAACACCAATCGCCACTCACCAGTGTCCAGTACCCCTCGAGCTACCCTGCGGGCCGCGTGTAGTAACGAGTGAGTGTGTTTTAAAATTGGCTTCTCAGATCAAATAGTGGCTATTTTTCTCAGCTATACAAGTAAAAGTTATACAACTCCTTAGTTGATTAAAATGAGTGAGCAGACAAAGTGTAAGAAACGGAAATATGAAGAAGAAAATAGAGTTTTTAAACAGGAGTGGGAGGAGAGCTTTGCCTTTACTGTTAAGGGTGGGGAAACCTGTGTGTCTTATCTGTCACGTGGCACTCAATCACTTTAAAGCCAGTAACTTAAAGCGTCATCATGAAACTAACCATAAAAATTTTATTACGGAATTTCCTCCCAAATCAGAATTGCGGAAGACTAAGTTGACAATGTTGAAATCTAGCTTAGTTGCCCAACAAACTGTACTTTCATCATTGTGTAAAACAGCTGACTTAACTACTGAAGCTAGTTTTGTTATGGCATGGAATATTGCTCGTGCTCAACTTCCTTACAGTAGTGGAGAATTTGTGAAGAAGAATATTGCCGATGTTACTGCAATTCTCGCTCCAGATAACACAAAGCTTCGAGAACAAATAGCAAGTATTTCTATTTCCCGCTACACTACAGAGAGACGTATTTCCCAGATCAGTGCTGAAATTACATGCTCGTTGCAGAGTGATTTGAAGAATTCTGTTGCATTCAGCTTGGCCCTCGATAAATCCACAGATATTAACCCCCAACTGGCGATATTTGTTCGTTATGTTACTGGCGATGGAAATGTGAAAGAAGAACTCTTGGACTTAATGACCCTAAGAGAAACCACCAGAGGGGTTGACATAAAGAACGCACTTGACGAGGCATTATCAAATGCTCAAGTACTATTGAATAAACTTGTCAGTGTTGCAACAGATGGAGCACCAGCTATGGTAGGACAAAATGTAGGCCTAGTTGGGCTCTTGACACGCGATTCCAAGTATCATGTGTGCAAAGGTGGGCAGGACCGAGTTCCAAAAGGACCGATTTCCATGAACTCGGTCCTTTTTAAGGACCGTGAGCGGGAAAGTCGGTCCTTTTCTCAGTGAGGACCGAAATGAGGAGCGACGGTCCATTTTTAAGCAATTCCGGACGGTCTTTTTTAGTGATTTTAGTGTGTTTAGTGATTATTTGAAGTTCTAAAGAAGATGGATCGTTTCCTCCAGAAGACTCAGAAAGAGACTGAGACTGAACTGAAACTTGTTTCAACACCTGGAGGAGACGAAGAATCTACTGATGTTAGTGCTTCAACTTCAAGTCAAGCAACTGGAGCTCCTAGCGGAAGAACTGAACCCGGCAATCCCTGGCCGTACCTGGACAAATACTTTGAATACCTGGGCCCCAAGGGTGAGCAGAACCTGGAGTACAAGTGCTTGCTGTGCCTGCCGAACAAGAACATCCTCTCGACAAGCAACAAGAGCCAAAACAACCTCAAGCGACATGTCTCCAGGCGCCACCCTCACGTCCAGAACCAGTTCGACCAGTGCTCAAGCCGAAAAGGTCAGGGCTCAGTGACAGCCATTTTGAAATGCTAGTCTTCTTGAAGGAAACTCAAGCATTTAACTTAATAACTTTTTTTCATCATTTATGTATTGTATTAATTATAATTTACGTTAATAAAATTAAAGATTTCCGGTGTCTTTAATTTCATTTTTCATTTTCATCAAATTTTTCAATTATATTATATATAAGGACCGAGGACCGAGTCGTTCCTAGGTCCTATCTTCAGAAAGGACCGGGACCGTCGGTCCAGTTTGAGGCAAGAACCGGGACCGTCGGTCCTTTTTGAGGCCCGGGTGCCCACCTTTGCATGTGTGTCTCTTTATTCACTGTATCATTCACCGTGGTCATTTGGTAAGCAAGTACTTTAGGTATGACAGTGTTATGAAATGTGTTCTAGAAATTGTGAATTTCATTCGTTCAAATGCAAAAATGCACTGAGCGTTTAGAAAGTTTATCGAGGAGCTGGATCTTCAAGATAAGCCAGATGACCTTTCATTCTACTGTATTGTAAGGTGGTTATCAACTAATAATCTCATGAATAGGTTTGTTGCACTGTTGGAGCCTATCATTGATTTCTTGAAAGAAAAGGGAAAGTCATACCCACAACTAGAAGATCACGAATGGGTGCAGGATCTGATGTTTTTTATTGATGTAATACAACACCTTCAAAATTTAAATTTGGCACTTCAGGGAAAGGATAAGGTCATTTCTGACCTTACACAGACAGTTTTCAGTTTCCAGAATAAAATAAAGCTCTTCCAAAACGATCTAGTAACAAAAAAATGTGACCACTTTTCCCACCGGAAAAACCGAGCAAACACTTTTCCTGATATTGAAATAAAAGATAGTAAATTGGAGGAATACAAAGGTAAATTAGAAGAACTAATTGATGATTTTCAGTTTAGGTTTGATGAACTAAAGAAGCTAAAACCATGCT